>CM026571.1:26599884-27199884 GCA_015143295.1 Tetracentron sinense
GGAGTGTTGATCGGGCTACAAGCTGTCATTCCAGTTTCCTTCAACAAATCAAAGACATATTTTTGTTAAGACAGAAAAATACCTTTCTTTGACCTTGAGACTTCAATTCCTAGGAAATACTTCAATGGACTAAGATCCTTCATTTCGAACTCACAGGCTAGGTGATCTTGTAATGCTTTCCTCTCTTTTAGATCATTCCCAATCACTACCATATCATCAACGTACACAATAAGAGCAGTGATTTTTTCTTGATTATGCTTTAAGAAGAGAGTGTGATCTGAGTTACTTTGTCTATATCCGAATGCCTTCATAGTATTTGTAAATCTTCTGAACCACGCTCTAGGGGAATGCTTCAAGCCATACAGGGACTTCCTCAGCCTACACACTTTTTTGTTTATTTCAGTCCTCATATTACATCCAAGAGGCAACTCCATATATACTTCTTCTTTGAGATCTCCATGCAGGAACACATTCTTCACGTCAAACTGGTGTAATGGCTAATCAAGATTCGTAGCCAGAGATAACAGGATATGCACTGTGTTGATTTTGGCCACTGGTACGAACGTCTCTTCATAGTCAATTCCTTACGTTTGTGTGTATCCTTTGGTAACAAGTTTGGCTTTGAATCTTTCGATAGTTCCGTCAGCTTTATGTTTAATGGTGTAAACCCATCTGCATCCAATGGGTTTCTTCCCTTCAAGTAACTCAACAATTTCCCATGTTGAGTTCTTTTGGAGAGCCTTCATTTCTTCATTCATTGCTTCCTTCCGCCTGTGATCACTCAAAGCATCATGCACACTACTAGGAATAGATATAGCAAATAATTGATTCATAAATGATTCACCTTCCTTTGATAGTCTATGGTAAGATACGAAGTTACTCAAGGGATATTTAGCTTTGGAACTAAGAACAAGTTCATAGTTTACTCTAGGTATTCCTCTAGTGACTCGATCAGGTAGCAATTTTATGTGGGGTTCAGGACTCACCTGGCGTTCAGGAGTGTATTCGGCTTCGGCTTCAGAGGGCAATTGATTAAGTGGTACAACTTGACAGGGGATCTCTAGCATGTGTGGTATAGCTTCAGAAACCAATCGATCGGCCGCTCCTGGCCGATTGCTTGGTTCAGCGCAAAAATCTGGATTTTGCTTGAACAGTTCAAAATGGACTTCGGCTTCACCACTGAGAGAATCCAAGGTGTCTAGGGGGTGATTCAGAGTTTGCACTTCTTCATTGCTCACTTTATTGCTATTCTCCCCTGAAGTGGAGACTTGGAATCAGAGTAATACATTTCATCCTCATTAAGGTGACGTCTAGAGTGACATATATTTTTCAAGAAAGGAGGTGATAACACCGATAGTCTTTCTGATGTGAGGCGTAGCCAACAAATACACACCGGAGAGCTCGAGGTTCCAATTTACTTCGTAAGGGCTTGTGAAGATGTACGAATGCTACACACCCAAAAAATTTAGGTGGCAAATTCGGCACTTTAGGGCACTGACAACTTCATGTAAGGGGGGTTTGAAATTGTATTGAACTAGAAGGCACTCGATTGATGAGATAGGCTGCAACAATGACCGCTTCACCCCCAATAACTTGTGGGCATTCGAGCCCCGAACAAGGAAGCACGAACAACTTCAGGAAGATGACGATTCTTGCGCTCTGCAATCCCATTTTGTTGAGGGGTGTAGGGGCAAGTTGTTTGATGAGCAATACTATGCAATAGCAGATACTGTTTCAAGTCCTGATTAACAAATTCTCTACCATTATCAATGCGAACAACCCGTATATAAGACTGATACTAAGTGGCTATTGCTTTGTGAAATTTTTGAAAGAGAGAACTGACTTCACTTTTTGATTTCATTAAATAGATCCAAGTCATGCGAGTACAATCATCAATAAATGAAATAAACCAACGTGCATCACTCAGAGATGGAATCTTTGCCTGACCCCAGACATTAGAATGAATAACCATAAATGGTTCTGGACTTTTCTTCATACTAATTGGGTAGGAAACACGATGACTTTTTACTAATTCACAAATGTCACACTTGAAATCAGAAACATTCGACTGAACAAATAACTTTAGAAATAATTTTCTTAAATATCCAAAAGAGACATGGCCTAAATGCCGATGCCACAACCAAATTTCAAAATTTTGTAGATACGCTGATCTATCAACTGAGAATGCTTGAGCCAACTAATTCGAACTTGTCGGCGTCAGTTCAAGATGATAGAGCTTTCCCTTTCTAGTACCATAACCAATTGTCTTCCGAGTCTGGATGTCTTTAAAAATACAATGGTTAGGCCAAAAAATACAATATAATGCAGAGTGCAGGTTATTTGAGCAACATACAACAAGTTATAGTTGAGGGAAGGAACACCCAAAACAGAGTCCAAATTCAAATTTTTATTCAATGTAATCGAACCTTCTCCAATCACAGGAGAGGGAGAACCATGTACTATTGCTATTAGATGCAGAAACATTAAGAGCCTTACCAAAGTTACCTGAAGTAGCAATCAAACTAGATGATTTAGCAATAGCAACAGAGGCACCTGGATTCAGCTTTGAATTTCGTTTGCTTAGTGCTTTGACAGGATCCCACCATTCTGGATATCCAATTAACTCATAGCAACGTGACTTGCTATGTCCGTTTTCACCACAATGAGTACACAAGCGAGCCAACATGGCTGGTGAGAATTCGGGTTGGTCGGTGGTCATGGTTCAGTGTAGAATGTTGGTAATGGTATGGATTCGGTGGGATTTAATGGTATGGTATGGTTGGTAATGAAAGATGTTTAAAGTTGTGGTGATACGGTAATGGAGGTGTGAAATCAAAGTTCACAATTGGAGCTATGGAGGTGATACGGTAATGGATGTGTAATGGATGTGATATGGATTGGTGTAAGGTGGTATGGATGATCAGGCTAAGGGATGGTATGGGCAATTAAGGTGATACCGTAATACGGTAATGGAGGTCATATGGATTGGTGTAAGGCGGTATGGATGATCAAGCTAAGGGATGGTATAAGCAAGTAAGGTTATACCGTAATACGGTAATGGAGGTGATATGGATTGGTGTAAGGTGGTATGGATGATCAGGTTAAGGGATGGTATGGGCGATTAAGGTGATACGGTAATACGTTAATGGAGTCCTAACCAATATCTGGGTGGTACGGTTGATCTGGGCGGCAACAAAAAACTCTCAATAATGGTGGATTGAGATCTGGGCAGCAGCAACAGTGGAGATCTGGGACGGCAACAACAGTGGTGGTCTGGTCGGCATGGACAGTAGCAGCAGCAGTGGCGACTGGATGATCCGGGCGGTAGTGGATGGTGATTTAGTGGTTCAATGGTGATTCAGTGGTAATGACCAAGCAATACAATATGATGAGATGTGCAGCAACTTTGTATGGTGGTCTGGGTCTGAGTGGCAGCAGTAGTATGGTGGTTTGTGCGGCAGCAACGATATGGATGGAGGCTTTGATACCAAGATAAAGCTTAGGCTTTAATCCTTGATAATCTATTCTTCTCTATGAGAGGTATATTTATAAGAATACAAGAGTGTAGAGCAAGCCACCTTTACAGGTTACTAATTACAATGAGGAAACTGCCAATTACAGTATAAGAAACTTTTAATCATAGAGTTACTAATTACAGAATTAGTATACAGCTAATAATATCCTGTCTTAACAGCTTCTACTTTCTAAATCAAATGCAACTGCAAAATCAAAGGTTGGACATTATATATAAACATTTTTTGGGTGGAATTAGTCACACACATCAGAGAAATCCATTTGTTCAAGCACATAGTTATCCAACAGCGGCTCAACAACATCCAATTGAATCTGAAACTTGGTATAGGAGCTTAAATCCGAAGGTGGAGGAAGGTCAGACCTTAAATCAAAATCAGTCCAAGTGTCTGGATGTATAGTAGAACTGAACTGAGGCAACATTAAGGCAGATTCCATTGTTCAAGAAATGCATCAACTTGTGAACCAAGATCAAGATCCCCAGTCCAATTTGATTCCCAATCAGGAAGGTGTGTTCCATTTTCAGCTTATAACTGGTCAATCGTTTATTCAATAAGATTGGAGACTCCTTGCCCTAATCAATGTACCGTATAGAGTGGAGCCTTCGGATCAGTTGGATTGCCATGTCCAAATAATATAAGAGGGAGAACTAAAGGGTAAGCTGAAACTTCTTAAACTGAAGATGAATCCAAAGGAGTATCTAGATTGGATGGCAAATGCAAAGGGAAAGAAAATGAGAATCCAAGTCTTCCTTTCCTAAGCTCTGCTCCTCCATCGGATGGAATTTGCACAATTGGGTGGCCTCTCTCCAATTTTCAGGTCTTCAAAGTACTAGTAGATTTTTTGTAGTCGAATTATTTTCTAGCGACTCCTGATCCCCATTTTGGGTTCTTTTAAGGGGGGAATATATTTTCACACTCTCGCTTCTAGTATATCTCCCATTTTGTAATACCATTCTCATTATTATACCAAAAAGAGAGATTGGGAGGCTAATGCTGATTGTTTCTTTGAATGACAGATTTAGAGGGCAAATAAGCACGGTTCACAATCCACAATCTAAAGGAACTAATCCATAGTTATGCATGTTAAGGTTGGACGACCGATTTTATTTAAAAAAAAGGACCAATAACAAGAGACAAACTTGCCATGATTGTGTTCCTTCAAACCGGGTTAACTAATAGCACCATCCTTGGGATGCGCCAATTCTCTAGTCACAAGCCCTACATCTGGGTCTGGGTTTATGAACAATCCAACAATGGGTCGAAACTCTCGTCTAAAGTCTTAAGAGTACAAGTTTGTGTTTGTTAAAATCTTAAACCATTTCTGTTTGAGTTAGACTAGGCGACATGTACAAAGAAGAGGATGCAACACCAAGTACGTGATGTGTAGAGGTGATGTCAGTGTTGCACAATTTATAAGGTGAGACACGTGGTGTGCAACTTCTTTCTTGAGCACAGGGTTGTGTGGTTTTTGATGTGGCCAAATCATCTCCGGCGATAACCGGATTTGGCAAATCTGGTTATCACCCCTAGAGGTCACCTGACACCCCTTAACTGTGGGTAAGGTTCACCCACCCCTATAGTTCACCCACCCATTTTTGGTTTTTTTTTTTAATATTAATTCCTTTTTTTAAATTAAAAAACTGTTTTTTATTAAAAAAACTCTAAAAACTGTTTTTAAATTTTAAAAAAAGAATTAATATTTTTTTTAAAAAAAAATCAAAAACGGGTGGATGAACCTTACCCACGGTTAAGGGGTGTCAAAGGAGACACGTGGCGACCTCTAGGGGTGATGACCGGATTTGCCAAATCCGGTTATCACCGTAGAGGATTTGGCTCCGCGAAAACATTGATGTGTAGAGTTCTGTACATACGTGTTTGTAGATGTGGTGTGCTTTATAAGGTGATAATGGCCTCCCACTACCTATACAAGAGTTACATAAGTAATTTTTGAAAATTTATCCATTGCGTGTCTAAATTTCAGGAGTATGACTCCTCTATGGTGGTGTGACTCCATCAAACGGGTGATTGTATGTTGCTTTAAGAACTAGGAATAACATCTTCTAGCTAATAAAAAAAAGTCCGCTAGTATTTTTTACTCCCTCTGTTAAAAAAATTCCTATGATCTATTACTCGCCTGGAGCATACAATAAAATTTCGACAATGATAACAAGGAAAAGGCAGGGGAAATAACATAGCATCAAGCATGATATTAATGTTTTAAAAACACACCTTAAACTTATCGAAACACACGGCAATTCTTTGTTCTGTCTTCCTCTGTTTTATTACCCAATTTTGCTCTTCTAGGTGTTTCCTTTTTTGATGATCCATAATCCACTTTTCTGAGGTGGTGTACTTTGGAGGTGGTGGCAAATCAGTTGATACTGACTTGTTTTCCTCTTCTTGCTCCATAGTTTCTTCCCGTATTGTGACTTGATTCACATATTTTAGTGTCTCATCAAGAGGAACTATCTTACATCCATCTGAAGCACATTGCTTTTGGATCTCAGTAACCTTTTGACCATTTGGACCACAATTTTCACCAACTTGAGAATCAATACAGCTATCAAAAATCATTGACCCTGAATTAGAAGTATATTTCTGCCCTGGAGACACATGTTTCAGTAACATATTGACATCGTTCGCAGGCATCACTAACTGATGTTCAGCATACTTTCCAGAAATAGGTTTCATTTGCTATTTTGACAAAAAAGCAGACGGGCAACTATCTGCATGTTGAGTTGCTACAGAAGAGCAGACTTGGTTTTCCCTTCCAACTTGCTGATGGCCATTCCCGTTATCATTCTTCTCATGATTGCTCTCAGCTGAAATCATTCCACTGTTCAATGAAGCTCGGGCTCCAAGGTCGAAGTTAGAACTACCTGTGATTCTGCTGTTTCCTGGGTCTGCATTTCAGCCTCAGGTTTTCTTCTTGGAGCTAAAAGACGTTTCCTTTCTTCTGCAAGGACAGACCAGTCAGAGGACGGACCATTTTTGTTCTTTATCATTTTTAGGTTCTCTGCTTCTTTTGATGAGGAGTCGGACTCTACTAGGCTTCCAGTAAATGAGGAACCTGGACCCATTCTTTCAGTTGCCCTGACATCATTTGGTCTTCCGAACGCCCACTTGACTTCATTACTGCTACTTGGCTCCTTTGGATATAGCTCTTTCCCTCTATGGTCGGTCAGATCTTTACGAGCTCCATCTGCATCGCCACCTGTTCTTCGACAAGTAAATTAAATGAAAAGACTCACAAACAGTGATAAATGAAATATGACTAACCTTCTTTGAGATAGCTGCCACCAAGTGCAATTTCAAGATGCAATTTCTTGGGCACCAAACCGTTTCTGCATGTAAAAGACAACTAGCTAAAAAAAGGGACCAGAAACAAAGATTTGTATTACAATAATTTCCACTATTAAAGAGTAAAAATAAGTAGGAGGATGTGACATGCCTGAATGCTAGAAAGACAAGGCACTGGGCTCTGAGTTGTTTCAAATGTTGTTCTTTAAAGGACATGCCTAACAAGGCAGGAAGCAGAGAAATTGGAGTTTTTCCCGTATCTCTAGGAGCTCCACTTCTAAGCATGCTCGTTTCTGACTCGTCACCCTATTAAGACACAGAAGTCATTTTCTTTTATCGGTAATCATGAATATATATATTAATATGAAATAAGGCCAAAGCATATACAATATGACTTCACAACATGGTTTAAAATTCCAGTACGTATTGGCCTGTATGCACACTAGTACTCTGGGAAAAAAAACTTTTCGATACAGGGGATTTTTCAGTTAAATTTTTTTTTCTCCATCCATTTACCCTAGAACCACAACACAGACATGATAAGCACAACTTATTTATATAAAATATCATTTAAGTAAATGGTTCATTTACTTAAAATATTAATATATAAAAAAAGGTTATACCTCCCATTTGAATTCAATAAAAATTATTCTGGATCTAAATTCCTAAAGAATAAAAAGTCAATTTTCCAATTCAAGAACAAAATCCATATTTTAGTGTCTTTTAGGGATTAAGTCAAAATTTCAATTTTTAAATGGTAAGGAATTTCTCAAATATTAAAATTTAATAAATTCTGCTACTCAGAACATTACCAAAACCCAAAAGTCCGGTAAAAAAAGTTCACATTATAGTCCTCAAAAACATTTCCATCTACAGGGTCAAAAAGCCAACTAACAGTGCAATAGTTCAGCATAAAAAGAGTTACATTCAAGCTTATAATATATGGGTTGTAATTCAATACATTCTTATTTAACTCATTGAATGTAAGGTTTTAATATCTAGATTGTATTTCCTATATTTGGCTAAGTGATTATGGTTTGTATTTTCATACCTGTTTATTAGTACGCACGTCTTTTTTAACCTATAAAATTCGTAAATCTCATATATATGGTTATAAATATAGTTGGAGGCATTCATTTACTTTGTTCATATTTATATATTTGCATTAAAAGAAGTTTCATGCAAAGTGTCCAAGTTTTTCCTTGCATATCCAAGCGTTTCTTAACGTATCCTGATTTTTTCCATCGTATCATCCGAAATGTCGATACGTATCCTATTTTGGACTTACCGATACAGCACCCGATACTGATATTTTGAACCATGCTTCACAAGTGAGTAAACTCAAGTAGAAAACGACTACAAAAAATTACCTTAATTTTATCAAAAAGAGAAGAAAAGAGTACAAAACACGGCCTTAAACCAACCCTCTCTTTAAAGCAGGCCAACCAACTCCTCAGCCTCCCAATGGATAGAACACCAATGTAGGAGGTGTTTAATCCTCAAGCACAACTGGGGATAGAACACCAATGTAGGAGAAGGTGTTTAATCCTCAAGCACAATCGAGCCTGATTGGCAGTCTTATCCTCAAAACCCTCAAGTTTCTGCCTTTCCAAAGGGCCCATGAAATGACACCCATGAGAAATGACCAAATAGCCACATGTGAAGCCTCCAAACTCAAAGAGGACCAACCTCACAGTACACCCCCACCCAAGAAATGAAGAATCTACAAACCACATGAGCAAAAAGACGGTGCATAAACAAATGATCCATCAATGCCTCCACTCGATGGCACAAAAAACAACGATTCGCCATCGTCTGCCCTCTAGTCTTCAAATGGTCACATGTAGGAATCTTATATAGGATGTCAATCCAAAGGAAGAGAGATACCTTAGACAGAATTCTGAGATTTCAAACAGCCAAATAAGAAAATGGAGTGTAAGGACCTGACCCAAAAGACGATGCAGATGATCTCACTGAGAATTTACCGTGTTGTACACCCTAGAACAAATCTTAGCATCTCTGCTATGGATACTCAGAGGAAAATACTGCAATCTATCCAGAAGGCACAACAGGTCCTCCACCTCCCAATCATTGAGTCGGTGTCTCAACTTTGGGCACACCACCACCTCCACCACCCTTTTGAAACAATCAGCCATTAAGGCAGAACGATTTGTAGCTAAAAGAAAAAGATTACCAAAGTCATCTTTCAATCGCGATGCACCACACCAAAGGTCCTCCCATAAACTAACACTTGTCACATTTCCTAGCATATATCTACAATAATTCAAAAAACAACAACGACAAGTGCATGATGCCCTTCCAGAACCCCAACCCATGAGAGCCCTTCACCTTTCTAAACTCTTGGTATGACTTTTCCCCGTACTTCACCGTGATGGCTTTCATCCAAAGACTATCCCTCTCTTCCCGAATATCCATAGTCAATTTCCCAATGATGCTTTATTCGTTAATGCCAAGGGTTTTAAATTTGAACCCCATCCTTCACTAGATGACACATTTGCTCCCACAACACTAAATGACAGTTCTTTTTCTCCACTTTCTCGTTAAATAAGAAATCTCTTTGCATCCTCTCACTAACCTGCAACCGAGCACTGAATCGTGAAGATGAACATGAAATAGCTAGGCATATTGCTGAGAGTGCTCTTGAGGAATGTTAAATTTTCCCTTTTAGAGAGGAACGACTTCCAACCAGACAACCTACTCGAAAATCTATCTAGCATCAGGACCGAAGTCAACCTAGACTTAAAACTAGACCCAAGGGGCATTCCCAAATAGTGTGTTGGTAAAGCCCCTAGATTGCAACCCAACAAGACGCTAATCCCTCTCCATTCAACACCTCCCCTACTCCTATAATCTCGATTTTAGCTAAATTTATTTTCAGTCCAGACACTACTTCAAAGCATCTAAACAAACATCGGAGATAAGTCAATTCCCTACAGGATGCATCACATAACATAAGCATTTCATCCGCAAACTGAAGGTGTGAGACTGAAAAACCATCCCTCCCTTCCCTATAGGGAAACCCTCAACTGAAACCCCATCCACCTTAAAGATCATCCTACTCAAGGCCTTCGTCACCATAATAAACAAAAAAGGAGAGAGGAAATCGCCTTGTCTTATGCCCTGAGAGCTCCTAAAGTACCCTACGAGACTCCCATTGATTAAAATTGAAAAAGAGACTGACGCAAAGCATGCCCTCATCCACTTCACAGTTCACACCAAACCCCATTCTGCACATCAAATATTCTAAATATTCCAAACACATGAAGTAAATGAGACGAAGATGCAAAAAGAAGAAGAAAAATAGTCCACGTGCATGGAATCACTTCAGAACATCAAGCCTAGTCTATGTAGAAATAAGTACATCAAGAGACATCTTTGACAACTGTAAACAGCCATAGAAATTCATATACAAGGCCCCATTAGTAACTACATCCTAGACTTGGATCAGTTCATACTGGCATAGTTTAAAAAGCACTTCACAGAATTAAATTTTCCATTTTTCACTGACAAGTAGAACAAAGGCAACGATTAGTAACAGGAACATGTAACTTTGCAACAATCACCAGGGACTTCTTCTCCTTATTAGCGTTAACTACCAAAGATTTTGACAGCTCAGAAGTAATTAATTGGAAAAAACTAAAACCGCTGACATAATGAAGCCTTGTGTCATTCGAATCTCATAATACAAAATGTTCAGAGGTTTGGACTTTGATTCAGCAATTAATGTCTGCAACCTGATAAACTTCAAGCATACCATATTCAAAAACAATAAGCAAAAAAGCAACTTAAATTGTCGACAGTTCACATAGGCTCCAATTTGTGCATCTTGTCTGTGTGGAACTTGACAAATGAAATTGCGGTTAGGTTAATGCGATATAACTAGGAGTCAATGACCCTTCCTATCAATAAATAGATATTATTTACACCATCTCTTGCCAAAGGATAAACTTGATCATAGATGCAATGACGCCATGAATGTACAAAAAATCCCAAAACTGCATCAAGTCTTCAATTTGATAAAGAGCACTAGCTAAACACTAATGGCAACTGAAAGAAGCACAAGAGAGGAGCTGATCTCCACCCTAAAAAAACAGGGATATGTGCCATGATGTCAGATAGATCCATGATGATGGTATCTTCATCCGTGGCAGGACTCCAAAATTCCAATCACATAACAAAAAATGATAGCACAATGCATAAAGTCAAAGTACAAATACTCATCATTACTTTAAGTGACTAAATTTAGAAGAATGGATAGTGCATTACAGGATTTCAAAGTTCTCTAGGACAGTGTTCCAATCACAATGCCATCAATCAAAGCTACACAATGCCGACTATATTCAGCAGCAGGACTTCAAAGTTCCAATCACATTACAAGAATAATAGCACAAATGCAGAAAGTCTAAGTAAAAATACTCATTAATAATGACTTTAGCAACTAAATTTAGAAGAATATTAGTCAAAACTACGAATTGAGAAAACTTGGTAACAGGAGAAACATCTAGCATAACTTTATTAAATGAGCAAAAAACATTAACTTAAGAAGCAAGAAATTAATGATAGAGAGAAAACTGTAGTGTGACATCTCAAGGTGCATCTGACAACAGCAAATACAATAAGCATAAGAACAGGAGAGACCTCTCCTAAAAAACATATAAAAAACTAACAGCTGCAATATTTATATTCAAATGTGAAGATTTTCCAGATTGGAAAGTCTCTATTATATTGAACAGCAACAAGACATAAGACGATACATTTTAAAATTAACTAATTCAGCATCTGCCATTACTTTGTAACATTGATAAAAACTAAAATGGACATCCAGAATAAAGTCTATTGATTCAGCAGACGCCATTGTTTTGCCATTTAATAAAAGCCACAACGAAGAGAAAATGAACACCTGAACCATCTTATATGCATTGGCTACTGTATGTGATGCGCCTCCATCGTCCTCTAATACCTTCCCAACAGAGAGAGAAGACACTTCTTCCCCTCGAGTGGCTGACAACAACTGGGCTTCTGTACCTTTCTCAGAAGAACTTGTTACTGCATTTTTCATGAATTCATGCTTCCAATGTCCAGAATCAACTGCAGCTTTAGCAGCAGACAGCTCGACCGTGGGAGATTTCCTGGCAGTAACAGTAGATACCATGTCTTTGCTCTTTTCAGGCAACTGAGAACCAGAAAAAGCTTCTATGCTCCTCTCCTTATGCATCTTTGAATCCAAATCATGACTATCAAATGACGAACTGCTGAATTGTATTGGAGCTGAGAAACCTGGTTTTACCATTGCATATGAGCTAAAAGCACCGGGCATGCCTCCATGAACCTTGCCAGTGCCACTTGAAAGTCCGGTGGTACCTTGTGAGATATTTCTATTCACTGGTTCAGGGGATCTTCCAGGAGCCCCATGTTCAGCCTTGTTATTGTGAGATTCTTCTCCAATTGACCGTGCTGATTGAGGGACCTTTTGCTGTTGCCAAAATTTACCAGCCTTACCCAAAGGTGCTTGTGAGGGGAAATTACCGATAGGACACGCGTCAGCAGCAACTCCTCCCAAATTCTGATGCACTGGTAGAGGGTTGGAGTGGAGGGTGTGATACCCTGACCTGCACTCCGATGATTAAGTTAGTGGGTGTAGGAGATGATGAATAGTAAGAATATAATAGAGTTCGAAGGTCTTAGCTTTTTCTTCTTTTCTTTCACTGTTTTTCACAGGGTTATATAGACCATCCTTGCCATGGCCATAGGCACCCATTGATGTCCATGCATACCTCGAATCTCTGATATGTACTTCAGTAATCATTTTTGGTAGATCTCCCGGTCATTCGTACTGCACGCGCATCTGCACACAAAAAGAGCAGGCAAAGAGTAGGAACTCTTCCGAGGTGACTGGCATTAAATGCAGCATTAAATGCCATTTAATGCTACGACAATGTTACCCACCTACCATCGTAGAGGTAGGATCAGTCCCAGGCGACTGGGCAGCAACGCCAGATCTTATAACGTGTTAGGATACGCGATCGTGGACAATAAGACGACGGGTCCGTCGTCAGAGTGAGGACGTGATCGTCGTCCACGAGACCACGGGTCCGTCGTCAGAGCGAGGACGTGATCGTCGTCCACGAGACCACGGGTCCGTCGTCAGAGCGAGGACGTGATCGTCGTCCACGAGACCACGGGTCCGTCGTCAGAGCGAGGACGTGATCGTCGTCTACGAGACCACGGGTCCGTCGTCAGAGCGAGGACGTGATCGTCGTCCACGAGACCACGGGTCCGTCGTCAGAGTGAGGACGGAAATGAACTCAAACGATAACACCACACTGAGGACGAGCTCGTCGTTTCCACACTTAGGTTTTACGAATTTTACCCATTACAAATTGCCCCTTTATGATACTTTGAACGTGGTTCGGAGTGTCATAAATATAGCGAAACGTTAGAGGAGAAGATACGGCTCACCTCAGAATGATGATAGGTCACATACTCTGTACGCGAAAACGTAGCATCGTGCCAGCTGTATTGCGCGTGCCGAAACGTCATTCCTCATAAATGCCTAGCAGGCTGTCATCATTATCTTCCGGACGCTTCGTTTTTCCCGACGGTTACTTAACTTGGTCGGAAGACCATCCTGCCCTTCGGGCCGCCTACATGTGTGGACACGCGTACGATACAGATCGAGGCCATTATCGTCCTTAGAATCATGGTATGGCCTATAAGTACCGAAGACCTGGTACTTCTTCTTCACTCGAATTTTTGCAACCTGTTACTCTGCCGGAATTTCTCCTCACCGACGATTTGCTGTTCTGGTTTTCCTCCTTCTCCGGTCGTGCCTCCCCTTGCTTCCTAAATCCAGTTTCGGTAAGAACTTCCTCCTTTCTTTTTGTTCTGTGGTTGTCTTTCCCAAATTTCTTCTTTTTCTCCTTGTTTGTGACCATGTCTGCCGAAATAGTTAGGATAGACAGTGCCGATGAGGCTAGTTGCTCAGGCAGTGCCCCTCACGGTGTTATCACCGGCGCCTCCACATCCAAAACCAGACCAGTGGTTAAGTACGCACTTGACCACTACAGAACTCTTTTCCAAATCCCTTCTCACGTCCACCTCCATTTCGGGGAAGAAGACGTTCTTCCCGACCATCGTTCTTCTTGCACAATCGTCTACCTCGCTCAGTTCGAGGCTGGACTTCGATTTCCCCTTTCTCCCGTCACGGACTCCGTCTTGTCTGCCCTTCAAATTGCCCCGGGGCAGATGCACCCGAAGTTCTACAAGTACATGTCTCTGATGGACAAGTTCAACAGAGACGGGTATAATGTGGAAGCCAGGCACGTTTTCCACTTCCGCTTCGCCGTGAAGTGTCCCGGGGTTGTGAAGGAGGGAGAGAAGACGTTCTTCACCTGGAGACAAAAACCCAAAATTCCCGACATCGTCGCACACCTCCCCGACGTGGAACGGGGTTGGAAGGAGATGCCTTTCGTGGTCTCCGGTGCTTGGAGGGCAGAGACTGCCCGTCCTGTTCCCCACGAATTTACCTCAGGTCTGCTATTACTCATTCGTTTTCCGTTGCCGGTTTTCTGATAACGTGTTCTTGCCACATGGCTAATGATATTTTCCTTTTTCTGCAGAGGCTTCAAAGGTACATTTCCCTGACTTGTCCGCGGAAGAAGAGTACGAGCTCCGGAGAGTTCGCGGCGATAAAGGGGACGCCTACGTCACCTGGAGCCCGTCCTCGACTCGAGAGAAAGAGCCCGCTGCAGCAGTAGGGACCAAATCCAAAAAGTCTCGTCGACAAGCTCGCCCGTCGGCAAAGAAACCGCTCGAACAGGCAGCTGCTCTTGGAGAAGAAGAAGAAATGGCAGACCAACCTTCTCCGCGACCCTCACAGGCTCCGGCCTTGACTCGTCCTCCTCGCCCTACCCGTCTATCTTCAGCGGAGAAGAGGGCGGAGAAAAGAGAGAGAGTTGAAGCTCTCAAGGCCATAACGGCGAAGAAGGCTCGACGAGAAGCTGAGCACGATCGACGGGTCCGAGAGCGCGCATCCGCCGAGATGTCACCTACTCAGGTAGCAACGGTTGGCGAGGGGAGTGGTGTCCCCGTGGAGGAATCTCCAATCGTCAGTAGCGGCTCTCCCACGGAGGTTGTGCTCGCTCCGTCTTCCGCGGCAGAGACTGTTGCCCCCGGGATCGTCCCGGCCTCTGCTCCTTCCCCAGCCGCAAATGTGGCTTCGTCTTCTGCCCCTCCTCGAGAGAGGATCACCATGGGGGGCCCCGCCGAATTCTGGAACCCCGTCTTCCCCAGAGGGTATACCCGCCCTACTGTTGCCCATTCCGCGATGGAGCATGACTCCATCGCCACATCCATGATGTTGGCGATGAGGCTCCCAGCGGATATGGCCGCAACGCGGGATCTTCACTGGATGGGAATGTTCAGTGCTGCGAGCCGAGCTGTTGCCACGGTACGCTTTCATTTCATCATTTTTTTTTTTTTTTATTTACCATCTCTCTTTCTCTTCCTTTTGTAGCTGGGCAACATGCTTGCCGGGATGTACGAGGTCACGGCCGAGAATAGGCGTACCTCCAACGGGTTGAGGGACAAGGTCCTTGACCTGGAGAAGAGGGGAGCCCAGGACGTGAAACGGCTGAATCACGAGCTGATGTCCGTCAAGGCTGATCTTCGGACTGCCAAAGGCACGATTGCCTCGGCTGTGAAACAGCGGGACAAAGCTCGGGACGAAGCCCGTAAAGCGATGGAAGGAGAGAAGGCGGCAGCAGAACAAGCCGAGAGGTCCGTCCTCAGGATCAGTGAGATGGACGAGATCGTGAACTCTCTCCAACAGCGGCTAGAAGCGACGGAAGCTGAGAAGGCAGCACTGGCCGACCAACTCGTGGAGGCCACGGCCGCGAGGGACAAGGAGGTTGAAGCCGCCAAGGAGGCTTTGACGGAGTCTCTACGAGCTCACTTCCAGACGGAGATGGAGCGGCTGATAACTGAAGATCGGGTGGAGACGGAGAGAGAAATCATGAACGAGCTCCGAGAATCGGGACGACTAGTTGAGTCTCCCCAACAGTCGAAAGACGAGGCCACTCGTTCTGAGGCTGTTGGTATGGAGATCTCGCCTGGCGAAGAACCCGAGGTACAAGGAGGGGGGCAACCTTCGTCATCTCTTGGACCATCTCCCGTCTTGCCCGAGGCTCCTGCTGAAGTCGCCTCTGCCGATCCTGCTGCTGCTGCTGACGACGTTCCGACCGTTCCTGATGACGCCGTCGTGATCGTTGTCGTTGGCGAAGACTGATCCTTCTCCCTTCCCTTGCTTTTTAATTTTGCATCGGCTGTACTCCCGTTCACCTTATATCAATGAAGAATTTTTGTTCTATATGTATCTCCTTTTATGACTACTGTGTTGCAACCGATTGGTCCGGAATAATCATCTCGTTCAAATAAGACATGGCACATAATTAAATCGTCATTGAATATAAATCTCATAATGAAAATAATTCACATCACTTCTAATAACGGGTCGTTAAAGAAGCGGTTTAACTCTACGGACGTAATTTGACAACAAGTCCCTTTCATAAGGACGAACTTATGGTAACTCGTGATGGGACACCATGCTCAGAGGACATTCCATTAGTATAAGCCACCGGTATGCTCAGATGGCAATTCCTTTGTATGAGCCGACTGTGTCCCGTGGTGAGTACCCTGTTCGTGTGAGATGCACTCGCCGTGGTAACTCGTGGTGGGACACCATGCTCAGAGGACATTCCATTAGGATAAGCCGCTAAGATGCTCAGATGGCAATTCCTTTGTATGAGCCACCTGTGTCCCGTGGTGAGTACCCTGTGCGAGCGAAATGTACCCGTCGTCGTAATTCGTCTAGAATGTTTTACAACGTAATGAATATGTAAGTAAAACGACTGATCTCACGCCATTAATAAATGTTCATGACACACAATTTTATTGGAAAAATTGTTTTAAATTCATAATGTTCCACGATTTTTGAATTACATTACCTTGTAAGTCTTTAAGGTAATACACCCCGGGGCTTCCGACACGATCCACAATGTATGGTCCTTCCCAGTTGGGGCCCAGTTTCCCGCTATTGGGTTCTCGAGTGTTTTGGAAAACTTTCCGAAGAACGAGATCTCCAACTTGAAGAATCCTTCTCCGTACTTTCTTGTTATATGCCTTTCGTAATTGTTGTTGATAGCGTTTCATCTGTGTGCTGGCATCTTCCCGCTTTTCTTCCAACAAGTCTAAATGAATAGCCATTAATTCGACATTCTTGTCTTCCTCCCCGTGTTTCTTCCGTGATCGTGTTGTGGGCAGACAGACTTCAGTGGGAATAACAGCTTCCGCTCCGTACGCCAAAGAGAACGGGGTCTCGTTCGTAGGGCTCCGTGGTGTTGTCCTGTATCCCCACAACGCATTGTGTAATTCGCTGGTCCACTTTCCCTTGGAATCCTCCAGCCTTCTCTTGAGGGCATTCAAAATGTTCTTGTTGGCTGCTTCGGCAAGACCATTCCCTTGTGGATAATAAGGAGAGGAGAAGATATGCTTGATTTTCAACTCTTGGCAAAAGTCGGCGATGAGCTTTCCTGTGAATTGCTTCCCGTTGTCAGAAATGATGGACTGCGGGATACCGAATCTACAGATAATATGCTCCCACAAAAATTTCTTCACTTCATGTTCTCTAATACGCGCTAGGGGAACAGCCTCGATCCACCGGGAGAAGTAATCCGTGGCCACCAGCAGAAAAATTAAATTACCGGGAGCTCTGGGAAAAGGTCCTACGATGTCAAGTCCCCAACGAGCGAAAGGCCAAGGTTGAGATACGGTATTGAGTTCTTGAGCGGGGGCATGAATCAACTTCGCATGATGCTGACACTGGCTGCATTTTCGTACGTACTTTTGTGCGTCAGCTTGCATGTAAGGCCAAAAATACCCTTGCCCCAGAGCACGATGAGCGATAGTCCGTCCCGAATGGATGCCGCAAATTCCTTCGTGGAGCTCGGCCAAAATCCTTTCTACGTCTTCCGGATGCACGCATCTCAAAAGAGGTCCTCCAAAGGATTTACGGTACAGTTCTCCGTCCACAAGGGTGTAACGGGGGGCTTTATATTGTATTCGCCTCGCTTCCTTTGCATCAGAGGGGAGAATTCCATTCTGCAAATAAATAACTATGCCCGTCATCCAGCTCGGCACTTGACTTACAGATAACACCGCGCGTTGCGTCTGCAGTTCAATAGAGGGGTATTCTTGATACTCCATGAGGATCGTTTTGGGCTCATCGGCTTGCATCATCGAGGCGAGGTAGGCCAATGCATCAGCATGCCTATTATCGTCCCTTCTGACATGTTTGATCTCGAGAACATCAAAGGCTCTCCGTTGTTCTTGTAAAAATGCAGCGTAGCGCTTCATCCGCTCATCCCGACATTCATAGGTACCGTTGACTTGGTTCACCACGAGCTGTGAATCACAAAACACCCGGAGTTTAGAAATTCCCAATTCTCGGGCACTCTGCAACCCAAGGATTAACGCCTCATACTCAGCTTCGTTGTTGGAGGCAGCATAACCAAGGCGCGTCAACTTCTGCACTTTAACGTGATCAGGGCTGACAAGAACAGCACCAAGTCCCGAGCCGCTGACATTAGACGACCCGTCAACGTACAAGAGCCAATCGCACCACGCCGTCAGTTTTGTTCCGTCTCCAGTCCCTGTTTCCACAACGGGATCCTCCTCCGCGTCGTCTGGGAGTTCGTGACGGTCGGACTCCGCTGAAGTTTCGGCCTCGTCCACGGGGAAATCGGCTAAGAAGCTTGCAACGGCCTGCCCCTTCTCTGCGGTTCGGGCCTGATATTGGATATCGAACTCGCTAAGCGCCACGGCCCATTTCGACATGCGTCCCGCGGTTTCAGGTCGTCCCAACACAGTTTTCAAAGGGTACGTGGTGATGACGACGATGGTGTGTGCCTGAAAATAAGGACGTAACTTCTCAGCTGAAAAGACAAGAGCCAGGCATACCTTTTCCATTCTGCTGTAATTGGATTCTGCCTTGTGGAATGTTTTGCTGACGAAATAGACAGGCTTCTCTACGCTGTCGTGATTTCTGAGTAACACGGAACCAATGGCTCGTTCCGAGACGGAGAGATAGAGGTACAATACTTCACCAGATTCAGGTACAGAGAGGATCGGAGCGGAGCCTAGATACGTCTTCAAGGCGGCGAAAGATTGGGAACACTCCTCGGTCCATCTGAAGACGGAATCCTTTCTTAGCAATTCGAACAGAGGTCTGCATCGATCAGAAGACTTTGATATGAACCGGTTGAGAGCAGCGATACGGCCCGTCAGTTTTTGAACTTCTTTCCTTGTCTTTGGTTCCGGCATGTCTATCAGAGCACGGATCTGCGTGGGATTTGCTTCAATGCCCCGTTGGCTGACGAGATAACCGAGGAATTTGCCCGAGGCGACGCCGAATGTACATTTCTCAGGATTTAACTTCAGATTGAAAGTACGTAAAATAGAGAACGGCTCCGCCAAGTCAGCCACAAGAGAGACCCGAGTTCGGCTTTTCACAACGATATCGTCAATATACACCTCCACCGATTTACCGAGCAAGGGTCCAAACATCAGATTCATCAATCGTTGGTAAGTGGCCCGGCATTCTTCAGGCCAAAGGGCATGACCCGGTAACAGAACAGGCCACGCTCCGTTATGAAGGCCGTCTTCTCTTGATCGTCCTCCGCTAAGAGGATTTGATTATAACCCGAATACCCGTCCATGAAACTCAACATCTCGTGACCCGCGGTCGCTGTGATTAGTCTATCTATTCTGGGAACTGGGAAGAAATCTTTCGGGCAAGCTTTATTAACATTGGTGAAATCGATGCAGACTCTGACTTTCCCGTTCTTCTTCGGAACAGCTACTACATTGGCTATCCACTCCGGATATTGGACCTCACGAATGAACCCGTGTCGAATTAACTTGTCGATTTCTTCATTGACGGCCTCATGGTACGCCGGGGCGAGTCTACGAGGCTTCTGTTTAACTGGATTGACCACGGGATCCACGTTGAGGTGGTGACAAATGATTTCAGGACGGATACCCGTCATGTCTTCATGTGACCAAGCGAAAACGTCAAGATTCTTCCTCAGAAAATTTACCAACTCCCGCTCTTCATCTGTTGTCAGACAAGTCCCGATCTGTAGTATTCTTGGCTCGTTCTCCGTCCCGAGGTTGACAAGCTTCGTGGGTTCAACAGAATGGTTTACCAGTGATTCACCCGTGCTCTCCTCTTCCACGGATCCGACCTGTAATTGCTATTTGAGCGGGTTGGGTGAGGCGTAATCACACTTCTGCGATGCTAGCTGGTCTCCTTTTATTTCACGTGGTCCGTCCTGGGTGGGGAATTTCAGTACCTGATAATAGGAGGACGGAACAGCTCTCATTTCGTGAATCCACCATCGCCCCAAAATAGCATTGTATGGGGACGGGGCGTTGATAACGGAGAACCTGGTGGGTAGGGTGATAGGTCCAGCTTTGACCGGTAAGACGACTTCGCCCAGGGGTTGCATCGAACTTCCTTCGAATCCTATCAAGGGGGTCTGTGCGGGGACAAGAATCGCTGGATCCAACTCCATCTTTGTGAAAGCATGGAGGTACAGGATATCTGCCCCACTCCCAGGGTCTATGAGCACTCGTCTGATGTCGAAATCGCCAATTCTCATGGACAGGACAAGAGCGTCGTAGTGAGGCCT
This sequence comes from Tetracentron sinense, assembly GCA_015143295.1. Classification (NCBI taxonomy): domain Eukaryota; kingdom Viridiplantae; phylum Streptophyta; class Magnoliopsida; order Trochodendrales; family Trochodendraceae; genus Tetracentron; species Tetracentron sinense. The sequence goes on from CM026571.1 coordinate 26,620,487, forward strand.
GACCACAGTTGCCATGTCTTGGTCCGTGAACATTAGGGCCTGCTCGACTTCCTTCATCGTCGATCGCACTTGGTAAACTTTTGCCACGTGCGACAACTTCCTCGCCTTCGCTCGATACTGCTGCTCAACATCGACTTCCAGTGCTTGAGCGCGATGGATGACGTTTATGACTCTTTTCGGAGCTTCTCCACCTCGGTTCATTTGACCAGATGGCTCTCCCTCGTGAGACCGAGTGGATGGCTCCGTAATATGCCCCTCTTTTCTTCCGGAATCCACGTATTCTCTCAGATAGCCCTCACGGACTAATCTTTCCAAGTATTCTCTTAGGATGCGACAACGATTCGTGAGATGCCCACGGCATTTGTGGTATTGACAATATTCGTGTGCCCTGGGTCCCGTGGTGACATCACGAACGGTCCGCGCTGGCCATTCGAAGTATGGTTCGTCTTCCATCGTCTTCATGATCGTCGCCGGGCTTGCTGTGAAGTGAACTTGACCACCACGAGACGCGAAAGGACGTCTTTCCGTCGTTCGATTCTCCCTCTCCTTGTACTGTCCGTGCTCCTCTCGTCTCTGATAGGCGCGGTCGTCCCCCCGCCGGACATTGGACCGGAGATCCGTGCTCCTCGACGAGTCTGCATCTTGGCGGATCCCCAATGAGAGTTGGTTCGGTTCTCCTCGTCGTTCGACGTACACAACTTTTTCCTGCCGTGTGCGTCGTCGTGGTTCCTCGTCACTGGAAGATGTTTCATACTTTGGTTTCTTCCCTCTCTTCGAGGAGGGTCTGCCTCCCCACTCCACTGCATCTACCCCTCGTGCTCTGGGCCTCGTTGTTGCTGCGATATCTTCCTCCATCCTTCCGTACTTAGAGGCACGGACTATTAACTCGTCCATCTTGATTGGACAGTCAAGGGCAAGAGACTCGTAGAGTTTGGAACTCTTGGGTATGGCATTTTTGAAGGCCGCTATACAAGTGCAGTCTTCAATCTTGTCGATATTAGAGACTTCATCGGTATACCGTTGAATGAAATCTCTAAGGGATTCCGCCGACTTCATTCTCATGGCGAAGAGTGAATCTGCGCCTGCTTTCTTCTTCTTGTTAATGATGTACTGGTCAATGAAAACTGACCTCAGGTCAGCCATACACCTGATCGACCCCGCGGGTAGATTACGGAACCATCTTGCAGCCGCTCCAGTTAGGCTGCTAGGAAAGGCTTTGCACAGGAGATTGTCATCCGGGTTACGGACAGCCATGGCATTTTTGAAGTCGGTCAGGTGGTCAATAGGATCCCTCCTCCCGTCGAACTTGACAAAGTTTGGTACCGTGAACTTTGATGGGGTATAGGACTCGACGATCTCCTTGGAGAAAGGAGACGTCTCCTCCTCGTCCTTATATTTTTGAGCATACTGATCGAGAGAGGCTCCACCTGTTGTTCCTCTGACTCGAGCGTTAATCAAAGCTTCCACGTCTTTGAGGGTCAGGCCTGTCTTCAACCCGTCGTCGCTGACGAGGGAGTTCTCGATGTTCAGCGTGAGCATCGAGAGAACGAGGGCGGGTAGTTTTGTCAGCAGTAGGAGCGAGAGTGAATCTTCTCTCCAGATTCTCTAGTGCAGATGGCGAGATCGGGGCCGTTCCTTCGGGGGGAGGAGAAGAAGGGAAAGTGAGTTTACGAGCTGCAGAGCCCCCTCTAGGAGATTCGTCATCGATCTCCAAGTTTCCGTGCTCCAAAGCATCTAGCCGCTCCTGCAATGACTGTTGTTGGCTGACTATCTGGGCCAGTGTGGCCTGTTGTTGTTGTAATAGTAACAGGATGGGATCAGACGTGGTCATGGGCCTTTCTGGTTGTCCAGAAGATGGGCCTGATGCGAATGTTTGCATGGTGGAAGGGGTGCATGAAAAGGCTTGAGGGGGCTGGTTTTCGGTGATAGACTGGGGAGTTTGGTTTGCCATACTGACCGAGAGGTGGTGTGAGCGAAGGGTGGTTTCGGCTTAAGAAGTTTCCCACAGACGGCGCCAATTTTGTGAGGGGAAATTACCGATAGGACACGCGTCAGCAGCAACTCCTCCCAAATTCTGATGCACTGGTAGAGGGTTGGAGTGGAGGGTGTGATACCCTGACCTGCACTCCGATGATTAAGTTAGTGGGTGTAGGAGATGATGAATAGTAAGAATATAATAGAGTTCGAAGGTCTTAGCTTTTTCTTCTTTTCTTTCACTGTTTTTCACAGGGTTATATAGACCATCCTTGCCATGGCCATAGGCACCCATTGATGTCCATGCATACCTCGAATCTCTGATATGTACTTCAGTAATCATTTTTGGTAGATCTCCCGGTCATTCGTACTGCACGCGCATCTGCACACAAAAAGAGCAGGCAAAGAGTAGGAACTCTTCCGAGGTGACTGGCATTAAATGCAGCATTAAATGCCATTTAATGCTACGACAATGTTACCCACCTACCATCGTAGAGGTAGGATCAGTCCCAGGCGACTGGGCAGCAACGCCAGATCTTATAACGTGTTAGGATACGCGATCGTGGACAATAAGACGACGGGTCCGTCGTCAGAGTGAGGACGTGATCGTCGTCCACGAGACCACGGGTCCGTCGTCAGAGCGAGGACGTGATCGTCGTCCACGAGACCACGGGTCCGTCGTCAGAGCGAGGACGTGATCGTCGTCCACGAGACCACGGGTCCGTCGTCAGAGTGAGGACGGAAATGAACTCAAACGATAACACCACACTGAGGACGAGCTCGTCGTTTCCACACTTAGGTTTTACGAATTTTACCCATTACAGTGCTCCTTCACAAAATTGCCCAGAAAACTCGAAAGTCGGGTTTTCTGACAATTTGGAATCATAAACATTACTTTGCAACTCAGTTTTGTTAGTAACAGCTTCCTTACTTGTTCCAGGAGATGCAGCTGTAATCTGGGGGGTAGAAATTTCTGCCGTCCAACTACTTGAAACAACATTCGAAGAAAACCTAGAAATTTGAGAATGTTCTGATGGTAACCCTACTTTATTTTGATTCCAGACAACCCTAGAACTGAGAATGTCGTGTGTGAAAGGTAAGAAACCACCTTTCTATAAACCTAAAGCACTATGATCAGAAGAAACCTCTCCCCCTTCAGGATATTTTGAAGTTGGAGCCCATGGTATGGAAGTTGTTATTTTTGTTGAATCAGGTGGCCTTCCTGTTAAATTTTGATTCTCTTGATTGCCTCTAAATATTGGTCTCATGCCACCAGATAAAGATGAATGATGCTCCCTGTGACTATAAACGTAAAATTTGTCTTTGCTTATCAAATTTCCTCCATTGTTGTATGGAGTTTATTGTTTTGTGTGGGGGATTATCCTTCCAATCTGAGTAAACCCAGACAGTTAATTACCTTCCTATTTAGGAAAGAACCTCTGATTAAGAAGAAAAATAATAAGAAAAACAAGATGTTTTGAATAAACTATTTTGTTTATTCAATGGGGTTGCCCAGATCCCATGTAGGCGTTACAAGATACCTCATAGAGGTTTTAGCATCAAAAGAAAGAATAAGAAAGAGAGGTGGCCATACTGAGGGTTCACCTAGTATTCTCCATATGGGGGAGATTCTTCTTCTTCCTCCTTGGTTGTTATTGTTCCTGCAAAAAGAAAGTTTTTTTCTTCCTTCCCTTCTATGTACATAGGTATTTTTGCATTGGGAGTTTCTTATAAAAAAATCCATTTTTTTATATCTTTTGGAGAGTCCTCTTTGGACTCCCCTTTGACTTCCTCTTTTTTAAGAAATTAAAAGAGGTCAACTCTCTTTAGAGAGGGTCATCTGTCTAAGACAGTTGGTTTCTCTTATCTTAGAGAAACCACACGGATGAGAGTCCTTTTTTAAGGACTCCAAATTGGTTTTCTTTTCTAGGAAACCTGGAAGGATCAAACTTTCCCCCCAAAAATGGGAAAGATTCTTATCTTTCCAGAAAAGGGAAGAGATAACTTTCCCTTTCGGATAAGGTGTCATATGGCACTCTCTCATTAGAGAAAGAGAGGGGATCTCTATCTTAGGATCCCCCAAAGCTAGCAGAGAGTCCTTTTTATTAAGGATTCTCTACCACATGGCAGTCAGATACTGGCTGCCATCTGCGAAAGGACTGACCTTAGTCAGTCCGCAATTAATAGAGGTGAGACCATGGGTCTCACGTGCGGTCCAGATCAGGTCCAAGCATATTTGGACTGCGGACCAGGGTTTGACCTTAGTCAGTCCACAGACCAATACAGGATGGGACCATGGGTACAGCCCTTGGTCTAGGTTAGGTCCATGGCCTTTTATGGTCATGGACTGGGCTAGTCATTGACTGGCCCACGGATGGACTCGTGGAGTCTGTCCACAAGCTTGAATGAGGGTCTGTCCGCAAGGGCTTTGCCCTATACACGTGCAGGCTGATTTTTAGGTGTATCCTTGTCCATCGACCTTGAACTCCCAGAATCCCCTATTTGAGTTCCACCGGCCAGAGGAAGCCATGATGACTTCAAAACCTCAATATCAAGACTGTTGATTGATAACAGTTTCCCTTGTCCTGGAATGAAATAAGTTAAGATGATTTGCAGTATGTGAAAGAAGTCAGAAGGTTCAAGTTTTTGACAGATTTCCAAAAATCTGGGTTCCAGCTCCTACAGTAATCGGATGCCATTCAGTGATTGGTAAGTACTTCCCAACAACTTGAAAATTAAGGGCTGTGTCAATGAACAATTGAATGTAAAATGACAATAACATCCATTGTCGTGACTTCATCCTTAAGAAAGTACCCTGCTAACCTTTGAATGAACCATGCAAAGGGCATTCATATTAGGTATGATCAGTGGATACACAGTTATTAGAAGATTTACTGCTTCAACCTCTAAACTATTTAATCATTAATCTCGATAGGTAAAATTACAGACGTCATAAGGACTTTAGAACTCTCAACTATTTCATCACAAAAATGATGATAGCAACATATAGCCCACCCACCCCACCCAAGATATAAGTTAAAACGAGAAACGCGACTACAATATAATAAAAGAATTCAAAGAAATCAAGTATGCTTATTTTGTGTCAGGATGGGATGGCTTGATTTGCAAGGCTGTTTTTAAGGGTGTCGGCTCTTAAGTTGGATTTATTTTATTTTTTGGGTATTTGGTGTTGGGGCCCCTTCTTTTCAATGAATTTACTCTTTACTTATCAAATTTATATATGTGTGTGTGTGTGTGTATATTAGTGTTTTAGAAGGCATGTGAGGCTTACGCCTAGAGGCAAGGCTCAAGGAAAAACGTCATGAGGCTCAATCTACTTTGGGTGGTGGGGGGGGGGGGCAATCAATAAATTAAAAGATGGAAACAATAGAATCCATAGATTCACCAATAGTGAACCAAAGAAAGAAATGAAAAGTAAGGAGGAAACAAAAATAGGGAATTTAACTAAGATAGTCCAAACTCCTTAGATCAAAAGCTAAATCCCAATAAAGTTGGGGCCCCTTTTTCAAAAAAATCTTCCCTGATTGAGACTTAATCAAACTAGGGGTTGCGCTTGCGCACCTGTAGTCTAATTTTCTCTTGGGACATTGATGCCCCTCAAAATTGTGTTTATTTTTTTCTTTCCAGATGGATCAAAAGATGGCCCTTGGAAGAAGGGCCTAGAGGTGCCACACAACTTTACAGGAAAAGAATGACCAGGACACCTGGAACGCAACACCAACAAAAAAGAACTCACTGAAAATCGACTTTTGTTGTCCCTATACCAAATTCGGCTATCCCTAAACACAGGAGTAGGACAGATGGACTCTAGGCGAGACATGAACCTTATAAACCCATTCATTTCCCAATCATTAGAACATGGTCAGTAAGGATAGTAGTTCAGTCAAGCTTTTAATCGCTTTTATCCTCAACAAAGAGAGTCGCTCAATAAAGGAAGTCAGCTTTGGGAAAAAAATATTTTCTTTGCCGGGAAGTGCTATTCAAAGTTGTATAAAAGGGCAAGTGGTCATCGGCTCATCGCGGGGTAGCGAGCATGAGAGGAAGCTATATAGAAAAGAGCTTTCGGCTTCACACATTATTTTAAGATCGGCTTTTGGCTTCAAAAAGTTCAAGTTAAGCGAAGTTGGAAACTGATCTCACTCAAACTAAAGCAAGAAGCTACTTTATAGGAGTAGGGGCAGTTTGCTGATCAAAAGAGAGAGAATGGAGATTATTTCAATAGTTGTTGTAAACTAGTAGGATCACACCATAAATCAGACCAAAACATGACTTCCTATCTATTCCCTATAACAAACCTAATCTGTTTTTCAAATTCAACCCACCCCCTTCATTATCGCTTTCCATAGACAACCCCATGAAGAAATTTAACTGTTTTAGGTTCCCATCTACTACATTCAACATGAGGCCACAATTACTTCTCTCCACATACTACTCTCCTCCACTCCAAATATCTATAGCTAATTTCCCAACAATGCCTTATTCACATCCCTTAACGCGCATACATTGAGACCACCGTTCTCTTTAAGGGCGACAAACCGAATTCCATTTCACTAAGTGGTACTTCTTAGTGTCTTTTTCATTCCACAGAAAATCACGTTGAATTCTTTCTAGTCTAGATGCCACAGATATGGGAATATAGAATAGAGAAAGATGGAATGTAGGGACACTACAGAGAGTGCATTTTAAAAGAGTTAATCTTCCACCTTTTGAAACGAAAATGGATTTCCATCCCTCTAATTTCTTAGTCAAATTCCCAATCACCGACTCCCACATTGATTTGGCATGAGGTTTGCTTTATGCCAAGGTGTGCTCCTCATACATTTACTAACAATATTGTTTTAGCCACATAACAATATGATTTTAGGCTTTTAGCCACATAACTTGGAAATAAATTAATTTTTTATTTTATTTTTTTGTGACTTCTTTGAAAAACTGCCTGTTGGGATTCAAATTCCCAAACTGAATTGACAACTCAACACCATTTGCCTCTCAATATGAATATGAACATAAAAAATAACTTTAAATTGTAGCTTTTGTTTGTCTTCATTAAATTTATTTTTCTTCTATATAATGGTTGGATTATTTATATAGTACTTCATATATATGTGTGTGTGCATGTGAGTTTGTTGGACGAAGTTCCCAACATAAAGTGAGGCATCAATTGCACTACGCGAAACATAGCTAAAACAAAGGAAAACTCTCTCGATCCTATCAATTCATCATCATCCAAGAAGTATCCCAACTATCTGGGACTCGACCCTATCTCAAATGGAGCACAAATGTGACACTGCTGCTCCGCCACATCTTACCTTCCACTAGAAGAGAAACATAATGGCCTCCATGCAGTAGGACTTCCTCAATTAGTGCCAAAACAGTTCCATCCATCATTCTACTTCATAAACAGGGTACAACAACATCCTATGCTCTTACAAACCCCATTCATACACCAAATACTTTAGTAAATCAGCTCAATAAACATGGTTTATTTGTATTTACCTGCCCTATGAGCAAATAAAGAATAGCTTCTATACTCTCTAACTGCTAGCTAGTCTAGACCCAAATAATAAACCACAAAATATTATCTCAGATACATAGTAAATCAAAGTCTTGAGAAATGAGAATGGTGTTGAAATGCTTTCACCTGGATATTACTTGATATGGCATGGAATGCTCCTTTCCACTCACTTTCATGTGTTGGCATATCTGAAACACTCGCAGAAAAAAAAAAAAAAATATATATATATATATATATATATATATATATATATATACTACTACTACTATAACCCGGTTGGTCTCCATGTGGCTCCTCCAGAAGCCTCAGTTTGAACTTCATATTATTGACACATGTCATGCCATGTGTCAATTTCTCTCTTCTTATCGCCACATGTCACCTTCTTTATTAGACCCACTCAACTTTTTATCAAAAAATTAATGAATCATGTTACCCACATTCTATGTATGTACTTCAGATCCGGCTCCTCTATAATTCACTTTCAACAGTTTTTTGCCCTGTTAATCAACTTTATTTATTTTTATCAATATCTCATCTTATTAAGTAAAACTAGCAAAAACAAAAACAAAAAACCAAAAACGCCGTCGGGTTTACAAGCAAGTAAACACGATCACAGCCAAACAACCCCAAGGAAACCCCCCACCCTTAGGACTGCTAAAGTTAATACAATATGCCCTGGATCTCCTCCCTAGCCCAATGCAAACCTACCCACTCCAAGACTACCAGTCTGATGCGATCACAAATCCTGGGCACTGATGACGAAACGTCTTCAAAGACTGCTATTTCTTTCTTTCCAAAGAGTCCACAAAATAGCTCCAAGAAGAGCTCCCCAAATCTCCTCCCATCCTCCTACTCCTCTTTCCCATTTCCAACAGACAAGGTGTTTACGAAAAGAGGAGGGGAAAACCCATGCCACTCCCAAACGAGAAAAGAAATAGCTCCACACCTTCGACGCTATTGGGCAGTGTAAAAAAAGATGATCCGTTGTTTCTTCCGCTCGAAAGCACATAAAACATCTATTCACCATACTCCATCGTCGATGTTGCAGATGATCCCTTGTGAGCATTTTATCCAAGGATGCTAACCAAAGGAAGAAAGAGACCTTTGAGGGAATGTCTGGATTCCACACCACCCTCTGAGGAAACAGACAGCCCATGGGAGGAGACAGAGCCTGAAACAACTGCCTAACAGAGAACCTCCCGTTGCTACTCCTAGACCACGATCTGCAATCCCTGACGTCTGGACACAAAGCTATCGAGTGAAGGCGCTCCAAAAGCCGAGAAAAGTCGCTAATCTCCCAATCATTAAGGTCCCGCCGTATCCTAGGGCTCCAAACAACTCCTTCTGGACTTCTCTCATAAACATCCCCCACAAGAGCGTCCCTGTCAGAAGAAAGAATAAAAAGATTACCAAAGTCATCCATGAGCCTAGAGGAACCAAGCCATTTGTCCTTCCAAAACCTGATTTCCGACCCTCTCCCTGCCCGAAAACTAAAGAAAGGCACAACCTCCCCTGCATTAGCCATAATGCCCTTCCAAAGTCCTAGCCCATAGGTTCCCCCAACCTCCTTAGGGATCCAACAGAAAGACTCCTCATACTTAGCCACTATCGCTGCCCTCCACAAACTATCTCTGTCCTCTCCAAAACGCCACACCCACTTTCCTAATAACGCTTTGTTCATTTGAATGAGCGGTTTGATATTCAATCCCCCAACTTTCTTAGGCCGACACAGCTGATCCCATACAACTAAATGATACTTTGACCGATTCTCTTTATGGTTCCATAAGAAATCCCTCTGAATCCTTTCAATGGTAGAGGCCACCGAACGAGGAATGGTAAGAGCCGACATCAAATAAGTTGGCAGACTTTGCAACGTACTCCGAATCAGGGTAAAATTCCCCCCTTTCGACAAATAAGATGCCCTCCACCCTGACAATTTTCAAGCAAAATGATCTAAAACAGGATTCCAAACTGATTTCGCCTTGTATTTCGCTCCCAGAGGTAAGCCAAGATACACTACGGGGAGAGATCCCACACCACAATGATTGGAACCTCCCCCACCTTTAGGATCTCAGATTTTGCGAGATTAACTCGTGAGCCTGACACCGCTTCAAAACACCGCAGGATGCATCTGATATTAAAAGGTCCCTCCGCGAAACCCTACAAAATATGAGAATATCGTCCACAAAATGAAGATGGGATATCCTCAACCCATTCTGACCAACCCGAAAGCCCCTCAAAAAAGTCCCCTCAGCTTTAGCCAACATTCTACTCAAAGCCTCTGAAATGATAACAAAAAGGAAGGGAGAGATAGGGTCCCCTTGTCTCAAACCCCGAGAGCTAGGAAAGAACCCCACTGAACTACCATTTATCAGAACAGAGAAGGATACCGACGACACACACGTCCGCATCCACTTCCTCCACTTCCATCCAAAGCCCATTCTCTCTAGAACATAGTTCAAGAAATCCCAGTTCACGTGGTCATAGGCCTTCTCCAGATCAACCTTGCACAAAATACCCGGGTCCCCTACACGCATCCTGGAGTCAATGCACTCGTTGGCCACTAGAACCCCATCTAAAATTTGCCGCCCTCCTACAAACACACTTTGCTAACAAGAGATGATGGAAGCCATAACCTTTTAGATACGAGAGACCAACACTTTAGAGAGGATTTTGTACGTGCAACTAAGAAGACTAATGGGCCTAAAGTCTTTTAGCTCCACCGCTCCCTCCTTCTTTGGGATCAAAACAAGGAAGGTACTATTCATAACTCTATCGAATCCCCCTGTTTCAAAAAACTCCTTCATCACCTCTAAGAAATCTTTCCCCACGATCTCCCAGCAAGCCCTGAAGAACTCTATGGTGAAACCATCCGGCCCGGTAGCTTTATCACTCACCAAACCATTAACTGCCTTAAACACCTCCCCTTCCTCAAAAGGAGTCTCCAGGCCCTCTCTCTGATCCTGAGAGAGGCTATCAAAAAGAAGCCCATCTAGCTTTGGCCTCCACCTTTCCCTCTCACGATATAACCCCTTGAAATAAGAGATAATGTGATCTTCTACCCCCCCCCCCCTTCTCCCCAACCCACCTCCCTTCCACCCTTAACCTGGATATAAAGTTTTTCTTCCGATTGTGATTAGCCATTCTATGGAAGAATTTTGTGTTACCATATCCCTCTTTCAACCAACAAGTCCTTGCTTTTTGCTTCCAACTTATCTCTTCAAGCTTAAGGGTAGAGATGTACTCCAACTTCTTTGCATCTCTCTCTTTAGCTTCAGATGGAGTGAAATCTCGCACCTCAGACAAACTATCCAAGACTTCTATCTCCCTTAGCAACCCAGTGAGCCACACTTGGATGCTTCCGAAAACCTCCTTGTTCCAAACTCTCAAACGAGCTTTCAAAGATTTAAATTTAATCCCAAAGCGAGTACTCGGTGATCCCCACCCTCTAGTTTGGTCCCACACCTCGGCTATTAAAGCTAGAAACCGCTCGTCCTCCAGCCACATTTTCAAACCGGAAAGGGCTTGGGCACCCCAAGAAACTCGCCGACTGTCATACCCCAAAATACCCCTTAGGAGTTAAGGGATACTTTAGAGGTGACTGTACGTACCTGCCAAACCATCTTGTAATGAACAAGACTAAACATGATATAACACAATAATAATCAGAGTGCGGAAGCTATATCATGAATGCGGAAACGTGAACTAACTTTTTCTTTTCTTCTATGACTCCAAAATAGTATTCCAAGTTAAAGTTACATAACATATCAAGTTAAAGGTGGATAGGCCCACCTATCAAAATATCAAAATATACAAAAAGAACTCTCTCATACTCTCCTCTCAACAGTAGTCGAGATATGGCCACACGTCCAAATCCCTATCCTCCTGGGACTGCAACGGGATAGGTGGCTCCCTTTCCTCTACGTACTCTTCCTCAACCCAAGGCTCGGGGTCGAGGACGTCCATACAACCTACCGACATAAAAGTACGGCTGAACATGGAATACTCAGCGAGTACAAGCTACTAGCTAACCATAGTAATAACAAGAGCATAATCACCGTGAACACAATACAAGATATTGATTTAAAGTAATACTAGCAGCAAAAGATAAATAGGATTGAATATGAAGCAATATAATCATCTTGATATGCGTGCATGAATGCGAAAACCCCGGTAAAACTCATGTTCAGAAACCTTTTTCATGTCTCGGTCTTGCTTGTGAAAATCATGCATGCATGTCTGTCTTGTTTGAGGATTCATGTCTTGACTTGTATATTTGTGAGCCAGAGGCTAGCACCCGCACCTCCCTGGGCTACCAACCTCGACATTTCATTCTCTAGTGAGCCAGAGGCTAGCACCCTTCACTTGGGCTACCAACCTCCTTGTCATATACTTGTTTCCTTTCACTTGTGAGCCAGAGGTTAGCACCCTTCACTTGGGCTACCAACCTCCTTGTCTTGTTTAATGTTCTTGTGTGCCAGAGGCTAGCACCCGCACATCCCTGGGCTACCAACCTCCTTGACTTATGCTTGTTTTCATGTTTGATTTATCATATAAAGCTACTCATGGAAAACCCGGTTCATGCATGCATGCGTGCTTGTGTGCTTGTCAATAGTGGCAACCATGATGACATGTGTGACATGGATGATAGTGCATAGCATTTCAATTCATAGTATAACATGTGAGAGTTTGGTTAATCTACATGGCATGTGGTCAATTCATCATTTATAAGAACAATTGCATAAGGCATACTTTCATTTTCTTCATAAAATTCATTTACTCCTAGTTTAGGCATTTTGTCAAACACATAACATGCAACATTTCCTTAATAGTTCATCTTACTCTTTTTAGTGTGTATTTTCCATCAAGTCATCAAGGTAAGTTCCTTATTTGTAAAGTGCCCGTCCACCATTTTCCATTTCATACATCACACCACATCCCTATGACATCCAATCGCCTCAACCCCTCATCCATCCACACATCACAACATTCTTTATTATCTTGTTTACATTTTATAGAAATAACACATTTAAAAAGGAGGGAAAACATGGGATCAAGAATCATCAACTAAAATAGAAAAAACTAGGTTATTGCTAATGGGAGTTAGTAGGGTGTACTAACCTTGAATCAAGGCTTGATCTTGGGTGGAAACCCTTGATTGAAGCTCTAACTTGAAAGAAGGAGGACCCTTGCTTGAAAAATGTTGAGTGGGGAAGAAACCCTCTTGAAAATACCATGGAAACGCTGCCCTAGCTTTGGAGGAGAAGCTCCACGCGTGCTTGAGGCTTGGCTTGGAGAAATCCAAGAAAAGGGAGGTTTGTGGGTCTTGAAACCCTTGATTCTTCTCTCACAATGATGCCCTAGGAAAACCCTCTTTTCCTCTCTCTCTCTCTCTAAATCTCTCTAAGGATGGTGTGTGGGGACCTAATGCACGAGCAAGCCCTTATAGGCAAGGGTTTAACGCCCAAAAGACGAAAAAGCCCTTAATGAAATTTCTGCAAAACGCGATAGACCGAGCGATCGGTGGTTATGACCGAGCGATTGGTCACCTACCGATCGACCGGTGTTCGTGGCCGAGTGATCGGTCAAAAACACCCTCTGGAAAAATTCCTCATACAAAAAAGTTAACCAGTCGATAGCTACCGATCGATCGGTTGTGGACCGATCGATCGCTAAAAATTACCGAGCGATCGGTTGTGAACCGATCGATCCCTAGCGATCGGTGCTTCGCAAATTTTTGACCCATTTTACTATTTCGGCCATATCTTTGACTCGTTCGTCGGATTTTGACGATTCAACTTGCGTTGGATTTGTCTTTCGAAAAGGAACATTTCTGACGTTTCAAAATTTTCAATTTCTCCCTTATTTATTAATTAGACTACGTGAAAGGCCAATTGGCTTCGAAAGTGTTATTCATTAAATACGGAAAAGTCCGGGGTGCTACACCGACTCTAAGAAAATGGGCACATGATCTGAAAGTGGTCTAGGGAGAGATGACTGAATAGCATTAAGGAAGTGAGACTCCCACTCTTGATCTATGAGGAAACGGTCCAAATGACTAGCTGTACCATTGTTTCCCCCTTGCGACCAAGTGAATTGAACTCCCCTTGTTGGATAATCTATCAAACCGTGACGAACAAAAACACCAAACCTCCGCATCTTGGGAGTAAGCGCACTGCCACCTTTTCTTTCCAAGGAAAACCGAATGCTATTGAATTCCCCACCTAAACACCAAGGTTGGCCCCAACGCACACTAACATTATCCAGTTCCTCCCAGAGTTCTCTGTCTTCGGCCCTTCCCACTGGGCCATACACCCCTGAGAAGACCCATTGAAAGTCCTCCCCGATCATCCGACATAATATGGATATCGAAATAGCCCCCAACTCCGACTCCAACACCTCCACTCTCGCTGAATCCCACATTAGTAGAATACCCCTAGAAGCTCCCAATGACAGAAGCTCGATCCATCCTGGAACCCGGCTCCCCCACATATCTCGAATGTGGAACTCCTAAGTCGCTACTAACTTTGATTCCTAAATGCATAAAATTGTCGGGTGCTTGGAGCTAACAAACCTTTTAATTGCCACCCTCTTCTCCACCTGCCCCAACCCTCTAATGTTCCAAGACAAGATAGAGAGACCATTCATCTGTACACTTTAAGGTCCCGAGATGATTTCGAGCTGACCAAGCCCCTTTTCCCCCTGACTCGGTCGTAGTTAATACTACATTCCAGATGCCTCTTTTCCCTTGCCGAAGCACTTCTTCTTCCTCCACTCTGCTTAACTATAGATCTACCCATGTCCCCTTTATTCTCTCCTTCAGTGCTTTCAAGAATTCTGTTGATCTCTAGCTCGAACCATTCCGAGGTGATACCCAGAGCCTTACCCACTCCCTTTAATTGAGATACAACCCACCCAGCAACCTCCTCCTCTTCCATCTGAGGGAGCAACACCTAAGACCCCTAGTCTCTCGCCACTAGGCCCCACCCGGAGCTGGGGAGATGACAGAGACCCACCCCCCCCACGAACAAACGCGTCCTACCTGAGCATTAGCACTCCCCTAGAAGTCACCTCCTCCCCTAATTTGCGCTGATTCAGGCTTTCCATCTCAATAGATGACCCTTGGAGTTCTCCCATTTCTTCTAAACCGATCTCCTTCAAACAATTCTGGGATGAAACCCTGTCTAAGGACGCACGGTCATCTTCCTCCGGTGGATTCCCTACTTCAACTCTGTGAAAACCAGGGGAGTGTATTGCTCCAACTTGAAGCTACCTGATGCAGCTTCCCAAAAACTACCCTCCACTTCTCTACTTGAAGAAGACAGGTCAGCAGGATGCTCCTCCCCTTCGTCTTCCCTGGGTCTGCCTAAAGGAGACGGCGTTGCGAAAATCCTGCTCTCCTCCTCCGAAGGTGTTGCCCTGATAGCTTGGTGTTCCTCCCCTGAATCGTAACTGATGTCGGTCCCCTTCACTAATGATTCAAAGCAGAAAAGACCACCCCTCAAATCGTACCCCTCCCTCGCCGAAAGAAGCTGATTTGAAGCCCTTACTGAGAAAGAAACGGATCTCGACGAACTAGAGCCTTGGCCCTTCTCTAAAAGCTTCGGAAGCTCTACCACGGGCCTGAGGCTCTTAGAGCCCACTAAAACTTCTTTCTTAAGAAAAGCCTTGGGCCCCTCCCCCAAACGACATCGCATGGGCCTAGGATTAGAAGGGTTTACAAGGCCTTCAAGCCCGGCTAAATCAGGCCCATCAGCAACTTGGACCTCGGCTATAGATACTCCCCGACCTTTAACGCTATCCTCCTTTCTCTCCTTTGCCAGAACGATCTTCCCAAAACCAGAACCAGAAAGTTCCATAGCTCTCATCAGGTCGCCATCTCCCGAGGATCTTTGCCGTACCTACCTCTGTCTTCGTCTCCGCCAGGCCCTTTTTTGGTTCCTTTTCAAATTTCGTCCTTATCCATCTCTGCTTCCACCCACTTCCGTGAAAGACCTAGGGTTTCTCCCTAAGCTGACATCCAACCGAAACCCCCCTTTGTAGGATCTGCTGCAGCCTTTCTCCTATCTTCCTGGGTCTCCCAACCTCCCTCTCCCCTTCTCTCCCTCTAGGACTCCTCTCTGACTCCTTGAAAAGGCGTTGACCACCCACGTGGGTGCCACTGAAAACTCAGGAGCAACCCATTCTACGACCCTCTTACCTTTATCCTGCCCTTGTCAGAGAAAACTCAGGTTGCCGGAGTTGCCCACTTCCTCCTCTGCTAACAGAATGATGCCTAACTTAAGCCAACCACCCTGGACAGGGAAGTTCAAGCACCGGGGGATGAACTCCCTGTTAACTGCCAAACCTTAATCCGAGCAAGACGGAGATCTACCATGGATGATGTGTTCTCGTCGACTGCCAAAAAACCACCGCAAGCATCCCCTAACTTTCGAAACGTATTGGAGTTCCACAAATGCAGCGGCAATCCTAGAATGCCTACCCAGAAAGAGCTCTTGAAGAAAGCCTCAAGGAGAAGATTTGAATCTGGCCATCAACGATGCACTATCAGAGAACCTCCTCCCGGTAACTTCCATGGGGCCCAAGCACACAAATCCTTCACCAAGGCTAGATTCTTAACAACTATTAAGCCTTTTCCTCCAATGAAAGGAATCAACGAGGGACGCTCGTTACTCGGGAGAAAGGAGTGAATGATCTCCTCCACCTGAGACCAACTAACACACGCCTGGGGAAAAGCACAGACTAAGGCTTTGTCCCACCATCCCTTAGGGAACGACGGTTCCTCAGCTTGAGAAGGGAGAGAACAAGAAATTTTACCTTCCTGGAGCCTAACCGAGGACTTCTTCTCCACTACACCCAACCCAGGTTTATCGACTCGAAGTCTTGCCAGAATGATATAGTTCAAAGATGCCAATACCCCTTCCCAGCCATAGCCCTGCTTTGCCTTTGGGAAAGAGATCCACCTTCGTCTTCCTCCATCCAGCGGTATTGCCAACAGGGAGATGAACTCCCCATACACATTCCTCTTCCTTTCTAAGATGAAAACCCTGGACGAGCACTGACAACACTCCACCCGGTAAGAAGCCTCCGCTAATCTCACACAATCCCCCACGAACCGGATCAGCCACCAAAAGCTACGCTCCCCCAACTGAATCTCCACCAGTGTAGTCAAGGCGTTTAGGCGATGCCCAGGCGATTAGCCCCGGCTAGGCGAGGCGTTGCCTAGGCGATAAATTTAATATAAATATATATAATTATATATATATCACATATATATATTATTATATATAACAACCAAAAGACCAAAATTCCATACCCACATTCCACAAAAACATAAAATAAAAAGTCTATTACAATCATTCATATCAAATAACCAAAGACATGTTGACATAGTAGAGTATTAAACACTTCAAAATCTGGGCCAAATACCCAAATTCGTGTCACTGTCCATGTTACATGTATAATATTAGGCCCTAGAGCCTAAAAAATGTCTTCAGGATTACAACATGATGTTAAAGATTATGTAATATAGAAATAATAAAAGAGCTTCATCATTTGAACCCAAGAAATAGTAAAATATTTAAGAAGAGCTTCATCGTGCGTTGTCCCAATAGTGTGTATCTGCCTATCTGGACTGGATTATTTGAATGTTTCAACCCTCAACCCATCTAATTTTCTTATTTCTAAATTTTGAGCTTCATATTGGCTTTAGAAGCATTTTGTTTGTTTTGGAAGGTACAACTTTCAGCAGATTGCCTGGGGGGTGGCAGGGGGAGCAGATTACATGTTTTTTTATTTTTTTCCTATTTATTGGAATTTTTTGGATTTTTTTTAAGCAAAAAAAGAAAAAAAAAAGCTTTTATAAGCCAGACCACCTAGGTGACCGCCCAGATATCAACGCCTAGGCGTCTAGGCGTCGCCTAGTCGATCGCCTAGCTGTTTCCGCCCGCCTAAGCGCCTAGTCGGGCGCCCCACCACCAAAAACGCCTAGGCGACGCCTTAACTACACTGATCTCCACCAAAGAACCCCTTCCACGTTCTGTTAATTTCACCACCAAACCGTCTTTGCCTTCCTCATTACTGAAATCAAACGTCTTTGATTCAACTGCTATAATCTTCTTCCTCATAGTAACAAATCAGATAAAGGTATCAACAATCCATGATGGATATTCTTCACTAAAGCAATCACGATGACTTGTATTACCCTTTCTTTCACAGTCGTCCTCTTAAATTTACAAAACCGTTTGAATCTAAGAAGTACTCTCTGCTTTTAAAACGTCTCATTATTAGAAGAATAAGGAACCAAGTCGTTTCATTCCCCAAAGCTCTTTAGGAAATTGAAACGTTGGTGCATGTATGGCTTGGGTTTCTACTAATGACTGGCTTTGGTTTTTATTAGAAAGTAAAGCAACCCTTTTGTCTCCCTCTCATTATATATTCACTTCTACCCTTGATGCTCCATCTACTCTTCTTTCCATTCCTTTTTAAATCATTGACGTCTAATGCCATGGTAATATGACTCTCATGATAGGGAAGCTTTCTCGGCACTTTGGCATGCATATTGGGTGAATGAGTGTCTCTTTCTTTTTCTTGACCTCTTATATTTATGTTGTTTTATCATTGTTAGTAACTAAATGATTGGGAGGCGATGAAGGTAGCCGCAACCAATCGCGGTATTCTGATCTTGTGAAGCTTGAACTATCTACCGATTTCACCATCATGATGACGATGATGATGGTAAACTGATAGGAAGTATATAGCAGTAACCATTTTCATGATTCTTTTATGTGTTTATTGCTTTTGTAGTTGAATTACTTAGTACTTCCATATACTTGATTTTCTATAAGCCTATTTTCAGTTTGAACACGGTCTTTTTCTCTCATCCAAATTTGATACATATTTGATAGAATTTTGATTTTTTGATTTGAGTGTAATATTCATTTTTCTGAAATATTGGTTCATTGGGTATAGATTCTTCAACCTTTGAAATGGATGCAGGGCAAGCCGTCATTTTGAGATTTGGGGGGATTCTGGGATGGCAGACACCAACCAAAGACTGATACATATTCAAAATATCCAAGTTCTAAATTGTATAATTAATGTATTTCTTTTCCATTTTATATGCATTTCTCTGAGTTAATTATGACCTACTTTAATTGCAGTTTCAACAATAATGTAGTGCAACTCAAAAGCTATTGACGAGCCATAGCTATTACCTTTTTTTTCCAAAGGTAGACATGGCCTATTACCCAAAGCCTATTGTATATGATCTCCAACCGTAGTGGGAAGCTTAGACGACCAAATGGCAAAAGAAGATAAATATAGATGATTGTTGCAAGAATGATAGACACTTTGTCGAGAATCAATAGAGCTACTTACATCTTGTGGGACATCAGACGGTTTCTCCTAAGGGAAAGAAATTTACCCGAATCATGCATTTACGAAAAACCATATCAATTTGTATCATATGTTGTTTGATATCAATTTGTAGTACCATATGTTGTTTGTAACATTTGTATAACTATATCTGAGCCCTCGTGTTGCATGAAAATTACCTCATGCTCTTGGATTTTAAGGAATTGTATTCTGCTTCTATTATTTGTAGATTATTTATCTTTCATTCTTCCACTAAAATGTCATGGGTTAAGCATAATTGCTAATAGAGGTTAAATAACTAGGTAGGCAAGTTATTAGAAATATCCTTGGGCAATAATCATGGAAATAATATTTTTAGCACATAATTTTTTTTTTGGAAGGTACATAAATTTATATTTGACTTTAGGGCTACAGAAATCCCGATCGGCCCGATTGTTCGGCTCGGCCCGATTTAGGCTCTGCCTGGCCCGATTTTTAGGCTTGATCGAGCCGAGCCGAGCCGAGCCTAAAAAAAGCTTGAAAACTCAATCAAGCCAAGCTCGGGCCAACCCCTGTTTGACTCGGCCCTGCTCGATTCGGCCCGAGCTCGGCTCAACTCGAATATTATTAAAAAAAATAAAAATATCATTTATATATATCATTATTATATATATAAATAATATAAAATATTATTATTTTATATATATATTTTAAAAGTATTCAAGCCAAACTCGAGCCAAGCCAAGCCAGGCTCGAGCTTGAATCAATTCAGACCGAGCCGAGCTTCGAGCCTTGCTTTTGAATTCGGGCCGAGCCAGGCTTCAGGCATAGAATTTACCCTTTCAAGCCGAGCTGAGCAGGGCAAAGCCCAGCCCGAATACACCCTTATTTGACTTACCTTATTAGGGAAAAATCTAAGTGACCTCTTTTAGGTAACCCTTTACTTCGGTCTAAGAATGGGCCAGCCATATGTAGCACCTCGCAACACATCATTTGGTGGGTTGTTCTTCGGACATCCCAATTGCTGACAGACGTTACAATTCTCGAGCATTTCTCTGCCTATTGCCTACTATCCAAATGTAATTAGATGTTAACCAATCAAATCATTATGTTTATGACCAGACTGGTCATGTAACCACTAAGTTTATGGTGTGGAGAAATCATATCAAACTGAGTTAATTAAACCATATATATTCCTTTTAAGGCATATATTGTTTGTTTATTATACATTGTTTTGGTTTCTAATTTTTTGGTAGATAGGAACCATAATGATGATATAAAGCGGATATATTATGGTGATTGAGAATTGGGTTTTGTGGCTTGAGAGTATATGGAAAAAGCAATTGAGATCCATGTATTTATCTCAAACTCAGTTAGATTTGTTTATATGAATTTAAGTGGCAATGTTTACACCAATACATTGTCGGCATCTTAGATTAAGTTTTGTTTATATGAATTTAAGTGGCAATGTTTACACCAATACATTGTCGGCATCTTAGATTAAGTTGAACTCTACAAACTCTTGAATTTATATCTTTCAAGGGCAAGGCTACCTCTTGCATGTGAAATATTCAAAACTTCAAATCAAATGACACTTTTTTGGATATATTACATTCCATTCTCACGTTTTATCAGTTTAAATGATAAACAAATAATTTTAAGTTACAGCAATTAGCAGCCAGATTCGCTATGATATTCTTTTACTATTTTTTTAAGTTAGAATTTGATTTTTAGAAAGATAAATTATAGGATTTTGATTAAAAATGATGTTCATGGCTGGATTTGACGTCATTACTCTAATTAATGTATCATCTGATTTTATTTTATTTTTAGTATTTTGAAGGTGAATTGATCTTTTGTTTCTAAACCACATTACATAAACATTTTTTTATTCCTTTTACAACCTGACATATCTTTATATATATATATACATATATATATATATATATATACATATATATACACGTATGGGAAGGGATCAAGAGACATATGAAATCGAACATATATGTTCACACGTGCCCACATCCATTTGATCCTTGGATCTAATGGCCAACATTTGACCACTTTTTATGCGTATAAGGGCATTTTAGTAATTTTGAATTTATTCTCAAATTGTCTCCTTCTTTCTCGAGAGACAGATTTCTTCGGTGTTTTCTCTCTCCGGCATATCTCTCTCTCTCTCTTCGTCGAAGATCGTGAGGCTGTTGTCAAGGAGAGCCACATGCAACAAGCCAGCAGAAAGAAAAGAAAAAAAAAACCACCCAAATCATCTCCATTACCATCTTCATCAAAGAGACCACAAGTAATTTCAAGAACAAGAGCATCACCGCCACCATGGTTGGTCGATCTATCTCATCCTTTCATATCATTTTAATTATTTTAGTTTCATCTCAATTTTGGTCTCGTCCTGTGCATCGCACGGGGTGTTTGCTAGTATATATATAAGCATGTGTCAGAAGTGAATCGAACTATAAATGCTATTTACTGATAAAACAAGTCATACATACCACGTAAAGTTTTGTCACCAATTTTGCAGGCTCGTCTTCAGATTCCTGAATAAGTTTGTGCTGGAACTTCGCTGCTTCCATTTTGACATTATGAGAAGACACCATCTCATTAGAACTGCAACGCAACAGCAAAAAACTAGCATCTCAAATCAAATACAAAATTCCAAAAATAAATCAAATTCTTATTTTCAGCACTTCTACTTAGTTTTTTTATCGGTAAACAGATCATCGTACATATAGAGAAAAAGGAAACACATATGCAAACAGGTTCACAAAAAGTGAACCTTAAAAAAGTAAAAGAATTGACATAAAAAATTAAAGAATCAAATGCCTAAAGCAACTAAGCAAGTACCGCCATACATCCAACAACTATTACAATTATGTCATGAGATTAGCAAACCCCAATTCCTCCAAATCCTTTCTAAGTGAGGCCCACTCTAATACCAAATGTCGCACTATGGAACTAACTTTGGTACAAGGCAACAGGGAGTCCTCAAAAAAGCGTATGTTCCTCTCTTTCCAAATGGACCAAAATATAGCCCATAGAAGGAGAGCCCAAAGGGGTTCCAAATGAACCCCCAATGAGACCAAATGCCAACAAGATAGAATCCCTTGAAGGAATTGGGAAAGCCCCAAGTGACACCGAATTGGGATAGAAAATAGTACATATAGCAACCGCATAAGGGCAATGTACGAGTAAATGATAAACTGATTCTTCCGCTACTAACCACTAGGCACAACACACAACAGTTCGATAGACTCTAGCATCTGTGTTGAAAATGGTCTAAAGTTAGGATTTTATCCAGATAAGTCATCCATTGCAATGAAGGCACAATGGGATTGTTACAAAACCCGACAAGGAAATAAATGACAGAAATTGGGTCTCAAGGCTTGCAGCAAATAGGATATGAAAGTAAACCAAGCTATGTTGTCCCTAAACCAAACTTGGTTATACTTAGATGACATAATAGGAAGAACAGACTCAAGGCAGGACAAAAACCTGATAAAAACATTCAACTCGTTGTCATTCAAAGACCGCTTAAATCTACGAACCCAAATTTTTGACTCACCCCTACTCTCAAACATAGACGCCACGCGCACTTGCTGTTCTAAATAAATGGTGAAGAAGCTCTTAAAATCATGTTTCAAGGGTTCTTAACCACACCAGCTATTGGCCCAAAAATAACCTCCTCCCCACACCTTATGGTGAATCTAATATGTTTAGCAAATTCAAGTAGCCCCTCGAAATTGCTTTCAACAGGCCAACCCCAAAAAGAACCTTAGGGACCATTGGATCCCATCTGTCGCATTCCCCGTGGCGAGCCATGATTACCTTTCTCCATAGGCTGTTATCCTCCACACCAAAATGCCATAACCATTTTCTCATCAGAGCCTTGTACACATCCGTAATTGGCCACAGATTAAAACCACCGTACTCTGTTGGCTTACAAACCAATTTCCCTAATTCTGCTTAATTGATAAGTTCAATGTTTTTGGTTGACTTCCAATCGACAAATGAATGGTTTTCCGTGATTTTTACATTCGAGATTCCAAATTAACTACTGGGCTTGCGTTCCACATGGATTTCAGGGCTAAAATCATACCAAATAAATAAAATCAAAATATGATAAGCAGTTATACACAAGAACCAATCAGAAGAACAATCTATATAAAAAAAAAAAATATATATATATATATATATATAGCCCAAGACTATAGTCAAATTTATATCTATGAGAGCTCCGAAACGTTACTGGGGCATGATCCATGTATAGTGAAATCAGACCCTAGCCCTATAAATCGAAGCCAATAAGTCCTATGTCGATCAAATTGCCATGATTTCTTCTCAAAACAAGCAGATGATTCGAACGAAACCAAACCAGAGAGATTTTGAATCGTTCGGGAAAAACAATATAAAAGAAATAAATGAAAATGTCTACCCTGTTAGTGTCGCAGAGAACCACCTGCTTCTTCTTTGCTTCCTATGAGCGAAAGAGAATAAAAGAAATGAAATATAATGGAAACCATGTTTCCCGAGCCACCATATTAAATGATTTCGCGCGCTCTATCGCCATAGATTTTGTAATGGGTTGAACTTGGAAATTCTATCAGGTGAGCATGGGTTTTCCCATATTGGCCCTTTAGTATGGTCTTCTTCCCTAAATATCCAGGTTTTAAAAACTCTTCTCTAAATGCCCCCCACACACATGTGCATCTATTCGCACATGCGAAATTTTCTCATTTTATCCAAATCATTTGAAGAAAAGACTTTGAGTATCCCTATCTCATTTCCGACGAGTTCTTCGTTCCCACCTCATTTTCGACGAGAAAACTCCGTTCCCCACCCCATTTTCGGCAAGAGATCTTTGTTCCAAGAGCGTTCTTTCCATGTTCTTTTCATGAAAGAACGTCATGAACCGAAAAACAACCCTCATTTTCAGGTTTTTTGTGCTTTTAAAAAAATGAATTCAAAAAAATCATTGCATGCATGATTACTTCATAGAAAAATGTTTATAATCATTGCATTTATGGTTCAAAACCTTAAATTTCATGTTATATATGTGTTTACATGTGTTTTTTTTCATTTTATATGACTTACAATCGTGTTTCCAAGGTTGAAGACGACTGTATCGATCGGGTCGATACATTTTGTATTAGGTCGCTACATGAAATGTACTAGGTCGATACATGTATCAATCTAGTGCATTTTGTATTAAGTCGCTACAGTCGATACATGAAATGTATTAAGTCGATACATGAAATGCACTAAGTTGATACAATGTATCAACCTAGTGCATTTTGCATGGGGTTGATATATTTTGTACGGGTTGGTGCATAAATGCACTAGGTCGATACATGAAATGCACTAGGTTGATATAATGTATCAACCTAGTGCATTTTGCACGGGGTCGATACATTTTGTACAGGGTTGATGCATATATGCACTAGGTCGATACATGAAATGCACTCGTATCAACCTAGTGTATTTTGCATGGGTCGATGCATTAAAATGCACAAGGTCGATGCATTGTATCGACCCCGCGTGCAAAAAACTTCAGGAAACTTAGATTTTTGCTATTTTTTTTTTTTTTTCAAAACCAGTATAGATGGTAATTGAGAGGTATTTGGAAGATGAGAGGAGTGGGTGAGCTTCATTCATCTTATCCACGTACATATCTTCTTCTTCTTCTTTTTCTTGGAACGAAGAACCCTCGCCGGAAATGGGGTGGGAACGAAGATCTCTCATCCACGAACTTAAATCCCTCTTCTTGTTCTTCTTCTTTCAAAATCAATGAAGGGGTATTTAAGACTTTTCATAAATACTGAATTATGGAAAATGGATTATAAGGGTATTTCGAGGAGGGTTTTCAAAACCTGGATATTTAGAAAAGAACCTCATACTAGAAGGGCAATCTGGGAAAAACCCCGGTGAGCATCTTTACAATTTATTAATACTCCTTATTAGCCATCCAATGGTTGTAAGTGCAATCGGGACCGTCCAATTGATCAGCAACGTCTTTAATATCAAGTCAATCACACTAATCCAATAGAGAGCATTTATTTTGTATCCAACCAATAGAGTTTAGGGTGTGTTTGGTAGCAATGAAGCTGGAGGGTTTCTATAATGGGGTGCTTGGAGACATGGATACACTATCTAGATTTTGGATAGGGAAATACTAGTGAGACCGCAAAGGGTCGAGACCACACCGAGACCGCCCATGTGATGAGAGAATCTCAAAAAAATAAAACCAAATTTATGAAAATTTTGAGATCCGCTCATCACATGCGGGGTCTTGATGTGGTCTCGGCCCTTTGCGGTCTCAGTAGCATAAGTCCTTTTGGATAACGTGTGCATTGCAGTTTTTTTCTTTCTCCCTACTGTTATTGGTGGATCAAAACATTGCCAGTCGCATTTGAATCTCTTAAGGTGTGTTCTTCATAGACAGTGAAGTACCATAACTTCTATATAATTATGTTTAAAGATTTAAAGTTGGTCTCAGTAGCATAAGTCCTTTTGGATAACGTGTGCATTGCAGTTTTTTCTTTCTCCCTACCGTGATTGGTTGATCAAAACATTGCCAGTCGCATTTGAATCTCTTAAGGTGTGTTCTTCATAGACAGTGAAGTACCATAACTTCTATATAATTATGTTTAAAGATTTAAAGTTGGCTTAACCAACAAAAAAGATTTTCAAGTTTGGTGTATAATAAGAAATTTTATAGATGATTTTTTAAACTTTTTGTGAATTATGTTTAATGATTTAAGTTTGGTGTATAATAAGAAATTTTATAAATGATTTTTTAAACTTTTTGTGTGATTGTCTTTACTAATATAATGAGGATTGACGTGTTCAAAACATTATTGAGTTTTTATTAATTCACAAATTACCATTTTCCTTGGTTGAAAGGTTTGAATTTTAGTTAATTCTAAAACCGCTCTTACACATATGGGCTCAAAACATTGATTGAAGTTTTATAAATTCAAAAACTACATTTTCATTGGTTCAATTGATTGAATTTTAGTTAATTCCAAAACTGCCCTTACACATATGGGTTGAATTTTAATTAATTCCAAAACAACGCTTACACATATGGGTTGAATTTTAGTTAATTCCAACATCGCCCTTACATATGAGTTCAAAACGTTAACTAAATTTTACTTAATTCTAAAACTACCATTTACTTTTAGCTTTTATTAATACTAGCGGAAGGCACGCGCGTTGCACGTGTGTACAGTCCAATGCACGTGAGAGAGAGGGGTGGGGGAGAGCGACTGGGGAACCTTAGAGGTGAGTGAATTTTAACCTTAAAGAGTATCAAAAGGGACACGTGTTAACCTGTGGATGCAAATGATGAGAAAGGGGTAGTTTGAGGTGGGTGAATTTTAACCACAATTAAGGAGTTTCAAAAGGTGTAGATGAGAAAATGGTAGTTTGGGAATTAAGTAAAACATTAAATCAAGGTTTCGTCTTAAGGGTAGTTTGGGAATTTATAACTTTAAATAGATTGTAGATGAGAAAAGGGTAGTTTGAGAATTTATCAAAAATTAGGCTACTGTTTGAGAAAGGGAAAGGGGTAGTTTGGTAGATTGTATATGAGAAATGGGTAATTTGGAAATTAAGTAAAACATTAAATGAAGGAAGATTTGTAAGGTTTGTATATAAGGGTAGTTTGGGAATTGACAAAAATCAGGCTATGGGAGCAGTTTTGGAATTTCCATCATTAGGGGGACTTCTCTCATTATAGTAGAGATAGAAGACATTTTCATAAAAAAAATATAGAGGACTTAAAAAGTTGATTGAAGTTCAATAAAATCTTAAAACTTCCCTTTATTAATATATAAAGCAATTTTTCATACTAATTCCAGATTTGACTAGTTCGTTTGGATTATGTCATTTTATTATTAACTAGCGGGTGGCACGTGCGATGCACGTGGGAGCGAGGGGAAAGAGTTAACCACAGTTAATAGGAGTTAAAAGGGACACATGTTAACCCGCGAGTGCGATTGAACTCGCTAGTGGCACGTGCGATGCACGTGAGAGCGAGGGGAAGGAGTTAACCACTGTTAATAGGAGTTAAAAGGGACACGTGTTAACCCTGTTGGACATATATGCCCTCGAAAGCCAATAAGAGACTTTTCTATGTTGATTAGACAAGCATCATATTCACACAACTAACTATAAAGGGTATTTATATTAATTACTGTCTCATATGATGATGACATAAAGTTCCATAGGTAACATTGTAGGAAAATCATGCAAAGGTTGCGAGGAGATATGATTTTCCGGTTCCTTGTAAACCTAATATTGTTCGAAGCCTCTAGAGTACTGGTTGGGCGCCGTACTTCATCATGGCTTGCACATGTGTAGTTCTATGAGATAGTGTGATGAATCTCATTCACAGAGAGTGGTGACTCTTGACTAACATGTGAGTATATGTAGCAAGTACATAATACTGAACGGGGTCACTAGTGGATACCCTATGGAATACACTGTCAGATTGTATTAGGGTTATCCATTTGACAAATTGTCCTTAGACCTGAGAGGTTAACATCTTCTCAGACATCTGTCTATATGGCTTTGATGTGCCAATCGGTAATGTCCAATACACAGGACTAACTCTGGGTACGTTGGGTCATGTACACAATGTTTGGAGAAGTGTGTAAACACTCAATAAGGAATTCACAACTCCTTAATTGGAGATAAGGATATCAAGGTGATACTTGTTGAACTGAACTGTTAAATCCAGTACTGGTGCTTTTCGGTAAAATGGTTTTTATCGAAGTTGATATTTTTAATATGGAAAAGTATATATAAATATATATGTCAGTTCTTTTCTAATGTTTCTTCAAAAGTGTTTTGGAGGTTCAGTTCAATGAAAAAGTAATCATGAGAAAGAGTTCTATTCATAAGCTAGGGACTAAGACAGTGGAATTGTTCTAATCCCGGAAGCTTACAAGTGATATCGGAATGTGGAAGGATTTATTTGTAAATATATTGTGAGATGGTACTTACAAGCAATTCTCTAATTTCTGGAGGTTAATCACATTGTGTTAATAGAAATTAATTATGATTGGTGGAAGTCCAGGGATATAGATAAAATTCTATAATCCTAATGGAGTATAGGAAAGGTGTTTCCTAGCAACAACGCTTTAAGCAAAAAGGTTGAGTACTTGGTCCCACAACCGGAAATAGGAGATCCTTTTAGATCCCACATACAATGACCTTCTTAAAGTATTTAATTTAATTTATAATTAAATTAATTAATTTCTCTAAGTAATCACTATATGGTATAGTGAAGCTCTAAAAGGTGGAATCACATTGGATGTGAAAAACCAAATGGGTAGGACCCATTGAGAATTATTATAAAAGAATAATTCAAGTGACCAAGAGGGTTTTGGAAACCCTTTAGGCATGTGGGGTGGGACCCACCTAGGGTGGGACGCCCACTATATGGAGGTATTAATAATAATAATTGTTATTATTAATTAGTATCTAATAGCTAATATCCTTATTGGATAAGGTTAGTTAGTTAGTTAGAGTTAGTTACTAATTAAAGATTCGTTGTTGGACAAGGAGTCTATTAGTTTCTTGCTAATCAAGGAACCCTAATTGGATTAGGATAATGATAATATTAGTTGGACACTAATGGATAAGGTTAGTTTCTATTAATGATTAATCCTAATTGGATTAGGAGAAATCAAGAATTAGAAACTAATTGAGGAATCCTTATTGGATAAGGATTAGGAAACTTTGGTTGCAAGCAACCAATAAAGCCTATAAAGAGAAGTGGACGTCCAAGGCTTGTGGGCAATTTAATTTTCCAGAATTTTTGGATCTCTCTCTCCCTTTCCTCAAGTACCTCACGCCCCTCTCTCTCTCTATTAGAGTTGTAGGGTCACCTCTCTCCCCTTTCTTCTCTTATGTGTTCTAAGTTTTGAATAATCAAGAAGAAGAAGATTAAAGACCTTGTTAATCAAGAAAGGTTCTTGATAATAAAGATTGGATCTTTTATACAAGATTCCTAGAGCTGGAAATTTGGAAGGGCCATTAGCTTCCATTAGAGAAAGCTTTAAAGGAAAAAGAAGGTTCGTGTGAATCGACAGGAGACTTGACACTTGTGAAGTTTTGCGAGTACTATTCTTATGTGGATTTGACTTAACAATTTCAAAGTCGCAAAGGTGAATGTTATTCTAACCTTTATTGAATAAAATCAATTAGAATCTTAGTCAGATCTTGGGATTCGATGTATGCCCCCCAAGAACTGTGTTTCTAAAATTAAAAATAGGCATACTTTCAAACCCACGGGTGCGATTGATCTCTCCCGAGTTCAATCGCGATTGGCTGTGATTCTAAATAGATGAAAGAGCAAGGGGTAGTTTGGAAATTAAATCAAAGGCAAGGAGTAGTTTGGATTTTAAAGCAAAACATTAAATCAAAATTTTGTTTTTATATAAGGGTAGTATGGGAATTTCAGAAAAATCATCTACGCCAGCCTCTCCCATTATAATAGTAAAGATAATATATATATATTTTATTTTTTTGGTTAGAATCTCCTTAAAGTTTTTTATTCTCAAAATACCCTGAAGTCAGGTTTCTATACCGAAAATACCCTCGATATTTTTCTTACAATCAGAATGTCCTGAATATTTTTAGTTCCCAAAATGTCCCTAAGTTAACTTTCTATACCCAAAATACCCCTCACAAAATTTTTAACCCAAAATGCTTATCAAGTTTGCCTTCTACAATGTCCCTCAATTTTTTCTATACCCAAAATGCCCTTAATTTTTCTATACCCAAAATGCCCTTAATTTTTCAATACCCAAAATGCCCTTAATTTTTATATACCCAAAATGCCCCTAAAGTTAGGGTTGTCAATGGATCGGATCTTGATCCGGATCCGTTCAAAATTCGATCTGATTAGATGGGATTCTAATCCTATTATAGATTCGTCGGATCGGATACAGATTTGAGATCTTGAATCCGATTATAATCGGATCAGAATTGGATCTATAGTGATCTATTCTGATTAAAATTCAATTTGATTGGATTATATATAATATATATATAATTTTACAAATATACTACAATACTAATCATAATATTTTAATTTTTAGTTAAAATATAAATTTTTAGATATATTAGGGTTAATTAAATCAAATTCGGATTTGTAGGATTCTTAGATTCGGATCTAGGCAGATCTGGTCCAAATCTGACCAGTTTACCACCCTACCTAAAGCTTTTGGGTTCTCAAAATATCCCTACGTCATGTTTTTATACCCAACGTGTCCTTCACAATATTTTTAAGTTTTCAAGTTTTTATACCCAAAATATTGTTTAAAATTTTCCCCAAAATACCACACATTAGGGTCCATCTTCCCTATCTCTCTCCCTCTCCCCTCTCTTACACGTGTGGCCCAATAGCAGAATATAATGTATTTGCTGGTGTGTAATCAACAAATTGTAAGCTTGGTGTATAGTAAGAAATTATTGGGCTGCTTGTTGTAGCACCCTAAAAATATTATCTTTTCAAATATTTGTAGAAGATATTCTACTACTGTATTTATTAGTCTCCACCACCACCTTAGGAACTTCTTACCCACCTTCCAATGGTGTATTCTCTGCCGAAGTGGCCGATGCCATGACTGACATTCTAAAAATCCTATTCAGCTGAGGGTCTTCTCTTATAGTTAATTACTATCCATGCTTTGCCTATGAAGCTGACCTGGTAAATGTTCGTTGCAACTGGTCATGTAGTCCAAGATGGAAATCTAAGCTATTCAAACTTCTTTGATGTGATTGTGGGTG
Source organism: Tetracentron sinense (assembly GCA_015143295.1). Classification (NCBI taxonomy): domain Eukaryota; kingdom Viridiplantae; phylum Streptophyta; class Magnoliopsida; order Trochodendrales; family Trochodendraceae; genus Tetracentron; species Tetracentron sinense. The sequence continues at coordinate 26,651,166 of CM026571.1, forward strand.
CTTTCTACTAGGCTAGGGAGAAGGAGGGAGTGACTGACATTGGCATAGTGGCATCAGAGAGCGGTTGGCCTTTTGTAGGGAGAGCAATGCTAGGTCCACTTTCCGGTTGTCCACTCTCCGGTAAGTTTTACTATTTTTATATAAGAAGACAAAATAAATGTGGTTTGTATAAAAATAGGGGAGAGTGGACGACAAGAAAGTGGACCTAGCATTACTCTTTGTAGGGAATGGTGATTTTACAAAACTCCAACTCTTGCAGCGAGTTATAATAAGAATTGTATGAATCATGTCATGAAAAATGGGACGACGAAGAGGCTGCAGACTTATATGGATGCATATATTTTTGCATTGTTCAATGAGAACCTTAAAACTGCTGATGTGGAGCAAAACTTTGGCCTTTTCTATCCTAACATGCGAATTGTTTATCCCGTGTTTTGATAATGTATTAATCCTTTCATTAAATATATAGAATGGATGTGGTGTTGTTTTTTCTGGTACAAGAAATTGAAGGTGATGTTGACCATTGTATTAGATAAGATGAATACAGGATGAAAATAATGGAGAAGTGCTTCTTATATGTTACTAGCAAACACCCCGTGCGGTGCATGGGTCCAAAAAAAAGAAATGAAACTTAACAATTGAAACGACAATAGGAAATTTAAAACAATTATATATATATTACAAATACATCGTATGAGTGTGAAGAAATGTTGAATTGTAACAGAAGGTAAAAATGTTCATATAAGTGGTGTCTTAGTCAAGATAAAAAAAAACCAAAACAAAATCAGATGACAATTTAAATTGAGTAATGTTGTCAAATCCAAATAAAAAGGGAACAGTTTTATTCAAAATCCCATAATTCATTAATCTAAAAATCATAATATAATTTTATACATTTTTTATCTGCATACTCACATGCGTCACTCTCATACATTTATCACATAGGTACTAATTTAAGAATAGTTAAAATTAAAAAATATAATGTTTTATTTATTTATCACATTTTTAAAAATTTTGAATAATTTTTTTATTATTTAATAAATTTTATTTATATTTTTTTAACCAGCAAACAAGAGACTGAGGAACATTTGAACTAAACTTTCTAACTAAAAAGAGTGATGAGAAGCAATTAGAATGAGCGAGTGCTTTGTCAAAGCTGGTAAAAATAACCTTAAAACACATCCGAATGATAAATTCCAACACGACCCGGTTCTAGATAGTAAATCACCTCACCAAGAAGATGAAAAAGAATTATTTCATAATAATGCTCCGTTCAATCACAATTAGACAGTGCAAACTGTGTTGATTTGGCCGGTAGACTCGATTTCATATCCTATCCTAGAAGGGGCAACTTCACACAACTGGGTTATTAGCTTAGGAACTTTAGTTGTACAGCGTAACTTAGCAGTTACCCTAAAACTAAACCCTTCGACTGTGAAACTCTTATAAGTTGTATGTTAGAAAAAAATCCCAAATCAGAAAAGCAAAAAATCCCAAAATGGTGAAGATATTTTCAAAGAAAAAGTGAAAAGAAATAAATAAAGGCAGCAGGGAGTAACCCTTACCGATGATGATCATGTAGACTATAAGAATGCTGAGCGTAGCCAAACATGTCACCGGCAATGCCAAAATATGAGCCTGACTTCGCCTTACGTCAGAATCTAAGTATCTTTTGCTATCAATTATTCATTTCAGTTTGTAGCCAATACAACTAGTCAACCCCGAGAGGAGCCACAATTGCTTAAAAGTCGATGGGAGTGCCATGATTCCGCCCCCCACATGCAATGATCTTGGTCACCAACAATTTGTAAATGACACCGCAAAATAAAGAGAAAGCAAGAAAATATGTATAGATCCAGTTCATTACCATCTACAGAGAACAAAGAAAAAGCGAAACATGGAAAGGGTTTCACTTATTGGAGAAGAACCAAAAAAAGTAGGTAGTCATGGGAGGAGATCTCTATTGGGATGTTATCATGTATTGGTTGGGGTCCTGGGGATGATGCCATCTAAATCCAAGAAGGAAAAAACATCTCAAAATCATGGTGACGATGATAGAGATGGCTGGCTGACGAACCTTTTAATATGGAATAGAGGAGGGGGTGGCTCCAAAAGGTACATCTCTTAGAAGAGGCATGTGGTTTGAAAATTGATATGTAATTTAGTGCCACTCACGGAGGTGCACGGTCTCGATATATAACTGGAGAGGAGATCAGAGATATACATGGTAACATAATATTGTTAGGCTAATTATAGTTGTCTTTAGTTGGAGCGAGTTATCTAAGGACACTAGAATATGCACAATCAAAGGTTGCCTTACGGGGTGGATTCATGAGATCTTCTCATGCATGCTTTCTTCTCTAACACCACCCCCCTGCAAGTGAGACAGGTCTGAAAGAACCGAGAGCTTGGACTTGAGAAGAGTGAAATGATCTGAACTTAACGGTTTAGTAAGAACATCAGCAAGTTGGTCTCCCGTGGAGACAAACTGAACATCAAAAGCTCTTTTGGTCACATGATCACGAACAAAATGTACGTCGATTTCAACATGCTTCGACCGAAAGTGACAAACCGGATTGACCGAGAGGTAAGTTGCGCCAAGGTTATCACAGAGCATTGTAGGAGTGGATAGGGGGAGTCATCACTCATGAAGGAGAGACTGAAGCCAGAGAACTTCGGTGGCGACGTTGGCAACTCCCTGATATTCAGCCTCGGTGCTAGATTGGGCCATCGTATTCTGTTTCTTTGAACTCCAAGAGATAAGATTGTTGCTACTAAAAACACAGTACCCATGAGTGGATTTTCAATCATCAATGGATCCGGCCCAGTCTGCATTCGTGTAGGTGGTGAGATCTAATGCGGACTGACTTGAGAAGTAGAGACCATGCCTAGTAGTAGATTTGAGATAATGGAGAATCCTCTTGACCAAGCACCAGTGATCCTCTATAGGAGTTTGCATGAACGGGGCGACTTTATTGATGGAGAAGGCAATGTCTGGTCGAGTGACGCTAAGGTATTGGAGGGCTCCAATAGTACTCCGAAAGAGAAAGGGATCTGAAAAGGGAGTATCTCCAAACTTAAATAGCTTGTAAGATGTGGCCATGGGAGAGTTGACAGGCTTCACACCATCCATCTTGAGTTTGAGTAAGAGATCACAAATATACTTCTGCTGAGATAAGAACAAACTAGTCAGAGTATGGTGACACTCAACTCCAAGGAAATAGTGAAGTGTGCCCAAGTCCTTTAGGGAGAACTCCATGCTAAGATCCCTGATAAGATGATCCACTGAGTTGGAGTTATCCCCTATGATGATGATGACGTCCACATAGATGAGAAATAGTAGGAGACTGAGCCCATATCGTCAGATAAATAAAGAAGCATCAGACTTGGATCCTACAAAGCCCATGTGAACCAAGTAACTGCTAAGACGAGAGAACCAATCCTGCGGGGCCTGTTTGAGGCCATAAATGTTGTGATGGAGTTTGCAGATATGGTTGGGCCGAGCCAGATAGACAAATCCCGAAGGTTATGCAATATAGACGGTCTTTGCAAGAAATCCCTGTAGAAAAACATTATTAACGTCGAGTTGGTGCAAAGTCCAACCTTTGGACATGACAAGGCTGTAGACAGTCCTGACGGTGGTCGGTTTGATAATAGGGCTAAACGTTTCACCATAGTCAAGCCCCAGTTTCTTGTGAAACCCCTTGGCCACAAGACGCCCCTTGTACCTATCCACCAAACCATCCGGGTTGTGTTTTAACTTGAAGACCCACTTGCAATCGACGAGGTTCATATTAGGACGGTAGGGGACAAGAGACCTGGTCCAGTCTGGAGAAGAGCATTTATCTCAGTGTCCATGGCTTGACGCCACTAAGGATCACGATTGGCCTATGTGAAACAAGTGGACTTGACGGCCGAGATGTGCAGGTCAGTCATGAGACAGGTGGGCAGTGGGAACCAGGTGGTAAGCCAGACCTTAGGTGTTCTGGTGTTATCCTGAGTCCTAGTGACCATTGGATGAGTTCGGGTGAGAGGTGGACTAGTGGGGACCACAGGGGGTGATACCGAGGAGGGAGTAACGTCGAATGGGAATTCCTAAGATGGGGTAGATGATGGAGGGGACGAACTGGTGACTAAGGGATTAGGGAGGGAGGGATGAGTGCAGAGGAGAGACACAGGGATTAGGTGGACCGAGAATGGAGGACGTTGGTGCAGGAGAGGGGCTGGAGATCGGGATAGGTAGTGGACCAATGGGAGTTGGAACTGGTGATTGGGACGAGGACAGTGGAGAAGAAAGGTTGGGTGTGAGGCCGAGGAATGGAAAGTTTCTTTCATCAAAGACAACATCCCATGAGATGTACACACGTCCAATGCGGATATGTAAACATTGGTAACCTTTGTGGGATACGGAGTACCCTAAGACGACACATTGCACAAAGCGGAAGTCAACTTTATGGATATTATTGGGGCGAAGATGAGGGTAGCAAGCACAACCGAACACCCGTAAGGAGAGGTAGTCAGGTGCTTTGTGAAACAATCTTTGGAAAGGGGAGAGGTTGTGCAGGACAATGGTGGGCATTCAGTTGATAAGAAAAGATGCAGTCTGAAAAGTGTATGGCCAATAAGAGAAAGGGACATGGGACCGAGCAAGGAGAGTCAAGCCAGTCTTAACGAGATGGCGATGCTTCCGTTCCAAGGTTTCATTTTGAGCACTAGTGTGAGGGCAGGAAACATGATGAACAATACCATGAGAAGAAAGGAAGGATTTAAATTTTAGAAACTCGCCACTGCTATCAGTCTCCAGGATCTTAATGAAACGACCTAAGAATTTTTCAATATAATTTTTGAAAGTTATAAATACTGAAAAGCCTCTCCTTTATTTATTAATGTGTAAAGCGAAACATATTTACTGTAGTGATCGACAAAGCTAACGTAGTAGTGATGACCACTTACAAATATACATGAGAAGGACCCCAGAGATCAGAATGAATAAGTTCTAGAGAAGCAGTAACAACTGAAGATGAGGATGAAAAAGGTAGACGATGACTATTCCCTTATGGATAGGCGGCACAGACCAAAGGACCACCACGATCATAGAGAGGGCAGATTATGCTGAGAGGGAAGACTAGAGACAACGTGACTGGTGGGATGACCAAGGCGTTCGTGCCACACCGAGGAAGAGACACGTTTACCAAGAAGAGCCTGAGGAGAAGCAACAAGACTTTTGTCCCCCAGAGAGAAGGCATACAAACCATCCTTAAGGTGTCCTCGCAATAAGGTTTTCCGGGTGGAGAGATCCTTGACAAGACAAAAGTCGGGATGAAATTCAAGTAAGACTTTATTATCAGCAATGAAACGACTATCAGAGAGAATATTTTTAGTGATATTGGGGACGAACAAGAGGTTATGTAACACAAATGAGTTAGATGGAGAACTCAGAATGGAATAACCAGTAGAATGGCTAGGCAGACATGTTGAATCTTGTTAGGGCAATGATACTTAATCTGAATTGCCAGGTTTGCCATATCAACAGTCAGGTGATGTGTAGCACCAGATTCAACATACTAGTTGGGATCAAAGGAGTTGTTGCTGTCGGCCGAGTACAGGAGAGTAGTTGGGTTGGGAGGCGAGGGTTATAGCAATGGTTGGCGTAGTGGTCGTACCGGTTGCAGATCTAGCACTGCGGGCGACCACTAGCTGTTTGATGTGAGGGGCCCCCCGAGGTTTGATGTAGAGGGGAGGACCGACCACGCCCATGACTGCGCTCCCGACTTCGACCTCGACCATGCCCACGGAATGAAGACAAAGGTGGGGTCGAGGAGAAACCCGGAGTCCATGAAGATGTGTGAATTGCAGAGGTAGGAGAGACAAGGCTGAGGGGTGAGGAGGGTGTTTCCACAATGTATCTCCTGACTTACTATGAGGCCGATCAGTTCTTCAGATGAAGTAGGGTCGACTCGTGTGTTGACAGAGGTGACGAACGAGTCATATTCAGGAGACAGGCCACTGAGGAGGGTGAACACGAGGTCGAAGTTGGCGACGGGATGTGCCACTGCCGCTAGGTTGTCTACAATAGACTTTACAGATTGGATGTATTCAGACATAGGGGTAGCACCCATTTTGACAGTGTACAACTGATACTTGAGTTATTGCACCCGAGCTCGGGAGGACGAGGCAAAAATCCTCTCTAGAGCACACCACACATCGCGAAAAGTGGTGAGGCCGACGACATGGGCTAGGACCGGTTCAGTGAGGGAGGAGATGAGCCAGCAGCTGAGCATTTGGTCCATTTTGGTCCATCTGGTGTAGTTAGGATTGAGGATAGGCAAGGTACCCGTCTCTATTTGAGGGAGGAAACAGTCTGGGCATGGAGAGGTGCCATCGATAAGGCCTTCAAGATCATGGAGTTTTAGTATGGGAAGGAATTGGGAACGCCATACCAAAAAATTGCCTTTGTCAAGTTTGATGTTGAGAAAGTGAGTGATGTTAGAGATAGAGGAGATGGACGCAGGTGCTGGGCTAAATGACAACAAGTAGGAAGATGAAGTGCTCGACATGGTGGAGGCACTCGTAGTGGCTTTGATAACAAGATAGAATTGATATGTAATTTAGTGCCACTCATGGAGGTTCACGGTCTCTATATATAATTGGAGAGGAGATCAGAGATATATATGGTAATAGACTATTGTTAGACTAATTGCAGTTGTGTACAGTTGGAGCGAGATATCTAAGGATGCCAGGATATGGACGATCAAAGGTTGCCTTACGGGGTGAATTAATGAGATCTTCTCATGCATGCCTTCTTCTCTAACAAGAGAGACTAACAGTGGTGGTGTCACATTGTAAATTTTTAAAAGGTGTCGGTTGAACTATTGGGATCTCTTGGGAAGAGGTGTGCTAACGTGGCTACTCAAATGAAAAGATGAGTAAAAACTGAATGATAGAGTGTCACGTCAGAAAATTGTGGCTTAGTATTAGTTAATAGATGTGACCGATACATTTTGATCAAACTAAGAAAATAGAACGCACACTTGTGACGGATGACCTACTTTATCTAACCTATAGCTAAGGCTAACCCAACTAAGGTCATGTCCAATTGTAATTGAACTCAAGAGAGTTCAACTGCACTCATAGAGCCTCTTTAATCTTGGTTTTAACTATGGTTAATAAGTTTTAACCCTAGGATATGTGTGGTTGTCGAGAAAATAGGTAAAAACATGGAAAATAAAATAAAATTTTGGATTTCTAATACATTTCGTAGTTGTGTTTTATCCAATTTTCTTTTCCTTTCTCTCTTTTCACTTATTTTCTCGGCAACCAAACATAGGGCCAAGGTAATACTTTCTTTAAAATGTTTTTCTTCTTCTAAAAATCAAGGTTAGATTGTTTAATACTAAGGGTTAGTGAATCTTAACCACTCATTAAAAGGTTAAAAGGGACATGTGTTGACTTGTTAGTGCATTAATGAATATAAGCACCCAATTTTTACACACTGGTTAACTTGCATAACCTCAGCCTTCCCAGTGGAGTCCCCTGTAGAACTCTAAGCTAAACCTTGGGTAGCCCTCAAAACCCTAAAACCCTAGGACTCAAATATTTGAGCTCTAGGCCCACTTCACTTAGAACACCTAAGCCCTAGACCAACCCTAGGCTAACCCTAGCTAAACCCTAGGTCTAACCCTAGGTAAGCCCTAGAACTAGCCCTAGACCTAACCCTACCCTAAGCCCTAGCTAAGACCTAGGCCGAAGCCCTCATGGGCCCAATGCCCACTAAGCTGTCCAAAACCATAAAAACCCTTGAGCCTAGGCCTTTGTGGCCTAAACAAGGGCCCACCAACCATAGGGGTCCACTTGGGTGGGCCCACACCCTCCCAAGTTCAAAATCAAGCGGGAAATCCCAAAAATGGCAACCAGATCCTCCTTTCGGCCCAAGTACATATGGGTCTAGCCTAAAATAGCAAAAAGCCCAGGGTGTTGGTATTTGGATTACTGACACCTCCAAATTGCACTATTTGGAGGGTGGCGGTAATCTAACTACCGCCACTCTGTATTTCTTATAGAACACGTATCAGGCTTCCCCCCTGCTTACCTGGCTCACTTCAGCTGGTCCCCCACGCCTGTGGGGATGACCTTAAAGCCCCTGGCCTCTCCCCTTCTTCTCTATAAAACCCATGGCACCCTCATGAGTTCTTCACTCGAATTTTCCATAGTGAAACCCTGCCTAAACTTGGCCATGTCATTTCCCATCTCCCTTTCAGCCTCCCCAACCTTTAGCCTCCCACCTACGAGCATCCTCAGACCTTACTAGGTATCCCTAGACCTCCACAGGTACTGTTTTGCACCCCCACCACCTCGCCTGAACGTCTGCAGCAACCGAGAAGGGTAGGCATCCGCCCCTTCTCCTCTGCTCCACTATTTTTAATATTATAAGAGACCCTTGGTCCTATTCCAGGGGTCCCATTTCATTTCAGTTGTTGCTATACCTCATTTTCAGCCAAGGACAGGGCCCCCTGTCTTCTTTATAGACATGGGGGGTATCCCTTGAGGCTTTAACTTGGGTTAAACCCCCTATAGCATGTTTGGTTAGTCCCCATAGGGTTTGGGGGTCCCTCAGTCCATGAGGGGACCCTTAGACCCCAGCTAGTGCAGCTCCCGGTGGAGGAAATCCATTTTTTTAAGAAAAACATGTAATGTCGGTAGAATATCTACCGACATTTTTTGACTTCCCCTGTAACTCGCCTCTTAACCTAGGTTAACTCATGCCTTGATCAGTTCCAGGGCCATGGTTAGGTAGCCCTAGCCCTTGCCCAATTCCCCACCAAAAATCAGGCCTTAACTCATCTTGGCCTCCAAACCCTGACTTGCTTACTGTCGGTAATAATATTACCGACAATTTTTACCTTAATTTGTAGTGACTTTGGGCCCTTGTGGGGCCCACATCCCTCATGTCTTGGGGCCCATTCAAGGCCCAGTGGGAAGCCCTGGACCTCACCTATCTCCCTGTAAAATTTCAGACCCAGGGCCCAAGCCTAACCATGGTTAGCAAGGCCCTAAACTTTGGTTAACAGACTGTCAGTAGTCTGATTACCGATAGTCCAGAAAAATACATTTTTCATATTGGCGGTAAATTGTTTATTGCCAATATCAGTTTTTTTACCAAATTTAGGCCCCTGTGGGGCCCACACCTGAGTAGGTCTTGGGATGAGACCAGGCCCATTAGATGGCCTGGACTTCAGGCTTCCTAACCATGCTTTCATTATCCCTAGGGGTGATCCCTAACTATAGTTAAATCCCCACAAACTAGGGTTAAAACTTCACTGTAATGGAGGTAATCTGATTACCTCCATGTCTTAAAATTTTAATTCTTGGGCTTTGTGTAGGGTCCAGACCTGGTAGGAGGCCATTCTAGGCCCTGACATACCTTCTAGGCTCATTCTCGACTGACCTTGACCCTTAACCATGGTTAAAGTAGCCCCCGATTAATTTTTAACCATGGTTAAGCACTTCTTAACCAACAAAAAATTAGAAAAATCCCAAAAAAATAAGAAAAATACAAAAGACCAAAAAATGAACATCTTGGACTTTCCAACCATGGTTAGCACCCCTAACCATGGTTAATCATTTTTTAACCCTGGTTAGTGACCCTAACCCTGGGTTAACACACCCCTTAGCCTCCGGATTTCATTCTTGGCCTACCGTGCCTAAACCCTAGTCTACCGGACTACCCCTCGACCTACCGAGCCCATACTTTACACATTGACCAACCCCGATCAAGCAAAACCCTAATCACTGGATTAGGCCCATTAGCCACCCTTAGTGCACACACACCCCCTAACCTTAGCACGGGCTCAAGTGCTAAAACTACGCTCGGTCTGATCTTACCTCAATGTGAGTACGTAGGTAACTAACCCGGGTTCGACCCTAGTTAGCTTTTCTTTCTTCTGGTTAGAATTAACTTAAATACTTTGACATTTGATTAATTTTGAACTTTAATTTGGCTTAAACCTAGCAAGTAGGGAACTACTATAAGTGAAAGTGTCGGGGTGCTTAACTCCTTCCCCAAGCTTAACCGAATATTTTACCCTGATCTCTGATCGGAGACTAAAGACCTTATCTAAATTTTTCGGGGACTTATCCATTCTGAATGAATAGGTGGCGACTCTAAACACTTAACAAATCCCGTGAGATTAATTGCAGGGAGTGACATCCCGCACTCATAGCTCTGGTGACTCTGCTAGAGATTTTTGTCTTCAAGGTTCAACCCGGAACCTAGGTTTAAGTTAAATAAACCTCAAATTAATCAAATGCCTTGGTATTTAACTTAATATTAAACATTTTTACACATCTTTGATGATTTGTGTACTGTGTATTTCATGCATATCATAGTAGTGTAAATTAATTCAATACCCTTAGACAGGCTTATTACGTTAACTGCTGCTGGATGATGATCCTCAGTGTCAGTGGCTTAAAAGTCTTGGAAGTCTGTGAAATTTTGCCTGCTAGGTGATGACCCTCAGGAAACGATTCTGAACATTTCCGCTTACACCAATCATCCTTTTTCAGGTATGTTCTATACCGAGGAGCAGCATACGATGTTAAGTGACCCCCAATCTTTAGGAACACACTTGCATACACCAACATTCATACATATAGTTTAGGCTAGGGTATAGTCTACAAGCAGTCCATCCGGAAGGATCCCCTAACCCTAACCTGCTTGTACCCTATACCTGTCCCCAATCTTGGCTGACTATCCGAACACTTTACCTGAGTAATCACCCACTTAGGGGGCATGTATTGAGCCTTACTTGTGCTTGTAATAAAACACAACTGACCTCATGTCCCGACATAGCATATGAGATTCAAATCTCAGGCTGATAGGCCTTCTCTGGGCCTACCCATAACCTTGACCTAATAGGCCCGGTTTCCAACAACCAGAGTAAAGCACGTTGAAACTCTGTCCGACTGCCCTATCGGCTCATATGTGCCTTATCACACCCAATCAAAAAATCAAAATTTGTATCATCTCTTGCATTTTCATCTGAATACACAGTACACTCACATCGAGTCTGTACTTGTTTAGGTAGATGGTAGGTTATTCAGGGATAGTAAAGATAACTGGTCAACTCTCGCGGCCCGTACATTTGACTTTTGAGGGGGCATGTGATCGGAGCCTCCAGAAAGCAGTAGAGGCCCTTACTTCTAGTCAGCGTTTAGTTGGGCCTAGCACTACAAATTGGGATATGTCCTAGACCTATCCATGGTTAACCCAGATTCACGCCTCTTAAACGTTGTAATCCAGTGTTGGAACCCCTCATACATGGTCTTTCGTTTTGGTAAAAACAAACTATGTCCAACTTTGGAGGAAATTCAACGTATTCTGAGGTTAAACATGGACGGCGATGCCATAGTACCGTGCTACAAGATAAATTACCAGGTAGACCTATCAAGGTTCTTGCATCTCAAGCCTGCCTGCTTACAGTCCGGTCCTAATGAAACTTTTGATCGGATACCCGTGCAGCCTCTGGAGAGGCTGTATCGTCCCAAGTGGAACCCTGACCGTGTAGCAGCAGAGCTCCCTGATCTCAATGCTTTTACACTGATAGTTATATCTCAGTTGCTGTTCCCGAGATGTCGCACACTTATCGAGTCTGTACTGGTGGGAATTATCGAGGACACCTGCGGTTCCGAAACCATCATACCCGTCTTCCATATAGAGCTTCTCATGGCTCTTAATCAGGCAGCAGGCCGTCGAAAGGGCATCTTCCATGCCAACACATCACTCTTGCACCTCTGGTTGGTCGCACACTTGCCAATGATCATATCTATACCCGCCGATCTCCGCTAAGCTTACAGCATCCCCCGGAAGATTTCTCAGGGCCAGGGTCTGGTTGTAACTACAGACATCCGAAAGCTCTACCAGTTTCTTCAAGACCTGCCAGAGAAGGACATCGTGTGGCAGTGCAAGTGGCTAGTCATGCTGAGACTACCTCGTGTCGTCATCTCAAGGAGACGGTGCATGATCCTTGCCAGTCTTATAGGCTCTGTAACCTATGTACCACTCAGAGTCCTTTGCCAATTTAGACTCCCTTAGTGCATTCCAATCAAAGATCAGCAGGGAAATGATTTTGCCGACTTTGCAGTGCAATCCGAGCGCCTCACCGGCCGATTCTAGTCCAGTTGGCGAACCTCCAGACGAGATCAGTGGCCAGATTTTGTGGTCACAACAGGACCATCTACAGATGCAGTGTACCAACTTTGGGTGGAAGATCCTAACCTTCCATCTCCCATGCCTGCACCTAGGGAACTGTCTACTCCAGTCTCAGCTCCATCACGTGGTACCATACCGTTGGTTGAAATGGTAGTCCCCTAGATAGACATTTTTATAGAGAGACAACTCGACATCCAGATGAAAGAGCAGTGGCTTTGGAAAGCCCGACAGGCATTCAAGCTACAGGAAGCGGAGCGGGACCACGAACTCCAGGCCAGGCAAGAGCAGATCAAGGATCTTGAACAGACTATCCGCTCTTACCAGAAGAACCGGAACTCAGTTGCACTTCTGTCAGAAGCAGCGTGATAGTGCAAAGGCAAAGATGATCGACAGTATCCGACAGTTCAGATACAGGATGTTCGGCACCACAGAGCCCCTTGCCAACATGGATGTTGAGGTCATATCCCTCCAGCAGCAGATCGTGGACCTAGAGGGTGTGCCCGACCACTTGACTTTGTGATCCCAGATAGGCCTGCTTAAGATCGAATCTTTTCTTTTCTTTGAGTCACACAACCTTGTACTGGCACTTTAGCATGCATCAATGAAAAATCTCTTCTAGCATTATCTCTTCCTGCCTTCATGCATATTCATGGTTAGCCATTGCATCTTTTTTAGTTTGCATGAGCCGACCCATGACTCGTTCTCTGACTACGATTCTTACAGACATCGCAGAAGCAGTCTTGACAGAGATACCAGTCAAAGAGCTAGTACTGTATTGGCCTCTATCTGAGAGCAGCTTAGAAGCAATGACAAAACGATCAGACCATCAACAGAGAATCGATGATTTGATACAATCACATGACCGGGATATTGTTGCTATGCAAAACAAGCTGGACCGAGTTTTGGAATCCCTGAACATTCTTCTAGGTGCCCGTACTAACTTTCCACTAGAATCTCTACCACAGAAATCCCTGATCAGCCTCATCCAGAGCCACATCAGCCTATCCCAATCATCATCCCTAATCCTATACCTGTAACAGGTGGAGGAGAAGCAGAATTTAAACAATATGATGAGCAGCCCAGGGCCTCCTATGTCCACTAGGACAGGCCGTCATCATCCGACCCTACACCATCCCTCAAGGATCAACATGAGGAGATTAAGCAAATGAAGGAGGAAATGAGAAGGATAAGAGGGGCATCTGCAAAACCTGCTCTATCAATGGAGGATCTAACATTCTCATCCGGGGTGCAGTACCCCCAGGGTTTAAGGTGCCCGACTTCGACAAGTATGACGACTCAGGCTGTCCTAGACAATATCTGCAAATATACCTGGGGGACATGCTCCTATACAACAAGAACTAGCCTTTGTTGATCCAATATTTTCAGAAGAGTTTGAAGGAGACAGCCCTTACTTGGTGGATGTTGATCGATAAGCAGAGAGTCAAGACCTGGCAGGATGCCATTGACATGTTTGTGGAGCAGTACTCCTTTAACCAAGAGCTTCGACCTCAGTGAAGCCAACTGGAATAGATGAGCCAGCGGAATAATGCATTCTTCTTGGAGTACGCCTCCCACTGAAGGGCAATGGCTGCAAAGGTCTCTACCCCCATCCCTAAGAAAGATCTGGCAAACATATTCATGGGCACTTTGAAGCAGCCCAATTCGACCCTAATGGTCACTCTACCAGTCATAGACTTTGGCACGATCGTCAAAACGGGTGCCCGTATTGAAACAACAATTTAGAGTGGTGCCATCCATTCTAGTCTTGGGTAGCAGCAACTTCTACCAGGAGAAACAGTGGTCCTCATGACCAGAATAAAAAAGAGAATGTCAACTTAGTGGCTTCTGAAGCACTGATTAGATTGTCGGCTCTGGCCGCTCAACAAAAGCCAGCACCAGGGAACACCTAGCCGGCTAGACAAAACCAGGAGCAACCCCGTCCCCCCCAAAAACTTTACTCATCTCCCTTACACCCTCAGTCAACTCCTTGGTTTTCTGACTAAGTAGGGTCTTCTTACATTGAGAGGCCCTATCCCTCTCCTACCTCCTGATAAACAAAGCAAAAACTATGATACCAATCAACACTGTGTCTTTCACCAAGGCCCAGGCCATGCAACAGACTATTGCATTGGCTTAAAGTGCGCTATCCAGGATCTGCTAAATAAAGGTAAAGTCGAGCTAGCACCCAGCAATTCCAGCATCGGTCAGGTGCCACTGCCCCCACACAATAATCAAATCAATTTCATCGAGTAGGAAGAGCCCAGGGCAGGGCATCCAAGACCTTGCGCACCTGCAGTTGATGGCGGCGTCATCAGGCCTTCATACCGACCTTCGTTCATAATCCCTCTCTCTCAATCAAACACTTAAGTCATCTAGGCCCCAGCACAAATCCCAGCTCTTGAATTTGATAAAGAGCAAATTGTCTATACCATTACTTGTCCCACCAATTGGCCCACAGCCTCCGCTCAAGCCTCAACATCCTCAAGCCCAGTCAAGATCCCTTATATCCCTCCTGAGCCTTTCAACCTTAACCATGTCCCTGCCCCTCACTCTCTCATCTTGGAGAGTGAGTACATAGCCAATTTTACTCGATCCGGCCAGCTGTACGAACCTCCGACAGTTGAGCCAGTGAAGGACAATGTAAAAGACAAGGCAGGGGTAACAGACCCGAAAAAAGAGACAGCAGACTCAGTTCTTCTACTGATAATCCTGGAGAAAGCCAAAGAATTCAATATCACCCAGCAGTTGGGTAAAACTTAGGCATGGATATCTATCTTTGGTCTTCTCTTGACATCTGAGCATCATAGGAAGTAGCTCCTCCGGGTGTTCAACAATGCCTATGTAACATCAAACATCTCACCTGAAAAGTTATGGCAGATGGTGGCGCAGGTACTCGAATCGAGAATCATCTCCTTTACTGAAGAAGAGATACCCGATGGAGACAGGGACCATACCCGGGCCCTCTACATTACAGTATAGTGTATGGACATAACTCTTTCCTCAGTGCTCATTGATAACGACTCTGACCTGAATGTCTGCTCTTTATCTACGCTGCAAAGCCTGGGCTTGGACCTCAGTCAAGTGAAGAAGAGGCTTATGACCATCAGGGCATTTGACAATACCACCAGGCAGAACCTGGGTGACATAGATTTGACAATCGGGGTCGAATCAGCTCAGTTTGTGACAAACTTCCAAGTTGTGAATGTGCCAATCTCGTTCACCTTACTCTTAGGGAGGCCGTGGATCC
This sequence comes from Tetracentron sinense, assembly GCA_015143295.1. NCBI lineage: Eukaryota > Viridiplantae > Streptophyta > Magnoliopsida > Trochodendrales > Trochodendraceae > Tetracentron > Tetracentron sinense. Next base: position 26,666,621 of record CM026571.1, read on the forward strand.
ACACGGTCGGAGCCATTTCCTCTTCCTTGTATTAGAGGATCAAATTCATGTAGAATGACCACCTAGTCATCATTCCGTCTGAGGAGTTGGCAAGTTCCTTCGGGGACATCCAAGAGCTAGGGCAGGGTCCCGCCTTCATATCCTATCAGTTCAATTAAGTCAGCTCTGTCTCCCAAGTGGAAGAGCACAACAAGAAAGTAGTACCGCCATTTGTCAGGATGATGGACAAAATGAAGTACCAACTAAGATAAGGCCTCGGGGCCAGGAATGGACAAATATCTCTGTAACAGTTACGATTGATCATGGGAAACTACGAGCAATCGTAGCATAATTTACAATTGATCGTAGACATGTTACGATCGATTGTAGATCACGAACCCAGAATTTTATTTTGTGATTTTTAGGGTTTCTCCCCTTTACCTATAAATAGGGACTTACATTTGGGGGTTTTGGTTTACCCTAAACCTCAAAAGAGTCTTGAGTGATTGAGAGAGAGGGAGGATCTCCAAGAGATGGTTTTCATCTTTAAGGAGAGATTGAGCAAGTGGGTGACCTAGATCGCTCCCAAAGGCTTGGATTCTTCAAATCCAAGGCAAGGTTCATGAGAAACGCCTCCTCCAAGCTCGGTAGCTCCTCCACCCACATTTTGGAGGGTTGCCCTCATCCTATTGAAGGTTGGTACCCTATACTACCCTCCTAGTTCATATCCTTCTTTCTTTTCTTCATTTTTATGATTTTTCTCTACTATCTAAGTATGTAAATGCTATGGGATGAATGAATGGAGAATGATGGGCGATGGATGCCGTGGGGATGTGTTATGATGAATGAAATGGGAAGGGCATTGTATTAATAATGAATATACGTGTATGTTGTAAACATTAACCCATCTAGAAAAGCATGGTATAGGCTTCAACCAATAATGTACACACCACATGTTTGATGAAATGCCAAGATGAAGAAAATGAATTATAAACTAAGAAAGACATGATTTAAAGTATATGGAAATTGCTAGGGTTTATGATAGTGTGATTAATTGCTTCTTACTGGCATGAATAATTACTTGTTGAAATTAATGTTATTCTATATATTGTTGAAATCCCAATTGTCATATTTAATTCCAAGTTAAAGTATGTACACGACTTCACGAGCATGGCATGCATGACATGGTTTACCGGTGTTTTCAATAATAAGGATTTTAGAGGTAGGACATATCTTACGATATGTGCATTCCATTTAAGGAGGGGTCTCCCCTCCCTCACAAGTTCATTTAATAGAAAGGGGGGTCTCCCCTCTCTTGCAAATGCATTCCATAAGAGGGGGTTTTACACTACCCTCCCTCACAACTTGCATAAGAGGGGTCTCCCCTCCCTCACAAGTGCATTTCATTCCAAGCAAGCATGACATGACATGGCATGACACGCATGATAAGCATGACACGCATGGCATGACAAGTCAAGAAAAACAAGAACATGACAAGACAAGTTTTCAAGTACGAAAAGAGTATTTTAAGTCAAGCCAAGCGCACAATGATTTCAAGAGTTTTATCGGCTTTTATGTGATGCAAGCATGAATATAAACTGTTTTACTTTCCTGTTATTATATAAATTGCTTCCTGCTTCATATATTGTTATTGTTATGCTATGAATGTTGGTTAATATTTAGTACCCACTGAGTATTCCATGCTCAGCCGTACTTCTCATGTCGACAGGTGATAGTGGAGCGGTAGCTCATTTTGACATCTGTGCTCTTGGCCCTTGGGTGGAGGATGAGTATGTTGAGGAACTTGTGGAGGAACCTCTGGTAGAGGGCTACTACTAGGTGGTAGATTCTAGATGATTGTGGGTGAGCATGAGAGGGTTTACACCCATGTATTTTGGTGGGCATGTCTGCACTTTCTTTTGTGGATTCCACTCAGTACAAACTTGGATCCTGTAAATATACTTAGAGGTTTGGTTAGACTTCCGCTATGTTATGATAGTTGTGCTTCCACTATTATTGTCCTCTTTTGTATATGCTCCGTATGTTTTACAGGATGGTTTGTCAAGCAAGTCACGTAAGTCATGACAAGTCGTCCAAGATTCACTCTAACTCCTAGGGTGGGTTTTGGGTCGCGACACTTTGGAGCCTCATTAGGAAAATTTCTTGGCTTCATAGTCAACAAAAGAGACATTGAGATCGATCAAGCTAAATCCAGAGCTATCATTGAAATGCCAACATCCCAAACTGAAAAGGAGATTTGTGGTTTCCTGGACAGAGTTCAGTATATCAGTTGGTTCATCTCTCAGCTTACTCCGATCTGCTAGCCAATTTTCAAACTTCTCTGGAAGAATACACTGACATTCTAGACAGCAAAATACCAAGAAGCCTTTGACAGAATAAAGCAGTATCTTCTCAACCCTCCAGTATTAGTGCTTCCTACGCCAGGATGACCCCTACTACTCTACATCTCTGTGCAAGAAACCTCCATAGGGTGCGTCCTGGCGCAGCATGACGAGACAGGCAAGACGGAGAAAGCCATCTACTACATCAGTAAGCGCTTGCTTGAGATGAAGAGCGGTACAACTCTCTTGAGAAGACATGTCTGGCACTGGTCTGGGCAACTCAGTGTCTTCGGCACTATCTGCTTTCCTACTCGATAATCCTGATATCCCAGATGGATCCGTTGAAATATCTACTGGAAAAGCCAGCCACCACCAGAAGGACTGCCCGATGGCTTATGATGTTGTCTGAATTTGACATCACATACATGACACATAAGTCAATCAAGGGGCAGGCAATAGCAGATCACCTGGCCCAAATCCAACACAGGACTACGTCTCTATATATGATCAATTTCTAGACGAAGTCATCCTGTACACAGAAGTAGAAGAATAAGAATACCTCGGCTGGGAGTTGTACTTTGATGGAGCTGCCAACAGTCATGGGCATGGGACAGGAGCAATTCTGATCTCACCTAAGGGAGCACACCTCCCTATCTCGGTCAAACTAAAGTTCAGATGCTCCAATAATGAAGCAGAATATGAGGCGTGCATAGCCAGAATAAAGGAAGCCCTGGGCATTGGGATCGAAGAGATAGATGTCTACGGCGACTCATCTTTGGTAATATGTTAGGCAAATGAATCTTGGGCCATCCGAGAAGCCGGTCTGGTTCCGTACTTAGCCTACCTCAACATGCTGATCACTCAACTCAGGAGAATCACTTTCAGTCACAGGTCCAGGAACCACAATAGATTCGCCGATGGATTGGCCACTCTCGCTTCCATAGTTCAGATCCCCAGGGGCATCATGATTTGGCCAATTGAAATTTAGCAACAGGATTAGTGTGCCTACTGTCTCGAGCTAGATGTAGTCACAGACGATAAGCCTTGGTATACAGACATCAAGCTGTACCTCAAGAACGGGACCTTCCCTCTCGATGCTACCAAAATATATCGTTGAGCAATCCGAAGACTGGCTATTCGGTTCGTCCTGTCAGGGGGAGTCTTATACAAGAGATAACCGAACATGATTTGGCTCAGATGCCTGGACACTAGTGAAGCAGCACAGGTAGTTGATGAGGTCCACGGAGGAACCTGCGGCCTATACATAAACGGGTTGATGCTTTCCAAGAAAATTCTCAGGCTGGGCTACTACTGGTCCACCATGGAAGCTGACTATTGCAGACATGTACAAAAGTGCCATCAATGCCAAATCTACATTGACAAAATCAATGCACCGCCAACAACGCTGCACAATCTAACTGCTCCTTGGCTGTTCTCTGCTTGGGGAATTGATGTCATCGGTCCCATAACACCGAAAGCATCTAACGGTCATCGATTCATCCTGGTTGTAGTTGATTACTTTACAAAATGGGTCCAGGCAATCTCTTATGCCAACGTGACAGTCTCCGTGGTTCAGCGCTTTCTGAAAAGGGACATCATCTACAGATATAGTGTTCCATTCGATATTGTAATAGACAATGCTCTTAACTTCTGCAATAAGGGGATGACCGATCTCTGCTAGAAATTCAAGATACAGCATCATAATTCCACTCCATACAGGCCTCAGACTAATGGTGCAGTGGAAGCAGCCAACAAAAACCAGAAAAAGATCATTGAGAAGATGGTAACCAACTACTCTGCTTGGCATGAGATGCTCCCATACACACTCATGGCCTACAGAACGTCCATCAGAACCTCAACAGGGGCAACACCGTTCTCTTTGGCCTATGGTATGGAAGTAGTCCTCCCCATCGAAGTCGAGATTCCGTCACTCCAAGTGTTAATGGAAGTAGAAGTCTCAGAAGCAGAATGGGTACAAACCCAGTTTGAGCAGCTGAATCTGATTGAAGAACAAAGAATGAAAGCCATCGATCATTCTGGCCTATCAGAGGTGTATGGATAGGGCATTCAACAAAAGAGTCAAACCTTGTAGCATCGAAGTTGGTGACCTGGTTCTCTGAAAAGTGTTGCCAAACCGCCCTGACCCGAGGGGCAAGTTCACCCCCAACTACGAAGGCCTATACATTGTCTGAGACAAATTCTCAGACAGCGCCCTTCGTCTTAGACATATGGATGACGAAGACCTCCCAGAGCCCGCCAACATAGACAAGATTAAATGATACTACGCATAGGGTTTAGATCTGATAGACGCTTTGCACTTGCAAAATCTCTGGGAAATAACAGGGGGCCATCTTTGGCACACTCCTTATCCCCAGCAATGTAAACCCGTTTTTACAAATTAATGAAATCTGTTAGTTAGCCCCTTTAAGCCTAACAACCTTTCTTTCAATAAACGTTTCTGGGACACCCTCCCTCACCATCCATGGCAATAGTCTGAACTACGTCATGACTTGATCTTGCAAAGGGTACATAGGCAACTTGACAAATCAAGTGCGGTCACAAAAAAGGGATTTAACCCCTCAGAATCTCTTCTTTTCCCAGAAAGAATCAAACCTCCTCTAGCTCTCTCCATAGAGACGACTATTCCCCACCGAGTCGACGCCAAGTTTACAAAATATTCCATCAAAGGAAACTCTCCTAACTTTCCCGGCGGAGTCGACGCCAAGTTTACAAAATATTCCATCAAAGGAAAACCTAAAATAGAAGTTGAAACATTCTCCAAGTCAGGGACTCCCCGAGCGAAAACAATCTCTCTGGGCTTTATCCCCAGCAGAATCAACTTCTCCTAAAACATCTCTCCCTAGTGGAAACAAATCCAAACTCTCCTTGTGTGGAGAAAAATCCCCAAAGAGTCAACCTCTACCAGAGAGGACAATCCCCAGTGGAGCAAAAAAAATAAAATCTCTCCATTGGAAACACCAAAGGTACAAATCTCCAGTAGAGGATTCCCAGTGTAAATCAATTGCAACAAAGGAAACAATTTCAGGGTGTCCCAAACCTCGGTCCCCAAGCCAACGCTTCGTCCCACTCTAAGTCTTCTTAGATCCCCTAGAAACTGTGAGAGTGCAAGCGCAATATCATCTCTGTATCCCTCAACGTAAAATCGACCTCATGTGTCTATCAGGGTAATGAAGGGAGAGGATCCAAACCTTCAACAAGATCACGGGCATAAGTGAAAATCGGCAATGGCCTCATTGTGCAAAAATTACGCGATACCCAGACCTAGTCTTGCGACTAGGGGCAAAAATGAGACAAAAATAATCAGCTTCGCAGGCATGAGGAAAACCGGCAACAGCCTCATCGTGTAAAAATTATGCGAACCCCATGACTTGGTCATTCCAAGGGTAAAAAAGGGGAGAAAAAGCTGAAAACCAGTTTAGCAACACAATCCGGCAGCAATCAGGTTCACAAAACTCCCCAATTATCTCTAGTAGAGATTCCAACAGGGAATGCCCCCAGTAGATGTGTTACTCCAGGACATATTCCCAACATGCAGAGTTTACATTGGGAAATCCCCAGCAGGTTGAAAATCCCAAGTTCCCCCGCAAAAGTCTACAATAGAGACCTACTCCCCAGCAGACCCCTGGCAACAGGCCACGACAGTCTTCAATCCCCAGTGGATCCCTCAGTAGAAACCTCCGATAGCTCTCAACAATACTCTTCCCCAGCAATAGTTCAGAAGCTCTCAGAACCCATCAGAAAGCTTCTCACCAGCTAGCTTATAACAACATTTAGACAAACTTGTCTATCCCCCAGCAGCACTCTGCTCTAAATCATATTCTACTCTCCGAGAGTAAAAGGGAACCTACAATCCTCCTTAAGCCCTGGACCAAGGCGATTTACTGGCAAATCTAAAAGCTAACTAAGCATGCATCTGTCGAAACCAAAATCTTTTGAAAAAAGGATTTTCAAAAACAAACAAACTCTTGGTATCAAAAATCTGTTTGAACCAATCGACACCGAGCAGCCCTGGCAAGACAAGCAGAAGAAGCAGCTTCCGCATCTCCCTAGTAAGTAGCAGTCAACAGAGTCATGGAAAAGTATCCCCGCCTTTATCCCTTGCATGATATCCATCTACACAGTGTATACCTCTCGACACCACGTGTGTCTTTGACATCATAGAGTCTCCATTACACCGAGTCAACCTGCCGACATTCATCGCATGTCCCCTTAGAGACGTCCTCATACGTTCTCGACTTCTCAGGTCTCCATTGACACCGGGTTAAAATACCGACACCTTGCATATCCCCCTATCATACGAGTCTCCATCGACAAAAACAAATCTTGTCGACACTTCGACACTCACTGCATGTAACCTTAGAGACACCCCCGCATGATCTCGACATCCGAGTCTACATTGAAACCTTGTCAATACGCCGACACTCACTGCGTGTCCTCTCTTTCTACACCCGTGTGTTCTCGACATCCCAGGTCTCTATTGACACCGAGTCAATATGCCGACACCTCGCATATCCAACACCTCGTGTGTTCTTGACACCCCATGTATCCCCCAATCGATCCGGTTAATATCCTTTGGGAAACATCGCTTCAATCAATCCCTCATCGCTTCCGAGCAACACCTTCTTCCGGCCAGCGGCTCCGAGCCATGCGATCCCTTGCATCCATCTTTCTTCCCCAGCTACTCGCTATCCCCTACCAGTAGTCTTCATCACTTTGCCACACTCAACATGGGCACAACATGCATGTCATCATCCATCTCGTGTAAAAATAGGTTGATTCCAGTCTTTGCCTTTCAACTGTCATCCTGACACTCTTTGGCAAAGAGGGGTAGCTGTAAGCACCCAATTTTTACACCCTGGTTAACCTACATAACCTCAGCCTTCCTAGTGGAGTGCCCTGTAGAACTCTAAGCTAAACCCTGGGTAGCCCCCAAAACCCTAAAACCCTAGGACTCAAACCATTTGGGCTCTAGGCCCACTTCACTTAGAACACCTAAGCTCTAGACCAACCCTAGGATAACCCAAGCTAAACCCTAGGTCTAACCCCAGGTAAGCCCGAGAACTAGCCCTAGACCTAACCCTACCCTAAGCCCTAGCTAAGACTTAGGCCGAAGCCCTCACGGGCCCAATGCCCACTAAGCTGTCCAAAACCCTAAAAACCCTTGAGCCTAGGCCTTTGTGGGCCCAAACAAGGGCCCACCAACCATAGGGGTCCACTTGGGTTGGGCCCACACCCTCCCAAATTCAAAATCAGGCGGGAAATCCCCGAAATGGCAACCAGATCCCCATCTCGGCCCAAGTGCGCATGGGTCTAGCCCAAAATAGTAAAAAGCCCAGGGTGTCTATATTTGGATTACCGACACCTCCAAATTGTAGTGTTTAGAGGGTGGTGGAAATCCAACTACCGCTACTTTGTATTTTTTGCCGAACGCATATCAGGCTTCCCCCCTGTTCACCTGGCTCACTTCAGCTGGTCCCCCACGCCTGTGGAGATGACCTTAAAGCCCCTGGCCTCTCCCTTTCTCTTCTTTAAAACCCATGACACCCCTATGAGTTCTTAACTCGAATTTTCCATTGTGAAACCCTGCCCAAACTTGGCCAGGTTATTTCCCATCTCCTTTTCAGCCTCCCCAACCTTTAGCCTCCCACCTACAAGCATCCTCAGACCTTACTAGGTATCCCTAGACCTACACAGGTACTGTTTTGCACCCCTACCACCTCGCCTGGATGTCTGTAGCAACCGAGTAGGGTAGGCATCCCCCCTTCTCCTCTGCTCCACTATTTTTAATATTATAAGGGACCCCTGGTCCTATTCCAGGGGTCCCCATTCATTTCAGTTGTTGCCATACCTCATTTTCAGCCAAGGACAGGGCCCCCTGTCTTCCTCATAGACATGAGGGGTATCCCTTGAGGCTTTAACTTGGGTTAAACCCCCTATAGCATGTTTGGTTAGTCCCCATAAGGTCTGGGGATCCCTCAGTCTATGAGGGGACCCTTAGACCCCAGCTGGTGCAGGCCCCGATGAAGGAAATCCATTTTTTAAAAAGAAATACTTGTAATGTTGATAGAATATCTACCGACATTTTTTGACTTCCCTTGTAACTTGCCTCTTAACCCAGGTTAACTCAGGCCCTGGTCAGTTCTAGGGCCATGGCTAGGTAGCCCTGGCCCTTGTCCAACTCCCCACAAAAAATCAGGCCTTAACTCATCTTCTAACCATGTTTAGTGGGCCTCCAAACCTTGACTAGCTTACTGTCGGTAATAATATTACATACAGTTTTTACCTTAATTTGTAGTGACTTTAGGCCCTAGTGGGCCCCACATCTCTCATGTCTTGGGGCTTATTTAAGGTCTTGTGGGAATCCCTAGATCTCACCTACCTCCTTGTAAAATTTCAGACTCAGGGCCCAAACCTAACCATGGTTAGTAGGGCCCTAAACTATGGTTAACAGACTGTCAGCAGTCTGATTACCGACAGTCCAGAAAAATACATTTCATATTGGTGATAAACTGTTTATTGCCAATATCAGTTTTTTTACCAACTTTAGGCCCCTGTGGGGCCTACACCCGAGTAGGTTTTGGGCTGAGACCAAGCCCATTAGATGGCCTGGACTTCAGGCTTCCTAACCATCTTTCATTTTCCCCAGGGGTGATCCCTAACTATAGTTAAATCCCCACAAACTAGGGTTAAAACTTCACTGTAATGGTGGTAATCTGATTACCTCAATGTTTTGAAATTTTAATTCTTGGGCTTTGTGTAGGGCCCAGAACTGGTAGGAGGCCATTCTAGGCCCTGCCATACCTTCTGGGTCCATTCTCAACTGACCTTGACCCTTAACCATGGTTAAAGTGACCCCCGATTAACTTTTAACCATGGTTAAAAACTTTTTAACCAACAAAATTTTGGAAAAATCCCAAAAAAATCAGAAAATTACAAAAGACCAAAAAATGGACAACTTGGATTTTCCAACCATGGTTAGCACCCTTAACCATGGTTAACCACCTTTTAATCCCGGTTAGTGACCTTAACTCTGGGTTAACACACCCCTTAGCCTCCGGGCTTTATCCTTTGCCTATTGGGCCTAAACCCTAGTCTACCGGACTAACCCTCGAACCTACCGGGCCCATACTTTGCACATTGACCAACCCCGGTCAAACAAAACTCTAATCACCGGAGTAGGCCCATTAGCCACACTTGGTGCACACACACACCCCCTTAGCCTTAGCACGGACTCAAGTGCTATAACTTCGCTCGGTCTGAGATGCTTTGAATTGGCGGAAGTACTCAAGGTATGAGCTTCTTTGAAGTGCTTATTATTATTGAGTCTAACTTTCTGGATGGTCCTTCTAACTCATGGTGCGTGGATTCTGGATCTACTGTACATGTTTGCAATTGTTTGCAGGGGTTTAAGGAAACCAGAAAGCCGACCAAACCGGAGCAAAAACTTAAAGTTGGCTCTGGTGCAAATGTTGCAGTGAAGTCAATCGGCTTGTTTACTCTTTATTCACCTAATGGAAAGACATTAATTTTAGAAGACTGTTTTTATGTACCTTCAACACATCGTAATTTGATTTTAGTATCTAGTCTCTTACTTTATGGATTCTCTATCGTTTTTAATTCAATTGTTGAAATTAAGAAAGATGGAATGGTTTTGATAACTGGTAATCTCATTAATGGTCTTTATTTAATATTTCCATTGGTAAATAATGAATGTCTGCAAAGTAACAATGCCTCATCATCTAGAATGCCTAGAATGAAGAGACATTGCACCGAGTCTACTTATCTTTGGCATAAGAGACTTGGTCACATTAATCTTGATATGATCAAGAGGTTAGTATAAGATAGTCCCCTTGATTTTCTCAAGGTAGAACCACTCCCTACTTGCGAGTCTTGTCTCGAAGGGTAGATGATCACGTACATAGTGATGTATGTGGTCCATTTAACATTGTTGCACGAGGGCAATACCGGTATTTCATCACATTTGCCAATGACTATTCCAGATATGGATATGTCTATTTGATGCAACACAAATCTGACACCTTTGAAAAGTTCAAAGAATTCAGATTAGAAGTTGAAAATCAAACTGACAAATCCATAAAGACACTTTGATTAGATCGATGTGGTGAATACCTCACCAACAAGTTTATGGATTACTTAAGGGATAATGGGATTATCTCGCAATGGACAAGTCCTGCCTCTCCTCAACAAAATAGAGTTTTTGAAAGAAGAAACCGGACCTTATTAGATATGGTTCGCTCTATGATGAGCCATGCCGATGTTCCTTCATATCTTTGGTGATATGCTTTACAAACTGCCATTTATATTCTGAACCGGGTTCCATGTAAGTCTATTCTAGTTACACCCTATGAATTGTGGATTGGGTGAAAACCCAGTTGACAACATCTAAGGGTATGGGGTTGTCCTGCGCATGTTCGCAAACTCGAACTCACTAAGTTGGAGTCTAGAACAGAAAAATGAAACTTTGTAGGATATCCAAAAAAAAACTAAGGGTTTTTATTTCTACTCCAAGGCAGACCAAACAATAGTTGTTAGGCTTCATGCCACTTTCTTGGAGGAAGAAATGGATCTCCTTAATAAGGTTAAATTTCATGAGATGAAAGACAACACAGCCAGCGTCCAAACTGAACCTAATCCTTTTATTAATGATTCTCCTAATTCTATTCCACTGAGAAGGTCTGAAAGAGTTTCTAAACCACCAGATAGACTTCAGTATTACAATAATGAGGTTTATCTAGTTACCCCTGATGATGAGGATACGGATCCTAATACTTATCAGGAAGCTACATTAGATGTAGATGCATCTCAATGGAATAAAGTTATGAATGCTGAAATAGATTCCATGTATGACAACGGCGTCTGGACTTTAGTAGATCCACCAGATGGCATAAGGCCAATTGGATGCAAATGGATTTACAAATGGAAGAAGGGTGTCGATGGTAACGTGGAGACCTATAAAGCTAGACTTGTTGTAAAAGGTTATACTCAAATTTAAGGAGTTGATTATGAGGATACCTTTTCTCCAATAGCTATGCTCAAATCCATCAGGATATTACTAGCTATAGTGCACACCATGACTATGAGATATGGGAAATGGATGTCAAAACTACTTTTCTTAATGGAATGTTAAATGAAGACATCTATATGAAGCAACTAGAGGGCTTCATTGCTCCTAACTAGGAGAACATGGTATGTAAGCTCAACAAGTCGATCAAAGAATTTGGATTCCAAAAGAATTTGGAAGAATCTTTTATTTACAAGAAGGACAGTGGGAGAGCAGTAGTATACCTAATTCTATATGTTGATGACATTCTAATCATTGAGAATGATGTAGGAATGTTATCATTAGTCAAGATATGGCTTTCTCAGCATTTCTCAATGAAAGACTTAGGAGAGGCATCCTATATTCTCGGAATAAAGATTCCGAGAGATAGAAAATACTGAATGTTGGGATTGAGCCAAACTTCCTACATAGATAAAATATTGTCTAAGTATAGTATGAGTGATTGTAAGACAACACTCATTCCTTTTAGACATGGTGTCACTTTGTCTAAAAAGATGGCCCCTACATCAGCTGATGAGATCGGGTAGATGAAGAGGTGCCCTTATGCTTCGGCAGTTGGGAGCCTCATGTATGCCATGTTATGTATTAAACCGATATCTGTCATGCAGTGGGAGTTGTTAGTCAGTTCCAAAGCAATCCAGGTATCAATCACTGGACAACTATGAAGCACATCATGACGTACCTGAAAAGGACTAGGGATTATGTGCTTACTTTTCAATCAGAAGATTTAGCTGGACTGGGATATACTGATTCCGATTTCCAATATGATCCTGACAATATAGCTTCCACATCAGGGTATGTGTTCACACTGGGTGGTGCTGCAGTCAGTTGGCGCAACATAAAGCAGAAGAGTATTGCTGACTCCACCACAGAAGCAGAATATATTGCAGCTTCAGAAGCAGCAAAAGAAACAGTCTAATTCAGAAGGTTTTTGCAAGAGCTAGGAAATGTTCCTTCAACACTTAAACCTATCACTCTCTTTTGTGATAATAATGGTGCAGTAACCAACAACAAAGAACCTAGGAACTACAAAAAGATGAAACATGTGGAGTGGAAGTATCATCTCATTCGTGAGATCATTGATAGTCAAGATGTAGTGGTTACAAAGATTAGGTCTCAACTTAATGTTGCTGACGACCAAGGCTTTATCAGATAAAGTATTTGTAACACGCTTAGATAGTATGAGATTGAAATCTATGGCACAATGACTTTTAGGGCTAGTGGGAGATTGTTAGACATGATGCCCAGAAAAGTCATTTAGATTGTTAGACTCTTATTAATTTGAATAATAAAGACTTCTTCTTAATCTATTGTGTATTCATTATGGGTAATTGACCATGATCATGAGATAATCTATACGACATATATGAGATATCGATAAAGGTCCATAGGATATATTGTAGGAAAGCTATGTGATTGGATTATCACAGGCAGATATAACTTTCCAGTTCCTTATACCTTATATAGTCACAGCTGTGGGTGAAGCTGAACACTTCACTTATATGACTGCCAGAATGCTAAGATGTTCTCAATAGTTGAGATGTAGTTCTATCTCGAACTATTGTAGTGGAGACTACACATCAGCATATGGGTGCTTAAATGTACACTGACTGATTGCAATCAATGAGAGACCTCTTGTATAAACATACTATCAAATAGTTGGTCTCTCATTCACATTAAACAGTTTCGATGATCCTTAGATTTGATGAGTTCATCTATGATTGATCAGTGATCTGATTGTTTTGATTCCACCAAAGTATTTTCTATAGAACCCCGGAACTTTTTGTATATGCCTTAGTAGGTGTGTCAAGGCATGTTGGCTTGTAATCTCAAATTTCATGAAATTAGAATTTGAATCCTTTGAGAAATGGTTCCAAGAATACTATAATTAATTAAATAAATTATTTAGTAATGTCTATAAGCCTGGAAAGTGTCCTAGTCAAGTTTATAAGATGTTAGAATAGAAGTAGAATAGGTCCAAGTAATGGATTGGATGGAAAATAGACTCAGTTCCGAAGTTTGCAGAGCACTGATCGCTCGGTCCATTGCAGCGATCGATCGGTCCACAATCGATCGATCGGTAGCTATTGATTGGTTAACTTTTTTGTATGGGAAAATTTTTCAGAGAGCATGTTTTTGACTGGGAGCTCGATCAAGAACACCGATCGCTCGGTAGGCGATCGATCGCTTGGTATTGACCACCGATTGATCGGTATATTGCGTTTTGCAGAAATTTCAGTAAGGGCTGTTTAGTCATTTGGGCGTTACACCCTTGCCTCTTAAGGCTTGCCTGAGCCATTAGGGCCTCATTCAACACACTGAGAGTATTTGAGAGATAGAAGAGAGAAGTAAGGGGATTCCAAACCTAGGGTTTTCATTTGAGAAGGAATCAAAGGGTTTGAAGACCCTAGATGACAAGCTCAGATCTCTTCAAGTTCACGGCTCAAACTCATGAGGAGCACTTTCCCCAAGCTAGGGCAGCAACTCCACACACGTGTTGGAGGATTTTCCTCACTTCTTCAAGGTCGGTACCTTTTGTTACCCTTCGTGTTCATACCCTCTTTTCTTCCATTCTTTATTGTTTTCCCTAAAATATGAATATAATGAGAAATGAATTGTGGTGTGATAATGGATGTTGGGCGATGGATGTCGTGTGGACGATGTAATGAATGAAATGGGAAGGGTATTGTACCAATAATAAACATACATGTATGTTGTGAATATAAACCCACCTAGAAAAGTATGATGTAGGCTTTAACAAATAATGTACACACCACATGTTTGATGAAATGCCAAGGTGAAGAAAACGAGTTGTAAATCAAGAAATGCATGCTTAAATGCTTATGAAATTGCTAGGGCTTATGATAGTGTGATCACTTGGTTTCCCTAAATTGCATGAATAATTACTTGCTCAATTAATGATGTTCTATGTATTGTTGAAATCCCCAAATGTCATATTTAATTTTAAATGAAAGTATGCACACGATTCTATGAGCATGGCATGCATGACATGGTTTACCAATGATTTTTAAGAATAAGGATGTTAGAGGTGGGACATATCTTACGATATGTTTTACCTCGCTTTTGACACGAGGACAAGAACAAGCACAGTATAGGAGGGAGTTTACACTTCCCTTCCTTCCATGAGGGGTCTCCCCTCACTCACACATACATATTATTGAAAGAAGGGCCTCCCTTCCCTCTCAAGTGCATATCATGAAAGAAGGGCCTCCCTTCTCTCTCAAGTGCATCTCACAAGTTACATGAGCATGTTGGAATCCCAAGCAAACACGCATGACACGCATGACATGGCACGCTCGACAAGATCAAGCAAGACAGACATGACAAGTTTTGAAGCACGAAACGAGTATTTTAAGTCAAGTTAAGTGCATGATGATTTCAAGATTTTTATCGACTTTATGTGATGCAAGCATGACTATAAACTGCTTTACTTTCCTATTATCATATGAATTGCTTCCCGCTTTATACATTAATTGTTATGCTATGACTGTTGGTTAGTATTTGGTACCCGCTAAGTATTCCATGCTCAGCCGTACTTCTTATGTCGGCAGGTGATAGTGGAGCAGTTGCTCCTTTTGATATCTGTGTTCCTGGCCCTTGGGTAGAAGAGGAGTACGTCGAGGAACCTGTGGAGAAACCTCCAGTAGAGGGCTACTATTAAGTGGTAGATTCTGAGTGAGTGAGTTGTGGGTGTGAGCTTGAGAGATTAGATTGATGTATTTTGACGGGCCTGTCCGCACCTTCTTTTGTTCACTTTTTGTATAAAACTTGGATGATGTATATATACACATAGAGGTTTTTGTCTAGACTTCCGCTGTGCTTTGTAGTTATGTTTCCGCTATTATTGTCCTCTATTGTGTATGCTTTAGATGTTTTGCAGGTTGGTTTGGCAAGCAAGTCATGTAAGTCATGATAAGTCATCCAAGATTCACTCTAACTCCTAGGGTGGGTTTTAGGTCGCGACAGAAGTGGTATCAGAGTTTAGGTCTTTAGGGTCACTTAGAATCTAGTATCACAGCTTGACAAGAACATATGTCGGGAAACAAGTTAGGGAGGAAGTAAGTCAGAAGTGAGTCATGTTCTAAGTGTAAAGACTAAACTTTAGTCTTAGTCAAAATGGTTGCTTCAAGCAAGTACGGGTCTTAGGAACGCTAGAACCCCAAGGTATAATATTATAAATACACAGATGGTTGTGATGCGATGTATATTAGTATTATACAACTAATACAAATTGAATTATTGTGAAATGGAACTGTGATAAATTGTGGTTTCGAGCTTGACTCATGTGGTGCTATTGTTCTCGGGACTTTAGTCATGAGGCGGGGCACACGGGGTCGTGGGCCACATACCAGAGCTTCCTCTTCTTCACGAGATGAGGATGAGCAGCCAGACCTCTCTCAGGTCTTAGGCTCTATTGCTGAGACACTCGCCATACTGGTGGCTCGGTAGTCTGTACCATCATCAGCGGCACCTACTCCACCGCTCACAGCTCCAATACATCGTACCGCTGGAGTTGAGACATTTCGGAGATTGAGGCCTCCATCATTCCATGGGAGTGTGGACCCTCTTGCTGCGGAGGTATGGATTCTCCAGCTAGAGAAGATATTTGCGGTCCTTTCACCCACAAAGGAGGATAGAGTCGCATGGGCAATTTTCATGCTAGAGGGTGGGCACACCATTGGTGGTTGTCTGCCTTGAGGACGCGAGATTTGACCATGCAAGGTCAACCCTAGACTTGGGAGGAGTTCAAGGATACTTTTTATAAAATGTATTTCCCGGTTGGAGCTCGGGAAAAGAAAGAAAAGGAGTTCATCAACCTAGAGCAGGGTTCGATGACTGTGGCCGCTTATGAGGCCAAATTCTCAGAGCTCTCTAGATTTGCACCTCACATGGTTGCTACTGAGGCCATGAAGGCGAGAAGGTTTGAACAAGGGCTCAAGGGTGTTGTGATGGAAAAAGTCTCGGCTTTCAGGCATGCTACCTACCCTGAGGTAGTAGACAAGGCCTTGTTGATTGAGGCAAATTCTGAGGATGTGTCCAAGAAGAGAGATTTGGCGAGAGGCCAACCTAGCAGTTCAGCACCTCCAGAGAGGCGGGTTCGGACCGGCCCCTATTAGTACATGTGGCCAGCACCACCTCAGTATGCGTGGCCAGCACCACCTATGAGGCCATCTTACGTGCCTCCAGGTTCACGGCCATACATGCCTCAGGCGCCACAGCCTCAGGCTCTTCCAGCTCCACAGCCAGTTGCACCTCAAGTGGCAAGGTACGCTCCACCTCCGGCCCCTCCGACCTTTACACACGAGGTCTGCACTTTATGCGGTCGAAGGCACCCGGTAGGAGATTACCGAAGGGCATCGGGTGGATGTTTCCATTGTGGTCGCCAGGGCCATGTGATCAGGGATTGCCCTAGTCGGTATTTACCAGGCTAGTCTCAGGGGATTAGGGCCCCAGCATGCCTAGCAGGATCATACCAGGCTTCCTCCTAGCCTACCCGGTCTACACCTCTGCCTCACCAGGCGAACCAGGGATGAGTTTTTGCCTTGACAGAGGGTGATGCACTTGCATCTGATGATGTAGTGCAAGTTACACGTTTAGAGTTATTCTTTTAACCGCGCTTTCATGTTATGCATTATTCCTCGTGTACGTATGTGGCGTGCTATGTATATATCTATCTACCTATACATATAATGTTGATGCATGGATTGACTTAGCTAGTTAAAATTTCAGGAATCCTGTTAGTCAATGAATGTTTAGCTAGAGTGTTGATCGACACCGGGTCTACTCCCTTATTCATCTCGCCGAGTTTCTCGCAAGGCTTTTCTATGGAGCCTAGTCAGTTAGAACCAGAGTTATTCATTTCGACTCCTCTCGGTAAAATAGTAGTAGCAGATAGCATCTTCAGAGGTAGTATAGTCCAAGTGGGAACCCATGAATTAGCAGTCGATCTCATTGTCCTTGGATTCCAGGACTTCAACGTTATCTTGGGGATGGATTGGTTGGCAGTGCATCATGGGCATGTGGCTTGCTTTGAAAAGATGGTACTCTTCAGGCCTGTGGAAGGAAAACTATTTCATTTTCAGGGGTTGAGAAGTAGAGATATTGCCCGTTTTGCGGCATTGAGCCTAGCGAACCCCGAGGCAAAGGACTCTTCGACTATTCCGATCGTGAGTGAATTCCTGGATGTATTTCCAGAGGAGTTGTCAGGGTTGCCTCCAGATAGGGAGATTGAGTTTGTGATCGAGCTTGCACCAGGCACAGCTCCCATCTTCCGAGCTCCGTATAGAATGACCCCTATTGAACTCAAGGAGTTGAAGACTCAGTTGGAGGAATTGTAAGGCCTTGGTTTCATTCAACTAAGTGTCTCACCGTGGGTGCCCGGTGTTATTTGTTAAGAAGATGGATGGCTTGATACGGATGTGCATCGATTACCGGCAATTGAACAAGGTCACTATAAAGAATAGGTATCCATTGCCTAGGATTGATGACTTGTTCGATCAGTTAAAGGGGATGAGATTTTTCTCTAAGATCGATCTTCGGTCGGGTTACCACCAATTGAAGATCAAGGCTGAGGATGTGACCAAAACTGCCTTTTGGACTCGGTACGGACACTACGAGTTCTTGGTGATGCCTTTTGGTCTCACGAATGCGCCGGCAGCCTTTATAGATTTAATTAACCGGGTTTTCTGGCCATACCTGGATCGGTGTGTGATCGTGTTTGTCGATGACATCTTGGTATATTCCCTGACACGGGAAGATCACACACGAGACCTTTGCCTTGCTTTGGGAATGTTGAGAGAGCATAAGTTATATGCCAAATTAAGCAAGTGTGAGTTTTGGTTGGAAGAGGTGGCATTCCTAGGCCACGTTGTATCTGCGGAAGGCATCTCGGTGGATTTGAAGAAAATAGAGACAGTCATGAGTTGGGCGAGGCCCAAGAGTGTCACAGAGATACGCAGTTTTCTTAGGTTGGTAGGCTATTACAGGAGATTTGTAGAGGGTTTCTCCAGCCTTGCAGCGCTGCTCACATATTTGACAAGAAAGAACGCTAAGTTTGTATGGAGCAATAAGTGCGAGATCAGTTTCACGGTGCTGAAGAAGCGGCTTACCACGGCTCCCATCCTTACTGTGCCATCTGGACGTGGTGGTTATGAGGTGTATAGTGATGCCTCACATGTTGGACTTGGGTGTGTTCTCATGCAACACAAGAAAGTCATTGCCTATGCATCAAGGCAATTGAAGGAGCATGAAAAGAATTACCCCACGCACGACTTGGAACTTGCTACAGTCGTGTTTGCACTCAAGATTTGGCGACACTACCTTTACGGGGTAGAATTCTATGTGTTCACCGATCACAAGAGCCTCAAGTACCTCTTTTCCCAAAAGGAGCTAAACTTATGACAACGGCGTTGGATGGAATTTTTGAAAGACTATGAATGCACCATCCAATACCACCCGGGCAAAGCGAATGTAGTAGCGGATGCCTTGAGTAGAAAACCCTCGAGGTTGTTGGCACACATGTTGGTTCAAGAATGGAGGCTATTAGAAGATTTGGTAAATCTGGACATCAGTGTGAATAATTCTGTCCGTAATCCTGTTTTGGTAAATGTCACGGTCCGGTTGTACATTATAGATTTGATCCAAGAGTATCAAGCCACGGATGCTGACTTGTTGGCTTTCGGGGATAAGGAAGTTGCCAAGGGTAGTGAGGACTTCTCTCTTACTAGCCGGGGTGCTATTACATTCAAGGGAAGATTTTGTGTCCCAGCCAATGCAGATCTTCGGAGAGAGATTATGGATGAAGCCCGCTGTTCAAAGTACATAGTGCATCCTGGGGGTACAAAGATGTATCAGAACCTCAAGAGTCACTTTTGGTGGCGGAAAATGAAGAGAGATGTTGCGAATATGTGGCATGGTGCTTGGTGTGCCAGCAAGTGAAGGCAGAGCACTTGAGACCGGCGGGTCTGTTACAGTCTCTCCCTATTCCCGAGTGGAAATGGGAGCACATCTTCATGGACTTCATTGTTGGCTTGCCAAAGACGGTAAGGAACTCAGATGCGATATGGGTTGTGGTGGACTGTTTGATGAAGTCCATGTATTTCTTACCTTACCGGACTACGTTCAATTCTAGCCAGTTGGCCGCGTTGTATATCAAGGAAATCGTTCGGTTGCACGGGGTACCAGTTAGTATTGTGTCAGATCGGGATCCAAGATTCACGTCCAGGTTATGGAAGAGTTTTCAGGAAGCTATGGGTTCCTGACTTGATTTTAGCATAGCCTTTCATCCACAGATGGATGGAAAAACTGGGAGGGTGAACCAAGTTATCGAAGACATGCTTTAGGCGTGTATGTTGGATTTCAAGGGCAGTTAGTAAGAACACTTGCCTTTAGTTGAATTCGCCTACAATAATAGCTATCAGGCGAGCATTCAAATGGCACCTTCTGAGGCCTTATATGAGCGAAGCTACAGGTCTCCTCTCTACTGGGATGAGGTAGGAGAGAGAAAAGTGTTAGGTTCGGAGTTGATCGAGCAAACTGCGTATATAGTTAAGATCATCTGAGATCGGTTGAAGGCCGCTCAATATCGTCAAAAGAGTTATGCTGACACTCGCCGTAGGGACTTGGAATTCTAGGTTGGGGATCAAGTCTTCGTGAAAGTATCTCCTAGTAAAGGGATTATGAGATTTGGCTGGCGAGGCAAGCTGAATCCTCGGTATGTTGGGCCATTCGAGATCATCACGCGGGTTGGTGAAGTTGCTTATAGGGTAGCTCTTCCACCTCACATGGCCGTAGTTCACAACTTTTTCCACGTGTCTATGCTTCAGAAGTACATTGCGGACCCTTCGCATGTCATAGACTTAGAACCATTGGAAATTCAGGAGGATCTCACTTTGGTGGAGAAGCCGGTTCACATATTGGATCGGAGAGATCAAGTCCTTCGCAATAAGACTATTCTACTAAGAGGCTACATGGGAGCGAGAGGCTGAAGTCAAAGCGAAGTATCCTGAGTTGTTTGAATAGGCTTGTGTATGTACCTTGTAATTTGTTTTGGTTTTGTAATGCATGTATCGTCCAAATTTCGAGGACAAAATTTTTTTAAGGGGGGGAGGATGTAGAACCCCGGAACTTTTTGTATATGCCTTGGTAGGTGTGTCAAGGCATGTTAGCTTGTAATCTCAAATTTCATGAAATGAGAATTTGACACCTTTGAGAAATGGTTCCAAAATAATATAATTAATTAAATAAATTATTTAGTAATGTCTATAAGCCTGGAAAGTGTCCTAGTCAAGTTTAGAAGATGTTAGAATAGAAGTAGAATAGGTCCAAGTAATGAATTGGATGGAAAATAGACTCAGTTCCAAAGTTTGCAGAGCACCGATCGCTCGGTCCATTACAGCGATCGATTGGTAGCTATTGACGGGTTAACTTTTTTGTATGGAATTTTTTTTCAGAGAGCATGTTTTTGACCGAGAGCTCGGTCAAGAACACCAATCGCTCGGTATTGACCACCGATCGATCGGTATATCGCGTTTTGCAAAAATTTCAGTAAGGGCTGTTTCATCATTTTGGCGTTACACCCTTGCTTCTTAAGGCTTGCCCGAGCCATTAGGGCCTTATTCAACACACTGAGAGTATTTGAGGGATAGGAGAGAGGAGTAAGGGGATTCTAAACCTAGGGTTTTCATTTGAGAAGGAATCAAAGGGTTTGAAGACCCTAGATCATCACAAGCTCGGATCTCTTCAAGTTCACGGCTCAAACTCGTGAGGAGAACTTTCCCCAAGCTAGGGCAGCAACTCCACGCACGTGTTAGAGGATTTTCCTCGCTTCTTCAAGGTCAGTACCTTATGCTACCCTTCTAGTTCATACCCTCTTTTCTTCCATTCTTTATTTTTTTTCCTAAAATATGAATATAATGAGAAATGGATTGTGGTGTGAGAATGGATGTTGGGCGATGGATGCCGTGTGGACGATGTAATGAATGAAATGGGAAGGGTATTGTACCAATAATAAACATACATGTATGTTGTGAATATAAACCCACCTAGAAAAGTATGATGTAGGCTTTAACAAATAATGTACACACCACATGTTTGATGAAATGCCAAGGTGAAGAAAACGAGTTGTAAATCAAGAAATGCATGCTTAAATGCTTATGAAATTGCTAGGGCTTATGATAGTGTGATCACTTGGTTTCCCTAAATTGCATGAATAATTACTTGCTCAATTAATGATGTTCTATGTATTGTTGAAATCCCCAAATGTCATATTTAATTTCAAATGAAAGTATGCACATGATTTCACGAGCATGGCATGCATGACATGGTTTACCGATGATTTTCAAGTATAAGGATGTTAAAGGTGGGACATATCTTACGATATGTTTTACCTCACTTTTGACATGAGGACAAGAACAAGCACCGCATAGGAGGGAGTTTACATTTCCCTTCCTTCCATGAGGGGTCTCCCCTCACTTACACGTACATATCATTGAAAGAAGGGCCTCCCTTGCCTCTCAAGTACATATCATAAAAGAAAGGCCTCCCTTCCCTCTCAAGTGCATCTCACAAGTTACATGAGCATGTTGGAATTCCAAGCAAACACGCATGATACGCATGACATGGCACGCTTGACAAGATCAAGCAAGACAGACATGACAAGTTTTCAAGCACGAAACGAGTATTTTAAGTCAAGTCAAGTGCACGATGATTTCAGGAATTTTATCGACTTTTTGTGATGCAAGCATAACTATAAACTGATTTACTTTCCTGTTATCATATGAATTGCTTCCTGCTTTATACATTGCTATTGTTATGCTATGACTGTTGGTTAGTATTTGGTATCCGCTGAGTATTCCATGCTCAGCCGTACTTCTCATATCGGCAGGTGATAATGGAGTAGCTGTTCCTTTTGATATCTGTGTTCCTGGCCCTTGGGTAGAAGAGGAGTACGTCGAGGAACCTGTGGAGGAACCTTTGGTAGAGGGCTACTATTAGGTGGTAGATTATGAGTTAGTGAGCTGTGGGTGTGAGCTTGAGAGATTAGATTAATGTATTTTGGCGGGCCTGTCCGCATCTTCTTTTGTTTCCTTTTTGTATAAAACTTGGATCATGTATACATACACATAGAGGTTTTTGTCTAGACTTCCGCTGTGCTTTGTAGTAATGTTTTCGCTATTATTGTCCTCTATTGTGTATGCTTCAGATGTTTTGCAGGTTGGTTTGGCAAGCAAGTCATGTAAGTCATGATAAGTCGTCCAAGATTCACTCTAACTCTTAGGGTGGGTTTTGGGTCGCAACATTTTCTAACTTAGGGAGTACGATACAGTTGTTCGAGTCATGATAAATTTCAAACAAGAAATCCATGCTCATTAATTTGAGAGATTATCCATGTTCCGGGTAAGACAGTTGATTAAGTTCAAATCCTGCGCAGGTGACTTTGAAATCAAAATAAGTTTTGAAATATACTTTTATTAAAAGATATTATACTTATTAAAAGATTTTCTCAAAATGTTTTTCATGAGAAATTGTTTCTCATGGCTTAATCATAAGTCTTGGAAACCCGGATGATGTGCAATGGGCTATGGGTTAGATAGTATGTCAATCTCGAAGGCCCATTAGGGATAATGTATTTGGAAGGATAGATCAAATTTAAAAGTTCATGTGGCGGGATCCGTATTGGTTAATATTCATACACTGGGATTCAATTGCAACATGGATATAACACGTCACTTGCAATTCCGATGTATTTCCTGTTTAGGGTCAATGGGATAACATTGGGTAAGCAAGGGTAAGAATGTCCCAGAGCAATCTGTGGAGATGCTCACATAAGAAATACAAGCTCAATAATTGATTAAAAGTTAATAAATTGTTTAAGTGATTAAAATTTAATCATTTAGTTAAATAGATTAAAAGTTAATCTATGGTTTAAATTAATTGTTAATTTAAATCTAGGGATTATTTTAGCAATTATTTAATTAACATAATTAAAGGGGAAATGAGTTTGACCCATATCCATAAACCCATCCATATGGACCTTTACTATGGGCCCAAACCCATGGATTAAAACCCTGGGGTTGGGTGCCACTTTGGTAATCCTAATTGGATTAGGATTTGTTTAATTGAATAATTGTTGAATAATATCTCTTTTAATTATGGAATTAATATCCAATGGTTGGATTGCAATTAGAATTAAGATGATATTGTAATTGGATTACAAAAAGGAGTTTTAACTCCTCAAAACTCATGCCCCATAGAAGCTCACGCCCCCCTGGAGTTGGTCTCCTAGTTTGACTAGGTTTCCTCCTTTTGTTGGATGTTGACTTATCCCTTTTAATTAAGGAATCCTCTTTCTATTAGGACTCTTTAATTAGTAGGATTACTATAACTAAAGTAGTTATAGATAAGGTAGGAGTTTAATTAATTAATAGTAAGAGTTATTATTAATTAATAAATCCTACTAGATAAGTTGTAATTAGATTAGGATTTGGATTAGATCCAAATCTATAAATACACCAACACAATTCGTGGGAGAGTATTCATAATCTTTAGAACTTTTTCTCTCCTCTCCTCTCTCTCTCCAAACCGTGAGCCCTAGGGAATTACCCTAGGGATTTTCGTGAGCTTCCTTGGTGGTTAATTTTTGGGTTTTGTTATTTTAAGGTTTTGAACCTTAAGTTTGTGAGTGATAGAAAGTGTACACTACATCTCCATCTTCTTCCTTTTGCTTCAATAATTCTAAAGGAGATTCTAAAGCTTTGTGGGGATAACGAAGAACAAGGATCGAGCTTCTAGTATTTTTTGGAGAAATCTCTACAAAGAGTTCTGACGGTTTGAGTGGATTAAGCTTCACTGGTGAACCTCATTCACCGAGGTGATATAACTAAAACTTTTAGATAATTTTGATGCTTTCTATGGTGTTAAGATCTAGGGGATCCAGTTTCCGCATAAATTTTTATCCGGATCCCCCTTCAAAAAATATTTTAAAAAAATAAAAATCAAATGGGGTTGACCTTAATTAGAAGTTCCACAAGCGTGGAACTTCAAAGGTCCAGATTTTTCGGTGGAACTTGAAAGTTTCATATTTGTGAAGCTTTTGCATTCTATGGAAGAATAAATTATGTTCTAGCCATTAAGCAAAAGAATAGACGTGGAACAATGAAAGTTACAGAACGTTAATAGTTCCACGCTAACGTTCCACCAAAAGAACGGAGCCTTAAAGTTTTGGAGAAAACACATTTACACCCCTTGAGGTTTGATGAATATACACGTAGACCCCCTTAGTTTTCAAAAAATACATTAGTTACCCTTAGTTTTCAAAATAATAACACTTACACCCCTTCTGTCAGTTGACCATTAGTCAACTGACAGACATATTGATGTCATGCAATAAACTCTATAAAATTTTATAATTACCTCTTGAATCATTTTGGGGAAAATACATTTGCACCTTTTAAGGTTTGACGAAAATACACATAGACCACTTGAGGTTTGACGAAAATATGCATAGACCCCCTCTGTTTTCAAAAAATACATTAGGCACCTTTAATTTGCAAATCCAACAATTACAATGAATTAGAAGTATTATTGGTGGCTAGTGGTGAAAAATCTAGGATTCAGGTTCTCAATTAAGTAAGGGGTCTATGAATAGTGGCCTAATTACAATGAATTAAAAGTATCTTGTAATTAGGCCACTATTCATTGTCTTCCAATTCATTGTAATTAGGAAAATGTTCATAGATCCCTTCCTTTGAGAATTTGAATCCTAGATTTTTCACATTAGCCACCAATAATACTTCTAATTCATTGTAATTGTTGGATTTACAAAGTAAGGGTGCCTAATATATTTTCTAAAAATTGAGGCGGTCTATGCGTATTTTCGTCAAACCTCATGGGTCTATGTGTATTTTTGTCAAACCTTAGGGGTGTAAATGTATTTTTCCCAAAATGATTCTAGGGGTAATTTTGGAATTTTATAGAGTTTATTGCATGACATCAACAAGTTTGTCAGTTACTGACGGTCAACTGATGGAAGGGGTGCAAGTGTCATTATTATGAAAGATAATAGGGCATCCTCTCTCTCTAACGTGTGATGCACATGTTGCCCACTAGTTACTAATTTAAAGTGGATGCCCCATGTATGTTCAAAACGTTGATTGAATCTTTTGTAATTCCAAAACTGCCATTTTCTCTTGTCTTATCTTTTCTCCTTCTTATTTTATATACAATTTTTTTTATGGTGATGCTACGAGCACACCATTATTTACTGATTGGACACCATTTATATTACTTACTAACTGGACACCATTAAAATATAACAAATTCTACAAGCACACCAAGAGTAAAAAAAATACCTATAAATTTTCTACTTATACGCAATTTTAAGGGAAATACTTTTTCCCGCGTGCCTCTACTCCCTCCCATGTGTCCCTTTTTAACTCTCACTAATTGTGGTTAAGATTCACTTACCTCTAGAGTTCTTTCATCTAACCTTGGTTTTTAGAAGGAAAAAAAAAAGGAAAAATACTAACCTTAGGTAGATTGGGCTTAACCATAGTTAAAGGGGGCTATATAAGCCACCATGTGTCAATTTTAACTCCCATTAACCGTGGTTAAATTCAATCACCCTTAGCCTTCACCCATATAAGTCACCACGTGTCCAATTTTATTGAAAGAGTACCTAGGTAGCCTTGCAACCACCTTGAAACAGCTGTTTCTGTAGGATTATCAATATGAAAAATAAGAACAAAGCATATATAAGGAGACAACATATAGAAGGATTATAGAAGGAGACGAGAAGGGATATAAAAGGAGAAGACATTGAAAAGATTATTTCGGGTTTCAGGATTTGGAGTGTGGGTGCACATAGAAATACAAATTATAAAAAAAATGTAAGTTATTTTTTTAAATGGTGTCTAGTCAGTAAGTAGTGTTGTGCACGTAGCAGCACCCTTTTTTTTTTAATTGCAGTTCCAATATACAATGAGCCCTTGAAAACATAGATGAAAAATTTTCATTTCTCAAACTATCCTTATCATAATCATTATATAAGACAAATACTTAATTGAGTGTTTGTTTAATTCCCATACTACCCCTCACTCATCTGTCTCTTAGGCTTAAAATTCTCTATGGTTATAACAGGACTCCGGTTATGCCATTGAGGTCGCCATGTGTCCCTTTTAACACTCTTCTATTATGGTTAAGATTCACCCACCCCTAAGGTTCACCTAATTATCATTCAATTTTAGAAAAAAAATATGAAAAATAATTTAACAAAGAGAATTAGTGAATTTTAACTAGGGTATAAAAAAATTAATATTTTTTTCTAAAACCCAAGGATAGGTGGGTGGGTGAACTCTAGGGGTAGATGAATCTTAACCACAGTTAAGGGGTATCAAAAGAGACACATTGCAACCTCAAGGGCATAACGGGACTCCAACTGTGGTTAAGATTTACCGACCCTAGGGTTCACCCACTAATTCTCCTTCTTATCTCATATATAATGAGCCCTTGAAAACGTAGATGAAAATTTGCAAAATTCCTAAACTACCCTTATTATAATCATTATGTAAGACAAACACTTAATTGAATATTTGCTTGGTTCCCATACTACCCCTCAATCATCTATCTATTAGGTTTGAAATTCTCTTACAATATTAATAAAGCTATTCAAAAAAATTTGATAAAGTTGTTCATAAAAAAAAAAGTATTTAAGAGGGGGGCATCCACCAATGAGGTGGTGCCTTATGTTTGGAAATGGATTTCATGGGTACGTTAACTATTTCCCTAAAAAAATTAAGGGAAATACTTTACTTACTGCCATATTAGACTAATGTGTAGTCCCCATTGGTCAATACCACCATTTTTACCACACATCAACTTTAGTTAAGATTCACTCATTCTTGAACTTCAAAGGAATGCTTTGAGTGTGCTAGAACCTCCCACAGGGAATGAAGATGACAACGAGAACCATTACTTCGATAACTCTTGCAGTAGTTCTAATGCAGGTGGAAAGGAGAATGTTTTTGTATGTCCACATACCTACCTTTGTTTTAGTTTCTAAAGATCACACTCCATTGACAATTATCTGAAATATTTGTATATGGTTCTAAGGTTCTTGTGTCTATTTAGACAGCCAATTACTACTAATGAAAGTCGGGGAGGGAGAGGACTACGTGGCGGTCTGAGAGTGATTTTAGCTAGGAGGTTTGGATAAAAGGGTTGAGAGAGGAAGAGTGTGGAGAGGCGTGTGGGCCTTCCAAAGGGTTGCATGCCTTTCCCTTTGATAACTTTTCAAATGGTGGGTGTAGAGGGATTTGAGGCTATTATGCCACATGTCCTTCAATGATTGGTTGTGACATACTTTTTTGGTAGTTATTATTATGGGAACACACACAACCCTTGAATTTTTTTTGGCACCCGTTGAAAACAACACCACCCAAACGATATACCTCTTCCATCATCCAACCATCACGTCTCCTTTTACCTTATATAATAGATAGATTTGAAAAGGACATAGGGTACGAGAATGTATCTGTCTAATACGTTGCAACAAGTGTACAGACGCATGTATCAGTCCAAACACGAAAATGTTGCACCTGCTTAATACCTTAGTAACTTTTCCAAGAGTTGCAATCCTTCATCTTAGGGAATTGAACCCCTACATTTTAACATTCATCCCTCTTGATTCCGTTTCAAGTTTTCAATTGATGGGAACGCAACTCTTCACATGCCTTCACACTGTTTCTATTGATACAAACTGTTGTCCCTTGGAAACGTTGCACCTCCTGGCTTCTATCGACATCCCAACTATATACCTCTTTAAATTACTCCAAAATGTCATGACTGACTCCCTTATTCTCTCGATCGGCTTCTCCACTGCCACCACTTCCTTCGGTGGCAATGCCCATTCAGCCACCTCTCGAACAGAGCAAATCTCATAACTTGGGATGAACCCTCTCGCCTCTACTTCTGGGATTCGGAAAAGCAATGCCTTCATCTTCTCTTCATTAAATTAGGTGATCTGGAGCCTACTTTCGTTACAGCCCAAGGTCACTTCTATCTCTGTATCTACTTTTTTGCCTTCTCTTGATTGTCTGTGTTTTAGAACTAGCTAGGTATTGCATTTGTTTTTTATGTGGGAATCTTAAAAAACTTCTAATGAAATCATATTGCATATGTCCATAGGATCTTAGATATCATGCCGGGAACAAAAAGCATGTTACCTTTTTCTTATAGACTCAGATGAGATCCCTCAGAACAATTCAAGGCTCCTGATGTTCAGGCCTTCACGATGGTGAGTAATGATGAATCCAAGTGTGCGACTTTTTAAATTATAATTTTGCTTAAAGAAGGCTTAGTTTTAGTTTTAAGAACTTTCTTCTCCAATTTGGGTTGATGTTTAGTAGTCACTCTTAATTTTATTTATATTGTGCTAGCCTCACTCTTCTATTGCACTCATCCATCTTCAGGGAGAACTCTTTTGGGGACAAAAGAAGACCGATTATATGTGAGGATTTAAAATCTATCTTCTTGCCCAAAAAAGTGTACATTGAATTAAGAGGATAGTGGGGTTAGCACTTCTTGAATTTTTTTATTTTCATTATTTTCAAACTTTACACCTTTTACTAAATTTTAATTTAATTAAATTTAAAACTATTATATATATATATACATATATATATATATATATATATATCAAGTCTAACTTAAGTTGAATGCTAGAGCAGCATAAAAATAATACACTGATCCATTAAATTCATATATATATATACTGAAAGGTGAGAGAAGGGGTTCACAAAGACAAGGCTTCGGTTCTTTGCCGATTCAAGTGAGAAAGTCAAAGGAAGCAAACAAGCATCAATCTATTTAAGGAAGGGATTCGCCCTATCCACCAAGCGTTAAATCCCGAAACTCATTTGAATCAATTCAGAAAAGCAAGACTGATCGGCGTTTTGCATATTCCTTTGCATAGCCCTTGGCCACTAGGCGAGCTTTGTACCTCGAGAGAGTCTACTTTCCTTTTGATTTTATATCAATGGAAAGGTCTTAGAAACTATGAATCATGCTCCTCGCCGGAAAGAAAGGAATAAAAGAAAGAAGAGCCCGGCCAAAAGGAAGGGGAAGGGGGAATCTTTAATCTTTGAACAGAGGGACCGCCCACTATATATATATATATATATATATATATGAATTTAATGGATCAATGTATTATTTGTATGCTGCTCTAGCATTCAACTTAAGTTAGACTTGATGGCGCTTCGTGGGACTGAGCATCAATGGTCATCACTGAGATGAGTTGCCACATTCTATCTTAGCATGTCTTTAGATAGAACTCATTCCCTTCAAACTCTGTTGATGATGGAAAATGATAAGTTGACACGTGGAAGCTATTTATTAGTCAGATCAGAATCTGATTTAGTCAAAAGCCATGTAGATAAAGGTTATGATGATTCGAAAAGATCTATTACTTTAAAGTATTTAAGATTGATAATGTATCAGATACTCATTTACACTATTTTATGGTTTTCTGCTTTATGAAAGCGTAAGCCTTCAGAGCTTAATTACTAATGCCTTTTTAGCCCAAGTAATACTTTTACAGATACTGTGATAAGCTTTTAGATTTTGATGAAAAGCTTAATTGATTTAAAAGGTTCATTACCTTAAAATATGTTTTGCTAAAAAATAGACTTTGAGTCCATAGCGTATCAGATGCTCATTTATGTTTTTTTTTATTTTTTATTTTTATATTTTTTTATTTATAGTTTTAACACTTTTGAGTATGATAAGCTTTCAGATACCTTGAAGTATGCCATGTTCGAGAATAAGATCCGAACTCCGAGCATGCTGATTAACTCACTACGCCTTCATTATCTGATGTAGCTGAATATTCAACAGATGATGTAGTCAAAGGAGCAAATTTTGACTAATTGATAAGCTTTCAGAAATCAGATGGAAAGCTCAAAGGCAGCCTACTCCGTCAGGACTGAATTTGTCCTTGGTAAGATTTCAGTGGAATCAGATTACTGAATGTATTCTAACGCCATTACAATATCTTATTCTTCAAGACAGGTCTTGAATCAATGGCGTTGTGGGCTGATGTTGATCAGAAGCTCGAAGGAGTTATACTCCGTTGAGACGAAAAGGCGGTTACCGGTTCAGCCTCGTCTTCATAGGGATTTGGTGGAACCATATCACCATGTACCCTATTGCCTTTGTCAGGGGGTAAAGGCATAGATTGCCTTCCTTATAGGAATGGGCGTGTGTGTTCCCCCCATCTCCTATTCCAGTAAAATATGGATTACTTCCTGGGCTGACAGTCAGGAGGGAATGCTAAGGATGTATCTTGCCCCTATTTCCTTGTGGGCTATTGGAGGAAAACACGGCCTCCATAGTCCCATTTTCTCATACTAGATGATTGAGGCCTGACAGTGGATACGATATCCACCCTGAGAATAGTGCCCTCGTCTAGCACTAATGATTTCTCTAGACAAGGTATCCCAAAGGCTTACGACTTGCCTTTGGTGTACGATGATCTGTATATATATATTATATCTGAGGGAAGGATTATGAGATGTGGTCTAGAGGGTTAGGAGGGAATTTGTTAAAATAGATAAACTCTTTTCTAAAAGTAGTTTACTCATTTCTAAAAGTAGTTTACACTTTTAACATTTGAAGTATGTATCCAAAAGCTTGTTTGAGTCATAACAGTTTAAAAGATTAAGTTATAACTGAAAGTCGGTTATGGTGGTTTGATGAGCTGGTAGCTCTTTTCTAAAAAGACACGTGATACTTAACAGATAGTGTAGAGCCCCAGAACTTTTGTATATGCCTTGAAATGTGTGTCAAGACATGATGCCTTGTAATCTCCATTTTCCATGAAATGAGAATTTGGAAACCTTTGTGAATTTTGCAAGAATGCTATAAAATAATTAAATAAAATATTTATTAGTATGCCATAGCCTTAGAAAGGTCCTAGTCATGTTTAGAAGAGGTTAGAATAGAAGTGGGATAAGTCCAAATAGTGGATTGGGTGGAAAATGGACTCAATGTCAAATTTGCAGATAACCGATCGCTCGGTCCATCCATAGTAGCAATCGATCGGTCCAGAACCGATCGATCAGTATCTATCGACTGGTCAAAAATTTTGTATGGGGAAAAATTTCCGAGTGGTGATTTTTGATCGAGAGCTCAATTAGAAACACCGATCGCTCGGTCATAACCACCAATAGCTCGGTCTTTCGCGTTTTGCAGAAATTTCATTAAGGGTTTTTTTATCTTTTGAGCGTTACACCCTTGCCTATAAGGGCTTGCTCGAGCCTTGGGTTCCCACACACAACACTTAACAATATTTTTAGAGAGAGTGAGAGAAGAGAGAGATTTTTATCCTAGGGTTTCAACTTGAGAGAAATCAAGGGTTTGAGAACCCAAGATCATCCCCAAGGCTTGGATTCTTCAAATCCAAGGCAAATCCCGTGAGGAGCACATTCTCCAAGCGCAACAGCAACCCCATGCACGTTTCGAAGGGCCTTCCTCTAAAAGTTTGCCTCTTTTTAATTTTAGAAAAGTAGTTCTTGGGGGGCATACATTGAATCCCAAGATCTGACTAAGATTCTAATTGATTTTATTCAATGAGAGTAAAAATCACAATACCTTTGCGACTTTGAAATTGTTAAGTCAAATCCACGATAAAAGCAATACCGGCAAAACTTCACAAGTGCCAAGTCTCCTTCGCAATCCACAGGGACCTTCTTTTTCTTTAAAGCTCTCTAATGGAAGCTAATGGCCCTTCCAAATATCCAGCTCCAGGATCTTGAATAAAAGATCCAATCTTTTATTATAAAGAACCTTTCTTGATCCTCTTCTTGATCTTCAAAAACTAAGAATATAAGAGAAGAAGAAAAGGGGGCAAAGGGGCTAGACCGTACACCACAAGGATAGGGAGAGAGGGGCGTGAGATTGAGGAGAGGAGAGGGATTTCCAAATCTGGAAATTTTTGGAAAAATAATAATGTCCCAAAGCCTTTGACGTCCTCTCTTTAAATAGGCTACCTTGGGTTGGTTGCAACCCAAGTTTCCACTTTCTAACCCAATTAGAATTCCTCAAATTAGTTTCCTATTTGGTTTCTCCATAATTAATTAGGAATAATCAAAAATAGAAATTAATCTTATCTTTTAGTAACTAACGAATCATATCCTTATCCTAATCCAATTAGGATTCCTTGATTAGCAAGAAACTAGAAGAATCCTTGCCCAACAAGGAATCTTTAATTAGTAACTAACTAACTAACTAACAAACCTTATCTTATAAGGTGTTTAATTAATTAGAAACTAATTAATGATTAACAATAAAGTAATCTCCATGGAGTGGACGTCCCACCCTAGGTGGGTTCCACCCCAACACGCCACATCATGGGTTCTTAACCCTTTGGTCACTTTTAATATTCTTTTAAAATATTTCCCAATGGGTCCTACCCATTTGGTTTTTCACATCTAATGTGATTCCACCTTTTAGAGCTTCACTATACCATATAGTGATTTTTTAGAGAAATAAATTAATTTAGTAAATTAAATACTTTAAGAAAGTCCTTGTGTGTGGGATCTAAAGGGATCTCCTATTTCCGGTTGTGGGACCAAGCACTCAACCTTTTGGTTAAAACATTGTTACTAGGAAACACCTTTCCTACACTCCATTAGGATAATAGAATGTTATCTATATCCCTGAACTTCCACCAATCACAATTAATGTCCATTAACACAATGTGATTAACCCCCAGAAAATAGAGAATTACTTGCAGGTATTTCTATCTCAAGATTTGTTTACAGATCAGTCCCTCCACTTCCAATATAGTTATAAGCTTACGGGACAATATCTAATACTGTCTTTAATCCCTGGCTTATATTGAGAACCCATTCTCTTTGATACTTTTAGTCAATGTTGGACTTGCAAAACATTTTAAAAATTCTTTAAAAGAAATAATAATAATAATTACATTTCTTTTATACAGAAAATAAATTCCTCGATAAAACCATTTCATCGATAAATACCAGCGCTGGGTTTTTCAAGTTCGGTTTTGACAAGTATCAACTCAATATTATTTACTCTGTAAGAGTAGTGGAATCCTTGTTGAGCGTACACACACTTCTTCCAGTACAGCGTACATAAGCTAATAAGCCCGTATTTAGTCCGGTGTGTTCGATATTGACGATTGGCTACATCAAAGCTACATAGGCAAATACTAGAGAAGATGTCGACCTCTCAGGTTAAGGACAATCTGTCAAATGGACTACCCTAAATATAAAGACAGTATATTTCTAAGGGTATCCACTGAGTGATCCAGTTGCAATATAAGTACTTCTTACTTATATCCACATCTTAGTCAAGAGACCCTTCTCTCAGTGATTGAGATTCATCACTCCATCATATGGAACTAACAATGTGTAAGTTATTAGGAATACATTGTCTAGATGCATCCTGATTAACTTAGAACAATTTTAGGTCTACAAGGAACCGGAAAAACCATATCTCCTTAGCAATCAGTTATCAACTAATTGAATGGTTTTCCTACAATGTTACCTAAAGCTATGTTTGGTTGTCGAGAAAATAGGTGAAAATATGGAAAAGAAAATTTTATATTTCTAATACAATTCTTAGCTGCGTTTTGTCTAATTTTCTTTTCTTTTCCATGTTTTCACTAAATTTCTCAGCAACTAAGCATAGGGTAAGGGAAAAAGTAGTCTCATCCAATGAGATACTTTCGATATATTACCAAATGTAGAAGATAATGTGTGAATGTAAAATATGCATTTATTGATTTAAAAATAGATAAATACAATTCCGGAATGGCTTTGTGGGCATACATGTCTAACAATCTCCCACTTGCACTCAAAGCCAATCTCCTATGTATCTAACACCCATCAACTCTAGATGTTTCTCAAACACCTTCTGAGGCAGTGCTTTAGTAAATGGGTCCGCCATGTTGTCCGCTGACGCAATCTTGGATAACACAATGTCTCCTCTCTTGACAATGTCTCGAATCAAATGGAATCTCCTTTCAATGTGCTTTGTCTTCTGATGTGCTCTAGGCTCTATGGCTTGAGCTACAGCACCACTATTATCACAATAAAGTGTGATAGGAGATTCAATCGAGGAGACAACACCAAGTTCATGAATGAACTTCTTTATCTACATTGCTTCCTTTGCAGCATCACATGCAGCAACATATTCAGCTTCAGTTGTTGAGTCAGCAGTTGTTGATTGCTTGCAACTCCTCCAACTAAATGCTCCTTTCCCAAGAGTAAAGACAAATCCTGAGGTGGACTTTCTATCATCAACATCTGCCTGAAAATCTGAATCTGTGTACCCTACAACAGTCAGATCTTCTCCACTATAAACCAAACAGTGGTGCATTGTCCTCCTAAAATACTTGAAAATGTGCTTAACTGCTGTCCAATGCTCAGGACCCGGATTTGATTGATATCTACTCACGATACTCACTGCGTGACAAATATTAGGTCTTGTGCACAACATAGCATACATGAGACTTCCCACCGTAGATGCATATGGGATATGACTCATCTGCTCTCTTTCATCATCAGTCTTTGGAGACTTTGATTTGGAGAGATTAATTCCATGTCTACAGGGTAAAAACCCTTTCTTGGAATTTTTCATGCTATATTTGCACAAGATCTTATCAATGTAATTGACTTGGGACAATCCCAGCATCCTTTTCTTTCGATCTTTAAACAATTTAAGCCAAGAATATAGGAAGCTTCACCGAGGTCTTTCATTGCAAAGTTACATGACAACCAGATTTTAACCGTTGATAACATTCCTATATCATTCCCAATGATTAGAATATCATCTACATAAAGAACTAGGAAAGTTATTGCACTCCCACTGACCTTCTTGTACACACATGCATCATCCATGTTTTGTTGAAAACCAAACGATTTGATTGATTCATCAAAAAGAATATTCCAACTCCGAGAAGCTTGCTTAAGGCCATAAATAGATTTTATCAATTTGCAGACTTTATTATTTTGGCCATGGAGTTCAAAACCTTTGGGTTGGTCCATATAAATATCCTCTTAAATGTTTCCATTCAAGAATGCGGTTTTGACATCCATCTGCCATATCTCATAACCATAAAAGGCTGCAATTGATAACAGAATTCTGATGGACTTTAGCATTGCTACTGGTGAAAAGGTTTCCTCATAGTTGATACCAGCTCTTTGACTATACCCTTTCGCCACAAGCCTTGCTTTAAAGGTCTCTACCTTTCCATCGGATCCACGTTTCCTCTTGTAGATCCATTTGCACCCAATAGGTCTAATTCCCTTAGACTTTTCAACCAGGGTCCAGACACCATTCGAGTACATGGAGTCCATTTCAGATTCCATGGCCTTTTTTCAATTATCAGAATCAATATCACATATTGCTTCTTGATAAGTGTAAGGATCATCGTCTAAGGAATCCGATTCCATAGAATATATCTCATGATCATAAAACAATCTCTCTGGAGGTCGACTGATCCTTGTACTTCTCCTAGGTTGTTGTGTATTTAAAGGTTCAGTTAAGACGGGATTAACCATGACCACTTTATCCTGACTTTGCTCCTCAAGATCAATTCTAAGTCCATCTTTTCTATTAAGGATCATATCCTCTTCTAGAAAAATGGCATTCTTGCTCACAAACAGCTTTTGTTCGCTAGGATTATAGAAATAATATCCGAGAGTTTCTTTTGGGTATCCTATAAATAGGCACTTCTCAGTCCTACTTTCCAACTTTTCAAAGTTCTGTTTTCGCACATGAACTGGACAACCCCATATCCTGACATGCTTCAGACTAGGCTTTCGCCCATTCCATAGCTCAAATGGAGTTTTAGAAACAGACTTAGAAGGTACCTTATTCAATAGATAGATTGCAGTCTCTAATGCATATCCCCAAAAAGATACTGGCAAATCAGTAGTATTCATCATTGAACGAACCATATCCAATAGGGTTCGATTTCTTCTTTCTGAAACACCATTCAGCTGGGGTGTTCCTGGGGGAGTCCATTGGGATAAAATTTCATTATCTCTAAGATAATCCATGAACTCACTCGAGAGGTACTCTCCTCCTCTGTCGGATCTGAGAGTTTTAATACATTTAGCTGATTGCTTTTCTACTTCATTCCGGAATTCTTTGAACTTTTCAAAAGATTCCGACTTATGTTTCATTAGATATATGAAACCAAATCTAGAAAAATCATCTGTGAATGTAATGAAGTAGACAAAGCCACCTCTGGCTGAATGATTCATGGGTCCACATACATCAGTGTGAATTAATTCCAATATACTTGTGGCTCTCTTAGGTATGCCTGTAAATGGTCTTTTGGTCATTTTACCTTGCAAACAAGGTTCACAAGTTGGATAAGGTTCAACATGTAAATGGTTTAAAGGACCATCCTTTACCAATTTATTGAGCCCATCCAAATTGATATGGCCTAATCTGAGATGCCATAAATATGTTGGATTCACAGAATCTCTACCTCTTTTCTGAGGTGTCACACTGGTGGACTCTTTATCCTCAATGTTATTTACAGAATTGATTACTGGATCAAGATAATAAAGACCATTAGACAATGTGTCGGAAACAATAAAACTATTACTGTATTTGATAACTACATTAGTATCAAAAGTACTGAATAACCATTAAAGATTAAACTAGAAACAGAAATCAAATTTCTGCGCATGTCTGGAACATATAAACAGTTTTTTAAAATTGGATTCAATGATGAAAGAATCTGACATACCTTCCAAAGGCTTGTCCTTAAGGGATGCTAAGTAAACTTTGCAATTCCTCTTCCAGTGACCTAGTTTCTTGCAATAGAAGCAGACATTCTGATTCTTTACCTTTTCTTTCTTCTCAGAAGTTTTCTTGTTCTTATTCTTACCCTTCTTGCCTTTGAGGAACCTGGAAAAATTAAAGTTCAAATGTCACGTTTAATTCCAAGCTACGAGCACGGCATGCATGATATGGTTTATCGTTGTTTTCCAAGACAAGGGTTTTATTCTCGATTCACGAACATCATGACAAGGCCAAACGTAAGGGTTGGTAATTAGAGGTAGGGCATATCTTAAGATATGTTTTACCTCGCTTTTGACAAGAACAAGGACAAGTGTTACATATAAGGGAGTTTACACTTCCCTCCCTTCAAGATTGAAGAGGGGGTTCTATCCCTCTCTCGCAAGCGCATCTCATTGAAAAGAGGGGTCTCCCCTCCCTCGGAAGTGTATCTCATTGAAAAGAGGGGTCTCCCCTCCCTCATAAGTGTATCTCATAATTTATATGAGCATGTTAAGTTTCCAAGCAAACAAGCATGAGTACAAGCAAGAACATGACATGATACGTATGACCCGATAAAACAATCAAGACAGAACATGACAAGACAAGTTTTTCAAGCATAGAAAGAGTATTTTAAGTCAAGTCAAACACACGATGATTTCAAGAGTTTTTTCGACTTTGATGTGATGCAAGCATGAAATATAAACTGTTTACTTTTCTGTCAATTATACTAACTGCTTCCTTCTTTATTTTGGTATTATTATGCTATGACTGCTGGTTAGTATTTGGTACTCATTGAGTATTCCATGCTCAGTCGTACGTCTCATATCGGCAGGTGATAGTGGAGCGGCTGCTCCTTTTAACATCTGTGCTCCTGGCCTATGGGTGGAGGAGGAGTATGTTGAGGAACCTGTGGAGGAGCCTCTTGTAGATGGCTATTATTGATAATAGTGGTAGATTCTAGGTGAGTGTGGGTGAGCACGAGAGATTATACCCATGTATTTTGGCGGGCATGTCCGCACCTTCTTTCTTTTGTTTTCTCTTTTGTACAAAACTTGGATCACATGTATATACATAGAGGTTTTGTTAGACTTCCGCTGTGCTATGTAGTGTATACTTCCACTATTTTGTCCTCTATTGTATATGCTCAGTGTGTTTTGTAGGATGGTTTAATTTGTCAAGCATGTCATGTAAGTCATGATAAGTCGTCCAAGATTCAATCTAACTCCTAGGGTCGGTTTTGGTTCACGACAGATAGGCTCCACTTAACAGCTTCCGTCTATTTTGTTAACAGATAGGAATCTTGGAGAAGCTTGAGCTGTTGCGGTGTAGCTAAACTCCTTCCAGGCTTGCAGAAATAACCTAGAAAGATTGAAGGAGGTTACTGATGATGATTCACTGATCTCAGCCGTACATGAAAATCTGAGTTTACATCAACAATTCAAATCCTTGGATTCAACAAACTCTATAGGTTGTGATTAACATAGAGAGTTAACTTGCTGCAATTCGTAAGTAGATTGGTTATTATTGATTGGTGGGCCGCCAATGTAATGGTTACAAGTGGGGCATGCCTCTTCTACAAACTATCCTCTTTTTCATTAATTTGTTTATATTGATTTTCTGAGTTATTTTACTATATATATTATTTATATTTGCTGATCATCTATTTCTGCTTCATTTTATTAGGTTTGCTTTATATATTTTCATTATGTTCTACACATGCATTTTTGGGTATATGTACATCATCTACTAATTATTACATGTGCGAACATATATATGCCAACATTAATCTTTTCCTTACTTAGTTGTAGTCTTTTCTTTAGTTTACATATATTTTTAATGATTAATAATTCATGTCAATGACGCTATTCATTAGACTAACCCGCATTTTCTTCTTTTTCTTTGTGTTCAGTAGATCCCAAACTAAAAGATTTGTGGTATTCTGGCATGAAGGGAGAATGGTATTGCTACTTTTTCTAATGCTGTGACCAAAGATAACACACTCAGGTTGGTGCACCCAATCCATTTACTACTAATTAATGAATAAATAGATGAGCCAACACGTATTACATGAGATTAAAACACATGTACTCTGTTGGATGTATTGTATGATCATTTTTACATTAAAATAATACATTTGCTTCCTAAAAGTAATTGAGTCAAATATAATTAGTTTGTATGTGGGAGTCTTAAGAACATAGATAGGTTTATTTTTTTGAGTGACTCTGAACATGCGTAATTTTTCATCAATTCCATGCACCACACTTTTTTTTAAGATTTCAAAATATTGCTAGATTGAAATAAAAGATTTGTTTCAAATCTTTTAACAAACTATCTACCCAAAAAAAAAAAAAAAAAACAAGCTAAACAATTGGCTTTATTACAAGTCTTAGATGGTAAGGGAACTATAGGAAGCAAGGTTTGTTTTAATTCGTTTTAACAAAAGTTATATAATCTTATCCACCAATTCCTTTTTAATAAAGATTGAATTGTCAAACCAGCCTCCCCCTTTGGGGGCTTCTTAAAAAAATCAAAGAAAGAAAAGTTAATCAAATTTGTTTTTATTCACTTATTTTATCCGAGAGACAGATTTGCACAATTTTGGTTGTATAATTGTTAGAAAAGAACTAAATTGAGAAAGTGAATTAGGAGGAAATTAGGGATATCACTCCCCAAATCATTTTGTTACCATTAGGATTCCTTATCTTCCTTTGTCTTGCCTTCAACTATCGCCTTGTGGTGTAATTGAGTTAAACAAAAAACAAAAAAAAAACTAGAGAGCGGGAGCGACTATGCGCATTCATACCCACCAATCTTTCTTTTAATTTAAGTTAATCATTTTAACATTGTCATTCCAATTTAAAAGTAAATTAAATATTTTCTTTTATGAAATTATTCCCGTGCATCGCACGGGTCTCTTACTAGTTATACTACATGAAAGCCAAGGATGGGGAAGTCCACATGGCATCCCATGAGTGTATTTAGGTTCCTTAATAAGAGAGATGAAAGAAAGTGCGGAGAGGTGTTTGTGCCTTCCAAAGGTTGCATGTAGAACCCCGGAAATTCAAGTTCACCATACTATGAATAGTGCCAGTGAAAGGTGCCCTTGTATGGTATGTGTGAAGGCCTAAGGCCTCCCATTGTGTTCTTGATATTATGATTAGTCAATTCAGGGTTTTAGGTACATGGTTTGAGTCATAAAAAGAGAGTGTAAAGATACTCTAAGTAAGTGAAATCAAGGGTACAAATACCCTAAGTGTTTCAATGGGTTGTTGGTGAATAGTGCTAGTGCATGAGGCATAGAGAGGCCGGAGCCTCTCATGCATGTCGGTGTGAATTTAATGATCATTGAGGTGGTTTAAAGACTTATGGAGAATGATTTATGAGGTGTGAGTAGGGTTTGGACACAAGGGGAAAAGAGTGAAAACACTCGAGGTATTCTAGGTGTCGAAAAGGTATGTTTCGGCATTTACCTCAACTTTAAAGGGCTCTAGTTTAGTCATTGTTGCTCAGAATTGAGTGATTACTGAATTTTTGGAAAGGTATTAGAACCTTCTTCAAGGTTCATGTTGATCACTTTCCCTGATTTTGAGTCGGGGTTGAGTCAAAAATGGGATTTCCAAAATCGGGTCGGCTGCAAATTTGGGCTGTCGCAACCCATTGCAGACCAGTCAGATTTAGGGGAATTTTTGTCCATGAATAAAGAAGAATTAGAATTTTTTCAAAACATGAAAGTTGTTTCTCTTCGAAAGAAAAATCCAACGCAAGTTGAATCGTCAAAATCGGAGCACCAAGTCAAAAGTTATGGTCAAAATACTGAAGTGCATTCTGCAGCACCAATCAAGACCGAGAGATCGGTCCACTATCGGTAGATCAGTCATAAGCACCGATCGATCGGTCCACTACCGGTAGATCGGTCATCTATCGGTCCTACACGATTTTCAGAAATTGTTTTAGGGGTTTTTTGGTCTTTTGGCCACTCCACCCTTATTTTTAAGGGTTGGCTCGAGCCAAGGGTGTTCATAAACACCCTTAGCCATATTTTGAGAGGGAGTGAGAGAGGAGAGAAGGGGTTTTCACCCTAGGGCATCAACTTGAGAAAATCAAGGGGTTTTGGAACCCATGACCATCTCAAAAGCTTGGATCTCTCAAATCCAACCTCAAGCACGTGTGGAGTCCCATTCCAAGCTAGGGCAGAGTTCTCCACAGCGTTTTTCAAGGGTTTTCTTCTCTTCTTCAAGGTTAGTACACCCTACTAACTTTCCCTAGCGATAATCTAGGCTTTTTATGTGAAATGTGATTCATGTTAGTAGGTTTCTTTCCTTGTAAAATGTATCATTCTAATAATTATAAACAAGAAAAGGAAAAAGGATATGGATGTGTGGATGAGAGATTGATTGAGGCGATGGGATGCCGAATGTATGATGTGTGGTTTGTGTAATGGAAAAATGGAGGATGAGAATTTTACCAATAATGAACTCACTTTGATTATTGGATGGAAAATATGAACTAAAAATAAGAAGATGAACTATGGAGGAACATTGCATGTGATGTGTTTGACAAAATGCCTAAACTATGAAATAATGATTTGAAGGAAGAAAAAGGGAAATAGGCCTTATACATGTATTCTCATGAATGATGAATGGATTTAAATACCATGTTGATTACTCAAATTCTCATATGCATATATTTTGAATTGAATGGTGATGTCATACCTCTCTTATTATCCTTATTCCATGGTTGTCACGATTGACACGTACACGAGCACGCATGATAGCATGAACCGAGATTTCAAGAGCATGTGCATATAATAACCAACAAGAAAATATTGCATGTCAAGGAGGTTGGTAGCCCAGGGACATTCGGGTACTAGCCTCTGGATTACAAGAAAACTCCTAAAACACATATTGTCAAGGAGGTTGGTAGCCCAGGGACATTCGGGCACTAGCCTCTGGCTCACAAGAAAACTAAACAAGTAATAAAAAATCACATATTGTCAAGGAGGTTGTTAGCCCAGGGACATTCGGGTACTAGCCTCTGGCTCACAAGAAAACCATACATATCAAGGAGGTTGGCAGCCCAGGGAGATTCGGGTGCTAGCCTCTGGCTCACAAGTTACAAGATGCAAGGTTACAAGATGATGACAAGACATTCATGCATGCACGCATACATGATTTTTACAATGCATACCAAGACATGGAAACGGGTTTTCAAGCATGAGTTTTGTCGGCGTTTTTGCATTCATGCACATCAAGATGATAATATTGCTCCATGTTTAATATTGTTTGATTCTATGATCTTACTATTGCCTGGAATTGATGATTGGTATTGTACTACTCCTTGCGTGTTTATTATTGTTATGGATAGCTAGAAGCTTGTACTCGCTGAGTATTCCATGCTCAGCCGTACTTTCATGTCGGCAGGTACTGAGGGAGCCCTCGACCCAGAGCCTTGGGTCGAGGAAGAGTATATCGAGGAGAGAGAGCCGTCTATCCCACTGCAGTCTCAGGCGGACCGAGACCTTGACGTGTGGCCGTACCTTGACTACTGTTGAGGGGAGAGTACGAGAGGGTGCTTATGTATTTTGACATTTTGATAGGTGGGCCTGTCCACCTTAGACTTAGACATGTTGTATATATGTTAACTTGGAATACTATTTTGGAAATCTTAGAAGAAAAGAAAAAGTTAGTTTACGCTTCCGCATTTATGTTTAGCTACCGTGCTCTGATTATCATTGTCTAGTACTGTAATTATCTTATTCATTACAGGATGGTTTGGCAGATACGTATAGTCACACCTAAAGTATCCCTTAACTCCTAGGGGGTATTTTGGGGCGTGACATTGCATCCCTTTCTCTTGCCCAATTTTGTAAACAGTTGGGCTGCGTTTCAAGTAAAGGATTATCATGTTCCGTTTCCCCTAAGTGTATTTATGTTCCTTAATAAGAGAGTTGAAAGAGAGTGCAGAGAGGTGTCTGTGCCTTCCAAAGGTTGCATCCCTTTCTCTTGCCCAATTTTGTAAACAGTTGGGCTGCATTTAAAGTAAAGGATTATCATGTACCGTTTTAAACATAACCGTCCTTCCTGAGATCGTGTCGTTCGACATCGTGCGTTTTCAAATCATTTTGAAACTTCCCGACCGTCTTCCAATCACTTCTACCTGCATCTCTCCTCTTCATCTTCCTCTTCTCTACTCTTCTCTCCTCTTATCGACCACCAAGTACTTTCTCCTATATAATTACTTGCTCGCTACAAACATCTACTGTAGGTATCATAACCATCTTGCACGACTATCTCGGATTTTCAGCCCTTCTTCATGGTACTAATAGGTGATCCCTTTGTTGATCTATTTTGGCAAAGTCTTTACTTTCATTTGCTCTTCTCCCATAATATATCAACCTAATTAGTTTTCCGATCTTCTCATCACTATCAATTATTATTCCTAAATTTATTTTTAAACCCTTAAAAAAAAATAAAAAATTCAATCATCAATTGTGCATCAAATTTTTTTTAATAGCATACCGATTTCCCTATTTTAGCAAATAACTACATGTACTATTACTCTTTGTGGGTTCAGTTTCAGATTCAAGCCTCTCTCTATCACTATACTCAATTAATATTTATATATTTGGGATTTCTTTATTTATCTCTACTTAACCCCCTAATGACCTTAAATCTTTTTTTTTTCTTTTGGTATTGAGACATGCAGTTACGCTGCAACCCGATTAGTAGTTAGTATCTGTTCTAAGTTAAGGTCAGGTGGAATGCACAACACACTCCCGCCCTCTTGGGAATGGAACCCTGAACCTCCATCATAAGGATTGGATACAGCTACCACTGGGCTATTCACAAGGTGTGTTAATGACCTTAAATCAATACTATAAATTTTTACCCTTCTATATTATACGCTCATTCATTTGTGTGAAATGCATAAACTCATACTTATATAATGCCGTGGACAATATTTCTGTTCAAAATTACACATGTTAAAAATTAGCATTCACTTCATTTGGTTGGTAGCTACAACATTCCCAAAAATCTGTTGGCAAGCCCAACTCTTTGTGGGTTTAGTTTCAGATTCAACCCTCTCTCTATCACTATACTCAATTAATATTTATATATTTGGGGTTTCTTTATTTATCTTTGCTTAACTCCTAATGACCTTAAATCTTTTTTTTTTCTTTTGGTATTGAGACACGCGGTTAGGCGTCAACCCGGTTAGTAGTTAGTATCTGTTCTAAGTTAAGGTCGGGTGGAATGCACAACACACTCCCGCCCTCTCTGGAATGGAACCCGGAACCTCCGTCATAAGGATGGGATACACCTACCACTGGGATTCCCAAGGTGTGTTAATGAACTTAAATCAATACTGTA
Source organism: Tetracentron sinense (assembly GCA_015143295.1). Classification (NCBI taxonomy): domain Eukaryota; kingdom Viridiplantae; phylum Streptophyta; class Magnoliopsida; order Trochodendrales; family Trochodendraceae; genus Tetracentron; species Tetracentron sinense. The sequence continues at coordinate 26,711,263 of CM026571.1, forward strand.
AATTTTTACCCTTCTATATTACACGCTCATTCATTTGACCCCAATTTTGTGAAATGCCCAAACTCATACTTATATAATGCTGTGGACAATATTTCTGTTCAAAATTACACATGTTAAAAATTAGCATTCACTTCATTTGATTGGTAGCTACAGCATTCCCAAAAATCTGTTGGCAAGCCCACTTCTTGCCATTTTCTACCTTTCATTTCAAAGCATTCCCAAATAAACTAAAACCCACCCCCCATCCATGGAACGAATATTGTATACTATTACCTCCAAGTTAAAACTATTGGAAAATATTAAACTTACCTGGGGTTCACATTTTATAACCGATGGTCAGGTCCTCATTGATCCACGTATACTACTACCTCCAAGTTAAAACTATTGGAAAATATTAAACTTACCCGGGGTTCCCATTTTAGAACCGATGGTCGGGTCCTCATTGATCCACATCCAAATTTTACATACTTACCTACTAGGTTATTATTCACTCACCCTAGGGTTAAGCAATCCAAAAACGGTTTTTCACAACAAAAAAAAAATATTAGTTCCACTTTAGTTAAGCTTAACCAGGGTTTAAAGGGTTTTAGAAGGGACTGAAGTATGAAACAAACCCATAGGTCCACTGAGCACTGCTCAAAACCATGTATTGGATTTTTTTAATGTTAAAAACAATCTGATATTAACATGGACTACACCTGGTAGCACAGTGTAATGGACACTAAAATGGCTAAAATATTAATCATCGAGAGCCACATTGTTATATCAAACATGAACACTCAAATAATTTACAGTAGTAATAGTAGTTACTTAGATTTTTATACAAATTGATTAGTTTCTATCTCGCACTTAGGCTTATATATTATAATTAATACTCCAAACTCCTTCCAGATTAATTTCATTCAACACAAACATGGTTAGATCAAATAGCCCCAACAAACAGTCATACAAGAGGTATGCTATTTTTGCTCTCAATATGAGTTCTTCCTACAAAAAATACAATTTCTTATGAACTTCACACTCACTACTTTCACTGTACAGATCAAAGCACAAAGCAGCTGCTACTGAAGACAATGAATGGGAGTTGCCACCACCAATTGGACAGTACATTTCAAATCACTATTTTCATTTTATTATTTAGTGTTTGCAACATGAAAACTGAATTAACATAAGAAAATTAACTTACTTTCTTCAAGGATCACGTCCCATTTGTCACCACCTTTGTTACTTGAAACATCAGTGGGACCATCAAACATAGAAATGGCAACAACAACAACACCTGATATGTACGTCCTTTTCTACTTGAACAAATGATATGCAAATTTAAATTATTTTCATTTAATAATTGGATTTGAGAATCTACCCAATATTTACATTTCTGATTTCCCAGCTCTTCTTCTACTTCTTTGGCAAGCCTCCCACTTTCAACTACTCCATTGTGCAGGTATTCTGACTTCTCAACTTATATGCATTGCCTATATTATTCACTAATGTATATTTGAATAGTGTTTAGTTGATTTGTACTTGCTTACTGATTAATATTTACTACTAATTGTATCAGTTACAAATAGTAAACATGAAAAAAATTTAAGATACCCACAAATTATTTCATTTTTATAGGCATTATCACCAGCATAAGGAATCTCTATCTTCAAAAGAACAACAACTAGATCCTACGACTAGTAAGTTACTAATAATTATATATCTGAGTTCAAGATTATAGTATAATATATTATCCTATTACACGCTAACAATTAATACCAAAATTAATGCTCCAGGTTCCACAAATATAGATCCAGAAATTCAACGATTAAACACGCCAATTGATAGATTCCAGATTCAAAAAATATGTCCTCAACATAGGAAGAACATATTGGATGGAAAGCGTAAAAATTATATGACACAAATTAAACGATGAACAATTCAATGGTATCTTTGGATGAAAATAACATATCAGGTAATCAACATAATGCTGCGTATTGTGCACGTGGAATATCCAGTAATGCACTTACATTACTAGGAATATCCAATAGTATGGAAATGGGATCAACATCAGGAGTCCACGATGAAAGAGAATCATCAAGTAATACTATAACAAGGCTTACAAGAATCGCTAAGGAAACACTTACATCAGGCCTAACTCAAAGAGGTAAATTTTTTCCAATTTACTGTTATTTTTAGTTTAACAATAAAATCTTAATTTTCTTATCATGCAACAAACAACATTTATAGAAATTTCACTAGTCGTTGGAATTTTGGTGCACCACTCCAAATGTGCAATGATTGTGGTGCAATGACTTGGAAAAAAGAGGCAGTAACAAAAAGGGGAAGCAGATTGTTACACTTCAACATTTGTTGTCAACAGGGAAAAATTCAGCTACCAATATTACCTAATCCACCTGATTTTTTAAAACACCTGATTGAAAACATAAACAACACATCATTTTCTAATTACTGGGAAAATATACGAAGTTACAATTCATACTTAGCTTTTACATTAATGGGATGTAAGGTAGACACAAGCGTGGCAGATGGTCGTGGTCCTTACTCATATCATATATATGGATAGGTTCATCATAGGATAGGATCATTGTTGCCTCAATTAGGAGAATCACCTAAATATGCACAGTTATATAAATTTGATACCGAGCATGAGGTTTAAAACCATGTCAAAGCTATAAGAAGTTTAGGTTTAGATCAAGAAATTGACATAAATATGCTTCAACGTTTACAGACAATGTTAGATGAGATGAATCCATATGTACAGATTTTTAGAAACGCAAGAGATATACTAGACTCAAACCAAATGGTAAATTTGAACATACGATTGATCGAAACAAGACATAAAGATTCTAGACAATATATTCGTCCCTCTAAAAGTAAGGTTGCAACACTAATGATCGGTGATAGACTAGAGGAGGAACAACATAGAGATATTATTTTATGTACTATTGGCGGTGATTTTCAAAGGATACATGAAACACATCCAAGTTTTATGGCATTACAGTATCCTCTGCTATTCCCACGAGGTGAAGATGGATGGAGAATTGGTATACCATTTCGTGAAACTTCTATTTGTAGCAATTCCCAAAGGAAGAGAACAATAATTTTTATTACTGAATACTATGCTTTTAGACTACAACAACGTTTTGGAGAAGGGAATACATTGATATGTGGTGGAAATTTATTTTTACAGTATGTTGTTGATGCATATGCAACAATTGAGCAAAACCGACTCTCATATATAAAAAGAAATCAAAAGAAAATGCGTTCAGAGTTATATCAAGGGCTCTAAGATGTCATAATTGCAAGAGATGACAATGCTGCATCTATTGGAAGACACCTTATACTACCATCATCTTTTATTGGAGGACCTAGAAATATGATGCAGAATTATCAAGATGCAATGGCTATTTGTAGATGGGGAGGATGCCCAGATCTATTTATTACAATGACTTGCAATCCCAATTGGCCAGAAATCATCAAAGCAATATCGTATTTTACTGGTTAAAGAGTAGAAAATAGGCCAGACATTGTATCTAGGATTTTTAACATAAAGCTAAATGAACTTCCACACGATATTAGGTCGAGAAACATTTTTGGGCAAATGAAATCAATCATTCATGTGATAGAGTTTCAAAAGCGTAGGTTACCACATGCCTATATACTTCTGACATTGGCTGACGATAATAAATTACGAACTCTCGATGCTGTTGATTCCTTAGTTAATGCTGAACTACCTGATAGAGTTGCAAATCCAATTGCATTTGAGACCGTCATGAAATGCATGATACATGGTTCATGTGGTTTACTAAATCCCAAATCACCTTGCATGGAGGGTGGCAGGTGCAAAAAAAATTACCCAAAGGCCTTTAGAGAACACTCAAGTTTTGATCATAATGGGTACCCACTTTACCATCGACGTCAAGATGGACAAAAAATAAATGTTAGAAACTATTGGGTAGATAATCGATGGATTATACCTCATAATATTGACTTATTAATTAAGTACAATGCCCATATTAATGTTGAAGTATGCAATAATGATAGATAACTCAAATACTTATATAAATATATCCACAAGGGACATGATCGAGCAATAGTTGTCTTAGAAGAAAATTGTGAATCTTCAAACACTAATGAACACGGGATTTGCAGAAATGTCGATGAAATAAAACAATATATTGATTTTCGTTATGTTTCAGCATCAGAAAGCATGTTGGTGGATATTTGAGTTTAGATTGCATCAACGTTATCCTTCCGTCAAACAACTCTAATTTCATTTGCCCAATCAACAAAATGTGATTTTCAGCGACCATGATAACTTAAATAATGTATTTGGGTGCCCAGACATTAGGAAAACAATGTTAACTAAGTGATTTTTGATGAATCAAACTTACCCTAATGCAAGGAGTTTAACATATGCTGAGTTTCCAAGTCAATGGGTTTGGTATAAGGAAAATAAGAAATGGCATCAATGCAAATTAGGTAAAATAGTCGGTAGAATTTACTATGCCCACCCTACGTCTAGAGAGAGATACTACTTACGAATGCTTTTGCATATTATTCGAGGTTCACAAAAATTTAAAGATTTACGAACTATTAATGAAGTTAAACACCCAACATTTAAAGATGTGTGTAAGGCACTTGGTCTTTTAGAAGATGATAATGAATGGGATCAGACACTTACTGAAGCCACAATCTGGGGTATAGGGAGACTATTACAAAATTTATTTGCCTCAATCCTTAATGTTTTGCGAGGTTACTAACCCAGATGCTCTATGGTTTAAACATTGGGTAGCATTGTCAGATGATTTAGTTTTATCATTTAGAAGAGAAGAAATGATATGTCACTTGAACTTATAAATGCTCAGAAGGAAAATTTAGTTCTTCATGAGATTGAAAAGATCCTAAATGATAATGGAAGAAGCTTAAAAGATTTTCCATCAATTCGATTTCCAACCTATGATAATACCCAAATGAGCATTAATAGGTTAATTATGGAAGAGCTCAATTACGACGTACTTTCACTATTTGATGAAAGTGAGGATACTCAACGCAAATTAAATCCAGAGTATAGGATGATTTATAATAGGATTACTCACACATGTACAAACTCATTAGGTGCATTAGGTGGTGTCTTCTTCATTTATGGAAATGGAGGCACTGGAAAAACTTTTTTGTGGAAATCATTAATAGCAAATTTCCGTAGTCTTAAAAAAATAGTTCTTACTATTGCTTCTTTAGGTATTGCATCACTACTCTTGACTGGTGGATGTACAGCTCATTCTAGATTCAAGATACCTCTACAAACAAGTGAAATATCAAGTTATTTTACTCCCCAACAATCTTACCTAGCTGAATTGATCAGAAAATCAGATTAGTGATATGGGATAAAGCACCCATGATGCACCGTGATTCTTTTAATGTTGTTGATCGTAGTTTCAGGGACTTAATGTCACAAGTGGAAATAGGATTAGAAGATAAACCTTTTGCTGGAAAAGTATTAATCCTTGGGGGTGACTTAAGACAAATCCTTCCAGTAATTCCAAAAGGCGGTAGAGAAGAAATTGTTTCATCAACTTTTCTTAGATCAAGATTCTTACCATATTGTCAAGTATTCCAACTAACAACTAATATGCATATATTGTCACCAATGCAAACCATTTCATCACACCATGACGACAATGCATTTGTGCATTGGATTCTAGATGTTGGAAATGATGTTCAAGGAATAACAATGAGGCAAAGCGATGAAAGAGACTGGATAGAAATACCATCAGACCTCCTTATTAAGAATCATAATTGAGGCTTGCAAGATCTAATTGACTTTGTATTTCCACATTTTAAAGTGAAGTACAAAGATTCTATCTACATCCAAAATCAGTCCTCTCCGTCGAAGTAGAGATTTCATCACTCCGAGTGTTAATGGAAACAGAAATCTTAGAAATAGAATGAGCACAGACCAGGTATGAACAACTGAATCTGATTGAAGAGCGGTGACTAAAAGCCATCAATCATTCTCAGGCCTATCAAAGGCGCATGGCTAGAGCTTTCAACGAGAAATTCAAACCCCGCAGCATCGAAGTCGGTGACCTAGTCCTCTGGAAAATGTTGCCAAATCACCCTGACCCGAGGGGCAAGTTCACACCTAACTATGAAGGCCCGAACATTGTTCGAAAAAAAATTCTGGTGATGCCCTTCGACTCGGGCGTGTGGATGACGAAGACCTCCCAAAGCCCATCAACATGGATAAAGTTAAATGATACTACACTTAGGATCTAGATCTGATAGGCACTTTGCACTCGTAAAATCTCTGGGAAATGACAGAGGCCATCTTTGGTGCACTCTTTATCCCCAACAATGTAAACCCAGTTTACAAATCAATGAAATCCGCTAGTTAACCCCTTGAGTCTAACAGCCTTTCTTTCACAAAAAAATTTTTAGGGACACCCTCCCTCACTATCTGTGGCAATTGCCTGAACTACGTCATGACCTGATCCTGTAAAGGGTACGTAGGCAACCTAATAAATCAGGTGTGGTCACAAAAATGGATTTAACCCCTCAGAATATCTTCTCCCCCAGAAAGAGCCAAACTTCCTCTAGCTCTATCTCCACAGAAACAACTATTCCCCACAGAGTCACTCCCCAGGCAAAGACCAACTCTCCCAACTCCCACGGCGGAGTCAACACTAAGTTTACAAAATATTCCATCAAAGAAAATCCCAAAATAGAAGTTGAAACATTCTCCAAGTCAAGGACTCCCCGAGCAAAAATAATCTCTCCGGGCTTTCCCCCCAACAAAATCAACTTCTCCCAATGCATCTCTCAATAGAAATAATCTCTCCCCAGTGGAATCAAAAGCTCTTCCCAGAAGAATCCCTCAAACAAGGAAAAATCCCCAAAGTCAGCATATACCAGAGAGGACAATCCCTAATGGAGTCCAAAAAAATCTCTAACAAAAGATCCCCATGCAAGTCAATTGCAACAAGAAGAAAAACAATCCAGGGTGTCCCAAACTTCGATCACCTAGCTTATATTTCGTCTCACTCTAAGTCCTAGATCCCCTAAAAACTACGAGTGCAAGTGCAATATCACATCTATATCCCTCAACGGAGTATCAATCCCCGGTAAATGTCAATCAGGGCAATGAAGGAAGAGGATCTTAACCCTCAATAAATCGCGGACATGAGTGAAAATCAGAAACGGCCTCATTGCATAAAAATTACGCGACTCTCAGGCTTAGCCTTATGACTAGGGGCAAAAAATGGACAAAAAATCAATCAGCTTCGCAGGCATGAAGAAAACCGGTAATGGCCTCATAGCGCAAAAATCATGGGAATCCCATGACTTGGTCATTCCAAGGGTAAAAAAGGGAGAAAAGCTGAGGAGCAGTTTGGCAATAGAACCTGACAGCAATCAGTCTCACCGGACTCCCCAATCATCCCCAGCAACCAGCCTCTATCAATGGATTAGTATCCCCAACAAAGATTCCAATAGGGTACATTCCCAGTAGATGATTAACTCCAGGCATTCCCAGCAGAGAATCCCCCAGAAAACATTTCCCCAACAGAAGGGCGAACATTGGGAAATCCCCAGCAGACTGAAAATCCCCAAACTACCCGGCGGCAGTCTACAACAAAGACCTACTCCTTAGCAAATCCCCGGCAGCAAGCTATAACAACTTTCCAATCCCCAGTGGAAGCCCCAATTGCTCCCAACAGCACTCTTCCCCAGCAAGAGTCCAGAAGCTACTAGAACTCTTCAGCAAGCTTCCCCCCAGCCAGGGTCCTCAGCCTACAATAACATCTAGACAAGCTCAACTACCTCTGGCAGTATTTTGCTCTGAATCATACTCCACCCTCCGAGAGTGAAAGACAAATCACAAACTCCCATTAAACCCTGAACAAAGGCTATTTACTGGTAAATCTAAAAGCTAACTAAGCATTCTTCCATCCAAAAATAAAAATCTTTACAAAAAGTATTCTGCACTTTTCCAAAAAATATTTTCAAAAACAGACTCTTAGCCGTTTGAACCAACCTGCACAAAGCCGCCTCAGCAAACAAAGCAGAAGAAGCCATCGACGGGCCTCTTTAGCAAGCCATAGTCAACAGAGTCATGGGAAAGCATTCTTGCCTTCGTCCCCTGCATGACATCACTTTGCATAGCGTCACACCCTGCATGACTAAACACTTCAGCATCATCAACATGATCAAACTTCAGCGCCTCTCGATTATACCAATATCAATCTGGCTAGTGCCTCCAAGACATGTCTTAACTCTTTGAACATCCCATGTGTACCTTTACAATGTCTACCACTCGCATGTCCTCGACATCCCGTGTGTACCTTTACAGTGTCCACCACCCACATGTCCTCGACATCCCGTGTTTACCTTTGCAGTGTGCACTCCTGCATGTCCCCTCTGTGACACCCCAGTGTGTCCTTGGCATCCCAAGTGAGTGTCGACATAACACACTTTGTCGACACCTCGCATGCCCGACATCCTGTGTGCTCCGTGAAAATCTCGTCATATGGCATCATTACCTCCTACATGTCCTCCTTTGTAACACCCCCGTGTGTCCTCGGCATCACAGGTGAGCATCAACATAACACACATTGTCGACACCTCGCATGCCCGACATCCTGTATGCTCCGTGAAAACCTCGTCACATTACAGCATTACCTCCTACATATCCTCCTTTGTAGCACCCTCATGTGTCCTCGGTATCCTAGGTGAGCGTCGACATAATACACTTCATCGACACCTCGTATGCCCGACATCCCGTGTGCACCTTTACAGTGTGCACTGAAAGTATGCCTCTTTTTAATTTTAGAAACACAGTTCTTGGGGGGCATACATCGTAAAACTTCACAAGTCAAATCCACATAAGAACAATACTCGTAAAACTTTACAAGTGTCAACTCTCCTGTCGATTCACACGAACCTTCTTTTTCCTTTAAAGCTTTCTCTAATGGAAGCTAATGGCCCTTCCAAATTTCCAACTCTAGGAATCTTGAATAAAAGATCCAATCTTTATCATCAAAAACTTTTCTTGATGATCAAGATCCTTGATCTTCTTCTTCTTGATTATTCAAAACTTAGAACACACAAGAGAAGAAAGGGGAGAGGGATGACCGTACACCACTAGAGAGAGGGGCTAGGCGTGAGATTTGAGGATAGGGGAGAGGTTTCCAAATCTGGAAATTCTGGAAAATTAAAGAATGCCCAAAGCCTTGGACGTCCATCCCTCTTTATAGGCTTTATTGGTTGCTTGCAACCAAAGTTTCCTAATCCTTATCCAATAAGGATTCCTCAATTAGTTTCCTATTTGGTTCTCCATAATTAATTAGGAATAATCAAAATAGAAACTAATCTCATCCATTAGTGTCCAACTAATCTTATCCTTATCCTAATCCAATTAGGATTCCTTGATTAGCAAGAAACTAATAGACTCCTTGTCCAACAAGGAATCTTTAATTAGTAACTAACTCTAACTAACTAACTAACCTTATCTAATAAGGATATTAGTTATTAGAAACTAATTAAAATAATAACAATTATTATTCCTCCTTGAAGTGGGCGTCCCACCCTAGGTGGGTCCCACTCCACACGTCCCCAATGGGTTTCACAAACCCTTAGGTCAATTTTTGATCTTTTATCATATCCCCCAATGGGTCCTACCCATTTAGTTTTTCACATCCAATGTGATTCCACCTTTTAGAGCTTCACTATTCCATATAGTGATTACTTAAAGAAATTAATTAATAATTAAATTAAATACTTTAAGAAGGTCCTTGTGTGTGAGATCTAAAGGGATCTCCTATTTTAGGTTGTGGGACCAAGTACTCAACCTTTTGGTTAAAGCATTGTTACTAGGAAACACCTTTCCTAACACTCCATTAGGATCATAGAATGTTATCTATATCCCTGGACTTCCACCAATCACAATAATGTCTATTAACACAATGTGACTAACCTCCAGAAATTAGAGAATTGCTTTTAAGTACCATCTCACAATATATTTACAAATAAATCTTTCCACATTCTGATATCACTTGTAAGCTTCCGGGATTGGAACAATTCCACTGTCTTAGTCCCTAGCTTATGAATAGAACCCTTTCTCATGATTACTTTTTCATTGAACTGAACCTCCAAAACACTTTTGAAGAAACATTAGAAAAGAACTGACATATATATTTATATATACTTTTCCATATTAAAAATATCAACTTCGATAAAAACCATTTTTACCGAAAAGCACCAGTACTGGATTTAACAGTTCAGTTCAACAAGTATCACCTTGATATCATTATCTCCAATTAAGGAGTTGTGGATTCCTTATTGAGTGTTTACACACTTCTCCAAACATTATGTACATGACCCAACGTACCCGGAGTTAGTCCTGTGTCTTGGACATTGCCGATTGGCACATCAAAGCCATATAGACAGATGTCTGAGAAGATGTTAACCTCTCAATTTGTCAAATGGATAACCCTAGTACAATCTGACAGTGTATTCCATAGGGTATCCACTAGTGACCCCGTTCAGTATTATGTACTTGCTACATTGAAATTTATCCAGATCAATGATCTCTAAGACCTAGGGGGGGGTGAATAGGTCTATCTAATAATTTCTAACCAATTTTAACAATTTTAATTTTTCAACAAATATGTCTAGAAATCAATGAACCATTCACTCAGATAATCCACACAAATCAAACACAGAAGATTTTTACGTGGAAAACCCTAACGGGAAAAAACCACGGGACCTCGTCCAGCAACAAACTTCACTATGAAAAGATTTTAAGTACAAGACAAAACCTTACCAAAACAGAAACGATGTTCCTAGGTATATACTCTTACTCTTGATTTTCACAAACCAGCAGGTTTGATCTCCGCCATAGCAGCTTCGGTTCCACACCGACCAAATCTTCTCAAGCTACTTCAAAACCACGATCACACACGATCGATCTCCTTCCACGAAGGCTCCGAATCAAACACCGGACACACACACAAGGTGTAGGGTTGTGAATCAATTTAGGAATTTTCAAACCCTAGAGGGATCTCATATAGATCTGAGATCACACAATGCAAGATCAAAGGTTTAGATCTATACTTGCATTCTCTAGGATCAAAGAAAGAGGAGGGATCAACAAAGATCTAATAAGAACAAGAGGAAAAACCCTAGAGGAGTTTCTCAGACCTCTACTCTTTCAAAAATAAACAAAGATACGAATTAGGTCTCCAAAAAGTTGTTTATATAGGGTTTAAAAAAAGAATCCAGAAAAATAAAAATTCTTTTTACGGGGACCGGTCGAGCGGTGCACATTACCGATCGCTCGGTCCAAAACGAATCGATCGGTGCTCTAAACCGATCGAGTGGTTGAAAATCATCTCTTTGGAAAAATACCCCATACAAATTTTTTGTCCAGTCGATAGCCACCGATCGATCGGTCTCAACATCGAGCGATCGGTTGAGACAGAATTTTTTCAAACCATATTTCTTTTCATGTTTATTTGATTCAACTAAGATCAAACAACTTTATTAGGTTTAAAACTATCCTCCTAGGTATGTTTAGAGTTATCTAAGTCAAATCCAACCTAGGTAGGGGTCTCTAAGTCCATTACTTTTCTAGATCCAGAGTAGGAGCTTTTTCTTCACTTTCTTCAATCTTCTTTATGCTTTAGCTCTTCTCTTCTGACAAGTTGAACACGACTCGACTCACATGACCTATCTAATGATCACGGAATTTGCCAACACCTACTTAGGGATTTACATACATATACTCACATATTAGTCAAGAGTCACCACTCTCTGTGAATGAGATTCATCACACTATCTCATAGAACTACACATGTGCAAGCCATGATGAAGTACGGCGCCCAACCAGTACTCTAGAGGCTTCGAACAATATTAGGTTTACAAGGAACCGGAAAATCATATCTCCTCGCAACCTTTGCATGATTTTCCTACAATGTTACCTATGGAACTTTATGTCTTCATCATATGAGACAATAATTAATATAAATACCCTTTATAGTTGGTTGTGTGAACATAGAAAAGTCTCTTATTGGCTTTCGAGGACATATATGTCCAATATGCACCACCTGCATGTCCTCCTCTTTGACACCCCGTGTGTCCTTGGTATCCCAGGTGAGCGTCGACATAACACACTTTATCAACACCTCGTCTGCCCAACACCCCGTGTGTTCTCGACACCCAGTGTGTCCTCCGATCAGTTCAGTTAATATCCCTCGAAAAACACCATTTCAATCCAACCCCCTGCCGCTTCTGAGTGACACCATCTTCTAGCAAGCGCCTCCGGGCTACGTCATCCCTGCATCCATTTTTCTTTCCCAACTAATCACTACCCACTAGTAGTAGCCCTAATCACTTCATCACACTCACCACTTGCGCAGTATAGATGCATATCATCCATTAAAATCTATCATCTTGGCATAAAAATAAAATGATTCCAGTCTTTGTCGTTCAATTACCACCCTAGTATTTTTCGGTAAAGAGGAGCAACTATAAGCACCCAATTTTTACACCCTGCCTTAACCATGGTTAACATCATTAACCATGGTCATCCCCTGCTGAGCCCTAGTCTAACCCTAAACCCTAGGTAAAACCCTAAATCCTAAGATCCAAACCCCTACAGGCTCAAGGCCCATTCCAATTTAAAAACCTAAGCCCTAGACCGAACCCTAGGCTAACCTAGCTAAACCCTAGGTCTAACCCTAGGTAAACTCTAGACCTAACCCTAGGCCTAGCCCTAGTCTAAACCATAGATAAATCCTAGGCTAAAACCATTCAGGTTCAAGGCCCATTTCAAGTCCAAAAGCCCCAAAAAACCTAAGCCCTAGACCAAACCATAGGCTAACCGTAGCTAAACCCTAGGTAAACCCTAGACCTAACCCTAGGCCTAGCCCTAGTCTAAACCCTAGACAAATCTTAGGCTAAAGTTCTTCAGGCTCAAGGCCCATTAGCAAGTGCAATCTCAAAAAAACCCCAAAACCTAGGCCAACTGCGGACCCAAACATGGACCCATGACCTTTTAGGGACCTTTAGGGTGGGACCCACCTCAAAAAATTTGAATTTTAGGGCACCAAAGCCTTAAATGACAAAGCCAACAAGTGCTTTGGCCCACATGTGTGAAGGTAGGCCCAAAACAAGAAAAAAAAAAGGGGGGGGGGGGGGGGGGGGAGACAATGTTCATCGTCTTCCCTAGATGAACAACGTACAACAGCTCCTCTGCTGCCCCTGGGTCCTCATCCTTTGTCCCCCATGCCTGAAATAATACCGGAAATACCCCTAGGCACTTCCCTTCCATCCTATAAAGCCACCACCACCCTCCACGGTTTAGACCTTGACTTTTTTCTAGTAAAACCCTGTTTGAATATCCCCAATCCACCTCCATCCATACTAGTCCATACCGCAACCTAGGGAATGTCTCTAGACCCCTCTTGATACAACCTTAAGCCATCCCAGCACCTGTCTCAACCCTACTGATCATCACCACCTTACACCACCCCTCGCAGTCACTGTGCAGCCCAGAACCATAGGGTATATTCTCTGCTCACTCTCCTTATTCACTGTTATAAGGGACCCCTGGTCCCATTCCAGGGGTCCCCCATCTTTTTTTTCTATCTTACAGTAGCTCTTTAGCCAAGGACAAGGGTCCTCTTGCCTTAACCATAGGCATGGGAAACTCCCTCGAGGTGTTTAGCTTGGGTGTGTGAGCACGGAATTTCAAACTCACGAAGGTGTCGTACCCTCTCGAGTGTGAAAGTGTTTAGAGTCGCCACCTATTCATTCAAAAAGGATAAGTCCCCAGGAGTTGGATAAGGTCTTGGTCGGTGATTGAGATCAGGGTAAGGGATTCGGTTAAGTTCGGAGAAGGTGTTAGGCACCCTGAGGCTTCCATTTTACAATGGTTCCTTACTCCCTAGGTGTAAGCCAATTAAAGTCAATGTTTGTTTAAAATGTCTAAGTGTTTAAGTTAATACTAATCCAAGAAAGTAAAGCTAACTAGGGTCAAACCCGGGTTGGGTTGCCTACGTACTCACAAGGGTGAGAACAGACCGAGCGTAATTTTGGCACATGAGCCTATGCCGAGACTAGAGGTGTGTGTGTGCACCAAGGGTGGCTAATTGAGCTAGTCCAGCGGACTAGGATTTGATTGACCAAGGTAGGTCAAGTGCATGGTTTAAGTCCGGTAGGCTTAGGGGTAGTCCGGTAAACTAAGGTGAGGGCCTGGTAGGCCAAAAGAGAAGCCCGGTAGGCTAAGGCAGAATTTGACCAAGGTTAGGGTTGCTAACCGGGGTTAGGTCAAACAAATCATGATTAGGATTGCTAACCACAGTTAAATAGGTAAAGGTCAAACCCGGTAGGCTAAGAGGTAAGTTCGGTAGACTGAATTTTAGGCCTGGTAGACCAAAATCGGATATAACCAAGGTTAGAGTTGCTAATTGAGATTAAGGGTGGTCTAACCATAGTTAGGGTTGCTAACCAGGGTTGAAAAGGACCAAGATCAGTTTTATGGTCCATTTGGTATTTTTGGGGATTTTTCCAGATTTTACCAGGGTTAAATGGGCTTAACCATGGTTAAGAAAAGTTTTAACCATGGTTAAGCTATTTTAACCATGGTTAAGGATGCAATTGTGTCCAATTTACTCATTTTCTACCTTTTCTGATTATTTAACAATTATTAGAATTTTTCAGAAATTCTCTCATGGTTAGGTAAGCTAACCATGGTTAAATTTTAATCAGGGTTGGGTTAACCCATGGTTAAGGCTGGGGAAGTCTGAAAATGGGCCCAGGGGTCTAGGTAGGGCCTAGAGTGCCCTCCTACCAGGCCTGGGCCCTTGCAAAAAGCCCAAAGTTTAAAAAATGAATAATGGCGGTAATAGAATTACCGCCATTAAAACAATGTTTTTAACATGGTTTGCATGTTGTTAACTTTGGTTAGGGGCTAATCCAGAGGGTTCTGAGACCACAGGAGTGGAGCTTGGATTCCAGTGAAGAGAATGAGCCTGATGTAGGCCCTTAGGATGGCCTGGAGTGGGCCCCACAAAGGGTCAAAGTTGTTACACATAAAATCATAAGAATGGCGGTAGATGACAGTGTTAAAGTTTTTACAATTTAACCATGGTTAAAGTGAGAGCCTGAACCTAGAAGGACCAGGTTAGACTCAAGGGGGTCTGGGGAGTCCAATACAGGCCTTGGAATAGACTAGGGCCCACCTATATGGGCTCAACAATGGCTGCCAAGGTAAAAACCAGGAATGGCATCATGGGGGTTGTGCTCAGGTGTAACCAGGGGTTCCCTCATGAACTGAGGGACCCCCAACAGGGACTGAGGTGGTCCTGTAGCTTCAGGAAGGTGGTTGTACCCATGGAGGTTCCCCCTTACCTATGAACAAGGTGGGGAGAGACCCTGTCTGGGGTTTAAACCGAAAAACAAGCAGCAAGCAACAGAATAAAGTCCCCTAGAAATGACCATGGGCTCACAATGAATGTTAAACAGAAAGAAAATGGGGTAGGGGATGCCCTACCCTATTACTTTATTCTTGCCGAGGAAGTAGTGGCCTGTGCACAGTGGTGGTCCCACTATAGAGGTGCTGCAGGACTGAGTGAAGCTCAGGGGAGTCCTGGGGGTCCTTAGTGAAGCTTAATGAAGCTTGGTACAGGGCTTAAGGCTTTGGTTTTCCACAGAAATTCAAATGGCGTATTTTGCAGATCAGTTTACAGGCTATGAAGCTTGGTTTTTATAAGGAAACCTATGGCGGCACAAAGGGGATTAAAGAGAAGGGGTTGAAGGTGTATGGACCTTCTAAGGGTCGAGTAGGAAGGCTGAGGTGATGGTGGAGTGTGTAGGGAGGTGCGCAAGGTCTGCAAACCAAAACTCAGACAATGACGGTAGATGATTTACTATCATTGACAAACCAGGTAATATTTGAATTGTGGTAGATCATCTACTGCCAATGTGAGATTTATTTAAATTAGGCCCGGCCCATGCACATACAGGTTCAGGCCCCCTAAGACTAAGCTACAGGTTCAGGCCCCAAGGGCCACGGTTTTAGGGCTTAAGCCCTAAGGATTCTAAGGCTAGGCTAGGGCTAAGGTTTGGTTCTAGGGTTTCCTGAGATTAACTAGGGGTTTACCTAGGGTTTGGGAGTTGACCTAGGGTTTACCTAGGGTTGAGTCCTAGGGTTTAGCTAGTTGAGTAGAGTAAAGCCCCTCTATACCTATATAAGTGGGCAAAAACAACATTGGAAAATGTGACCTCTAGGAGGGCTGCGAAGCCTTCTATGTGAAAGCTATGTGCTTCCGGTCATCAGCACGATGATGGAAGAACCTGACCGAAGCCAGTGCTGTGTTCCACTCCGCGGGTTGGCTGATTGGAAGGATTGCTTTCTGTCATCTGTCTTCCCTTATCTATCCAAAAACTGCTCAGCAACAATCGGACAAGTGGGTAATGTTGGGGTGAATCAGAAAAGTTTGGGTAGAGCCGGATCTAAGTGTTGGCTAGGTAAGCGTCCTGTAGTAAGAGGAGTAGTTATGAACCCTATAGACCATCCCCATGAGGGTGGTAAAGGGAGGGCTCCACTTAGGGTTTGGTTCTAGGGTTTAACTTAGTGTTAAACCTAAGACTACTAGAGATTTACCTAGGATTTAGGGGACTTGGCAGGGGATAACCATAGTTAAAAGAACTTAACCATGGTTAAACGAGAGGTAAAAATTGGGTGCTTATAGGGTACAACACCTCCATCATCATGAAGCTCTCCTACGGGTTCTGGGGGTCCCTCAGGCTATGAGGGAACCCCCTAAAACCGAGCTGTTGCAGCCCCCCCAATGGGGAAAATCAATTCTGGGCTTTTGTTTTTGTTCTCTGTAATAGCACACTTACCCGAGTTAGGTGAGGCTCTGGTCAAGAGTAGGGCCATGGTTAGTCTCACATCACCCCTGGCTACCTACCTTGGCCTTCTCATGCCCTAACTCCCCTTTAACTATGATTAATTTTGGCCTTAAAAGTTGAAACTCGTCATTTCAGACCATGTAACAAGACATCTTTGGCCTTCT
The DNA here is from genome assembly GCA_015143295.1 of Tetracentron sinense. Lineage (NCBI taxonomy): Eukaryota > Viridiplantae > Streptophyta > Magnoliopsida > Trochodendrales > Trochodendraceae > Tetracentron > Tetracentron sinense. The sequence continues at coordinate 26,728,350 of CM026571.1, forward strand.
GTGAGGCTCACATGTAACATCCCCCTCGGCCCACCAAAGGCTCAGGGTCTTCCCTGTGGTCTCGGAATCCCCTAGGTCAGCCCCTAACCTGAATTAAAACCTAGCAAACCAGGGTTAGTTTAAAATTCTTCATTTCAGTCTTGCAAACACAGCCTCTTTGGCCCATTGTGGGGCCCACACCTGACCTCTCCCTGGGCCCACTAAAGGCACAGGGTCTTCCTTGTAGTTCAGGCTACACACCAATTGTCTCAGTTTCTCCTGGTTCAGTCCCTAACCCAAGTTAACACCCTGTAAACCTCGGTTAAAAAATTGACTGTTAAAACTCTCCATTTCAGACTTCCAATCATGGTACCTTTGGCCCACTGTGAGGCCCACACCTGACCCCCTTGGGCCCACCAAGGGCCCAGGGTGTTCTATGCACTTCAGGCTATCTCCCTGTAGCCTCAAAATCCTCTAGTTTCACCCCTAACCCAAGTTAGATTCTTGCAAACCACGATTAAAACTATGACTGTAATAGAGGTCATTCCATTACCTCCATTCTATTTTTGTTTAACTTCTGGGCTTTGCTCAGGGCCCAGACCATGTAAGAGGCTAGTGTAGGCCCTGCCATGCTCCCTGGGTCCCTTTTTGACCCTTAACCATGATTAAATCAATCTTTGGTTAACATCTAACCATGGTTAAGCACCCCTTAACCCACAAAATTCTAGAAAAAAAATTAAAAAATCAGAAATATTCCAAGGATTCCAGAATGATCATCTGTGATCATGTTTACCCTAGTTAGAACCCTTAACCATGGTCAAACTCCATCTTTGGTTAACATTTAACCATGGTTAAGCAACTCTTAACCCACAAAATTCTAGAAAAATGATCATAAAATCATAAATATTCCAAAGAATCTAGAATGACTTTCTGTGTTCATTTTTACTCAGGTTAGGACCCTTAACCATGATCAAACCCCACTTTTGGTTAATATTTAACCATGGTTAAGTAGCCCTTAACCCACAAAATTCTGAAAAAATACTCAAAGAATCAAGAATATTTTGAGAAGCCCTAAAATGGTCTGTTTTATCCATTTAACCATGGTTAACAATCCTAACCATGGTGCCCCCTAATCATGGTTAAGCAATCCTTAACCCTGTGAGAAAAATCTGGAAAAATCCTAAAAAAATCCAAAAAATATAATTAAAAAAAACCAAAAATAAGCTTTCTGAACCTTTTTACCATGGTTAGCATTCCTAACCATGGTTAACTCTCATTTAACTCTGGTTAGCAACCCTAACTTCGGTTAAATCCGCTTTTGGCCTACCGAACCTCATCTCTTAGCCTACCGAGCTCATCCTTGGCCTACCGGGCCCAACCTCAGCTACCGGGCTTGATCTTACCATATCAATTGTGGTTAACACCCCTAACCATGGTAAGTTTGACATAACCCTAGTTAGTAACCCTAACCTTGGTCAAATTCCTCTCTTGACCTATCGGGCCCAAAACCTAACCTACTGGACTACCCCTTGGCCTACCGGGCCCAATACCTTGCACATTGATCAACTTCGGTTAAACAAAACTCTAATCTACCGGATTAGGCCCATCAGCCACCCTTGGTGCACACACACACCCCCTAGCCTTGGCACAGGCTCATGTGCTAGAACTACGCTCGGTCTGATCTCACCCAATCTGAGTATGTAGGCAACCCAATCCGGGTTCGACCTTAATTAGTTTTTCTTTCTTAGATTATATCACATTAAACATTAAGGCATTTGATTAACATTGACTTCAATTTGGCTTAACCCTAACAAGTAGGGAACCATTGAAAAGTTGAAGTGCCGGGGTGCCTAACCCCTTTCCCGGATTTAACCGAACCTCTTACCCTAAACTCAATCGCAGATCAAGACCTTATCCAAATCTCGGAGACTTATCTCTTCTGAATGAATAGGTGGCGACTCTACACTCCCTATGAGATTTTTAGGCTTTCCCTGAAACCCGCGCTCACAATATATATGATAAAAATATTATTATTTTTATTTAAAAATTATTTTTTAATAATTCAATCTAAGTGCAAGCCAAACTGAGCTTGAGCCGAGCTCGAGCCTAACCGAGCAGATTCGAGCCGAGTCAAGCCAAGCCGAGCCGAGCTGAGCTCGAGCATAGATGAAAATGTTTTAAACTGAGCCGAGCTCGAGCATACAATAGGTCCTCTTATAATTATTATAAAACACAATAGATCCTCTTATAATTAATATTTTATAACTTAATAATCTCTAATTATTAATAAATTTATAAGGAACCAACTTGGTTCTATACTGTATAATCAATAATCTCTTATACCTGTTATTTAATATTTTTAAAGAAAGTTCTAGTATATTATTAATTATAAGAGGTTTTTATACCATATTAATACATAGTTATATGAATCCTATAAATACTTTATGATGGTTTAGGTATCAGGAAGAGAAAGAGATAAAATTATTTTAGATATTTTGGTTGTGTACAATAAATTATCATATACATACTATAAAGTTTTAGACATTTTAGAAAGAAAAAACTAAAAAAAAATCATTTTATGAGGATTTCAAAATAATTAGCAAAAATTAAAAAGGAGAATCCCACGAAAAGAGAGTTTAAAAGGAATTTTGTCTATTCCCAAAATAAATGATGTTTTTTTTTTTCTATTTGAAAATGGGTTTACTTTACCAAACTGAAATTACCATATATGAGCCTTACATATTTGTATCTACGTGAAGCTTATATGGAAAATTATAAAAAGAGAATTTTTGATGGACCAATATAGTGATTCTTATATATAATATTCTCTTATAAACTTTCTACCAAAGTTATTAATTACAAGAGGGTTTCTACCAAAGTTATTAATTATAAGAGGCTCTACTGCATATGAGAAAATTTCTAACCAAGCCGAGCAGGGCCAAGCCCAGCTCAGCCCGACTCGAATACACCCCTAATCAGATTAAATACCTTTAGAACAACGAGAAGATTTAATATCCAATCTCGTCTGGGTAACTACCGGAGAATGGATGCAGCAGACTTGTATTTGTTAACAAGAAAAAGATGAAAGGCAATATAAGGTTATAAATCTATGTTAAGTAATAGATATATCTTATAGACATTAAGAAGAAGGTTGTGGAAGAGATCCAAGGGTATTTTAAGAAGAAAAGTTGGAAAAAAATCTGTTTTCATAATATCAGACAGTACTGAAATAACAGGTTTATTTGCAACATGTTCATGGAAGATAAGAAACCAAACTAGATCGCTACAATGGCTACTGCAATTAGATTTTTTTTTTTACTAGTTAGGATCAGAAGGTGGAAACCACATGAATATTTACACATTGAACTACATTTTAGGTCTGACGTGTGTGTGTTTAGACTTTAGTCTTACCTCTTAACAAAAAAAAAAAAAAAACACTACATTTTATATGAAGGAAATACAGATGCACAATTAAAAAAAAAAAACTGTGATCAGTCATTAAGTATATGAGATTATGGGTCAAAACTCAATTTTCATACATAACCAATTTTTTTGGCCACTGGAACTAGGCCCGCCTTTGCCTCTTTATTCTCTCAAGAGCACCGAGATGGTTGTCACCTTCTTTATCTGCATCATTATCAGTCTCCTCCACCTTCTGTGCCAAATCCCCAAAAACTGCAGCTGGGACATTTTTCTGAGCGATTTCAACTCTGTCATCATCATCATCTGATTCACTATCCTCTGGCAACTCAATATCCTCATGATTTGCAGTTACCTTCCTCCCTCCATCGGGCGTACGGATGACCCCAGGTTGTGCTTCCACTCCGGCACTCACAAAGCCCAGCTTTCTATTACTATCTTTAGCAGGTGTGTTATTGATGGCAGGGGCTAACTGCCTTTCTAGAGCAGCCATTTCATCTTCAGGCACCCCAGCACGCTTCAGTGTGTCCACTGTTTCATCCAGGTTCAGTTTCTGATCCTTTTGCATTAAATACTCGGGGAGGATAAAATGTGTCTGCAAGGAAGGAGAAAATAATAAAAATGAGAAACATGGACGATAAAATATCAGGACATATGGCATCGATGCAGGGCCGCAGGGGATTAGACCACCCTTCAACGGCTCCCACCCAAGATGTTTTACACCAGAAATGAACATGATGGGATGACCACAGCCATCTGGTTCATTATTTTGGACAGTTAGAGAAATCTAGCTTATTAGTTCACAAAATTAAAGGATGGTTGTGGTCATCCAATTGCATTTGTTACTAACCTAAGGGATCTCCCACAACTTTTCTAAAATACTAGGACTTAAATCATCTCAGTGTAGTCAAGGCGTCGCCTAGGCAATTTTGGGCCTGCGTCGCCTAGGCGCCCCTCTAGGCGGGCGATCCTAGTAAAAAAAATTTATTATTATTTTTTTTTTTGCTTAAAAAAAATCCAAAATATCTCAATAAATAGATAAAAAATAAAAAAATATGTAATGAATAAGTAATAAGATTTTAAATTGTTTTTTTCACTAAAAATATCAATTTTTTTACTAAAAATATCGTTTTCGACGCAATCTGGGCCTATTCGCAGAGGGGCGCTGCCCCCTGCCACCCTCCCGAGCAATCGTAGGAGGGCTCTACCTAATATTATACATGGACAGTGACACAAATTTGGGTATTTAGCTCAGATTTTGAAGTGTTTAATACTCCATTATGTCAACATATCTTTGGTTATGTGATGAATAATTGTAATAGACTTTTTATTTTATATTTTTGTGGAATATGGGTCTGAAGTTTTGGTTTTTTGGATGTTATATATAATAATATATATACGTGATATATATATATATATATATATATATATATATATATATTAAATTTATCGCCTAGGCAACGCCTCGCCTAGCCGGGGCTAATCGCCTAGGCATCGCCTAGATGCTTTGACTACACTGAATCATCTCATACCAACATCCAAATCCAAGTGTTTGTTGTTTTGCCAAGATTGGGGGCGTCTAAGGCCCCTCGCATCTCAAGGCTAGCAAAATCCAAAAAATAATACTCTGAAAAATTAGAAAAGAAACAAATCTACCTGGCTGTAGCTGGCAGAAACACTGCGTTTGATACGGAGCATTTCTCGGAAGGTGTCTTCATTTCCATGTTGCACCTCAAATTCATGCCATTTGTTCCAGAAATCGGCATCAGATCGTGGATCTGCAAACTGGGATGAGAATACATATATTGCACGAGCACGGTCGATTTCTCCCAAACTCTTCTCTAGCTCAGCATACTTCAAGCACATGGTTTTAACATCTTTGTCTGGGAGACCAGATTCTATGGCTTGCTGCAAAATACATTGAAATGGAATAGAAGATGAATGAACATCTTTGTACTAAAACCACATACACATGCACAGACAAACAAAACCAAGAAATTCGGAAAAAAAAAAAGTAAAACTTTTTAAGAGCTCCGGTATTTCTCCAATAGAAGAAGCTTCCAACAGGCATTGATGTCTCTAATAACTTAGTCATCATCATAGCTATATTAAAACAGAAAACCTAAATATTATCTTCAATTAATCCTAAAAATTACTTTTTGTAGCCCTATGTTAATATATCATTTTGATTACCGATAAAAAAAAAATTTACTTTTTGTATGGTCTCACAAGATATTGCAAATAGCAACAATAATAACGATTTGTGAAATATACAATAGCTCGTAGGAACTGAAGTCTGTTTAATTTGTTCATAGAACCATATACCCAATAATTTCAAAAATATCAGAGACCTGACCGTTGAAGATGCTATCAGAGAATAAAACCAACCTCATATATCTCCCTTGTTCTTGGAACACCGAAAATCTCAGCTGCCCGAGCTATATAAATTTCATACATGCTCATTTTCTCATTGTCCGGGACAGCCTTTGCAGCTTGATCATAGACCTTCATTGCACGCTTTGCTAGACCATAATCCTCTTCCAGTTTTGCATACTGTAGATACAGTGGCTTTACATTTTCAGCGGGTGCCTGATAAATGTCAAATAAAAGGTAGTAGAACAAAAGACAGTCAGAATCACAGCAAATTAAAATCGCAAGGAGATAACATTTTAGTATGAAGTCAATGCAAAAATTAAAGAGGTTTACAAACAACTAGTTGGCCTGGCACATGCAAGGCACGTGCCAGCGATGTATTTAGTTAAATAATAGCACACAAGTCATCAATGACGAAAAAATTAGTGATATAAATTCGACAATAATATTTGAAAGTTGTATCAACAGATGTCTGTTTAGATGCTAGAAGAAATATCTACCAGAATACAAGAGAGAAAGCAGGTTGATATGTGCGTGAGAGAGAGGAAGATTCTCAATATTTCTTTGCAATAACTTAACCACAAAAAGGAAAAATTAGTGATGTTAACTAAGTAGCTAAAAATAAAGTAAAAATAATTTAAGATGTTGAGCTCAAATTTCTGCAGTAGGGGAGGGAATGCTTGTCCATGGGAAATGCTTCTGAGACCGTCTTAAAGCCGAGACCACCGAGCCCGTTGTGTATGGGATTTCAGGTGGGGCCTACCATGTGAAAGTGGGCCCCACCTGAAATCTTGTGCACAACAGCATGGGCTTGGTGGTCTTGACCTAAGATGGTCTCAGAAGCAAAGTCCCTTGTCCATACACTTAGATTTGGTTCTCTCTAAACTCTACACAGGGAACTATATTCTATAATTCAATCGTAAAAATAATATTTAGCATTAATATAAGGGTTTAGAACATGTCAAATGTAGTTCTTTCACAAATGGTAAATGCTGAACAAGTGGAAGAAATGGATTAAACAGGGCATAATCAAAATTAACTTAATATAACCATCTCAAAATTGGAATAAAATATTGGAAATGCAAGGCATGTGCCCTTTTTTTTAGATTAAAAAAAATTGATATGGAGAAAATCTATTTTTCTATTAATCATGAAGATACTTCTCCAAAAAAAAATTTGCTAAATTTTTTCTCAACATTTTCTTTTTATAGTTTTGAATGTGGAAAGAATGAAATTGAAGAAGATGCCGTTAAGAGAGAACATATATTTTATATGGGGTGGTCTTTCTACCTTCATTTGTTTATTAAGGAAATTTAGAATTGATTACCCACGAGTCATGGATTCATGGGCACTAATCACTCACCAAATCCATCCATCCATTCATCTGGGGACTCAGTTTATGTTTGATTCCGCCATGGCTTGGAGTTCTAGGGTTTCTCTAAGGCAGCACAATGACATAGTAATAAGGATAGCAATTGATGAGAAGTTGAAGAGAAGCATTTTAGGGTTTCTTCAATCATGGACCCAAGAAAGAAGAGAGAAGAGAGAAGAGAGAGATCATGAATGAGTAGAGTTAGGTTTATGGAATAGGAAAGGAATTAAATGAGATCGTAGTGATTTCAGTAATCTAGGGTTTTCACTTTTCAATGATGAGAGCAATACAACCTTTTACAGCTGCTGTCTATGGTGCCACCACAAAAATGAACTCAGATTTCAATGGGAGTCTCTTGCAATCAACAGAGTAAAAAACAAAGGTTGAAGAAGAAGATAGACAACAGCTACTGTTAGGGGCTGATAGTTTGAAAAAGGCAAATGGAAAAGAAAATGGTAGAAAAAACCACACCTGAGTAGATTAGAGAAGACTAAAGGCGGTGGAGAGGGAGTAAGAGTCGACGTGTCGTAAATGTTGAAGGAGAATAGAATGTGGTTTTGGAAGGGTCCGGCCCACAAATCAAAGCACTCTCTGAAGAGTTCTGCAACACCAGCCTTAAAAGGGTATTTTAGGGAAAAAAAGATAGACGGAAACTTTTGGACGATAGTGAAGTTACGCTCATTTTAATATAGGTTATAGATATACATCTAACAAAGGATCAAGTTTTATGTTCCAAAGAGAAGAGGCACGATATTAATGAATCATGAGAACAATCAAGTTTGCTAGACCATATTTGGCTAAAATGTTTTGAAGGGCCACAAAGGAGCCTCATCCACCCTCTAGTAAAAGGAAATGACTTCAAACCATCACAACAATAAGGGAATAATTACATATGGGCCAAAGAGGAAGTCAAGCAGCAGATGCGTGCATACACAGACACACACGCAACTCGTCAATGACAAGCCTTAAGTATTGCATCCTGAGCAATACCGTAACAACAAAAGAAGGTTATGCCAGTTTACAGAATACAGCATGTGTAAGACTTGTGGCATATATATGATATATCTATACTATACTCTCTTTGATCCCCATATTTATTTTATTTTGCCAAGTCATCAATTCTATCTCTTCTAAGGTATTAAAAATCAACTCAATTCAGTCAACTTCGGCCGAATTGAGTCGACTTCGTTGATGACCGAAGTAAAATGAACCTGTATTTTAAAAAAAACTGGAATTCGTGATATAATTCGGTCAACTTCGGTAAATTCGGTAGACTTCGATCGAAACCGAAAATTTTATTAGAAAAATTACTTAACTTCGATGGAAGTTCACCGAAGTCTACAAAAACGTAAAAAAAAATTTGAAAATTTACAGTTATGAGAGATTTGCAGACTGCAACCAGTCCCACTAACCAAAAGAAAAAGAATCATAGATCTAGAGAGAGAGAGAGCAGTGCTCGGAAGAGGAATTTGAGGAGGAATAGCCGAATAGGTTTAGGCAATACTAACCTAGAGGAATAGAAATCGAGTTTTCTGTCACTTGCCATCGCCATCGCCATCGCCATCGCCACTGCCATCGCCGCTCGCAAGGAGCCAAACCCTAAGTTTTTTCTACTTCTCTCGTTCTCCCTCTCCCATTTCCATTTCGTGAATGAGAAGAATTAGTTTTGGGTTTTAACATTTTAACTTAAGTACTAAGAGGGTATGGGTAATGCTATTACCACTCTCATCTTCTTTTTGTTTCTTGAGCACCCAACAAATGGTAAGTCGTAAGCTACTTAGCTCTAAACCATCACTAGATTGGATCACAACCAATTGCGATTGAACTCAGGGAGAGTTCAATCGCACCCACGGGTCACTACATGTACCTATTAACCGTGGTTAAGATTCACTAACCCTTGGGGTTCAATAATATAACATTGGTATTTGTAAAAAAAAATTAGCTTACGAGTATTTTTTTTACAAAAACCAAAGTTATATTGTTGAACCCCACGGACTAATGAATCTTAACCATAGTTAATATGGGATAAAATAGACACGTGTTGGCCTGTGGATATGATTGAACACTCTCTAAAATTGTATTGTTCAACACAATTGGTTGTGATTCAATTCCTTTTTTTAAGGAAAGGCATGTTGTGATCCATTTATAGAGTGTTGCTAATATTAATTTTATTATATTTATAAATTGTTATTTTATTATTCTAATAATATTTTTGCATGTCTTTTTTCCTTTCACTTAATATTCATAAAATATGATTATGCTAATAAGGCTTTTTTGGTAATACTAAAAAAAAATTAAATAGTTTATTAATAGTATTTCATAAATTAATATTAGTTATAAATTTTAATAATGTTATATTACTATTATTAATAGCTAATAATTCTAAACAATATACATAATAACATCTTCCAAATAATATAACTTATTTTACCAAAAAAATAATATATAAAATTCACTCAATATTACTTAAATATCCTTACATATTCCCTTCACTTGATAAAGAGAATAAAATGTAATTAAAAAAATTTGACAATATAGAGAAATATCAAGAAGAAATTACAGCATAGACAAGCAGATATCGCATGTCACTTAATATGATTCACATATTTGATACTCTACATACTTGCATCTAGTAATATAATGAATTTTGGATGTGTATTTATGCTTAAATATTGAATATCTAAAGTTTCATCTTAAAATTCTAATGTTTCCTAAAAGTTTCCTAGACTTCTTCAATTTTTACATAACTTCCTCGCACTTCCTTAAACTTCCTCGCACTTCCTTAAACTTCCTCGAATTGAGTCAACTTCCTTAGAAACCGAAGTTTATACTGAAGGCAAACTTCAATACCTTGATCTCTTCTAATGGGCCCCACCAAAAACTGCCTACCCACTTCTCTCTATACATTGCTCTTTCTCTCTTTCAAACTGCCCTTATTCCATTTTCTATGGAATCAAGATTTTGATGATTTGAAGTTTCCTCCAAGTGTCATTATCAATTGGAAGGGAAGGGTCTTTTCTCCATAAGTTTTTTTCTCCCTCAAACCACGTGTAATTAATCAATTGAAAGGGAAGGGTCTTCTCTCCATATGTTTCTCTTTCTCTATCCCTCAAACCACCCACATAGGGACGGAGCCAGGAATTTTTCTTTAGGAGGGCCAAAGTACATGTATTTAAAAAATTAATGGTTTTGTAGGGAAAAAAAAATCAAGTGTGCACAAAATATTATGGGGGTTCAGGGGCATAGCCCCTGAGGAATTTTTTTTTTTTAGATAGAACCATTATATAAAGAAAATTAACTATATTTGTTAATTTTTTTATACTATACATATAAAAAAATTTACTAAGTTTTGAGGGGCCTAATTTCCTACATAATAAAAAAATTACATTCTATATAATTTGGGGGCTGCTTTATATCAAAATTTCGATATCATTTAAAGTTTAAAAAAAAAAAAGCATATGAGATCGAATCACAGCCAATTACAATTGAACCCGGGAGAGTTCAATTGCACCCACAGGCCAACACGTGTCCCTTTTAACCTCAATTAACTATGGTTAAGATTCACTAACCTTTGGGGTTCATTGATATAACCTTGGTCTTTGGAAAAAATATTTAAAAAATAAGTAGCTCTAGTTAAGAATTTTAACCCTTAAAGATTAATATTCTTTAATATTTATTTTTAAGAAACAAGGTTATATTGTTAAACCTCAAGGGTTAATGAATCTTAACCACAATTAATGGAGTTAAAGGGACACGTGTTAGCCTGTGGGTTCGAACGCTTCACAAGTTCAATCACAATTGGTTGTGATCCATTGCCATGATCCAATCTCCCAATGTGGATTTCAGTTCTTGTACAGTTCTTTCTCCTAAAGTTTTAAGGACCTATTTACTAAAAAGAAAGATTCACAACAATTGGGGGGCCACTATATAAATAACACTAAATATTTGAAGGGGCCACTATATAAATAACATAAAATATTTGGGGGGGCCACTATGTATAAAACATTTAAAAATTGTGGGGGCCACACTATATAGTACTACTTAAGGAAAGGATTTCAAAAAAATTGGGGTGGCCATGGCCCCCCTGGCTCTGCCCCTGCACCCACCCATCCATACGTCTCTATCTCTCTCTCTCTCTCTTACAGACACACACACACACCTGCCCGCCCACCGGCCACGCACGCGCGCACGCACACACACCAGTGTAGTCAAAATGTCACCTAGGCACCGCCTAGGCCACTGCCTCGCCTAACCAGGACCCCTATCGCCCAAATCATGATCTAGGTAGGCACTCACTAAATCTTATATAATATTATCTAATATCAATTAAAAAAGTAAATTTTGGTCGCCTAGGTGTCGCTTAAGCAATGCCTAGGGAACCGCCTACCGCATAGGCATCGCCTAGACGCCTTGACTACACTGACACACACTCACACAAATCAGCCAACCGTATTCCATTTTCTATGGAATCATGTCTTCACAATCTCTCCAGCATAACTCCATTTTATGAACATTTTGTTCAATAATTGCACTATGTTCGAGGTTTTCTGTGTCTCCGCAGTACACAACTTCAATGATTTTCTATGTGAACTAATTTATCACACCATTTATAAACAAGCCATTTCCTCCATATCTTGAGCAGCATAATTTTTAAAAATTTTATCATTTTCACATCATTCAAAAATAAGTCACTGCCATGCAAAATTCTGCAATTTGCATATAACAACACTATATGAATGCTTTTGCCTTTATACAATACTCTATATCTGGAGCATTGCCTTCAAGCAATGTATTTAAAAGTTGTGAAAGGCCTTATGGCTCGTCTCGAGGCGAGACGAGGCTTAAGGAAAATGCCTTGAAGCTTAAATCTAATGAGGTTAAATCCTCAAACTGTGAGGCTCGCTTTATATCTAATGCATGTGTCTCATACATTAATTAATAAAAAAATAGGGTTCTAGCAACAAAACTAAGAGTTGAACATTACATTTTTTTTTTAGTCGTGTGCCTCGTACATTAATAAAAAAATAAGGTTTTAGCCACGTAATTTAAAAACATTAAATTATAAGGTGTGTACCTCATAATTTCTTATACCGATAAAAATTACTTTTAAAAAAAATTATTTTCTTATTAGTCTAAATCAGTGTAGTCAAAATGTCGCCTAGACCACCACCTCAATTAGCCAAGACCTTTATCGCCTAGATCAAGATCTAGGCGGGCACTCATTAATTCTTATATAATATTATATATTATAAGTAAAATAAATAAATTTTGTTCACCTAGGCATGGCCTAACCAATGCCTAGGCATCGCCTCGCCTAGGGAACCCCTTATCGCCTAGGCATCGCCTAGGCATCGCCTAGACGCTTTGACTACACTGGTCTAAATGATAACCTCGTAGACAAATCCTACCTCTTATTAACACTTAATTATATATAACATATTTAGGATTTTTAAAAACTTTGTTAGAAAATATTCCACTCTAATTTTCATAGTAGAAATTGTAAAGATTTGGAACAATTGTCTAACATATGTAGTTGGGGATTCCTTTGTAATTGTTTATTGGAATCCAAAATCAACCACATGATTGAACATTATCCGTCTTTCAATATGTATATGAACAAAAAAAATCTAAATTTTAGCTTTTCTAGCCTCTTATTTTTGTTTTATGACTGAATAATTTATATAGTATTACATATGAGTATGCTACACGCACACACACACCCATATATATGTGCATTACCTTTAATTAATTTTTTTGAATCTTTTGCAATATTCTTAATTATTATTTATTTATTCTTGTGAGGCACGTCTATCACATCAGGGTGTGATGTTCGTGGGGTTAAGCCTCACGCGTCACGCATCTTGAGGTCTCAACGCTACGCCCACGCCTTCACGTTTTAAAACACTCCCTTCAAGTTCTCTACATTCACATTTTTAACTCCATTGCTTTTGCTTTACTCTGCCTAGGTTACACAATCCTGGGAAAACAAAAGTAGTTTAGGCAAAAGGATTTAGATCAACATGAAAAGGTTATGCATGGATGTCGCTTCTTTGAAGCAGAGCTAAAAGATACGAGTGAGATTTTGGTTGGCCGGGCATGTTTCCTGTATGCATTTTAGTTATCATGCTTCATTTTCTTTTCCTATGAGATTTAATAATCTAGATTCATTTTCTTTAATAATCTAGATTCTTAGATATTGATGAGAGAAACTTGCTCAAACACCTGCAGTTCATCCTTCTTTCTCAATCATTATATATCCTCAACACTATCTACTTTCAGAAATCTCTAATTTCAACATCTTCTCTTTATTTTCTTTTCATTCCAAGAATAAACTTAAAACTAACTTCTCAATTATTCTTCTCCTTTCTATCTGTGTGTTGAGAAATGTGTTACAATTTACAAGCATCCAAATTTTAGATCATCAACACCTCAAAGATGTCATGCATATATGGACTGAGTTGGACCAAAAAAGGTGCCTATACAAGCCCAACATGAGCTAATGACCTAGAGTAGAGATGACAATCTCTGACCCGACCTATAGGTAAGTTTGCAGTATTGGACCAATGGGTTAGGTTCAAACTATGTTTTCTGATAGCCTCCTGTGACCATAATTGATTCTACATGGCTTTTTGCCATATTAAAATTGTTAAGCTTCTTAGAGATAGAGCAGTTCAGACTTCAGAGTATATTCTTCTAGGTTTTTATTAATTGAATTAAAGCATAGCTTTGGGGATATTTTCTTGGTTTGTGGTGTTGGAATAGGTCTATCATTTCAAGTAAGAAGATAGCAAAAATATAACTTTCTTTATTTTTCTAACAGTTCTATTTTCAGAAGTATTTTTGCAGACAATTTCAGAAATGCAAAAACACGCAGTGGTTAGAAGTTAAAACACCAATGAAACTACGATTACCAGACCAAGATCTAAAAATAAAAATTTTATATACCTTTTCAACAGCATGCTCAAACAACTCTCTTGCCCGCTCCAATTTCATCCTTCCATATCTTTTGACGAATTTGGAGAGATATGTGACCCATATATCCTTTACATGTGGGTATTTAAAGATCTTTACGCCTCTTTCATAGACCTTGAATGCATCCTCGAAGTATTTATGCTCCTGGAGAAGTCAGGAGTATAAAATATTTACTGTAAACCCATTGAAAACAATTGTTCTACAAACAAACAAACTCATTGAGAGCAATTGAACGGAGAAATAGCCAAATAGGCCACACTATCAGACATAAGCAGGAAAATCCAAACCTCCAGAAGCAATGCATAGTTGATTATAATTTGTGGAGTGGCAATTCTTAAATCCAGTATGCGCTCATAAACTGCACGAGTGGATTCCAAAGATCCCAGGCTCTCCTCCAAATCCACATAAAAGGTCCAAAGCCTCAAGGATTTATGCAGCTTCATCTGCACTGGTTCATTCCCATCAGCAGCCACTGCATATAATAGAACACATAAACAAAGCCCAAAAGGTTAGCAATGGTTCCTGGAATGCTCTATCTCTGATTATGCACGTACAACAGAAACCAACTTTTGGTAATAGAGTTTAATGGTTTTGAGTGAAACTAGATAACACTTGCAAGGTTTTCAATGAAAAGGCAAAAATTGTGTTCATATGCTTCTGCTTTTCTGTATATCATTGAACACCTTCCTGATTAACAAATGGGAATATCAAACATAAACTTTTGCTACGAAAGCAAAAAATCAATTCCTATGCCAAGTTTCAGTTAGTCGATTTCATAGCTCATATTCACAAAATTGACACTTCAGGTCAATTATCAAAACATTATATCTTCATGTTGAATTTATAACACTTGAAGCAAAAGAGTTATGTGGAAATATTACTCTCATATTCAGCACAAGGAGTACCAAAGAAGATTAGTAAGTCATAGGGGCGGAGCCAGGATTCTCTTGCAGGGGGGCTAACAATGGGGGTTCGGGGGAGTAGTCCCCGAATTTTTTTTTTGAGGGCCAAGTTCATGGGCCATCGCGTTTGTTTGTCTGTTTGTAAAGGATATATTTGTTCTCAGAAGCTTAGGGGGGGTTAGAGCCCCCCATTTCCCTGGCTCTGCCCCTCTCCTAGACTGCGCCCCTAATAATACAATAGGAATTTATTTATTTTTCCAAAATTTGAGGGGGGGCCTTCAGCCCCCCCAGGCCCCATGTGGCTCCGCCCCTGGTAAGTCACAAATATGAACATTACAAATTCTAAGAAATTGTGTGCAGCAGAAAGAAGTTTTTCAAACTCTCGTTTCAATAACTAATTCACATACCGGTCAACCAAAAAAAAAACTATTTCACATGATGCAGATTGGCCAAGCAGCATTGGCACTAAAGAAAAACTAATCTGCATAGATCCCAGGGCCCAAGTCTGAATTACGAGATGCCAGTTCATTGAGATTGCAACCGTTTCACGAAACCAAAAGACATCAAATACAGGGAAATCAAATGTCAACAGAGAGAGAGAGAGGCTTAGTGGTAGGAATTCTCTGTTTCATATATATATAAAATTGTCAGATACCTATAAAAAAAATTGGCAGTAAAAGAAGTCTTCTAAAACATGTGTAAACATCAAATCATAATTCATAAGTCATAAACCTGCATTGTATACCACGCTTTTCATTCTTTGGAAAGAGGTTCCAGATAAGTCTTATGAAATCCTTGTGAGCAATGGGGATATAGGGCCGATTCCCTCCAAACTCATTGTTATTATTATGGGTGTCAATATACCGCATCATATCATTAAGTCATTAAGGGCATTATTGTAATCTTCTTTTTATAAGTAGTATCAAAAATAAAAATAAAAATGGGAAATCAGCCCCTAATCTTCTCTCTCCAATCTTTCTCATCTCCTCTCTCTCTTCTCTTCCTCTTTTTCATCTAAGATTTTATTGTCTACTCGGTATCAGAGCAAGAAAACAAGGCCTGCAAATTTATTTTTTTAAGAATAGTGTTCGTGAATAGTGGCATGAATAGTTGGTCATATTCAAAGGTATGTGATTCGCACTTTTTTGAGTATATTTCTGAAATTTTTGAAGAATGTTTAGAGGTGGTTTTTTCTCACCTGAGATGTCTCATGAGAAAAAAAATTGTTTTTCAAAAATCTGACTGGTGCGATCTGTTCCGTCTATTTTTCAGGGAAGAATTGCTAATGTTTGACGAGCTTGAATATTTCAGAATTTCTAAAACTCATTTGGAGAAGTTCTGTGAATATTTAAGTCAAGGTGATTTCTTTCTCTCCATTTAGGGCTACTCTTTCCTTTGCATTGCTTTTTTTTTTTTTGTCTTTTGGGTTCCAAATCTCATAAATTTGAGACTTACAAAATTTGTGGAGATTCTATTGTTCTTTAGGGAATATTATCACCAATGTCAACTGAAGAGGGGTTTGAAGCAATTTTCAAAGTATCCGGGAAACGAATTTGATGCCTATCACAAGAAACTATAGTGATAATTCTAGTGTGCATATCACAACTATAAAGTTTGATGTAATTAATTTTTTGGAATAGTCCAAATCCATGAAGATGTATATTGGCAAAAGATGGAAACTTGTTTATTTGAATGGTAGGGTGAAGTAACCCTCTATGGATGATACGTGGTATGATAAATGGGAACAAGAAAACTTTATGGTGATATCATGGTTAATCAATTTTATGCAATTACACATTAGTAGAGGTTTTTTGTTCACTTGGACAGTAAAAGAGATTTGGGACAAAGTTAGCAGAACTTATTCCCCAACGTCGAAACATTCCCAAGGTATATCAGTTGAGGAAAGAAATTGTTACTCTTCGACAGGGAGGAGAGTTTAGCTACTTACTACTCTACTCTTCAGAGATTGGGAAGAATTAGATCATTATCAACTAATAAAGTGGGCTAATAAAGTGGGACACTGATAAAAATAGGGATAAACATTGGCATCAGATAGAGTAGAATAGAATTTTGGACTTCTTAGTTGGTCTGAACTCTAAGTTTGAGTTAACTAGGGTTTAGGTTTTAGGGAGAGATGAAATTTCCACTTTAGATCAAGTCTATTATATGGTACAAAGTGAAGAAAGTCGTAAGAAGACTATCCATCTTTGTCTCCTTCCTATTCTGCTTTCTTGTCATCTATTTCTTCTCTGTCTTTACCTTCCAGATTTTAGGAGAGTCTCTGATCTTAAATAGAGTGAGGCCATGATGAAATAGAAGAGGGTTTCAATCAAGAATAGTACATGAAAAATGGTAGATTTACCCATAGGTAAGGAGCCAGTTGGTTACAAGTGGGTGTTCACTGTGAAACACAAGGCTGATAGTTCGATTGAAAGATATAAAGCGAGGTTAGTTACTAAGGAATACATACAGAAATATGAGACTGACTACAGGGAAACTTTGTTTCGGTTGTAAAAGTGAACTCTATCAGAATTTTGTTATCATTGGTAGTGAGATTTTATTGACCTTTACATCAGCTGGATGTGAAGAATGTCATCTCCAAAGAATGTCATCCTTAATGGAGATTTGTGGAAGCATATATTGCTCATCCACCAGGGTTCAAGCTTTTCCCAACAATGAGGTAAAAATCTGCAAATTAAATAAATCGATCTATAGTTTGAAACAATCGCCTTGGGCTTGATTCAGGAGGTTCAGCAAGGTTGCGATGAGGATGAGTTACTCAAAGTCATGCGGATCACACTCTCTTTGTGAGACGTCGTGGGTAGTTAATTACTGCTCTAATTGTTTAAGCTGATGACATTGTGGTGACAGATAATGATTTGCTAAATATTGAAAAGTTGAAAATAATTCTAGCAACTTAGGAAGTCTCAAGTATTTTCTGGGTATAAAGGCGGCTTGCTCCAAGAAGGGCATCTTTATATTACAAATGAAGTATACCTTAAACTTACTCAAAGATAATGGGAAGTTGGGTGCTCGACCTGCAAATATTCCTATTGCGCCAAATCATAAGTTGAGCTTCAATGATGAAAAATTACTTGAAGATAGAGAGATATACCAGAGACTAGTTGATCATCTTATTTATCTCTTTCTCACCAAGCTAGATATTGCATATGTTGTTAGAGTGGTGAGTTAGATCATGCATGAACCTCATATCCCTCATGAAACTGTTGAGAGGATATTGTGTTATTTGAAGACTACTCCTGAAAAATGTATATTATTTGCTAAACATTAATATCTTTGTCTAGAAGCTTACTGATGTTGACTGAACTAGAAATGTTAATGATAGAAGGTCCACTACAGGATATTGCACCTTTCTTGGAAGTAATCTCATCACTTGGAGGAAGTAAGAAGCAAAGTGTGGTGGCTAAGTCTAGTGCAAAGGCCGAGTATAGGGCAGTGACCCATTGTGTGACTAAATTATTGTGGTTGAAAATCCTACTTCGCAATTAGGGAATTAAAATAGATTGTCCAAATGTCCAATGAAGTTATTATGTGACAACAAGGCGGCCATTAACACTGCTCAGAATCCAGTTCAGCATGATCGTAAAAAACACATAGAAATCGACAGACACTTTATCAGAGAGCAATCTATTTTTCAGAATTTGTATTTACCATTTGTTACATCCGAATACCAACTTGCCGATATTTTCACTAAAGGAATTGCCAAGACAACCTTAACGTTGATTCTTAGCAAGCTGGCATATAGTTATGTATGCACAACTTGAGGGAGAGTTTTGAAATACATTATTATTAAGGGTGTCAATTCACCGTATCATATCATTAAGGGCATTATTGTAATCTCCTTCTGATAAGTAGTATAAATAATAAGGGAGAGAAATCAGCCCATAATTTTGTCACTCCAATCTTTCTCTCCTCCTCTCTCTCTTATCTTCTTCTCTTCCTCTTTTTCATCTAGGGTTTTACTGTCTACTCTCATGATAATCAACAAACTATGATTTAGATATTCAGAAAACTAACAAAGATCGGTGACTCCACTCAGCTTGGCCAAGGCTTAGCTTGGTCAAACCCAAAATTGTTAACTATAATGGACAAGCTCAAGGTCATCAAATTGGAGACTTTTAGGAAAGTCAATCAAGTTCCTAAAAAAGGTATAAATGGAGATCATTTTGAGTTTAAGCTTTACTTTATTTTTATTTGTTTCTCAAATAGTTTAATTGTGAATTGTGATAGCCTACTGATGTAATAGGTTAATCCCATGGTTATTAAATCCTTGCGATTTACGATTCGATTCAAATCACAAGCAAAATGATTCAAATCAAATGTGTAAATCTTAATTGGATAAATCTCATTTGATTTGCGATTCAGATTACGATTTGCGATTCAAATCGTATGATTCATGCGATTCATACGATTCGAGCACAAACCCTTTACAGACCAATACTAAAAAAATATTATTATTTTTTTATTCTTTTGATTTTCTAAAGGGACTTTATGTCTTTTGAGAAGAGAGAAGAGAGAAGAAACAAGAAAACCCTGTTATGGAATGCCAAAACCCCTATTTGGGTTGTCTCTCTGTTGCTGTGAAATAGGGAAAAAAATAGAGAAGAAAGGAGAAAGATGATGGGGTTGGAGTTTTGGAAAACTTGATAGTTTATTTTATTAGTCTTTTTAATAGTAAAAGTCTTTTGATACTTGATCTCATATAACATGATTATATGAGTTTACTTTTGTTGATTTATCTTTAATGATATTGTTTTTTTTTTTTTTCATTTTATATCATTCGCGTTTTTTATAGTGTATGCAATGAAATATTTATTACTTTCTTTTATCAATATATATATGAATGAAATCTTTTGGACAATAGATTATTCTATTTTTCTGATTTATTAAGTAATTTTTTATATTTTTAAAAAAATTGATTGAATCTTACGATTTACGATTTAAATCCCGATTTGAATCGAATCAGTACTAAAACGATTTTACGATTCGATTACAATTTAACAACCTTGGTTAATCCAAACAGTCAATCTGTCCAACCAGAGCCAATCACTTTTATAGGTTGATGAACAGTCCAGATTTAAAAGCCATTGATCCATTTGATAAGATCCATCTCTTCTTTCACTCAATTCCTGACTTTCTGTTTATATAAACAGAACATCAAAGCATGCCATTTTCATTGAATTTAGAAAAGATAAACAATTCATGACTATGGCTTGCTCTAACAACACCGAAACTTTAAGAAATTTTGATGTAGTTGTTGCAGCCAATCAACGGCGGCAAGGCCTGTTGGGCTTGCTTATGAGATTGGGTGAGGGAATCGGAAAGGTGCTCATAAACCGGGTGGAAGGGATTTTGGGCATACAGAAAAAGAGGAAGTGGATGGAGGGTGCTTCTAAGCTAAGCAGGATAACTCTGACTACCATTTAGAACTCAACATCACCACAACATATTCCTATAGCGTTGTTGTGACGTTGAGTCGGAGGGTCTTTTTGGTTTCCGTAAGGGTTGTAAGCCACGATTGATTTCTCTATCTCTGTTTGGGCTCACTCTCTTGTGATCCTCTTTGCCATTATTTATTCTCTTCTATTTCCTATATTTATATATCCTCTGATGTACCGATCAAAAAACGAAATAT
Organism: Tetracentron sinense; assembly: GCA_015143295.1. NCBI lineage: Eukaryota > Viridiplantae > Streptophyta > Magnoliopsida > Trochodendrales > Trochodendraceae > Tetracentron > Tetracentron sinense. The sequence goes on from CM026571.1 coordinate 26,749,024, forward strand.
CCAAACTGCACTGGAAAAAGTTAATTGTATAACTTGTGAACAGCAAGCAGATTACAAGGAAATTAAGTTAAAAACCATTAAAAAAAAAAAGAAAGTTAAAAACAGCTCAGTGGAACATATAAAGGCAAAGAGACTCCGGGAGAAAATTTGAAATAAGACATCAATGATGGAAGTACTTCCTATTAGAGGCCCAAGTAGTGAGAGTGTTTAATTCTTGAGATATAATACAGTACTATAAAAAGAAGTCTAAAATTTAACAGTTCAGTGAATGTTGTTGCATGGTTCATATCGCAGCTTATGCAGTGCTGGCTCAGACAAATCTATGTGTATGATTATGAACTACTATGGAGGATCTTGATTGGAATTTCACTAATAAAACGTACATAAGTAAATACTTATAAAGTACATATGTAGGCACTTATTAAACCAACAACAGCATTATTAAAAGACTTCTTAACTGTACCCATAAAGATAAGGTAACAGAAACCAATATTGGCTTTCCTTTTAAATATGATGTCCATATTTATTTCATCAACAAAAGTGAAAGCCCTACAGTAAAGACATTGCAAGTATTACAAGATAAAAGATAATACTTAGTTTAAAGGAAAAAAATAAAATAAAATTTAAAAGCATCTCATGAACATATTACATAAAAATATAAAATACATCCGTATCCGTGTCTTGGATCTATAGAAAACAAAGTCGCATCCTCACCTGAATATTTGAGCATCTTAGCTCCAATGAAATTGTTCCTGTCATTCTAATACTCTTCATTTCATTTTAAGGGATGCTTTTAATAGCCTAAAGTGGTACACAGTGTTAAGACCATTATGAATAATGGGAGAAGGCCCTTAGTAGTCAAGGGCAGGATTAAGTTCAGATGAAAACGCATCACATTCCGTACCTAGTGTTAAGACCATTATGAGTTATGGGAGAAGACCTAGTGTAGGTACTTCTACGGATGACCTAGGCTTGGAATCTCACCAAATTTAGGCAACCTAGGATGGAGTCACACCATATAAGGAGTCACACCTTAGTAAAGAAGAACTTTTTCATTCACTTCAAATCTAGGATTCCTTACCTTCATAAATGAGCCCCACATTATATCCATTACTCTTCTTTCTCTTACTGTAAACTTTGAGGGGCTGATCCCCATCAAGGCCCCCTTAGTAGTCAAGGGCAGGATTGAGTTCAAAGACGAAGACACGTCGTATTCCACAGCCAGATGACAGGAACTCAGCATATGCATGCATTGATAAATGTCCACATTTTAGCCAATATAGTTGTCACTGACCACCATAACCTATAATAGCCTAACCAGCCTCATCGTTAGAAATCCATGCCCCAGCCCCATGGAGAGATTATCCCTACTACCTGCAGTTCAAAACTTATGCAATAATGGCATCCAGGAATTTTAGAATCTAGAACAGTCTGATGATCTAAGAATCATCAAACCTGCACTGAAGGCTTAAATTAGTGTTGGACTACGTTCCATCAGGTCGAAAATGGTAAATGCTGTTGAAAGTTGAAACGTATGGCGACTTAAGGAAACATTCTAAAAGTCTTCAAAACTTGAGGTGCGGGGTGGAAACCATTAACATGCACTAATAGTTTAGGAAAAGATAAAAGAAGCATTAAACACACCCATTACCTATTTGGAAAAAAAAATTCAAATAAGGCAAAGTAATCTTAAGGAAATATCTCAAACTCTGAGAAGAAAACATACAGTAGACACATCAATATTCATAATTCATGCTGGAAATTTCCAGGAAGAAATGATCTGCATCCCAACCCAAAATGTTTGACTTGTCAATATCCCAAATGATCAAAGATTCATTGACAGACAGGAATGACTTGCAGCCTATCAGGAGAAAGGAGATGCCATCACACTCGAGTAAGGGGGTTTCTAATTAAATCCCTCAAAGGCGACAAGCGATCAGATAGATCCACATGGGACTTTAGACCAAAATCCGAACATTACCTTAGTATTTTAAAATGTGAAGATGTCCTTCAATATTTTCAAGAAAGGCTAGGGTTGACTCCGGTATTTCAGCTAAACTAAGGGATAGAGCCTATACTTCCTCGCTAGGATATACTAGTCGGGAAGTCTCTATCATTATCCCCCTTTAGCCATTTTGGGCAGAAGATGCGGAAAGTCGAGTCATCACACTGCAGCAAGTGTAACCATCAAGAAGCAGACTCTGACAGGCTGTCTTCTGTTCTCCTCAGATACAAATATTGAGCAGATTGAGATGCCAACGTCTAACAAAGAAGTGAATCACCGTTATTGGTCATTGTTTCACCATTATCGAGCATAGGTAATCATCATCTCCTACCATGTTCAGGCCACTGAAGAGAGTCATGAAGATCTAAAAGAGTTGGAGAAACCGAAATCACACTTCAACCTTAAAGATGGATTGCATCTTGTGGTCAGGTACAAACATACTATCCGCCCCCATTCAATTAACCAATTGCCGTCATTGCAGCGACAGAGAGTGTCGTGATATGATGAAGTGGTTGATCAGATGCTGCATCACAACTTAGAAATGTTAAACTCTTGTTATCTCATTGTAGAATCTATGGGTTACGAGGAGGTTGTCTCAGTGAATTCAGAAATCCAGGAGGCTGTAAAGGACTGGGTAACGAACTTTCCTGAGGACACCCCAATAAAGGAGTTAGCTAATGTTGCTTGCTCAGTCAGTCAGCAGATTGTTAAAGAAGATACAACAGATTGGGTTTTTAATATACTAGATGCTTTTGGAAGATTTTAAGGAGCCAGCTGCACAGGTTGTGAGGAGGTAAACTACTTGTTCTGGGAGATTGAAAAAGGAGATTGGAGATCCAATGGTGGCAAGATCTCTGGAGAAAAAAGGGAGGATAAATGCAAGTTCTCCAAGAATTAAATAACTTAGAGGTAATATTAATTTCGAGACCAGACCCAGTGGGGAGTAGGAAGGGAGTACACAAAGACTCTAGGGGCCAGCAAAGTGTTGCAATGAATTTCAAATTATATCTTTGAATGTGAGCAATCTGTAGTAGAGAAAGTTGATCATGAAGAAACTGATTAGAAAGATGATACCTAATGCTCTCCATATTCAAAAAATCAAAGATGGTTCAGGCGGATGAAGCATTAGTTTGTGATCTGTGGGTATCCAATAATTTTGAATTGTTAGTTTTACCACGCATTGGAGATTCCCGGGGCATTCTCATTATATGGAACTGAGGGATTATACCCTAACTCGTGGAAGGGAGATTTTGCTTTGTCTACTTTGTGCCAGAACTCGGTTGATATATTTAAAGAATGTTCACAGGTGTATGGTCCAATAGATTATATGTCTCTTCTTTGTTTTGGGAGAATTTAGATAGTGGCAAGAGGTGGAGGTTTCCTTGGTTCATTGCCGAGACTTCAACACAATAAGGTTCTCCTCTGAGAAGGGGGCAGCAAATTCATGAGAAAGGAATTTGGGCATTTTGTCGAACGTCGACAAACATGGTTTAACGAATATCCGCTAAATGGTGGGAAATTCACTTGGTCTAATTTCCAAAAAAGTTGCCCTAAGCAGACTGGGCAGGTTCATTGTCTCTGATGGGGGATTCAGTATCTCTGGTTACACAGCAACAGATCATGTCCCCTATCAATGATTATGTTGGGTAACCAAGGAAGGAAGCTCAGACCTTTCAAATTTGAGAGTAATGTGGTCGACTACTCCAGACTTTCTAGAAGGGAGGAAAGTTAGTAAGCTTCATTTTTCTGTGGGAAAGTGAGCAAAGCATTTTAATAGCAGTTAAAAGCAGTCAGAACAGATGCTAAAAAGGTAGAATAAGGTGCTAAGGATTATTTCTAAAAAGAACTAAAATTGTTGAATTAAATTTCCTCCCTTAACGAAAAGGACGAAAGCTCATCCTATTGGAGGAAGACGAGAGAAGAAGGTAATTATTGAGATGGCTAAATGAGTAAGATGGAACTTCTTTTTCTTTCTATTTGGAGTTTCTTTTTTTTTTTGATCAATAATATATATATATAAAGGAAATAAACAAAGCTACATAGGCATAAGTCTTACAAAAGTTCACAAGGTCGTGAACTGAAAGCAAAAAAGAAGAAAGAAACAATCAAAGCCTGGAGGCCCTGGATGATTGTACCACAGCTACCAAGATATCAAACTAACAATGTACCCAGCTCACCCCCTCCCAGTCTAGAAGAACACAATGCTAATACCAACGGCCGGATTTTACACATGATCATATAGGTAGATGAGTGAGAGTTCTCAAAAACACTCTTGTTCCGCTCTTTCTATTTGGAGTTTCTTGACCATCTCCTTGTGAGGTCAGAGATGTAGAACCCCGAATCCGCATTTCACTAAGTAGTGAATAGTATGTGAATAGTGCCCAAGTGTGGTCTTGTATGCCTATGGGCCTTATGTTAATAGACGAGTTTGGATTTATGGCTTGCATGTTCTAATAGGCATATATATCCTTAAGGAGTGTGTTTAAAGCATAAAAGAGTGTTGGAATGGGATCGGAGAAGATCCAAGTAGTGAAAACAAGGTTTTACAGCAAAACAGGGGATCACCGATCGCTCGGTGATATCCTCCAATCGACCAGTCCTCTACCGATCGATCGGTAGATCGATTGGTTAACTTTTTTGTATGGGGAAAAATTCCAGAGAGGATGTTTTCAACCGATCTCTCGGTTGAAACCACCAATCGACCGGTAAGCCACCGATCGCTCGGTCTGTACCACCGATCGATCGGTTATGCGCAGATTTTCTTCATTAAGGGTGTTTAAGACTTTAGCCATCACCCCTTGCCTATATAAAGGCTGGGTTCGTGCCTCAGGGTTTCATAAACCCTTTGTGCATTGTTTTTGGAGGATTTTGAGAAGAGGAGAAGAAGAAGAACTAGGTGTTCAATCTTAAAGGAAGATCAAGATTCTTCCATCCTTTAGTGTTTCTCAACCAAGAACTTAAGGTTCTTGCTTGTTCAAGCTTTTGGAATCAAGGTCTTTGATTTCACCAAGGTAGATACACTCTACTACCAATCTTGCAATACTACTAAGTTACTCAATATTGTCCTTCTTAATCTCTTCTATGCATATATCTTGATGAGTATGGTGTGAAAGGATGTTGTTTGTATACTTGGATGTAAGTCATTACTATTATGCATTCTATGTGCTTGTGTAAATGCCTCTAAGGGTTTTTGGGTGTTCTAAACATGTTATTCCTCTCATATGCTCATATGCTCGCATGTCTCGCATGAACCGATGTTTTCTATGTAATTCCTCAATGCTACGAAAAGAGTTTTCAAACAAATGACTTGTAAGGAATGATTCTAAGTAACTCCATGATTTGTCTAAGATCGGTTCACAAGCTCTAAGGATCATGATACATACTCACAAGAAGCTCTATGATAATCTCCAAGATCGTTTCACAAGCTCTAAGGATCACAAATGAAATGCTCTAAAATCTCTATGGTATTGGCTCTATGGTTTTGCTCTAAGCTCTATGTCTCTACGGATCATAATCGACTCTAAGTAACTCCACGAACTCACAAGAACTCACAAAGCTATGATTATCGCATGACTCACACGTTTATGGTTTTGGTTTCGGATTTCGGATTTCATCACATATGCTATACATGGTTTCTACGCTTTGATATGCTTTAAGGATTTCAGTCTTCATGCTTCGTATGCTCTATTCTATATTGCTTTATTGTTATTAGTTTGTATACGCTGAGTATTCCACGCTCAGTCAATATTTTTTATCATCGGCAGGTGATCGGGCTCCGTTTGATCTATGTGGCACGGAACCATGGATAGAGGAAGAGTACTTCAACCCGGAGCCTTCCATGGATCACTATCAGGACGATGGTCCGTTAGATAGGTGTCGGGACTTTGACTTCTGTTGATCTATGTAGATTGGATACTATATTTTGTTAAGTGAAAGTGGGACTTGTCCACTCCACCTTTTTGGATTCTCATACGTATTTTGGGTGGTTCCTACTTGGACCAGGTTATAGGAGCATTTGTTTTGCTTCCGCTATGTTTAGTGTCTTACATTCCGCTATCTATCGTATATTGTTTCCGCTATGTATTTTCATGTACTCTGACAGGTTTCCATGTGTGCCTTATGTATCATATCGGAGGTATGATACGGCGGTCACGAGTCAAAGTATCCCTAATTCCTAGGGGGTATTTTGGGTCACGACAAGAGAGGTCTTTCTTGGTTGGTCAAAGGGAGCGTTCAGATGTGCGGGTTTGTGTGGAGTATGCCTCCCACAGCGATATGTTGTGGTTTTGCAGAGAAAGGAACATTATAATTTCTATGGGATAGATGTTATCCTGCCCAAGCTATGTTCTACTATTGGGTTGTCTCTTCTAATTTGGTCCATGCATTTGCCTGAATTCTCAGTCATTCAGTCATGAATGGGTGTACAACTGGAATTCTGAGCATTGCAATTAGAACTATGCTGAAAACTTCCCAATGATATTATCATTTCTATTATTGGTGTTAGATTTAACTAGAGCTACCATTGTGACTAGAAAATAAACTTGCTGCTGAGATAAACAAGAAATGAGGTGAGCTATTAAATGTTAATTTACCTAGATCATTGTCAACCCTAGAAGGTTTGAATTAATGTGTATATATTAATATTATAGTTAATTATTTTTATTGCCTAGTCATCACCAAGGCAGCCCCTAAACGCCTTGACTACACTTTACTAGAGTCATTTAACCAATTGACAATTGCAGAATGTGTCATAGTAGCAAATAAAGAACTAACATCAAGAAACCAATGCAATCAGCCTCTAGTGTATTGAACAATGGTTTAAATGGTCGAAATAGGAGGCGGGTTTTTCGTGATGGCCAGAGTGATAACGGGATGGGGTTCAAAAAGGCATCCTTAAAAGTTCAAGAGGAGGCTCAAAGATTTTTAGTTCTAGGGTTGAGGTATGTGATAGTTTGAGGCTCCAGGAAGGTGTTTAGAGTGGCGATTAGTAAGCTTAATGAGTCCCCTTTCTTGTACAGAACAGGGCATGATGAAGAAAATTATTGTCATGTAGAAGTGAGCCAAGGTACCTCAGTGAGATTAAGGATCAACCCCCAATGGAAATCTAACAAATTACTCAGAAGGATATCTAGGAGTACTTGCATTGATAAATATAAATACCAATCTACCAAAATTTAGTAGATTTGACAAAGAACAAGAGAGTATCAATAAATGAAGCACAATAAAAGTCACCTTTCCGTTTGACTTCAACCGACGGCTCTGCTGTGGCACGCTTCATTAGTTCCAGCGCTCCTTTAAAATTCTTGTGCCTTAGTTCCATTTCCGCCCAAACACACCAAATACTAGCCAGATTATCCACTGTTTTGTAATTGACTTGCACAGCCTTCTCGAAAATCACTCTGGCATTGGCAACATCCTTATGATCCTCATACAGCTTAGCAAAAGCAACCCACAAAGTATGAGGCTTCCCCACAGCTTTCATTGGATCCACAGTCCTCACCGCTTCAGTGTAAGTCAATATCTGCTTTGTTGGATTACCCTCAAAAAGCTTCACCCTCCGGTGCCACTGTTCCACATTGTGGGGATTCTGCCGAAGGAGAACACTATTAGCAAGCTCGGGCCTCCTATCCATGAGATGTTCCAAGCGGGCCAATCTCAAATCCACGTCATTAAAGTCGTGTAACCAAAACCCATGAAGAATCTTCTTCTCAAATTTAGCCACCGAAAAATTACAATCCAAGCGAATGTCTCTATCCTCCTCAACATAAGGGTCCTCATCACCACCTTCCTCCTCATCGCTCACATCCAAATTCTCCATTTTATAAGCTAACATACTCTCTTCGAACTGGGAATAAGCATCAAAAATCACACTGAAATCCCTCACAGTGACAACAGTCGCCAATCCTTCCTCTAAAACATCCCTTGCCTTCTCAGGGAGATTCCTTCGAATGTAATAATCCGCGAGAGATGTCCACAATCGCCCGACCTCATCTGTAAACTTCCTAATCCCACCTCGAATTATCGCATCCACCTTCAACCCCGAAACCTCTGTAGCATGATGAGTGAGCAAATCACATAGCTCCAGCCATAATCGGTGCTTGGTCTTGCTCTTGATGGAGTAAAACTTATCATCATTCAAAACCCCAGCCAATCGCTCCGCCGCCTCTTGCCAAAGGTTCGAATTCACGAGAAATTCAATAAAATCCTCAATGTGGGTTGGATCAAATTTCAAGTAGCGACGATAAACCCTAAGAGATGTTTCGACGGGAACGCCTTTTTGGCTAACAAAAACAAGATAGGGTCCCCATATTCGCTCGTGCTGGGTAACGGGAAGTGCACATAGAGCTCGATCAAAGGTTCGACGAGCCCGAGTGACGAGCTTCTGCTCCGTCAGGCTTTGGAGATACATAACCCAGATCCGAGGCATCTTGTGCATGGTAACCAAAGCTCGTTCAAAGGTGTTGTTAAGACTCTCGAACTGAGAGTGTGTAGCTGGGAGATTTCGAACGATTTCGAGTCTCTCACGAAGATAAGCGTACCAGAGCTTGTAGCTCCCTGGAAGAGCTTTGAGAGCTCTCTCGTATAGAACAGCTCGTTTCTTGAATGGAGATTCGTTGCGAGCGATGAGGTATCTCCACCATAGCTTCAAGCTGAAAGGGTTTCTGAGGATTTCTTCTTCGTAAAGCAGATCGTCCTGACTTGGGTAGAGGTCCTGAGAGATCGACATAGATGGAGAATTTGCAGGTTGAAGAAAATTACCTCAATTTTGAAACCGAGCTCTCGTGATTTCGCTCTCTGCAATCTTCGATTGTTTGGTGAAATCCCTAATCCATTCGGAATTCTCTGGCTACGGCCGAGTAAAACCCTCTTAAGATTTGTCCCAGTAGTAGTTGTGTATCTCTCCCATTGGGTTGGCGGGACTCGTGTTCGAGTCCTGGTAACATAGATAGATAGACCAAGAATTTTACACTCATTTAAAAATTTTCTTATCATTTAAAGTTCACTCTATTTTTGTATGTACACTTTTATTTATAATTTTTTTATTTTTCAACCCGACTTCTTCTCTATTCTCATCACCTTTGTACATCCTCACTTAATCATTATTTCTCCTTAACTAAAATATTCTCATGGTCTAAGTTTTTAGTTTGACAATTTTGTTTACTTAATGTTTTATTTATTTTATTAAATAATTATTATATAATTTCTCTTATGCATTTGATGTTTTTGATCAATCGATAACTATTGAAAATTCAATTATTGTTTGAAAATTGTTAATTATTTGAAATTCCCTCTATTTAAGTCATAGAAATTGATAAAATTAGAGAAAAATAAATAAATTAGTGCTATTGAAAATTTTTACACCACCATAGTGTACTTGCATGGATTATTACCTATAAATATTAAATGAGAAATTCTAACCTTTAATTAAACTAGTGGTGATTGCATTATTTATTCTTGGGTAAAGTGACTCTTAAGTGAAAATGAAGCTGAAATTACCCTCTATTCTTATAATTAATAAATTTGGAGTTTGGTGTGTAACTATAAATTTTATAAGTATTTTTTTGATTTTGGAGTGCATTTAAAATTTTAAGAAACTAATGGTGTGCAATCATCAATTTTAAAAAATGGGGTGTCAATATTGGTGTGCACCTAATAACACACTTCAATAAAACAATGTTAAATGTCTTTAACTTTAAGGGTAGGTGAAACTTAACCATGATTAAAGGATGTTAAAAGGGGAAAGACATTGGGTTAGTGAATCTTAACCATGGTTAAAGGGTGTTAATTTTTTTTTTTCTAAAATAAAGACAAGGTTAAATGTTTTTAACCCTAATAGTGGGTGACACTTATTCACAGTTAAAAGATGTTACATGAGGGAGAGATGTGGCGATTTAAAAGGGTTACACGTCGCCTAATACTAAGTTCTGGTATTAAGCGTCAGACTAGAGGATTTGCACTCTTTTGAAGGGAGCAATAGTCCACTCCTTGTGCAAGGAACGGACTATTGCTCCTCGCCCCTCACAAAGCCGCTTTTACCTTAAACTCCAACTAAGAAGTTCTATTTACTATGGCTTTTCTTTTCTTTCTAAAAACCAAAATAGATGCTTGAATCCTAAGGGTGAGAGAATCTTAACCACATGGAGTTAAAGGGGACACGTGGAAAAAAAGGGAGGGGGGGAGGAGGAGATGAGACGCCTCTGCTCCATAAGCGAGAATTCCGTTTAATTTTTTGATAATTCGAATAGTTACAAAACACCATAGGAAACATTAGAACCTGAACAGAAAACACTAGAAAGATCCTTGCGGTGCTCACAATCAACTCCGGCCCCAGAAGGGCCAACATAGCCCCTGTCACGATAAAACCACGAACGAGTAGAGGAAGTCATCCAATGAGCTAAATGGTTTAACACCCTGGGAACGAAACAAAATTCTAGGCGCTTGAAGTTGGCCTGTAAATCAAGCAAGTCTGTTACAAAAATCACAACATCAGGAGGAGAAGGAGAGCTCCACCCGAAAAGGAATTGAATGAGAGTCAAACAATTAGATTCCACAACAATAGTATGCCGGTGGTTGTCCAGTGCTAATTGCAAGCCGAGGCAAGCGGCAAGAGAAATGGTTAACCCAGAAATCCATCACAGAACCCAAATGATCCCTAATCATTGCAACAGTGCCACCCTCCCTATGCATACCCCAAAATGCATTATCACAATTAATCTTGATAACCCCACACCCACAAATTAGAGCTGGTATTATCATTACCTGATTCAGAAATGGGAAAAGAGGGTAAAGTGAAGGGAATCCAGATAAAAAATTGTGCGGAAAACTGGTCTTTACACCATAATAAACATTTAATAGTAACTACATGATAGAAGAATATTACCTTGGTAAATAATGTTCATCGGTGAAGCACAAAAACGATAAATCGTCAGAACTCTTTGTAGAGATTTCTCGAAGAAATACTCCAAGCTCGATCCTCGCTCTTCGCTATCTCCACGAAGCTTTCGAATCTTTCATTGGCTTTTGAAGAACAAAAAGATGAAGGAGATTATGGAGTAGACTCTCTAACTAACAAAAATCTTTAAGGTTCAAAACCTTAACTCACAAAATCCCTTGGGCTCTCCCTTGTAGCTCACGAAATTCCTTGAGGACTCTCCCCTATAGCTCACGAAAATCTTGAGTTGAATAATGAATGATCAACTCCTCCACACGATTTGGGTGTTGGGTATTTATAGATGTAGATGGATATGGATTTTATCCATATCTTGATCATTATCCTATAATGATAGTTATCCCTAAGAGTTTCTAATTAATGATAACTTTTATCATTAATAAACTCCTAGTTTATCTATAAGAAGTTAGTTATAACAAACTTTCTAATTTATGATTCATTTTCCTAAAAGGACTCCTTAATTAATGGGATGTAACTAACTCCCTAAAATTAAGGAAATAACCAACTCCCTAAAAACTAGGGATACATTGAATACAAACAATCTAGATTCTCCAAGGGTGTGCGTGAACTAGAGGGGGGCGTGAGCTTCATGAGGGGATTAGCGATAATCTTTATCCTTGTCTCTTTTGTTTCTTGACTTTCAAGTTAAGTATCTAATCTTGTTATATAAGGGTTAATTCATTAATAATTATCTACTAACCAAAGTCCCATAAACTTAGGAAACAAGAAGTGGGCGCCCACTTTAGGATGTCAATCCCATTGGCTTGGGCCCACCAATAAGGTCCATTTGATATGAGTTTTTATGAATATGGGTCCAACCCATATTCCCTTATCCCTTATTTTTGGTTGATTAAATAATTATTATTTTACCCTTTAAATAGATTAACATTTAATCTAAACTATAGATTAACATTTTATCTATTTAATGTAAATTAACATTTAATCCATTAAATATAGATTAACATTTAATCTATTATTTTAAGATTGTATTTCTTTATGAGCATCTCCATAGATTGCTCTGGGACATTCTAATCCTGACTTACCCTATGTTATCCTATTGACCCTTTAATAGAAATGACATCGGAATTACAAGTGACGTGAGATATCCATGTTGCAATTGAATCCAGTGTAAGAACATAAACCAATAAAGGATCCCGCCACATGAACTTTTGAATTCGATTGATCCTTCCAATAACATTATCCCCAATAGGCCTTCGAGATTAATATACTATCTAACTCATAGCCTATTGTAGATCATCCGGGTTTCCAAAACTTTTGATTAAGCCAAAAGAAACTATGTCTCATGTTAAAACATTTTGAGAAAAACTTTTATTAAGTACTATAATATATTTCAAACTTATTTGATTTCAAAATCAATTGCATAGGCTTTAAGCTTATTGGACTGTCTTACCCGAAACTTGGATAATCTCTCAATTTAATAAGCATGAATTTCTTATTTGAAATTCATCATGACTCGAACAGCTTTCTGATTATCCAACTGTCACCTTATCGTAGTCCCACAGGTAGAGAGTACTTAGGTACAATCAAAATAGTCTGATCATTTATAAATGAACTCATCAAATCTTAGGATCATCAAAACTGTTCAATGTGAATGAGAGACCAACTATCTGATAGTATGTTTATGCAACAGGTCTCTCATTGCATGCAATCAGTCAGTGTACATTTAAACACTCATATGCTGATGTGTAGTCTCCACTACAATAGTTTGAGATAAAACTACATCTCAACCATTGAGAACATCTTAGCACTAATGCCAGCCATATAAGTGAAGTGCCCAGCTTCACCCATAGCTGTGACTCTATAAGGTATAAGGAACTGGAAAGCTATATCTACCTGTGATAGTCCAATACCTATCACATAGATTTCCTACAATATATCCTAGGGACCTTGTTCGATATCTTATATCGTATAGATTATCTCATGATCTTGGTCAATTACCCATAATGAATTCACAATAGATTATTAATCTAATCAATAAGAATCTTACAATATAAATGACTTTTCAGGGCATAATGTCCAACATAAAGTAGAGAACACCTCAAGAGCATAGCTGAGCGCATGCTAAATTACGAGTTGTGGCGGAGAAGAAATAACAGTAAAAATGTGAGTACAACACTCCTTCCATAGGTGCTAGAGAATGGTGCAAATTTGAATGAGAATAAAGTCTTAATCTGGATGGCACAAGAGCTTTTGGTATATTCTGAACCATCAATCTTCAAATCAAGATGTCGGAATCGCAAGCGATTGAATACTTAGAGAGGACCCCAGTTAAACTGCCCGCAAAAAATCACAATAGAGTAGACAATGTTCGATTGTCTCATCCAGACAGTCACACCAAGGGCAATGAGAAAATGGAAGAATAAGACGCTGAATCAGATTTGCACCCACAACCAATGCACTAGAGCAACATTTCCAAAGAAAAAACTGTATTTTTCAAGGTATTGGAAGATGCCATAATACCTTCCAAGATTCTGAAGCGATTGAATGTGAAGAGCTAGCTGATGAATTACCTTCATTTCGAGCACTTTGACCGGCAATATTATAGGCAGATTTGATGGAGAACTTTAGAATAGTGCCAAACCCATTGGTCTGGCTTTCTGCGAGAACTAGGATGGAGTGCTAAAATGGCCTATCATTCAATAGGGGAGAACAAACTATCAATGCCCTGAGATTCCATGTATGAGATGGTAAGATCAAATCCGAAACCAACTCCGACTCTATAGAGCAATGAGCTAGCTTTTGAGAGAGGGGTTTAAAATTAAGAAGATCAAGGAGCCACAGTGAGGACCATATGTTGATGTTGGTTCCGGTTCCAACTTGCTTCCTTAGACCTTTTAGAAGAAGCTTCTAACCAACTAATAAACTACGCCAACCCCAAGAAGGACAATGAAATAGTTGTGTCTCCAGAAACTCCGAATGGGGAAGTATATGAATTTGAGAAATTGAGCCCAAAAGGAGTTGAATTTGAGAAATTCAGTAATTAACCTCCAACATTGCTTGGCCAAAAAAACCAAAGTTGAAATAAGAGAAAGTTCGGAACACCCCAAGCCTCCAAACGGTTAGCCTCAAGGTTACAACCTTGGGTACCCCTACTAATTTTGATAATAACACAATAATGAAATGAAAATTATGGTACTAATCATTTTGTTCAAGTGCTTAAATATTTCAGATTATAAGGAAGATAACACTCCTATCATGGCAAAAGGATGAAAATTATCCAAGAGGAAGTTCAACTCAAAGTATAAAATTGAATAATTCAAGTTATACCTATAGTCCAAGTCGGGTCCATTGAAGACAAAGTCAAATCATCAAGGCCCAAGATCAGTCAAGATCAACTCTCAAGAAGCCTTCAAATGTAATTTTATTTTATTTTGAGTGTCTAGGACTCATGTAAGAAGTCCTCAAAATATTGGTAAGTTGAATGCTCAAAGTTCATAGATTGACCATAGGAGCCTAGGACACATTTTGATCATCATTCTAAGGCCCTAAGGATTCACAAAATCATGTTAAAAGATAGTAACTTGACATAGGAATTCATTCTCATCATTTTGGTTTGATCCAAGACAGAATTCAGAAAATCTGTTCTGAATTCATCGACGAATTCTCAGAGCAATTTGAATTCAGCGACGAATTAAAGACATGAAATGAAGAATTGCTCACTGTCTTAGGAATTCGGCGACGAACTGAGGAGGGAACTCCACTTCGTCGACAAATTGATGCCTAAAACAGAAAAATCGTTATAACGGCTAGTTTTTAACAACCTTCAACGCATTTAATGTTTCATCAACGGCTATTTTGGATCAAGTGCTATAAAAGAAATTCATTTATAAACTAAATACAACTTTTGATCAGTGCAATAACTTCTATCAACTACTCCTTCACTCTTATTGATTTCTCACTCACTAAACTCCATTTATTTTGAGAGATTTCATTAGAATTTGTACTCCACTCTTATTTAGCTCAATTCAGGAGCTTTTAATTCAGATTTTCAAATTCACAAATCTTTTATCAAAAGATGGTCAAGAATCTAGGATTCTTGCACTTGAAGCTGTTGCTTCAGCAAGAGAGGGAAGAGCTCTTGCAGGTTTCAACCCGGCCTAAAGGAGGGTTTGAAAGGTTATGTCTCAACCTGAAAGAGAGATTGTACAGGTTTAGGCTTCACCAGTGAAGGAGTCTGTGCGATTAAGGAATCGTGGTGAGTCCTCTAGCTGGAATAGCTTGAGGTGAGGAGTAGGCTGGAATTGCTAAACCTCGTGAACAAATTCTGTGTTTGTTCTTCTTACTCTTCTCCTTTACTTTCAACATTATTATTTTTATTAATTTTTAGTTGCAAAATTAATTCTTATTCCGCATTATAGACTTAGAGTTTAAAATTTTAAAATCTACCATAGACCATATTCACCTCCCCTTTAGGGTCATTGTAGGGGGATTTGAATAAAAATTTATGCGGAAACTGGATCCAGATGATCTTTACACCATTGAAAGCAACTAATACTATTTAGGAGTTTTAGTCATATTACCTCGGTGAATGATGTTCACCGGTGAAGCTAAATCCAACTCGAATCATCATAACTTTTTGTAGAGATTTCTCGAAAAAATACTCGAAGCTCGATCCTTGTTCTTTGCTATCCCCGCGAAGCTTTACAATCTCTACTTGGAATTGAAGAAGCAAGAAGATGAAGATGGATGTTGGTGTAGACTTTCTATCACCCAAAACTCTAAGGTTCAAAAACCCTAAGCTTCAAAACCCAACTTGGAGAAGCCCTTGAAGCTCATGAAAATCCAAGAGATTATTCTCTTGGAGCTCATGGTTTTGGAGAGGAGAGATGAGAGAGAAAATTAAGAGAGAGAGAGAGTGGTGTACGGTTGGGGGGTTGTGGTGTATTTATAGGACTTGGATCAAGTCCAATCGTAATACAATTACAACTTTCCCTTAACAATTATTTAATAATAATAACTCTTATTATTAATTAAATAATATCTTTGTTTAACTATAACTACTTTAGTCATAGAAAATCTACTAATCTAGGAGTCCTTCTCAAAAGAGGATTCCTCAATTAAAAGGATTAAACAAACTCCTCAATTAAAGGAATTCTAATCCAATTAGGAGACCATCCAAAGGGGGGGAGTGAACCAAGGAGGGCGTGAGCTTCATGGGAGTCTTGGACTCCAAGTTGTAATCCAATTACAACTTCTTTTTCTTTAATCTTGCATTCCAAGCATTGGAATCTTATTCCATAAAATAAGGATTAATAATTAATTAATTATACAATTAACCAAATCCTAATCTAATTAGGATACACTAATGGGCGCCCCACCCTAGGGATTAAATCTCATGGACTTGGGCCCACTTTTAAGGTCCATTTTTAGTGGGTTTATGGATATGGGTCAAACTCATTTCCCCTTTTATTGGGTTAGTTAAATAATGATTAATATCATCCTTTAATTTAAATTAATAATTAATTTAAACCATAGATTAACTTTTAATCTATGTAATCAATGATTAACATTTAATCATTTTAAATAATTGATTAACATTTAATCAATTGTTTGAGCTTGTATTTCTTATGTGAGCATCTCCACAGATTGCTCTGGGACATTCAAACCCTGGCTTATCCAATATTATGCCATTGACCCTAAATAGGAATTACATCGGAATTGCAAGTGACGTGAGATATCCATGTTGCAATTGAATCCCAATGTAAGAATATTAACCAATACGGATCTCACCACGAGAACTTTTTAATTCAATTGATCATTCCAATTTCATTATCCCTAATGGGCCTTCGAGATTATTTATACTATCTAACTCATAGCCCATTGCACATCATCCGGGTTTCCAAGACTTATGATTAAGTCATGAGAAACATTTTCTCATGAAAAATATTTTGAGAAAAACATTTGTATAAGTATAATATATTTTAAATAAAATATATTTCAAACTTGTTTTGTTTCAAAATCACCTACGTAGGATTTAAGCTTAATCGACTGTCTTACTTGGAACTTGGATAGTCTCTCAAATTAATGAGTATGGATTTCTTGTTTGAAATTCATTATGACTCGAACAGCTTTCTGACTATCCAACTATCATTGTATCGTAAACAGTCAGATTACTGCTCAGTTATAAATGAACTCATCAGATCTAAGGGTCATGGAAACTGTTCAATGTGAATGAGAGACCAACTATCTGATAGTATGTTTATGCAAGAGGTCTCTCATTGAATGCAATCAGTCAGTGTACATTTAAGCACCCATATGCTGATGTTTAGTCTCCACTACAATAGTTCAAAATAGAACTACATCTCAACTATTGAGAACATCTTAGAATAGTGGCAGCCATATAAGTGAAGTGCCCAGCTTCACCCATAACTGTGACTATATAAGGTGTAAAGAACTGAAAAGTTATATCTGCCTATGATAATCCAATCACATAACTTTCCTACAATATATCCTAAGGACATTTATCGATACCTCAATATCATATAGATCATCACATGATCATGATCAATTACTCATAATGAATACACAATAGATAAAGAAGAAGTCTTTATTAATCAAATTAATAAGAATCTTACAATCTAAATGACTTTTCTGGGCATCATGTCTTCATTACCTGGACAACAATTGGTATCAGAGCCTAATAATCTAAATAGATTTAAAATATCGTAGAGTAATCGATTTTAATGGCAAACAACAGTTTTGCAACAAGCCTAAGAGAAGGACAGTCAACCACCAGACCTCCATTGTTTAATTGAGAGAATTATAACTATTGAAAAACCAAAATGATGTATTACATCCAAGCTCTAGATTATGAGTGTTGGAGGGTAATAGGCAAGAGCCCCCATCTTCCCACAAAAATTGTGGATGATGTTAGAATTCTTAAAGTAGAGGAAGAATAGATTGAAGCTGACATCAAGCTCATTCAAATCAATGCTAAAGCCATCAGCAACCTCTACTGTGCTTTAAGTCCCAAAGAATTTAATAGAATATCCGGATGTGACTCTACCAAAGAAATCTGAGATAAACTTGAAGTAACATATAAATGGACAAATCAAATTAAGGAAGAAAAAATAAGCATGCTTGTTCACAAGTATGAATTGTTTAAAATGGAAAAAGAAGAATCTATTGGTGACATGTTCACCAGATTTACTAGCATTCTTAATGGTCTAAAATCTCTGGGTAAAGTGTATTCTAATGCAGAGAATCTGAGAAAGGTTCTTCGTTCACTACCCAAGGTGTGGACACCAAAAGTTATTGTCATCCAGGGAGCTAAAGACCTCACCAAGCTGCCTATGAATGAGTTGTTGGGATCTCTCATGACCCATGAAGTAATAATGAAGGACCAACTTCCTGAGGAACTAAGTGCCAAGAAGGGGCTAGCTCTCAAGTCATCTCTAGTGGAAGAGAGTGATGAGGAATTCAGCAATGACAATGAGGACATTGACTTAATGGCAAGAATGTTCAAGAGGTTTCTCAAGCATAAGAAGAACTTCAAGAAGAGACCATACAAGAAGGAGTTCTCTAAGGAGGTGTCCAAGGCTGAGGCAAGCAAGAAGGAGCCTCTTACATGTTATGAATGCAAGAAGCCTGCTCACATCAGAACTGATTGCCATCAACTCAAGAAGAGTTAAAGATTCAAGAAGAAAACAATGATGATTACTTGAAATGTTCTGAAGGGAGCAAGTCAGAGGACTCAAGTGATAAAGAAGTGATATATTTGTGCCTCATGACAAATGAGGAAGAGGTAACTTTTACTTCAAATGACTCTCTTTCTTATGATGAAATAAGGGATGCCTTTGATGAGCTTTACCTGAATTTACTAGAATAACTCAAATGAATAAATCTTTTAAAAAGGTCATCCATACTTGTAAACACCGCAATTTTGCACCCCTATTCTCTTTGCACACCTCTAAAAACCCTTTTAACAACCCTCTTTCCACGTGCTTCGATTTCCAAAAATGCCACTCAGGTAAAAAATGATCAAAATACCCCTATGGTGAAAAATGATCAAAATACCCCTAAAAAATGCTAAAATTTGTTCATTTTATCAAAAATGATTTTACAAATTTTTTGATGAATTTTGGTTATTTTTGGAATTAAATCGGACTTAAAACGGTAGAAAATGACTAAAGTAAAAATGACCAAAATGCCTCTAAAATGTGCTAAAAACTTCATTTTTTATCTAAAATATTTTTCTGGATTTTTTCAGTTCAATTTTGACTATTTTCGGGCTAAAAACGGAAAAAGGGCTTATCGGCGAATCGAGGAGTGCCACGTGACATTTTTTAAACCCCTATATTTAAAAAATTGCCCCTCTCGTCAGACGGTTCAACCCCATCGACATCGTGTTTAAAAATATCTTAAATAGGGGAGCTACTTCAAACAGCGCCCCTAGTAAAGTACAATTTTGCCGCCATACTGTTCATTGCCGCCTACTGTTTTGGTAATATCCAAATAAGGGCGTTACTTCAAGTAGCGCTCCCTTATTTTTTGACCCTTATAAATACCCCACCCCCTCTCTTTCAAAAATTCCATTCTACTTCCTCTCTTCTCTCTCCTCTTTCAAAAATTCATCTTTAGCGTTGGCGATCCCGGGAATTCGATTTCGAATAATCATTCTCGGGAGCACTTATTTCAAAGACCCTTTTGGGTTTCTCGAAAGGTAAAATATCTCAAACTCTGACTTGCTTAGTCTTTTATTAGTTTTAATTATTTTATTATTTTTAAATACTTAGACTGCTTGCCCTGTCGAACCCCTGCCCGGTTTTACTTAAACCTATCCTACCTTGTCGAACCTCTGCCCGGTTTTACTTAAACTTATCCTATCATATTGAACCCCTGCCCGGTTTTACTTAAAACTAGCTACCCTGTCAAACCTCTGCCCGAACTTCGGTTCAAACTTAGCCTACCCTGTCGAACCTCTGCCTGAACTTCGATTCAAACTTAGCCTACCCTGTCGAATCTCTGCTTGAACTTCGGTTCAAACTTAGCCTACCCTGTCGAACCTCTGCCCGAACTTCGGTTCAAATTTAGCCTACCCTGTCGAACCTTTGTCCGAATCTCGGTTCAAACTCAGCTTACCTTAGCCGAACCTCTATCCGAATCTCGGTTCAAACCCTGGTTCAAACCCAACTTGCCTTAGCCAGACCTCTGTCCAAACCTCGCATCAAACCCTGGTTGTAACGACCCGAATATTTTTATAAATAAAAATATTATATATATTCAGTATATGACTAAATATTTGGTAATTCCTAGTATTAACTAAGTATATAAGTCATTATATCACTTAATTAGGTGATAACGGAGTATATTAAGATTAATACATAAAGCTTAGTGTTAATATAGGTATTTAACACTAAAGTAATTTAATTAGGTGATAATGGAGTATATTAAGATTAATACATAAAGCTTAGTGTTAATATAGATATTTAACACTAAAGTAATTTAATTAGGTGATAATGGAATATATATTAAGCTTAATGTATAAAGCTTAGTGTTAATATAGGTATTTAACACTAAAGTAATTTAATTAGGTGATAATGGAATATATACTAAGCTTAATGTATAAAGCTTAGTATTAATATAGGTATTTAACACTAAAGTAATTTAATTAGGTGATAATGGAATATATACTAAGCTTAATGTATAAAGCTTAGTGTTAAAATAAGTATTTAATAATAAGTAAATTGGATCATGACAAGTGGCAATATCCAAGCGTGGATGCCCATTTATTTAAGGAAAAAAGTTGATCATGAACTAAGAGGAGGACACATGGCAAATGCCACATGTCAACACCACAAAAAAGGGACGTCCAAGATTAACTGGGGTTAGAGTAAATTAACTATGATGAGTTAATCATGAGTAAATTAGTGGAGTTAAAAAAGTGTGATGATGATCATGTGGATTTAATCAAAGAAATATAAGAGGGATGAACCAAAGCTCACGCCCACTTTAATGACCCTAGGGGTGTGAACTCAAGTTAAGGAAGTTAACCATGGGGTTATGAACTTAGTTGATAGGGCATTAACCCTTAAGCCATGTACAATGTACACGCCCACCTTGGTGATACATGAATTGTGGTTAAAATAATTAGTTAACTATGAATGTAATCAATGAATTTGTGTAATACATGGACCATGATAAACATAGGGTTATACCACACATCAAACCATGGTTAGACCATGGGTTAAAATATATACCTTAGTTAAAAGAATGCTGGAATTAAAGAAATTATGACATTCATGAACTGAAAGAAATGAAAAAGGAAGAGAAAAAGAAGAAGAAAAAAAGAAAGAAAAGAAGAAAGGGATCGTGTCAAGCCCTACTTCGGTTTCAATAAAAAGAGTAAGTTATATTCGATAATATTATTTTGAATAATATTTTAGAATGAAGGTTAGTAAAAGCAAATATTGTTAAAATAAGATGAAATAAGTAAGTTATATTCGATAATATTATTTTGAATAATATTTTAGAATTAAGGTTAGTAAAGGCAAATATTGTTAAAATAAGATGAAATAAGTAAGTTATATTCGATAATATTATTTTGAATAATATTTTAGAATGAAGGTTAGTAAAGGCAAATATTGTAAAAATAAGACGAAATAAGTAAGTTATATTCAATAATATTATTTTGAATAATATTTTAGAAGGAAGGTTAGTAAAGGCAAATATTGTTAAATTAAGACAAAATAAGTAAGTTATATTTGATAATACTATTTTGAATAATATTTTAGAATGAAGGTTAGTAAAGGCCAATATTGTTAAAATAAGATGAAATAAGTAAGTTATATTCGATAATATTATTTTGAATAATATTTTAGAATGAAGGTTAGTAAAGGCAAATATTGTTAAAATAAGATGAAATAAGTAAGTTATATTCGGTAATATTATTTTGAATAATATTTTAGAATGAAGGTTAGTAAAGGCAAATATTGTTAAAATAAGATGAAATAAGTAAGTTATATTCAATAATATTATTTTGAATAATATTTTACAAGGAAGGTTAGTAAAGGCAAATATTGTTAAATTAAGACAAAATAAGTAAGTTATATTCAATAATATTATTTTGAATAATATTTTAGAAGGAAGGTTAGTAAAGGCAAATATTGTTAAAATAAGATGAAATAAGTAAGTTATATTCAATAATATTATTTTGAATAATATTTTAGAATGAAGGTTAGTAAAGGCAAATATTGTTAAAATAAGATGAAATAAGTAAGTTATATTTGATAATATTATTTTGAATAATATTTTAGAATTAAGGTTAGTAAAGGCAAATATTGTTAAAATAAGATGAAATAAGTAAGTTATATTCGGTAATATTATTTTGAATAATATTTTAGAATGAAGGCTAGTAAAGGCAAATATTGTTAAAATAAGATGAAATAAGTAAGTTATATTCAATAACATTATTTTGAATAATATTTTAGAATGAAGGTTAGTAAAGGCAAATATTGTTAAAATAAGATGAAATAAGTAAGTTATATTCCATAATATTATTTTGAATAATATTTTAGAAGGAAGGTTAGTAAAGGCAAATATTGTTAAATTAAGATAAAATAAGTAAGTTATATTCGATAATATTATTTTGAATAATATTTTAGAAGGAAGGTTAGTAAAGGCAAATATTGTTAAATTAAGATAAAATAAGTAAGTTATATTCGATAATATTATTTTGAATAATATTTTAGAATGAAGGTTAGTAAAGACAAATATTGTTAAAATAAGATGAAATAAGTAAGTTATATTCGATAATATTATTTTGAATAATATTTTAGAATGAAGGTTAGTAACGGCAAATATTGTTAAAATAAGATGAAATAAGTAAGTTATATTCGATAATATTATTTTGAATAATATTATAAAATGAAGGTTAGTAAAGGCAAATATTATTAAAATAAGATGAAATAAGTAAGTTATATTCGATAATATTATTTTGAATAATATTTTAGAATGAAGGTTAGTAAAGGCAAATATTGTTAAAATAAGATTAAATAAGTAAGTTATGTTCAAAAATATTATTTTGAATAATATTTTAGAAGGAAGGTTAGTAAAGGCAAATATTGTTAAATTAAGACAAAATAAGTAAGTTATATTTGATAATATTATTTTGAATAATATTTTAGAATGAAGGTTAGTAAAGGCAAATATTGTTAAAATAAGATGAAATAAGTAAGTTATATTCGATAATATTATTTTGAATAATATTTTAGAATGAAGGTTAGTAAAGGCAAATATTGTTAAAATAAGATGAAATAAGTAAGTTATATTCGATAATATTATTTTGAATAATATTTTAGAATGAAGGTTAGTAAAGGCAAATATTGTTAAAATAAGATGAAATAAGTAAATTATATTCGGTAATATTATTTTGAATAATATTTTAGAATGAAGGCTAGTAAAGGCAAATATTGTTAAAATAAGTTGAAATAAGTAAGTTATATTCAATAATATTATTTTGAATAATATTTTAGAAGGAAGGTTAGTAAAGGCAAATATTGTTAAATTAAGACAAAATAAGTAAGTTATATTCAATAATATTATTTTGAATAATATTTTAGAAGGAAGGTTAGTAAAGGCAAATATTGTTAAAATAAGATGAAATAAGTAAGTTATATTCGATAATATTATTTTGAATAATATTTTAGAATGAAGGTTAGTAAAGGCAAATATTGTTAAAATAAGATGAAATAAGTAAGTTATATTAGATAATATTATTTTGAATAATATTTTAGAATTAAGGTTAGTAAAGGCAAATATTGTAAAATTAGATGAAATAAGTAAGTTATATTCGATAATATTATTTTGAATAATATTTTAGAATGAAGGTTAGTAAAGGCAAATATTGTTAAAATAAGATGAAATAAGTAAGTTATATTCGGTAATATTATTTTGAATAATATTTTAGAATGAAGGCTAGTAAAGGCAAATATTGTTAAAATAAGATGAAATAAGTAAGTTATATTCAATAACATTATTTTGAATAATATTTTAGAATGAAGGTTGGTAAAGACAAATATAGTTAAAATAAGATGAAATAAGTAAGTTATATTCAATAATATTATTTTGAATAATATTTTAGAAGGAAGGTTAGTAAAGGCAAATATTGTTAAATTAAGACAAAATAAGTAAGTTATATTCAATAATATTATTTTGAATAATATTTTAGAAGGAAAGTTAGTAAAGGCAAATATTGTTAAATCAAGATAAAATAAGTAAGTTATATTCG
The DNA here is from genome assembly GCA_015143295.1 of Tetracentron sinense. Taxonomy (NCBI): domain Eukaryota; kingdom Viridiplantae; phylum Streptophyta; class Magnoliopsida; order Trochodendrales; family Trochodendraceae; genus Tetracentron; species Tetracentron sinense. The sequence continues at coordinate 26,773,228 of CM026571.1, forward strand.
ATAATATTATTTTGAATAATATTTTAGAATGAAGGTTAGTAAAGATAAATATTGTTAAAATAAGATGAAATAAGTAAGTTATATTCGATAATATTATTTTGAATAATATTTTAGAATGAAGGTTAGTAACAGCAAATATTGTTAAAATAAGATGAAATAAGTAAGTTATATTCGATAATATTATTTTGAATAATATTTTAGAATGAAGGTTAGTAAAGGCAAATATTGTTAAAATAAGATGAAAAAAGTAAATTATATTCGGTAATATTATTTTGAATAATATTTTAGAATGAAGGCTAGTAAAGGCAAATATTGTTAAAATAAGATGAAATAAGTAAGTTATATTCAATAATATTATTTTGAATAATATTTTACAAGGAAGGTTAGTAAAGGCAAATATTGTTAAATTAAGACAAAATAAGTAAGTTATATTCAATAATATTATTTTGAATAATATTTTAGAAGGAAGGTTAGGAAAGACAAATATTGTTAAAATAAGATGAAATAAGTAAGTTAGATTCGATAATATTATTTTGAATAATATTTGAGAATGAAGGTTAGTAAAGGCAAATATTGTTAAAATAAGATGAAATAAGTAAGTTATATTCGATAATATTATTTTGAATAATATTTTAGAATTAAGGTTAGTAAAGGCAAATATTGTTAAAATAAGATGAAATAAGTAAGTTATATTCGATAATATTATTTTGAATAATATTTTAGAATGAAGGTTAGTAAAGGCAAATATTGTTAAAATAAGATGAAATAAGTAAGTTATATTCGGTAATATTATTTTGAATAATATTTTAGAATGAAGGCTAGTAAAGGCAAATATTGTTAAAATAAGATGAAATAAGTAAGTTATATTCAATAATATTATTTTGAATAATATTTTTGAAGGAAGGTTAGTAAAGGCAAATATTGTTAAAATAAGATGAAATAAGTAAGTTATATTCAATAATATTATGTTGAATAATATTTTAGAAGGAAGGTTAGTAAAAGCAAATATTGTTAAATTAAGACAAAATAAGTAAGTTATATTCAATAATATTATTTTGAATAATATTTTAGAAGAAATGTTAGTAAAGGCAAATATTGTTAAATTAAGATAAAATAAGTAAGTTATATTCGATAATATTATTTTGAATAATATTTTAGAATGAAGGTTAGTAAAGACAAATATTGTTAAAATAAGATGAAATAAGTAAGTTATATTCGATAATATTATTTTGAATAATATTTTAGAATGAAGGTTAGTGAAGACAAATATTGTTAAAATAAGATGAAATAAGTAAGTTATATTCGATAATATTATTTTGAATAATATTTTAGAATGAAGGTTAGTAAAGGCAAATATTGTTAAAATAAGATGAAATAAGTAAGTTATATTCGATAATATTATTTTGAATAATATTTTAGAATGAGGGTTAGTAAAAGCAAATATTGTTACAATAAGATAAAATAAGTAAGTTATATTCGATAATATTATTTTGAATAATATTTTAAAATGAAGGTTAGTAAGTAAAATTTTGAATTAATATTCTAAATAACGATTTAGAATAGAGGTTAGTATTTTCGAAATAAATACTATGAGAAGAAACGAATAATCTATTATATTCTGAATAATAAATTATTATTTGATGATATTATGTGGATACGTTGGAAAATAGTAAAATAATATTATGTTGATGCTATGTTGGATTGCTGAAAAATAGTAAAAGAATACTATGCTGAAAATAATAAATGCGGTACTATGGTAAAGTGCTAAAAATAAAAAGTAATGATACTTCGTTGTTATATTTTCTACGTATGTTACATTCTAATTTATGATAGGAGAAATGATGTATTTGAAATACGAAAAAGAATTATTCTAAATTATAAAATTATAGTTATGAGATAGCTATAATAAAGATAATTAGAATGAAAAGTGTATAAGCATAATGTTGTGATTTATATGAAATTATTATCTTATAATGTCTTAAAGGGAAGACAAGAAAAAGATAAATACGCTTATCTTAAAAAGGTCTCAAGATAGTGGCAAGGCAAATGGATACCAGTTGGCAAAAACTCATGAGGGGTTAATGAAAATTCCAAGACGGGGTGAGCCAAAGGCAAAAACTCATGAGGGGTTAGTGAAAATTTCAAGACGGGGTGAGCCAAAGGCAAAAACTCATGAGGGGTTAATGATAACTCCAAGGTGGGGTGAGTCTAAGTCAAAAACTCATGAGGAGTTAATGAAAACTCCAAGACGGGGTGAGTCTAAAGAGGTACCTTGTAGTAATCATCTTGAGAGGCGAAATTAAGAAAAGTCTGAAAGATAAAAGAAAAGATAAAGGAAAGATAAAAATTATTTATCTTAAAAAGGTTTCAAGATAGTGGCAAGGCAAAGGGATATCATTTGGCAAAAACTCATGAGAGGTTAATGAAAACTTTAAGACGGGGTGAGCCTAAGGCAAAAACTCATGAGGGGTTAATGAAAATTGCAAGACAGGGTGAGCCTAAGACAAAAACTCATGAGGGGTTAATGATAACTCCAAGACGAGGTGAGTCTAAAGAGGTACCTTTTAATGATCAACTTGAGAGACAAAGTTAAGATAAATCGGATCCAAAGTAAAAGATGTATAAAGTAAATGATTTAATATTATATTCTTGTAATAAAGTTGTTATCTAAAAGTTTTATTATGCTTATTCTAACTTATTGTTCAGTATAATATTATGGAATATTCTTATTGGGCTTCATAACTCACTGACTTTTTATGTCGCTAGATGATCAGTGAAAGAAAAACTTGCAAGTGATGTTCGAGAAAAGACAGAGTCGCTTTTGACTATGCTGTTACATTTTGTGATATGTTCATTTTGATGTAATTAAATTGGTTATATAAACCTTAACTTTAATTATGGACATGGTTATGATGGCTATTGCGTATGGATGAATAAGGGTATAAAAAGTTTTAAATTCCCTTGATAATTTATGTTTCCGCAGAAATATAATAAAAATGATCTCACGGACGGATTACTCTTACATTTCATTAGTGAAATGTTAAATTTAAGACGAGTCGTGATAGTTGGTATCAGAGCGAGGTAATTCCCATCATAACATGTCCCTAGGTATAAAACTTAGTTTTATACATAGATATACACAAACAGAAAAACCTAGTTATATACATAGATACATAGTATAGACTAGGGTAAATGTGCACTAATTAGATGATAAGACTAGTCAAGATGATTATGAAAACTAGATCATAGAATGACTGGTAGAGATGATTATGCAAACTAGATCATAGAACGATTGGATTATATTAATGATTATTTTGATGATAGATGCAAACTACAAGGAAGAAATTATTAGTAATCCTAATAATGGTGAAGATGAATTTGAGGAAATTTTTGTGGATAATTTTGATATGATCATTTAGAGTTGGACATAAATAGTTATATCTTTAAGATATGATTGAAAATGACAGTATCCTAAAATATTTTGATGATTTCAAACTGTTGTAAGTGGATGAGATTAAAGTATACATCATTTTTAGGATTTATTGATCATTTAGTAATTGAAAAATGGTTTCAAATGATTACTTCTCGGAAGATGAGGTAACAAGTAAGCCTCCAGGAAATGAAGATTCATGAGAAGAGATTTTGGGAGATAACTCTGAGGAGTTTAGTTTGGGATCTAAGAAAACCATTTAGAGCCTTATATATATAGGTTATAAATGAATGATATAAGTTTGAAGCTTATCTGATGCAATGTTCATAAATTATATATTATGATTTTTGGCTGCATTGTTTGCTTAATTGTTTGTATTTTAAAGTTATTATACTATTATTTTAAATAGGAAAACATGCAGCCTAGGAAAGCCCCCAACGACACCTTAGCTGGAGCCTTTGAAGCCATAACAGCCCTAGCAAACCTAATACAACAACAGCAGAACCTGAATAATGCTCCTGTTGTACCACCCTTGAACCAAAGAAATGGAAACCGATTAGAGCAATTCAAGAGGCTGCCAACATTTTCTGGTACTACTGATCCCTTAGTAGCAAAAAAATGGATTCGAGGTATTGAGAAGATCTTTAGGGCAATGGCCTGTGTTGAGGAAAACAAGACCAAGTTAGCAGTGTTTATGTTAGAAGGAGAGGCTGAACACTGGTGGATAACAGTTGAGAGAACTATTCCAGAGAATCTTAGGCCTATTCCTTGGGTAAGATTTACTGAATTATTTTATGAAAAATATTTTTCATTTGCTATGAAGAAAAGAAATGAGATCGAATTTCTTCAACTCACACAAGGGAGTTTGACGGTTAGTGACTATGAACAAAAGTTCAATGAATTATCGAGGTTTGCACCACGATTGGTGGAAGATAAACAATGGAGAATAGATAAATTTGAGGAAGGATTGAAGATTGCAATCTGAGGGAAGTTAGTAGTTCAACGATTTACATCGTTTACAGATATTCTAGATCGGGCTTTGAAGATTGAAAGAATTCATGAGGAATTTCAAAAGCCTAGTTTTGACCAAGGAAAGAAACCAGTCGATAAGACTTGGGATAATAAATCATCCAGAGATTGGAACAAGAAAAGAAAATTTGAAGAGAACAAGCAAGGAAATGATACTAAGAAGTTAGTACCAATTTGTAATCTTTGTGGTAAGATGGGCCACAAATCTGAAAATTGTCAAGCGATTTCTGGAGCTTGTTATCAATGTGGCAAGACGGGCCATATCAGGAGAAATTGTCCAGAGTTACCAAAGAAATTGACGGATAGAGGCAAAGGTCGTGTCTTCGCTATTACTCAGGAAGAAGCCAAGGAATATGAGGACTTTATTGAAGGTAAGATGTTTCTTTTCCAAATTCATTCTATAGTATTAATAGACACTGGCTCTAAACATTCTTTTGTGTCTTCCCATTTTGCTAAGAATATTAGAACTAAGCCTGACACATTAGAGCACATAATATCGATTACCACACCATCTGAAAAGATTTTGTGCACCAAAACCTTCTACGATCAGTGTCCTACACAAATCGTCGGTGTGCAAATGATTGTTGATCTCATAGTGTTAGATATGAAAAATTTTAATCTCATACTAGGGATGGATTGGATTTCAAAACATTATGTAGTAAGTTGATTGTAAGGCTAGGACATTAACCTTTAAGATTCCAGACATCTTTTAGTTTGTTATACGAGGAATTGATAAGGAAGAAGAGTTTATGATCTATAACACCTCAATAGTCAAGGAATTTTTGAGATATATTTCCTGAGGAATTACCAAGACTTGCTCCAGTTCGGGGGATTGATTTTTCGATAGACATCATTCCTAGAACAAGCCCGATATAGAAAACACCTTAAGATTACACTCCAGACCTTGAAGGAAAATCAATTATTCACTAAATTCTTGAAGAGTGAATTTTGGCTAGAAAATGTATCTTTCTTAGGTCACATAGTATCCAGTGATGGAAATTCAGTGGATCCATCCAAGATTAAGGCAGTAATGGAGTGGGTAAGGTCAACTAATGTCACGGAGATCCGAAGTTTTTTAGGACTAGCCGATTATTACAGGAGATTTGTTGATGGATTCTCTAGGTTAGCTGCCCCATTAATTGAATTAAGAAGGAAAAATATCAAATTTGAATGGTCACCATTAGAGGAAAAGATTTTCAAGAATAGAAGAGTCAATTGACCACAACTTAATTTTAACAATCCCCTCAGGAACGGGATATTATTATGATGTGTCTCAGAAAGGAATAGGTGATAATAGTATTGATGCAAAATGGAAAAGTGATGGCTTATGCATCTAGGAAGTTGAAGACTCATGAACACAACTATCCCACTCACGATCTTGAGTTGTTAGTAATTTGGAGACATTAATTATTTGGGAGAAAAGTTGGTAGTATTCACCAACCACAAAAGTTGGAGGTATTTATTTTCTCAAAAAGAACTCAATATGCAATAATGAAGATAGATGGAGTTCTTGAAAGACTACTATTGTATAATTTAGCATCTATTGGTAAAGAAAATATCGTTACTGATGCACTGAGGAGGAAAATAATTGGGTCATTGGCAAGTATTAGAATGGAGATGTGAAAAGTGATTAAAGAATTTCATATTTGGGATTTGAATGTTAAGGAAAAAGATCAAAGTCAGTGTTGGTTACTATTCAAGTCTAGCCTGAATTAATATGAAAAACTAAGGAAACATAGGCTCGAGATACTGAATTAATGACACTTGAGGATAAAATCCAGGAAGGTCAATCTAATGATTTCAAAGTTTCGGCTGATGGGATTCAAAAATTTTGAAATCGAATATATGTACGGAGTTGAAAATGAGTTATTAGACGAAGCTCACAAGTCTTGATATGCTGTACATCTAGGGAACACAAAGATGTACCATTAATTAAAGTCAAATTATTGGTGGAATGGTTAGAAGAGAGGCTCATTAATGTTCTTGATCATAAGAAGCATGTATTGTGGAACAAGACAGAATAATTATTACAAAGTCTTGTAGCAATATCACGGTCAAGAAGAGACGACTTGGAAGCGTGAGACCGAATGTAACGACCCCAAAATCCTACTAAGGCTAAAATAGGACTTTGGAATCGCCACATTACTTAAACCTGCTTAAAACCATGCATACAAGGCTACTACACGAGTCTCCAAAAATGAGAGTAATAAAATTCCGATATATAAACCCAATCCAACCTGCACAAGTCTAAGGTCTATATATACAACTCACAATGAACCAACAAGTCTGATACACAACTAATAAGAAGTCTACTGAGCAACATCCTCTAAAAGTCAAATACAAAACTCTCTCAATGAAAGGAAATATAAACTAAGAGGTGTAGCCGCCCAAATCTCCGGCTCCCTCCTCAGAAGGCTCACCTTCACCTCCTTCCTCGAGGTAAGTCTCCTCAACCCACGGCTCCGCCGTGTACTCCTGCTCTATACCTGCCAAGATAAAATCCGGCTGAGTACAAAGGTACTCAGTGTATATAAAATCCAACCAACAATAATGATATACCTGCACTTAGTCAGAAACATATTCAATAGCATAATAACATAATCAGAGTGCGGAAGAACGGGTGCGCATATACATCATATCATCACCTTGACTCGTGTATTTGTGAGAATCTTAGACTTAGAAAACCATACACTTATGAGGTACTTATGCTTACGAGACCACGTGCTTGTGAGATGCTTATGCTTATGCTTATGCACTTATTCAGATCATACAAGGATGAGACATGCCGTTCTTGGCGGATACGGACCATGTCATGCTTATGCTTATTCAAAATGCCATACATATGTCATGCTCATGCTTGTGGCCCACATGTGTGACTTGTGAGACTCTTATCTTAACATACACGTGCTTGTGTGCTTAAGTGTCGAAATTAATATTCGAGCTGGTAATTGCTTAGGTTCCGATCTCCCACCATGGAAACTCCACTATATGTCCCATACCAAATAGTTAGAGAATTCCCGGTTTGAGAGATGTTCCTCTAAGTTCTTACCTTCCCGACTATCAATTCTCATGCAAGTAATTAAGTATACTTAACAAACAATCACATATATATTTCTTATCATAATTCTTAACATCATTTATAATCCATTTACCACCATTTCATAAAAGTATCATAGCATTTATTCTCACAGACATTTTCACAAACACCTTGAGTACACATAATATGAATCCATTGTTTCTCTACCTTTTCATGCATTCATCAAATCATAATTCCATCCATACAATCCATATATTCATCCACATCCACAAATTAATCCCATCCTCCATACATTTCCCATCCTCCATACATTCTATCCACATTTCCAATCCATATATCCATCCATAATTAGCTTGCTTCTTAGAAAATTAGGGAAAATGCATCAAACATCTATTTCTACCATTTCTAGCATCTTAACATTCACAAAACCTTAAAATAAAGTTGATTAGGATAGTATATCGACCTTAGGAATCCTTCCCTTGGATTCAAAATGCTCCCGAGACGATTTGGAGAAGCTTTGAGGACGATCTCCAAGCTTTCCTCTCAATCTTCTACCAATCTCCTTCCTCTCCAAGCAACCCTCTCTCAAAACCCTAGGGTTTCTCCCCCTTTTTGCCAAATTAGGTTAGAACTAGGTGGAGTATTTTAATATTTCGAGTAGGACCCCCTATTTATAGCCCCAAGGTCTGAGAACGAAAAGACCAAAAAGCTCATACTAAAATTCTGTAAAAATCACGAAAGACCGAGCGATCGGTGGTTATGACCGAGCGATCGGTTGCCTACCGATCGATCGGTGTTTATGACCGGGCGATCGGTCAAAAACACACTCTCTGGAAAATTTCTCCATACAAAATTTTGGACCAGTCGATAGATACCGATCGATCGGTTTTGGACTGATCGATCGCTGGTTCTGACCGAGCGATCGGTTGCCTATAGATTTTTGACCCGCTTTACTGTTTTGGCCATAACTTTTGACTCGCTCGTCGGATTTTGACGATTCAACTTGGGTTGGATTCGTCTTTTGAAAACGAACATTTCTGGTGTTAGAATTTCTAAATTCCACTTAATTAATAGACTAAATTACCCTTAATGCAATGCACTAAAAACATGAAAAAATTCGGGTCTCTACATCCTCCCCCCTTAAAAGAATTACGTCCTCGAAATTACGTACCTTAGGTGAATAAATATGGGTACTTTTCGCGGACTTCGGCTTCTCTCTCCCAAGTAGCCTCTTCTCTAGAGTGATGCTCCCATTGCAAGAGCACAAGAGGAATGACCTTAGAACGCAAAACTTGCTCTTTCCGGTCCAAAATTCGAGCCGGTTGCTCTACTAGAGTCAAATCTTCCCGAACTTCCAACGGTTCCAAATGAATGACATGTGAAGGATCAGCAATGTACTTCCTCAACATAGAGACGTGAAAGACATTATGCACACCTTCCATGTGAGGTGGCAAGGCAACCCGATAAGCAACTTCCCCGACTCGGGTGATGATCTCAAAAGGACCCACATATCTCGGACTGAGCTTGCCTCGCTTGCCGAATCTCATCACCCCCTTCGTAGGCGAGATCTTTACAAATATAAAATCTTCGACTTGGAACTCAAGATCTCTCCTCCGAGTATCGGCATAGCTCTTCTATCTACTCTGAGCTACTTTCAACCTCTCCCTGATCAACTGCACTCTATCCGCAGTCTGACCAACGAGCTCGGGACCCAAAAGCTTCCTCTCACCAACTTCGTCCCAACACAAAGGTGAACGAAAACTCCTCCCATAAAGTGCCTCAAACGGTGCCATCTGAATGCTAGCTTGATAGCTGTTGTTGTAGGCAAACTCAACCAACGGCAAGTGATCAACCCAACTACCCTGAAAGTCTAACATGCAAGCTCGTAGCATGTCCTCTACGATCTGGTTCACTCTTTCAGTTTGCCCATCTGTCTGCGGATGAAATGCCATACTAACATCCAAATGGGAACCCATGGCCTGCTGAAAACTCTTCCAGAATCTGGATGTAAATCTCGGATCTCGATCAGAAACAATACTAACTGGCACTCCATGCAAACGAACTATCTCCTTGATATAGAGATTAGCCAATTGATTGGAGTTGAAAGTAGTCCGATATGGAAGAAAATGAGCTGATATAGTCAATCGGTCAACCACAACCCAAATGGCATCAAGGTTCTTGGCTGTCTTTGGCAAACCAACAACAAAATCCATGGAGATATTTTCCCACTTCCACTCGGGAATAGGAAGAGACCGAAGAAGTCCTGCCGGCCTCCTGTGTTCGGCCTTCACCTGCTGACACACCAAACACTTGGATACAAAGGTAGCCACATCTTTCTTCATACATTTCCACCAGAAATACTTCTTAAGGTTTTGGTACATCTTAGTACCTCCCAGATGCACGGTGTACTTGGACTTGTGTGCTTCATCCAGAATCTCCCTTCTTAGATCCTCATCATCCGGAACACAAAGTCTACCCTTGAAACAAACTCCACCATCTCTCCAAGAGAAATCCTCAAACCCGCTGCTCAGTGACTTATTCATGGCAGCGTGCAGTTCTCCATCATTCCACTGCAGATCTTTAATCTTGTTCAAAAAGGTTGGCCTGACCATAATGTTAGCCAACAAGGCTCCAGAAGCTCCCACACTGAAACCTGCATCAAGGCTAGACACCTCTTCTAGTAACTTCCATTCTTGGACCATCAAGTGTGCCAAGAACCTAGTAGGTCTCCTACTTAGAGCATCTGCCACTACATTCGCTTTCCCCGGGTGGTACTGGATAGAACAATCATAATCCTTGAGGAATTCCACCCAACGACGTTGCCTCAAATTCAGCTCTTTCTACGAGAACAAATACTTTAGACTTTTGTGGTCGGTGAAAACTTCAAACTGCGCACCGTACAAGTAGTGTCTCCAGATCTTAAGAGCAAAAACCAAGGCTGCTAACTCCAAATCATGGGTAGGATAGTTCTTCTCGTGATCTTTCAACTGTCGAGAAGCATATGCAATCACCTTCCCGTGTTGCATAAGAACACAACCTAACCCAACGAGTGATGCGTCACTATACACCACAAAATCTTCACTACCCGATGGAACAGTCAAGATCGGAGCGGTGGTGTGACGCTTCTTCAACTCAAGAAAACTCTTCTCACACTTCTCATTCCACTCGAATCTAGCGTTCTTTTGAGTTAGATGAGTAAGCGGAGCTGCCAAACTGGAAAATCCTTCTACAAATCTTCGATAATATCCAGCTAGGCCCAAGAAACTTCGAACCTCTGTAACACTCTTTGGTCTTCCCCATCCTTCCACTGCTTCTATCTTAGCAGGGTCAACTGAAATTCCCTCTTCTGACACCACATGGCCTAGAAATGCTACTTTTTCTAGCCAAAATTCGCACTTGCTAAGCTTAGCATATAGCTTATGCTCACGGAGTATCTTCAGGGTGATCCGGAGATGCATCTCATGCTCCTTCTGCGTCCTGGAGTACACTAAAATGTCATCCACAAACACGATCACAAAGCGGTCCAGAGTCGGCTTGAAGATCCTGTTCATGAGATCCATGAATGCTGCCGGGGCGTTTGTCAAACCGAACGGCATGACTAAGAATTCAAAATGCCCATATCTGGTCCTGAAAGCAGACTTAGGCACATCTTCCACCTTTATCTTCAGCTGATGGTAGCCCGACCTCAAATCAATCTTGGAGAAATACTTAGCTCCTTGCAACTGATCAAACAAGTCATCGATCCTAGGTAAAGGATATTTGTTCTTGATGGTGACCTTGTTCAGTTGCCGATAGTCGATGCACATCCTCATCGAACCATCCTTCTTCTTCACAAACAAAACAGGAGCTCCCCAAGGTGATACACTTGGGCGGATAAATCCAAGACCAAGCAATTCGTCAATCTGCTCCTTAAGCTCTTTCAACTCTGCTGGAGCCATCCTATATGGCGCTTTAGAGATGGGTGCCGTACCCGGAGCCAACTCAATTGCAAACTCTACTTCTCTATCCGGTGGCAAACCCGGTAAGTCTTTAGGAAAGACATCCATGAATTCCTCTACAATAGGGATACTTGAGAAATCTGGTGCTTCCGAGGTAGTAAGACTCAATGCCGCGAAACGGGCTAAGTCCTTCTTCTTCAACCCTTGGAAACGAAAAGAGGGCTCACTGATTGGTCTAAAGTTGACTACCTTCCCAAAACAGTCAACATGCCCATGGTATTTGGAAAGCCAATCCATGCCTAAAATGACGTCAAAGTCTTGGAACTCAAGGACAATCAGATCAGCTGGCATCTCTCTCTGGCCTACTCGAATATCACAAGCTCGATAGACCTTATCAGTAATAACAGAAGTACCAACAGGAGTAGCGATAGACAATTCACGATCTAACAGACTTGGCTCAATCAGAAATTCTCGTGCAAAACTAGGTGTGACGAAGGAGTGAGTGGAACCAGTATCGATCAAAACATGAGCGAGGAAATCATTTATCAACAATGAGCCTGAATTAATACACAAAGCTAATTTGTCAAATCATGAATACATACATGCATCTTACATCATACCACATAACATTTAATATCACACACATAGCATCAGAACAATATTTTAATTGACTAAAGCACAATTAAACGTACCCTGCACAACGTCGTCGGACGCCTGTGCATCCCGCTCCGAGGTAGCAAACACTCGACCCTGAGCTGGCTGGTGAGGTTGCTGAGGTCTAGGACCCTGTGGTGGCCTCTGCTGTGTGGACTGCCTACCTGGGGGCCTGACTCCCTGTGGCTGAGTCGACTGAATCCCCTGCTGAATGCGGAGTGGGCAATCTCGGATCCGGTGTGAGACCTCACCACAATGGAAACAACCTCCAGTAATTGCCCTACACTCTCCCACTTTGTGCCTCTTTCCGCACTGGCGGCATACATCAAACAGCTGAAAGCCAGTAGTAGGCGGAGCCACCTGAGCTGCTCGTGGGGCTACCTGAGTAGGCCTCTGATACGGGGTAGGCCTAGCAATCGGCATAGGACCCGACACCCTTGGCCTCTTGTCCTGAGGACCAAACCTACCTGCTTGCAACTTCTCCCTCTTCTTCAACAATTCTTCTGAATTCTTCTCAGCTATCAAAGCACGTTGGTACACTTCCCTACATGTCTCAAGCTGAAGTATCGAAACCTTCTCTGGAATAAAATCCTTCAAGCCTCGCTCAAACCTCTTTGCCTTCATTCTCTCCGTAGCAATCAAGTGAGGAGCGAACCTAGAAAGCTCTACAAACTTGGCCTCATACTCGGCCACTGACATCCTCCCTTGCTCCAAGGTAGAGAATTCAATCTCCTTCTGATCTCTCACAAACACCGGGAAGTATCTCTCATAGAAGATGTCAAGAAACTCTCCCCAAGTCCACTCCTGTCCGGCTCGCACCTCATTCCTCTGCCTAGATGCGGCCCTCCACCAATGTTCAGCCTCGCCTTCCATGACGAAGGAGGCCCATTTCACCCTTTGCTCATCGGTAGCCTCAAGCACGGTGAAGATCTTCTCCAGTTGCATGATCCATAACTCGGCAACTGAGGGATCCGTACTACCGTAGAAGGCTGGAAGACTCATCCTCCTAAAAGCTTCCACTCCGTTATGCTGGGGTGGGTGAACATCAACCGCCCTCTCTTGCCTAGCTTGACCGGCAGCTAGCAGCGCATTTTGCTGAGCCATAATTTCAGCCTGCCTCTCCATGGCTGCAACAATAGCTTCCATAGCCCGACTCACATTGGCTTGGGAAGCACCATTTGGGGAATCCCCATCGGTCACACTACCTCCTCCATTCCTATTATTTCTTTCACCCCTTCTCATGTTTACAATCTGAGAAGAAGAAAGCAATCCATTTAGAACACACTCACATAAAATTCCTAAGTCTACGCTTAATCAAAACTCAATCCTCAACAATTTTAAAGTCCTGAACTTGATGTTGCTTCCCTAAGGTTCACATCTTCCTATATCTTACACTTAATACCTTAGCCCTAAGGACTCTAATGCCTTGAGCACTGATTGATATCCTCTGGTATCAGACCTGGAGTGACATAACATGACTCCTACTAAGAAGACAATTTAGCCCAAGGGAACCTAATGCCTAGAGCTCTGATACCACCTCTATAACGACCCCAAAATCCTACTAAGGCTAAAATAGGACTTTGGAATCGCCACATTACTTAAACCTGCTTAAAACCATGCATACAAGGCTACTACACGAGTCTCCAAAAATGAGAGTAATAAAATTCCGATATATAAACCCAATCCAACCTGCACAAGTTTAAGGTCTATATATACAACTCACAATGAACCAACAAGTCTGATACACAACTAATAAGAAGTCTACTGAGCAACATCCTCTAAAAGTCAAATACAAAACTCTCTCAATGAAAGGAAATATAAACTAAGAGGTGTAGCCGCCCAAATCTCCGGCTCCCTCCTCAGAAGGCTCACCTTCACCTCCTTCCTCGAGGTAAGTCTCCTCAACCCACGGCTCCGCCGTGTACTCCTGCTCTATACCTGCCAAGATAAAATCCGGCTGAGTACAAAGGTACTCAGTGTATATAAAATTCAACCAACAATAATGATATACCTGCACTTAGTCAGAAACATATCCAATAGCATAATAACATAATCAGAGTGCGGAAGAACGGGTGCGCATATACATCATATCATCACCTTGACTCGTGTACTTGTGAGAATCTTAGACTTAGAAAACCATACACTTATGAGGTACTTATGCTTACGAGACCACGTGCTTGTGAGATGCTTATGCTTATGCTTATGCACTTATTCAGATCATACAAGGATGAGACATGCCGTTCTTGGCGGATACGGACCATGTCATGCTTATGCTTATTCAAAATGCCATACATATGTCATGCTCATGCTTGTGGCCCACATGTGTGACTTGTGAGACTCTTATCTTAACATACACGTGCTTGTGTGCTTAAGTGTCGAAATTAATATTCGAGCTGGTAATTGTTTAGGTTCCGATCTCCCACCATGGAAACTCCACTATATGTCCCATACCAAATAGTTAGAGAATTCCCGGTTTGAGAGATGTTCCTCTAAGTTCTTACCTTCCCGACTATCAATTCTCATGCAAGTAATTAAGTATACTTAACAAACAATCACATATATATTTCTTATCATAATTCTTAACATCATTTATAATCCATTTACCACCATTTCATAAAAGTATCATAGCATTTATTCTCACAGACATTTTCACAAACACCTTGAGTACACATAACATGAATCCATTGTTTCTCTACCTTTTCATGCATTCATCAAATCATAATTCCATCCATACAATCCATATATTCATCCACATCCACAAATTAATCCCATCCTCCATACATTTCCCATCCTCCATACATTCTATCCACATTTCCAATCCACATATCCATCCATAATTAGCTTGCTTCTTAGAAAATTAGGAAAAATGCATCAAACATCTATTTCTACCATTTCTAGCATCTTAACATTCACAAAACCTTAAAATAAAGTTGATTAGGATAGTATATCGACCTTAGGAATCCTTCCCTGGGATTCAAAATGCTCCCGAGACGATTTGGAGAAGCTTTGAGGACGATCTCCAAGCTTTCCTCTCAATCTTCTACCAATCTCCTTCCTCTCCAAGCAACCCTCTCTCAAAACCCTAGGGTTTCTCCCCCTTTTTGCCAAATTAGGTTAGAACTAGGTGGAGTATTTTAATATTTCGAGTAGGACCCCCTATTTATAGCCCCAAGGTCTGAGAACGAAAAGACCAAAAAGCCCATACTAAAATTCTGTAAAAATCACGAAAGACCGAGCGATCGGTGGTTATGACCGAGCGATCGGTTGCCTACCGATCGATCGGTGTTTATGACCGGGCGATCGGTCAAAAACACACTCTCTGGAAAATTTTCCCATACAAAATTTTGGACCAGTCGATAGATACCGATCGATCGGTTTTGGACCGATCGATCGCTGGTTCTGACCGAGCGATCGGTTGCCTATAGATTTTTGACCCGCTTTACTGTTTTGGCCATAACTTTTTACTCGCTCGTCGGATTTTGACGATTCAACTTGGGTTGGATTCGTCTTTCGAAAACGAACATTTCTGGCGTTTTAGAATTTCTAAATTCCACTTAATTAATAGACTAAATTACCCTTAATGCAATGCACTAAAAACATGAAAAAGATTCGGGTCTCTACACCGAAATCAAAGAGAAGTATCCTCGATTGTTCGAATAATCAGGTATGATTTTAATTTTGAGGATAAAATTCATATAAGAAGGGGAGAATGTAACGACCCGAATATTTTTATAAATAAAAATATTATATATATTCAGTATATGACTGAATATTTGGTAATTCCTATTATTACCTAAGTATATAAGTCATTATATCACTTAATTAGGTGATAATGGAGTATATTAAGATTAATACATAAAGCTTAGTGTTAATATAGGTATTTAACACTAAAGTAATTTAATTAGGTGATAATGGAGTATATTAAGCTTAATACATAAAGCTTAGTGTTAATATAGATATTTAACACTAAAGTAATTTAATTAGGCGATAATAGAATATATATTAAGCTTAATGTATAAAGCTTAGTGTTAATATAGGTATTTAACACTAAAGTAATTTAATTAGGTGATAATGGAATATATACTAAGCTTAATGTATAAAGCTTAGTGTTAAAATAAGTATTTAATACTAAAGGTAATTGGATCATGACAAGTGGCAATATCCAAGCGTGGATGCCCATTTATTTAAGGAAAAAAGTTGATCATGAACTAAGAGGAGGACACATGGCAAATGCCACATGTCAACACCACAAAAAAGGGACGTCCAAGATTAACTGGGGTTAGAGTAAATTAACTATGATGAGTTAATCATGAGTAAATTAGTGGAGTTAAAAAAGTGTGATGATGATCATGTGGATTTAATCAAAGAAATATAAGAGGGATGAACCAAAGCTCACGCCCACTTTAATGACCCTAGGGGTGTGAACTCAAGTTAAGGAAGTTAACCATGGGGTTACGAACTTAGTTGATAGGGCATTAACCCTTAAGCCATGTTTAATGTACACCCCCACCTTGGTGATACATGAATTGTAGTTAAAATAATTAGTTAACTCTGAATGTAATCAATGAATTGGTGTGATACATGGACCATGATAAACATAGGGTTATACCACACATCAAACCATGAAAATATATACCTTAGTTAAAAGAATGATAGAATTAAAGAAATTATGACATTCATGAACCGAAAGAAATGAAAAAGGAAGAGAAAAAGAAGAAGAAAGAAAGAAAGAAAAGAAGAAAGGGATCGTGCCCAGCCCTACGTCGGTTTCAGTAAAAAGAGTAAGTTATATTCGACAATATTATTTTGAATAATATTTTAGCATGAAGGTTAGTAAAGGCAAATATTGTTAAAATAAGATGAAATAAGTAAGTTATATTCGATAATATTATTTTGAATAATATTTTAGATTGAAGGTTAGTAAAGGCAAATATTGTTAAAATAAGATGAAATAAGTAAGTTATATTCGGTAATATTATTTTGAATAATATTTTAGAATGAAGGTTAGTAAAGGCAAATATTGTTAAAATAAGATGAAATAAGTAAGTTATATTCAATAATATTATTTTGAATAATATTTTAGAAGGAAGGTTAGTAAAGGCAAATATTGTTAAATTAAGACAAAATAAGAAAGTTATATTCAATAATATTATTTTGAATAATATTTTAGAAGGAAGGTTAGTAAAGGCAAATATTGTTAAATTAAGATGAAATAAGTAAGTTATATTCGATAATATTATTTTGAATAAAATTTTAGAATGAAGGTTAGTAAAGGCAAATATTGTTAAAATAAGATGAAATAAGTAAGTTATATTCGATAATATTATTTTGAATAATATTTTAGAATTAAGGTTAGTAAAGGCAAATATTGTTAAAATAAGATGAAATAAGTAAGTTATATTCGATAATATTATTTTGAATAATCTTATAAAATGAAGGTTAGTAAAGGCAAATATTGTTAAAATAAGATGAAATAAGTAAGTTATATTCGATAATATTATTTTGAATAATATTTTAAAATGAGGTTAGTAAGTAAAATTCTGAATTAATATTCTAAATAACGATTTAGAATAGAGGTTAGTATTTTCGAAATAAATACTATGAGAAGAAATGAATATTCTATTATATTCTGAATAATAAATTATTATTTGATGATATTATGTGGATACGTTGGAAAATAGTAAAATAATACTATGTTGATACTATGTTGGAAGGCTGAAAAATAGTAAAAGAATACTATGCTGAAAATAATAAATGTGATACTATGGTAAAGTGGTAAAAATAAAAAGTAATGATACTTTATTGTTATATTTTCTACGTAAGTTACATTCTAATTTATGATAAGAGAAATGATGTATTTGAAATACGAAAAAGAATTATTCTAAATTATAAAATTATAGTTATAAGATAACTATAATAAAGATAATTAGAATGAAAAGTGTAAAATCATAATGTTGTGATTTATATGAAATTATTATCTTATAATGTCTTAAAGAGAAGACAAGAAAAAGATAAATACGCTTATCTTAAAAAGGCCTCAAGATAGTGGCAAGGCAAATGGATACCAGTTGGCAAAAACTCATGAGGGGTTAATGAAAATTCCAGGACGGAGTGAGCCAAAGGCAAAAACTCATGAGAGGTTAATGAAAATTCCAAGACAGGGTGAGCCAAAGGCAAAAAATCATGAGGAGTTAATGATAACTCCAAGACGGGGTGAGTCTAAGACAAAAACTCATGAGGGGTTATTGAAAACTCCAAGACGAGGTGAGTCTAAACAGGTACCTTGCAGTAATCATCTTGAGAGGCGAAATTAAAATAAGTCTGGAAGATAAAAGAAAAGATAAAGGAAAGATAAAAATTGTTTATCTTAAAATGGTCTCAAGATAGTGGCAAGGCAAAGGGATATCATTTGGCAAAAACTCATGAGAGGTTAATGAAAACTTTAAGACGGGGTGAGCCTAAGGCAAAAACTAATGAGGAGTTAATGAAAACTCGAAGACGGGGTGAGCCTAAGACAAAAACTCATGAGGGGTTAATGATAACTCCAAGACGGGGTGAGTCTAAAGAGGTACCTTTTAATGATCAACTTGAGAGACAGAGTTAAGATAAATCGGATCCAAAGTAAAAGATGTATAAAGTAAATGGTTTAATATTATATTCTTATAATAAAGTTGTTATCTAAAAGTTTTATTATGCTTATTCTAACTTATTGTTCAGCATAATATTATGAAATATTCTTATTGGGCTTCATAGCTCACTGACTTTTTATGTCGCCAGATGATCAGTGAAAGAACAACTTGAAAGTGACGTTCGAGAAAAGACGGAGTCGCTTTTGACTATGCTGTTACATTTTGTGATATGTTCATTTTGATTTAATTAAGTTGGTTATATAAACCTTAACTTTAATTATAGACATGGTTATGATGGCTATTGCGTATGGATGGATAAGGGTTTAAAATGTTTTAAATTCCCTTGACAATTTACGCTTCCGCAAACTATAATAAAAATGATCTCACGGACGGATTACTCTTACATTTCATTAGTGAAATGTTAAGTTTAAGACGGTTCGTGACACTGGTTCAAATCCTATCAAACCCTAAACCAACCAATGCTCCTTGATATGAGCTAAAATTGTCCACATGCTCCTTGACATGAGCTAAAGCTGTCTAAATGCTCCTCGGCAAGAGCATAAAAGTGCCAAGCGCTCCTGAATAGGAGCTCAAACCATTCAAAAATACCCTAACATTCAAAGACTAACCTCAGCTTGTCAAACACCCACAATCAAATTCAAACCATCAACTACCCTTCTAGAACTACGTGTGGCTTGATTCCACTAACATTGAATACGTAGGCAACCCTGATCGGGTTCAGCTCACCTAGGATAGAGCCCCTATCTTGTCCTTACTTATTTCAACTTGTACATTACTGTTCATATAACATCTGTCAGCAGATATATGAAATGCAAGCTTCTCTTATGGTTTCCCCCATTTTAATTCAAACTTAGGGTGTAGGTAACCATCTTTGGATGAGAGTTTAGGGGTGCCTAACACCTTCCCTTAACTCAAATGAATTCTTACCTTGAACTCTATTTCCAGATCAAAGCCTTATCCAACCTTTTAAGGGACCCTATTTTTCCTAACAATCTAAATAGGTGGTGACTCTCTCTTTCCTACATTTTTAGCACTATTCCTCCTCGGGTTCAAACCTGATCGGGAGTGGGGGTTAAAATCCCGGGTCTACAATACTCTTACTAATTCTTGTGAAATTCTGCAAAATGAAAATGTATATTAGAAGATGAGAATGAGGAACTAAGTGAGAAATTGAATGAATCTCAAAATCCTCCTCATAACTCATCTAGTGAATATGATGAGCTTACGGCAGAAGTCAAAGACTTGACTATATCTTTCCAACATTCACTAATGGTCAAAAGAACTTAGAAAGACTTTTAGGTTAATAAAGATGTGTTTTCAGCAAAGCTGGACTTGGATACAATCGCTCTTCAAAACAAAAAGACTATCAAAATTTCTTCACTAAATCAAGTAGTAGCTTAACTCCACCTTCTATTGCTTTTTATAATGGAAAATAGTTAAAAAGATTTGGGTCCTAAAAGGAACATCATCTTCTAAAAATGATATTTGTTTCAATGGACCAAAGATGATGTAGGTTCCAAAATGGATAAATCCTCCCAAGACCACCCAAAAATTAATTCAGGTTCCAACCAAAACAGTTTGGGTATCGGGAGGAAAATATCTTGGAGTTATTTGAATTGATTGTGTAGGTTTGTCTTAAGTCAAGATCATCAAAGACAACTTGGTTCTTGGATAGTAGATGTTCAAGGCACATGACTGAGAACAGAAAGCTGTTCATATCATTCACTCCCAAGGATGGAGGACATGTGACCTTTGGACACAATGCTAAAGGGAAAATCATTGGAATAAGTAACATTGGTAAGAGAAATTATACTTTTATTGAAAATGTTTTGCTTATAGATGGTCTTAAGCATAACCTCATTAATATTAGTCAATTATGTGATAAAGGTTTAAATGTTTCTTTCAAATCCAACATTTGCATGATTAAGAATAAAGATAACCTCAATACCTTGTTTATAGCTCATAGAAATGAAAATGTTTAGACCTTAGAATTTGATGAGCTTCAATCTCAAAATATGATTTGTTTTTATGCTATTGATGAAGCTAGTTGGTTATGACATAGAAGATTAGGTCATACTAGTATGGATTTATTATCTAAATTATCTAAGAATGATCTAGTTAAAAGTTTGCCTAGAACTAAATTTGTGAAAGATAAAATCTATGATGCTTGCCAACTTGGAAAACAAATAAAACCATTCTTCATTATCTAAGAAAATCATTTCTACCTGTAGGCCTTTAGAGCTCTTGCATATGGACCTTTTTGAGCCAAATGAAGTGGCTAGCCTAGGAGGTAAATCTTATGCCTTTGTAATAGTTGATGACTATTCAAGGTACTCTTGAGTGTTATTTCTTTCTCACAAAAGTGAAGTACCTTCTTTATTTAAAAATTTCTGTAAAAGAGTACAAAATGAAAAAAGATATGCTATAAACAATGTAAGAAGTGATAGAGGAGGAGAGTTCAAAAATAAAGAGCTTGAGTCATTTTGTGATGATAATGGTTTGAACCATAATTTTTCAGCTTCCAAAACTCTTCAACAAAATGGTGTAGTTGAGAGGAAAAATAGATCTCTCCAAGAAATGGCTAGAACTATGCTTAATGAAAACAAACTACCTAATTATTTTTGGGCTGAGACCATTAATACTTCATACTATGTAATTAATAAGGTAGTTATAAGAGAAACAAATTAAATAAAACACCCTATGAACTTTAGAAATGAAGAACCCCTAATATTGGTTATTTTAAAGTTTTTGGATGTAAATATTTTACACTAAATAATAAATATCATTTAAAGAAATTTGATGCTAAACTGTAGAAGGAATCTTCCTACAATATTCTATTAATAGCAAAGCTTATAGACTATTTAATAAGAAATCCTTAACTGTTGAAGAATCAATTTATGTAGTGTTTGATGAATCAAACCCATTTAATAAGACTTTATCTAATAATGAAATTGATGATGAAATTCAAAATCTTCCAAAAAAAATCTCTAACTTGGAAATTAATGAAACTAATAAAGATAACTAAGTGGAAGAAGAATCTAATGATAAATTAATTTAGTAAATAATGAGGAAGAAAATGAGGATGAAGAATCATATCAATTTTCCAAAGCTTGGAAATTAATAAAAGATCATCATAAAGATTTAATTCTTGGTAATATGGAACAAGTGGTTAGAACAAGAAGAAATTTAATAAACCTTACTTTCCTAAGTCAAATTGAACCTAAAAATGCCTTGAAAGTCATTGAAGATGAGTCTTGGGGCATTGTCTTGCAAGAAGAATTGAATCAATTCGATAAAAACCAAGTGTGGTACTTAGACCATATGATAAATCTATATTTGGTATAAAATGGATCTTTAGAAATAAAAAAGATGAAAATAGAAATATAATTAAAAACAAAGCAAGACTAGTAGTTCAAGGTTACAACCAAGAAGATAGCATAGACTATGAAGAAACATTTACCCCTATTGCTAGACTAGAAGCTATAAGAATGCTACTTGCATTTGCTAGTCACAAAGAATTTAAATTATTTCAAATTGATGTAAAAAGTGCATTTCTTAATGAATTTATAAATAAAGAAGTCTATGTAAATCAACCTTCTTGCTTTGAAAATCATAAATTTTCAAATCATGTATTCAAGTTAACTAAAACCTTATATGGATTATAACAAACTCCAAGAGCTTGGTATGATAGGCTAAGTAGTATCTTAATTGAAAATGAATTCATTAGAGAAAAAATTAATACTACTCTATTTATAATGACCAAAAATGATGATTTGCCAATAATTCAAATTTATGTGGATAATATCATATTTGGATCAACCAATGAATCTCTTCGTAAAATGTTTGTTAGAACTATGCAAGATAAATTTGAAATGATTTTATGGGAGAACTAATATTCTTCTTAGGACTCCAAATTAAGTAAACTAAACAGGAAATATTTGTTAATCAAGCTAAGTACACTAAAGAATTGCTTAAAAGTTTGGAATGAAAAATACTAAAGTAATGAATACTCCTATGAGTCAATCAATCAAACTTGATAAAGATGAAACAGATAAAAATGTTGATGAGAAATTGTATAGAGGCATGATAGGTAGTCTAAGGATCTTTAGATACCTATTAGACACAATTGAATTAGGTTTATAATATCCTAAAGACACAACTCTAGAACTAATAAGCTATTCAAATGCATACTTTGCTGGATACAAAGTTGATAGAAAAAGCACTAGTGGAACTTGTCACTTTCTAGGACATTCTCTTGTTTCATGATTTAGTAAAAACCAAAATTCAGTGGCCCTATCCACAGTTGAGGGGCAACTAGACATTGTTGTACTCAAACTTTATACATGAAACAACAATTAGAAGACTTCAAACTTTTCTATACTAAAATTCTAATTAAGTGTGATAACACAAGTGTTATTTGCATGACTTAAAATCTCATTCAATACTCAAGAACTAAACATATTGAAATTAGATATCATTTTATTAGGGATCATGTACAAAATGGGGATGTTGTTTTGGATTTTATAAATACAAACAATCAGCTTGCTGATATTTTCACAAAAACCCCTTCAATCTGATAGATTTAGTACATTGTGAAGAGTATTGGGTATGGCTAGTCTAACTGAGCTTAATTGATCATATTTATGCCAAAACTTGATCTAAAATGAAAATTTGTGGATTGAAGTTTTTAAAATCTGTTTGATTATGTATGAGTTCAATTTGAATGGTTTATGATGTTTGTGGATGTTAATTTGATTAAGTGATTTCAAGAAAATTGTATGAAAAATAAAAAATAAAGTAATTTTCAAATTCTGTACTGTATTCGACAACGAATTCAGTTAGGGAATTTGATTTCAGTGACGAATTCAAGGCTCAAGCCCAATTCAGTGACGAAATGCTTCGAGGGTATAAATTAAAACCCCCAAATCCGTATTTTTTTTCAAATCGTTATCAAACCTAGCTTTCCCTCTAGTTCACTTTTGCATTGCTCCTCTCTCTAATCTCTTCCATTTCTCTCCAAATCCATCTCAAATCAAACCCTAATGTCTGAGAATGCCTCCAAGAACAAAGAACGGGTCTGTGGAGCCCCCACTGAAGAGAGCTCGCACAGAAAAAGGAAAAGAGGTGGCCACAAGCTCAGCTCCTGCAAAATTCAAAGACCCCAAGTTCGAAAAACTGTTTAAGGAAAAATTCTTGCCTCGTACTCCTCTATACGGTAAGGTGGTAAATTTTGTTAACCAAGAAGCCTACGGGCTAGGCCAAATCAAAACCCTCTTCTTTGCCCTTAAGTGAGATTCATTTATAGCTTCAAATGAAATCATGTTTCCTAAATTAGTCAAACTCTTTTACACCCACTTTCACTTTAACCAATCCACCCAAATAGTTTCTGTAAGCACCTGATTTTTACACCCTGCCTTTAACCATGGTTAACACTTTTTAATCATGGTTATCCTCAGTTGACCCCTGTCAAGCCCTAAACCTTAGATCAAACCCTGGTCAAACCCTAGTCATACCCTAGGTCAAACCCTGGTCAACCCTAGGCCTAACCCTAGGTAAACCCTAGTCTAACTCTAGGTGAACCCTGGCTCAGTCCTAGGGTCAAAAAACCGAAGCCCAGAACCTCTGTGGGCCCAAACAGGGGCCCACAAACCTTTAGGAACCGTTGCAGTGGGGCCCACCTACTTTAATTTAAGAGTTTGAGAATGGCGGTAATAACTTTGCTGCCATTCCCTTAAAATAGTAAAGCTACAGTGGTATTCGGCTTAAGTGTGTAGGGGTTGGGCCTAATTTGGCAAAAGCCCACAATGGCGGTGATTAGATTACCACCATTCCCCTTTGACTTTCTTCAAGAATGACGGTAATCCAATTACCGTCATTTCAGAAATTCTGCAAAATCGTAGCTGCACCCTCCTGGCCACCCTGGCTCGCCTCCAGCTGGTTCCACATACTGAGTTTAATCCCCTAAACACCCACAAGGCCTTCCCCTTACCTTATAAATACCTCCACCTCCTCCATGGTTGAGGGATTCCAAAACTCCCATATCAAACCCCTGCTTCACTTCAGCCAGCCTCAATTCAAAGCAATCAGACCCTTGCCCTCCACTTAGGTTGATCCCCAGATCTCCCAAGAGCTCCCCTAGGTCTGCCTCAGTCAACCACCTCTGTGAGCAGCCCCCTCCACCACTGTTATAGCCCTGTCGTAGGGTAGGACCTCCCCTACTCTCTCTTTCTTTTTGCAAGCATTGTAAAGGACCCCCGGTCCTATTCCAAGGGTCCTCTATTTCTTTTCCTGTTTAGTGTAGTAGCTTCAAACTGATAAGTGCTTAATTTTGCTTAATTATCCTTATTTAAATAAGCATTATCATACTTCTTTGATTTATATCTTCATTTTTACACATAAAGTGACGCATCCTCCTCTTACCATTACGTAGTTCTTTTTCCTTTAATTTTAATGGTATATGTTCATGTAATCATACGTGCCGGGAGAGGTCAATGGTAAAACCTGTTTGAGAGAGACTTATTATGTTTATTTATCTTTGTAGGGAATCCTGACTCGAACCATTTTTGGAATTGGAAAAGAGTAGTCAAAACCCTAAAGGAAAAAGCTTAAAGAAGATAAAGCCCACAAGTCAAAGAAGTTCCATAGAAGACAAAGTCCAAAAGTTCAACTCCTAAAGCCCAAGTCGAAGACTCAAAAAATTTAAGTCCATGTCCAACTCAAAGAGCTAAAGGAGTTAGAGCCCAGGAGCCAAAAAGCCCAAAAGTCCAAGAAAGGAGAAGTGGATGTTAACTTTGGAGGGGGATGAATTTGGTAATCATGGGTGAATAATTCTAAGTTTGGAAAAGTCCAAAAATGTGGCTTTAGAGTGTTTCCATTATACAAAGAAAGAAAAGTGAAAGTCAAAAGTAAAAGGTGTCATCTCATGTTTCCTTTTTAAGAGAATCTAAGAAAAAGAAAGGAAAGGGAGAGATTTCTAAAAGAAGAAAAGGGCTGGAAATCCAGCCCTATAAAACCCTTGGGGATGTCTCCTCTCATCCCACTCTTGGCTTGGGTTCCCTTCTCTCTCCACTCCCATTTTTTAGCTTGGCTTGAGTTCTCTCTTCTCTCTCTTACTTTCTTGCTCTTTAGTGTGTCTTCTTTTTCTTTGAGTTATTTTATTGTAGTGTTTAGAAAACTATTAAAGAGGATGACAACTCCAATCGTGGTTGGCTAAACACCCTTCTAAGGTTAGGGATTTGAAACCTTTTTCTAATTTATGTGGACGATGTGGATGGTTTGATTATTGATTTTAATTGAATAATTTTCTTAGTTTGGTTAATTGTTCCTCTCTATATGTTCTTTGATTTCATATGATTTCATGATATATGGAATACTTGGATCCCCTATGAGTTGGATACAAAGTAATTTTTAAATTTCTATGATTGTTCGATTGGATTAATAATCAGTGGTTTTATCGTAGTATTTTCTATCCAGATTAAATCATTATTTAATTCTATATGCATTTTCATCCAAATCTAAGTATAAGGAGGGATAGGTGGATTTTCCTGAAGCCTTAGACCTCTTTCTCTTGCTTTATATTCTCAGTGATTTTTGCTCCATTCTCATTAAGTGGGAAACCGATTTTTAATCTCTATTCTCTCTAGATTTCGTTTCCTTAATTCTTGTTGCACAATAGTCAATCCCTGTGGATTCGACCCTGTGCTCACCAGATACATCAATTGTTTCACTTGTACACTTGCAAGTATATTATTTTTACTCTTGATTTTATATCCATTAATTTGGATTAAATTAAGTTGTAACAAGTTTTTGGCCCCGTTGTCGGGGATTGCAACATGTGACGAGAACACAGGTTACGAAATTCACCCATTCTCCATCCCCTTCTAACATCCTAACTTCTAACATTTATTTTATGCACTTAACTTTTAATTTCTTGCTCCTAACTTCGAACTCCTAACTTTTACTTTCTTGCTCCTAACTTCTAACATCTAACTTTTTCTTTCTTGCTCCTAACTTCTAACTTTTACTTTTCCGTATCTAAATTTTACTTCCTTGCTTCTAACTTGAAAAAAAAAAGTCTGAATTTTTAATTTTTTTAAGTGGAAGGTTGGAATTCCGTGCACCCTCCCACGGTAGGAAGTCAATTAACTTGATTGAAGAGTTTATATCACATCTAGGTGGAAGGTTGGAACTTCGTGCACCCTCCCAGGGTAGGTAATTAAGTGGATTGATATTGCTTGTGTAAAACAGGTACATCTATTGCTTGCCTACTTGGAAACAGGCATTGTTTTGGCTACGCTCGAGAATTTCTTCGCTTCTAGTAAACTCACTCATTCACTCTCATTATTCTCCTACTTATTTTATATCTACTGTCAACTTACAACCTAGTGAGTAAGCTAGGCATATACTCTATATACGTGCCTTGTCTGTCGCCCCCTTAAGCTAGGTTGTTCATATAAAAGACTTGTAGGAGGTGCATGCATTCTTGTTTGAATCCCTGACTTTCCCTTTGAGTTCTCTCATTTGTATGATCACGTGGAATCGAGATCACACAAGCCACTTGAGGAGAACAGACTTTGCGATTGAAGACTTGTCTAATAACTTGTTTGAAGATTTTGATCATTCTTATTCATGAGACATTATGACTGACAATGAAAGTGATTAGGGGGATAATGGAGTTTAGAATAATCCACCAATGCTAACCTTGCGTGAATATTTGTAACCAACAAGGACTAGTTCTCCGTCTTGTATGGTTTTTCCCACTAATGCAAATACTTTTGATTTAAAACCGAGAGTGATTCAATTACTTCTTAAGTTTCATGGCTTAGGCTCAGAAAGTCCTTACCTACACTTGAAAGAATTGGATGAGGTTTGTGCAACCTTGCGCAGTCAAAATGTTAGCGATAATGTGGTTAGGTTAAAATTGTTCCCTTTCTCTTTAAAAGAGAAGACCAAAAATTGGTTTAATTCTCTAAAGCCAAGATCCATTGGCACATGGCAAGAATTGACGAGGGAGTTTCTGAAAAAATTCTTCCCTACCCATAAGACTAATACTCTCAAGAGGAACATCATGAATTTCTCCCAAAAGGAGAATAAACTTTTTTCCAATGTTGGGAACGTTTCAAGGAATTATTGTTGACTTGCCCCCATCATGGCTATGAGACATAGCGCACCGTTAGTTTCTTCTATGAAGGTTTAACTTCTCAAATGTGTCAGTTTGTAGAGATGATGTGCAATGGTGAGTTTCTAAATAAAGATCCCAAAGAGGCTTGGGATTATTTTGACCAATTAGCTGAAAATGCCCAATCTTGGGATAACACTGATAGATCTAATAGGTCAGATAAGACTAAACCTAATGCCATGAATAAGGGATGTATGTATCTCTTGAAAGAAGAGAATAATGATGTGAATGCCAAAATAGCCAGTTTAACTAGAAAAGTAGAAGTCATGGAACTTATGAAAGTAAACTCAATTAAGGCTACTAAAAAAGTGGAAGATGTTTGTGGCATATGTAAGAATACTGTACACCGAACTCAGGATTGTCCAACAATCCCAGCTTTTCAAGAGGTGTTACATGATCAAGCAAATGTCATGAACACCTATAAAAGGCCTTTTTCTTCGCCCTACTCGGAAACTTACAATCCTGGTTGGAAGAATCATCCCAACTTTAGTTGAAAAAATGGTCCTACTGTAAACAACCCTCCTCAGAGGCCTTCCACTCATACTCCTTATGTGCCTCCACATAAGAAGACCCTTGAGGAGACGTTGCAACAATTCATGCAAGGTCAAAAAAACATTAATAATCAGACAATGCAAGCTATCAATGATCTGAAGAATTCTATAAAAGAGTTGACCTCTTCGTTGAGCATTCAAGAAAATGACAAATTTTCTGCTCAACCTCAACCAAATCCTAGAGGTCAATTCGAGGTAAGTAATTCAAATTCTTCAGATTCCCAAGTGGAACATATCAAGTCCATCACCACTCTACGAAATGGAAAAATAATTGATAAAGATATTTCAAAGAAGGTTCACAAACCTGGGGAATCTTTAAAATCAAAGAGTGATAATGAACTTGTTAAATCCAAATCTGATATGGCTTTGCAATGTCCGATACTGCTCCTTTTCTCCAAAGGTTACAACCTCCTCAATAGTTAGTCCAGAATGCTGATATTTTAGAAATCTTCAAACAAGTGAAGATCAACATCCCCTTGTTAGATCTTATCAAACAAATTCCATCGTATGCCAAGTTTTTAAAAGATTTATGTACAGTCAAGCGTAGGCTTAATGTAAAAAAGAAAGCTTTCTTGACAAAACAAGTGAGTGCAATCATTCAACATAATACCCCACCCAAATACAAAGATCCAGGGTGCCCAACAATTTCTTGTATTATTGCAAACTTCAGGATAGAGCAAGCTTTGCTTGACCTTGGGGCTAGTGTTAACCTCTTACCCTACTCGGTGTATGAGTAGTTGGGTCTTGGTGAGCTAAAGCCCAATAAAGTAACACTCCAACTTGCTAACCGTTTAGTGAAAATACCGAGATGGGTAGTTAAGGATGTGTTAGTCCAAGTAGACAAATTTTACTTTCCTATTGATTTTATTGTCTTGGACACACAACCTGTGTTGAATGCATGCACTCAAATTCCTGTCATTTTAGGCCGCCCATTCCTTGCGACCTCCAATGCTTTGATCAATTGCAGGAATGGTGTAATGAAACTCTCGTTTGGCAATATGACTTTCGAATTAAATATTTTTAATATCTGCAAACAACCTCGGGATGATGATGATGTGCATGGGGTAAACTTGATTGAAACTCTTATGCAAGACCAATTCCTTCAATCTTCTTTTTCTGATCCTCTAGAAGCTTGTTTGACACATTTTAATGATTTTTATGAAGACATTTTAATTAATTCTGTAAACTCTTTGTTGGAATCTGTTCCGGTGTTGGATACTAACAAGTGGAGATCACGTTTTGAGGAACTGCCACCTCGCGATACCCTGCCAATCCTGTCAAGTATCCAAACACCAAAGCTTGAGTTGAAACCTTTGCCAGCTGAACTCAAATATGCATTTTTGGGACAAGCAGAGACATTCTCAGTGCTCATCTCTTCACAATTGAATGAGACACAAGAAGAAAATTAATTGATGTTCTTAAAGAATACAAAGGTGCAATAAGGTGGACTATAGCTGATATTAAGGGAATCAGTCCCTTAATTTGTACCCATAGCATATATTTGGAGGATAATGCTAAACCCTCTAGAGAGATGCAGCGAAGGCTGAATCCCAACATGAAAGATGTGGTTAGAGCAGAAGTCCTAAAACTTTTGGATGTAGGGATTATATACCATATTTCTGATAGTCAGTGGGTAAGTCCTACCCAAGTGGTACCTAAGAAATCTGGTATAACTGTAGTCAAGAATGCTAATGATGAATTAATCCCAACTAGAGTTACAACTGGTTGGCGTGTGTGCATTGACTATAGGAAGTTGAACTTAGTGACTAGGAAAGACCATTTGCCTTTGCCCTTCATGGACCAAATTTTAGAAAGAGTAGCTGTCATAAATTTTATTGTTTCCTAGATGGGTACTCCGGATATAACCAGATAGAAATTGCACCTGAGGATCAAGAAAAAACTACTTTTACATGTCCATTCGGCACTTTTGCTTACTGAAGGATGCCATTTGGGTTATGTAATGCTCCTGCCACGTTCCAAAGATGCATGTTGAGTATATTTAGCGATATGGTAGAGAGTTTTCTTGAAGTGTTTATGGATGATTTTTCTGTGTTTGGTGATTCTTTTGATGATTGTCTGTGTAATTTAAAGAATGTTTTGATTAGATGTGAGGAAAAAAACCTCATTCTGAATTGGGTGAAGTGTCATTTTATGGTCTCTAAAGGGATTGTGTTTGGCCACATTGTCTCCTCCCAAGGAATCGAATTGGATAGAGCCAAAATAGATTTGATAGCCAAATTGCCCACCCCAAAGACCATTAAGGACATTAGATCTTTTCTAGGTCCTTCAGGATTTTACAGAAGGTTTATTAAAGACTTTAGTGCAATATCTAGACCATTGTGTAACCTTCTATAAAAGGAAAACTCCTTCGAGTGGACTAAAGTATGTCAGGAAACTTTTGCAAAGCTGAAAGGCATGTTGACTTTTGCTCCTATTATGCAACCACCTGATTGGATTTTACCCTTTGAGATCATGTGTGATGCTAGTGATTATGCGGTTGGGGCCGTGCCAGGGCAACGCAAGGATAAGAAGCCTTTTGTCATTTACTATGCAAGTAGGATCTTGAACAATGCTCAGATGAACTATTCTACTACAGAAAAGGAACTCCTAGCCGTAGTCTTTGCACTTGACAAGTTCTGATCTTACTTGATTGGATCTCGGATTATCATTTTCACTGACCATGCGGCTTTAAAGTACCTTCTTTCCAAGAAGGATGCTAAGCCCAGACTCCTTAGGTGGATCCTCCTACTCCAGGAATTTGACTTGGAAATTAAAGATAAGAAAGGAGTAGAAAATGTAGTGGCTGACCATTTATCTCGTCTTGTGCTCTCTGATTCCTTGGAGATAATGCCGATCAAGGACATGTTTCTCGATGAGCAACTTTTTGTTGTCTCCCAATTACCTTGGTTTGCGGATATTGTGAATTATCTTGTTACAGATAACCTTCCTATTCATTGGAAACAACAAGTTAGGAAGAAATTTTTGACCAAGGTACGTAGATTTTTCTGGGATGATCCTTATCTGTTTAAATGTTGTTCTGATCAAATTATTAGGAGATTTGTGCTTGATTCTGAACACATGAATATCATCTCCTTTTGTCATTCTGAAGCATGTGGTGGTCATTTTTCAGCCAAAGAGACTATCGTAAAAATTCTGCAATGTAGTTTTTATTGGCCCACTCTTTTTAAAGACACTCATGAGTTTTGCAAAGTATGTGAACACTGCCAAAAATTAGGAGGAATCTCCCGTCAGAATATAATGCCTCTCTACCCAATTTTGATTGTTGAAGTCTTTGACTGTTGGAGCATCGATTTTATGGGACCATTCCCTCCTTCTTTTGGGTATCTTTATATCTTAGTAGCCATTGATTATGTGTCAAAATGGATCGAGGCTATTCCAAGCAAAACCAATGACCACAAAATGGTTTTATCAAGGTTTGGAACATCTCGAGCCATTATTAGTGATGGGGGTACGCACTTCTGTAATCGGTTTTTGGAGGCCTTGATGAAAAAATATGGGATAACCAATAAAGTTTCTACCCCTTATCACCCACAAACAAGTGGACAAGTGGAAATATCCAATCAGGAGATTAAAAATATTTTACAAAAAACGGTAAATCCATATCGTAAGGATTGGTCATTACGACTAACCGATGCGCTATGGGCTTACCGTACAGCTTTCAAAACCCCGATTGGAATATCTCTATATTGACTTGTCTTTGGAAGGGCTTGCCACTTGCCTATTGAATTGGAACACATGGCTTACTGGGCAATAAAGACACTCAATTTTGATTAGGAGAAAGCAAGCTTGCTTCGCAAACTCCAACTGGATGAGTTGAAAGAAATCCGACATGATGCGTACAAGAGTGCCAAAATTTACAAGAAAAAAATGAAGGTTTTTCATGATAAACATATTATTTGAAAATCTTTTGAGCCTTCTCAAAAAGTTTTTTTGTATAATTCTCGTTTGCATATATTTCCTAGTAAGCTTTGAACTAGTTGGACCGGTCCTTTCATTGTGAAAATTGTCCATCCTTATGGAACTATTGAGATTGAGAATCCTGAAAAACAGTAATGTCTTTAAAGTTAATGGTCAATGATTGAAACTGTTTTTGGAGAATTTCATCCCGGATGTTGAGTCCACAACTCTAGAAGATCCGATTTATCCTGATTGATCATCTCTCTCACTTGAGAAGGATTTCTGTGTATACTATGCATTTTTGTTTGTTTTCCTTATTTACTCTTTTAGTTTGATTGATTAGTTCATATCCCTATGATGTTTCATGCCCTCTATCTCTTTTTGACCTCTCAATGTTATATTTTGTAGCACCCCGGACTTTTTCATCCTTAATGAATAGCACCTTCATAGCTAATTGGCCGTTTTCATAGTTTTCGTAGTCTAATTAATAAATAAGGGAGAAATCGGAAATTCCGAAACGTCAGAAATGTTCGTTTTCGAAAGACGGATCCAACGCAAGTTGAATCGTCGAAATCCGACGAGCGAGTAAAAAGATATGGTCAAAACAGTCCAGACATAACAGAGCACCGATCGCTCGGTCATTACCTGCGATCGATCGGTCCACTACCGATCGCTCGATGGCTGTCGCACGGTTAACTTTTTTGTATGGGGAAAAATTCCAGAGAGTGTGTTTTTGACCGATCTCTCGGTCATAACACCGATCGACCGGTAAGCTACCGATCGCTCGGTCCATACCACCGATCGATCGGTCATACGCAATTTTTCTTCATTAAGGGTGTTTAAGACTTTAAACACAATCCCTTGCCTATAAATAGGCTGAGTTCGTGCCTTAGGGTTTCAGAAACCCTCTGTGCCCTATCTTAGGAGATTTTGAGAGAGAGAAGAAGGAGAGGAACTACTTGTTGATCAAGCTTGTGGAAGATCAAGGTTCTTCCACTTCCCTTGGTGATTTCCAACCAAGAACTCACTGTTCTTGCTTGTTCCAGCCATTGGGAGTCAAATCCATTGATTTCTCTAAGGTAGATACACTCTACTACAATCTTGCAATCCTACTAGTTACTAAGTATGATTCTTCTTATCTATGCCCTATCTATGTGTATTGATTTTATGTATGAAAAAGGTGTGATTATATACTTGGATGAAGGTTACTATTATGATGCACTCTAAGTGTTTGATGAAATACCTCTAAGGGATTCTATGTTTAAATACGATGATTTCTCTTATTAAGTGCATATGCTCGCATGTCTCGCATGAACCGATGGTTTCCATGGATTTCTCAAAGTACAAATAAAGGTTTTTCACGAAAAGACGAATAATGAATGATTCTAAGTAACTCTATGATTTCTCTAAGATCGTTTCACAAGCTCTAAGGATCATACCGTGCTCACAAGGAAACTCTATGATAATGTTCTAAGATCGTCTCACAAGCTCCACGGATCACAATGAAATGCTCTAAGATCTCTAAGGTTATGCTCTATGGAAATGCTCTACGGTATTGCTCTATGCTCTATGTCTCTACGGATCATAATGACTCTAAGTAACTCCATGAACTCACAAGAACTCATAAGGCTATGATTATCGATTGACTCACACGGTTACAGTTTTGGTTTCGAATATTATCTCACATATGTTTTCACGGTTTCCATGCTTTAAGGATTGTTCGGATTTCATTCTCCATGTCTTGTATGCTCCATGCCTAACCGCTTTATTGTTCTTAGTTTGTATACACTGAGTATTCCATGCTCAGTCGATATTGTTATGATCGGCAGGTGCTCGGGTTCCATTCGATTTGTGTGGCGACGAACCTTGGGTCGAGGAAGAGTACCGTGACCCGGAGCCTTCCATGGATCACTATCATGACGATGGTGCTCTAGATAGGAGTCGTGACTTCGATTTCTGTTGATCGACCGACTTAGAACTTGTGTCATTTTGTTATGTGAGTGTGGGGTTTGTCCACTCCACTTTTGGGTTTCTCACACATGTATACTTGTTGGTTCTTACTTGAGCCAAGCTATAGGAGTATTCATTTTTCTTCCGCTATGTTTAGTATTTTATTTTCCGCTGTGCATTGTATTTCGTTTCCGCTATGTATATGCAGGTACTCTGACAGGTTTCCACGTGTGCCTTATGTATCATACTGGAGGTATGATACGGCGGTCACGAGTCAAAGTATCCTTAACTCCTAGGGGGTATTTTGGGTCGCGACAGACTTGGTATCAGAGCTAGTTATGTCTAATGACAGACTTAGTTAGGTCACTCAGGCTTGGTCTAAGCGGAAGTAATTCCTATGAGTTGAACTTAGAACTCAGAAGGACTCAGTTGTCTTAGGCTTGTTACCACGACATAACCGGTATCAAGTGAATCTTTAGGTTAGTGTAGGATCCTAGAAAGGATAGATGCCCAATGCAAGTGTCTTAGCTACGCTAGGGTACTCTAAGTTGTGATGGTATTCTTACGTGTATACCTTGATGTATACTAAATGCGGTGTTAGCATTTCATGATTATTGAATTGCTATATGATATGTGAGGTTTGGTATCCAAGTTAGACTCATGTTTTGCCAAATTGATCTCAGGATTTGATATCATGAGACGTGTCAATCGGGGTCGAGGTTACCATACTCGGAGGGCCGAGAGTGAAGTTCCAAGAGAAGAGGAACCGTTGTATTTCACGAATGCTATGGACTCCATAGCCGAGACTTTGGCATTGTTGGCAGCAAGGCCTATGCCTACCCCACCGTCCACGCCTGTGCCTACACCGGTGCATCACACCGCGGGGCTCGAAGCTTTTAGGAGACTGCGGCCTCCTACATTCTATGGCACTCTGGACCCCATGGTGGCCGAGTCTTGGATTATGCAGCTGGAGAAGACCTTCCGGGCTCTCCGTTGTACCGATGAGCAAAGGGTAGAATGGGCTTCCTTCGTGATGGAGGGTGAAGCCGAACACTGGTGGAGAGCTGCCCAAAGGCAGAGAGATGTTGCTAAGGCAGGTGTGCCCTGGACTTGGGCGGAGTTCTTAGAGACTTTCAGGGAACAGTACTTTCCCAGGTTTATTCGGGAACAAAAGGCGAGAGAGTTTATGCTTTTGGAGCAAGGGTCGATGAGCGTAGCCGAGTATGAGGCTAAGTTCACCGAGTTGTCTAGGTTTGCTCCGCACTTGGTGGCTACTGAAGACCTACAGGTCAGGAAGTTTGAGATGGGCTTGAAGGCTTTCATCCGAGATCGGGTGTCCATTCTCCAGGTAGAGTCTTGGAGAGAGATAGTAGGGAAGGCAAAGATCGCCGAAAAGAATGCGGAAGACTTCGTGAGAAGAAGAGACAGTGGCTTCGGGAAGAACATGTCTCGGGGTCAGACGAGTAGTTCTTCAGAGAAGAGGACTAGGACTGCACCGTACCAGTTCTCCCAGCCGATTTCGGCTCAGAGACCTTCTTTTGCGCCTCAGGCACCGCGTCCTACAGCATCGCAAGCTACGAGGGTTATGCCTCCGGCTTCCTCCGCATCGCAGACATTTGAGGAGTGCGACGCATGTGGTCGTCGGCATAAGACTGGAGATTGCCGAAGAATGTCAGGTGGATGCTTCCATTGTGGCGAGATGGGCCATATGATTCGAGATTGCCCGCGCGAGCAGTCACAGTCTGGATCACAGGGAGTTCGGCCTCCAGGCAGGCAGAATTCACTTCAGGGGTCTTCATCTCAGGCCTCTAGATCCTTGCAGCCTACCCAGCAGCCTCGTCAGGCAAACCAGGGCAGAGTCTTTGCCATGACTGATAGAGACGCACAGGCATCTGATGATGTTGTGCAAGGTACGCGCGAACTAGTCTTTGTTGAAGTTCTAATGTTGCCATGATATGTTCGTATCTATATATATCCTATGTGGTGTTTTGCGATGTTTGTATCTATATGTACAGTTGTGTTATAACTGGGATGATTCAAATTCTCAGGTTCGTTGCTCGTAAATGAATGTTTGGCAAGAGTGTTGATAGACACAGGATCCACTCACTCGTTCGTTTCACCAAGCTTTGCCAAAGGCTTTACGTCCGAGCCAAGCAAGCTACCTAGGGAGTTGTCCATTTCAACTCCATTGGGAAAATCTATTGAGACAGATAAAGTGTATCCGGATAGTGTTGTACAAGTCATGCAGCACGAGTTGCCAGTCGACTTGATCCTTCTGGGAATTCAGGATTGGGATTTCGATGTCATCCTAGGTATGGATTGGCTCTCAACTCACCATGGACACGTGGCGTGTTTCGAGAAGGTGGTGCATTTTAAACCCGTGGGGTTAAAGCCGTTTCATTTCAGGGGACTTCAGAGAAGAGACATTGCCCGCTTTGCAACTCTTAGTCTCGAGGGTGTAGAAGTGCGAGACTCCACACCCATTCCAGTGGTATGTGAGTATATGGATGTTTTTCCGGAAACCTTGCCGGGATTGCCTCCCGATCGTGCAATCGAGTTTGCGATTGAGCTAGCTCCAGGCACAGTTCCGATTTCGAGAGCTCCGTATAGGATGGCCCCTATTGAGCTTAAGGAGTTAAAAGAGCAGTTAGAAGAATTGTAAGGCCTTGGTTTTATCCGGCCAAGTGTTTCACCTTGGGGAGCTCCGGTTCTCTTCGTGAAGAAGAAGGATGGATCAATGCGTATGTGTATTGATTACAGGCAATTGAACAAGGTCACGATCAAGAATCGTTATCCATTGCCTCGGATAGACGACTTGTTTGACCAATTAAAGGGTGCGCAGTTTTTCTCCAAGATTGACCTTCGATCTGGTTATCATCAGTTGAAGATCAAGAAAGAGGACATTCCGAAGACAGCATTCCGAACTCGATACGGTCATTACGAGTTTTTGGTCATGTCTTTTGGACTGACTAACGCACCGGCAGCATTCATGGATTTGATGAATCGGGTGTTCAGATCGTCTCTCGATCAATGTGTGATCGTGTTCGTAGATGATATCCTTGTGTATTCACAGTCACAGGAGGATCACACGAGAGATCTCTGTCTGGTGTTGCAGACACTTCGAGAGCATAGTCTGTATGCTAAGTTGAGCAAGTGTGAGTTCTGGCTGAACAAGGTGTCTTTTCTTGGACACGTGGTATCTGCTGAAGGTATTTCAGTTGATCCTGCAAAGATTGAAGCGGTGATGAATTGGGAAAGACCGAAGAGTGTCACCGAGATCCGTAGTTTCCTTGGGTTGGCAGGATATTACAGAAGGTTTGTGGAAGGATTTTCAAGTTTAGCAGCTCCACTTACCTATCTCACACGGAAGAACACGAGGTTCACTTGGAGTGATAAGTGCGAGGCTAGTTTCTTGGAGTTGAGAAAGAAGCTTACTTCGGCTCCTGTTCTTACAGTTCCATCTGGGAGCGGTGGTTTCGAAGTCTATAGTGATGCTTCACTAGTGGGACTTGGATGTGTTTTGATGCAGCATAAAAAGGTGGTCGCCTATGCTTCTCGTCAGCTGAAGGAGCATGAGCAAAACTACCCCACACATGACTTAGAGCTCGCTGCAGTCATCTTTGCACTGAAACTTTGGCGTCACTACCTCTACGGAGAAGAGTTCGTGGTGTTCACAGACCACAAGAGCTTGAAGTATCTTTTCCTCCAGAAGGAGTTGAATATGAGGCAGCGTCGTTGGATGGAGTTCATGAAGGACTACGACTGTTCCATCCAGTACCACCCGGGTAAGGCTAACGTGGTAGCCGATGCTCTTAGCAGAAAACCTTACGGAGTTATGGCTCAATTGAGAGTGCAAGAGTGGAAGTTATTACATGATATGTGTCATTTGGACACTACTCTCAGGCATGTCACCTATGGGCCGATAATGTCCAACGTGGTGGTTAGGCCACAGATCCTGAGCCAGATCAAGGAGTTACAGAATTCCGATGTTGAGTTGCTTGCTTACCGAGACAAGTCGGTGAGTAACGGCAATCAGGAGTTCGCTTTAAATGATGATGGTGCTATCACATTTAAAGGCAGGTTGTGTGTCCCCGCCGACACAGTTTTGAGGGATGAAATTTTGAATGAAGCTCACCGATCAAAGTACACGGTACATCCGGGAGGTACTAAGATGTACCAGAATCTCAAGAAGCACTACTGGTGGCGAAACATGAAGAGGGAAGTCGCTGAGTACGTCGCCAGATGTTTGATTTGCCAGCAGGTAAAAGCCGAACATCAAAGGCCGGCAGGTCTTTTGCAGTCCCTTCCTATTCCGGAGTGGAAATGGGAGAACATCTCGATGGATTTCATTGTGGGTTTGCCGCGAACGGCGAAGGGCTCCGATGCTATTTGGGTGATTGTGGACAGGTTGACTAAGTCTGCACATTTTATTCCGTACCGAACTACTTTCAATGCAAATCAGTTGGTAGCCCTATATGTTAAGGAGGTGGTTCGACTGCACGGTGTGCCAGTTTCTATCGTGTCTGATCGAGATCCTCGGTTTACTTCCAGGTTTTGGAAAACTTTCCAGGATGCTATGGGTTCTCGTTTAGAATTCAGTACCGCCTTCCATCCTCAGACCGATGGACAAACGGAGAGGGTGAATCAAGTAGTGGAGGATATGCTCCGAGCTTGTATGCTGGATTTTCAGGGTAGTTGGGAGGAACAGTTGCCGTTGGTTGAGTTTGCCTACAACAATAGCTATCAGGCGAGCATCCAGATGGCACCTTTTGAAGCTCTGTATGGTCGGAGTTGTCGATCACCGCTATACTGGGATGAAGTTGGTGAGAGGAAAATTCTTGGTCCTGAGTTGATAGAGCGGACCGCAGAAAGGGTCAAAATTATCCGGGAGCGATTGAAAAGTGCTCAGGATAGGCAGAAGAGCTATGCGGATATACGCCGCAGAGATTTAGAGTTCCGAGTTGGGGATCGGGTCTTTGTGAAGATTTCGCCGAGTCGGGGAATCATGCGATTCGGGAAGAAGGGAAAGCTCAGTCCTAGGTACGTGGGACCATTTGAGATCGTCACAAGGGTTGGTGAGGTTGCTTACAGGGTAGCACTACCGCCTCACATGGCAGCGGTCCATAATGTATTTCACGTCTCTATGCTTAGAAAATACATTTCGGATCCGTCTCACGTCATCGCTCTTGATCCTGTTGAGATTCGAGAGGATCTTACGTTGGTTGAGCAACCAGTTCAGATTCTGGATCGTCGAGATCAAGTGTTGCGAACCAAGACTAGCCCTTTAGTCCTAGTGAAGTGGCAGCATCATTCCAAGGAAGAGGCTACATGGGAGCGAGAAGCCGAAGTACGAGAAAAGTACCCCCATTTATTTGTTTAAGGCCATGGCATTCCCTTGTATTTTGCTATAGTTTTACGCATGTATGTATCGTCCAAATTTTGGGGACGAAATTTTTGTAAGGGGGGGAGAATGTAGCACCCCGGACTTTTTCATCCTTAATGAATAGCACCTTCATAGCTAATTGGCCGTTTTCATAGTTTTCGTAGTCTAATTAATAAATAAGGGAGAAATCGGAAATTCCGAAACGTCAGAAATGTTCGTTTTCGAAAGACGGATCCAACGCAAGTTGAATCGTCGAAATCCGACGAGCGAGTAAAAAGATATGGTCAAAACAGTCCAGACATAACAGAGCACCGATCGCTCGGTCATTACCTGCGATCGATCGGTCCACTACCGATCGCTCGATGGCTGTCGCACGGTTAACTTTTTTGTATGGGGAAAAATTCCAGAGAGTGTGTTTTTGACCGATCTCTCGGTCATAACACCGATCGACCGGTAAGCTACCGATCGCTCGGTCCATACCACCGATCGATCGGTCATACGCAATTTTTCTTCATTAAGGGTGTTTAAGACTTTAAACACAACCCCTTGCCTATAAATAGGCTGAGTTCGTGCCTTAGGGTTTCAGAAACCCTCTGTGCCCTATCTTAGGAGATTTTGAGAGAGAGAAGAAGGAGAGGAACTACTTGTTGATCAAGCTTGTGGAAGATCAAGGTTCTTCCACTTCCCTTGGTGATTTCCAACCAAGAACTCACTGTTCTTGCTTGTTCCAGCCATTGGGAGTCAAATCCATTGATTTCTCTAAGGTAGATACACTCTACTACAATCTTGCAATCCTACTAGTTACTAAGTATGATTCTTCTTATCTATGCCCTATCTATGTGTATTGATTTTATGTATGAAAAAGGTGTGATTATATACTTGGATGAAGGTTACTATTATGATGCACTCTAAGTGTTTGATGAAATACCTCTAAGGGATTCTATGTTTAAATACGATGATTTCTCTTATTAAGTGCATATGCTCGCATGTCTCGCATGAACCGATGGTTTCCATGGATTTCTCAAAGTACAAATAAAGGTTTTTCACGAAAAGACGAATAATGAATGATTCTAAGTAACTCTATGATTTCTCTAAGATCGTTTCACAAGCTCTAAGGATCATACCGTGCTCACAAGGAAACTCTATGATAATGTTCTAAGATCGTCTCACAAGCTCCACGGATCACAATGAAATGCTCTAAGATCTCTAAGGTTATGCTCTATGGAAATGCTCTACGGTATTGCTCTATGCTCTATGTCTCTACGGATCATAATGACTCTAAGTAACTCCATGAACTCACAAGAACTCATAAGGCTATGATTATCGATTGACTCACACGGTTACAGTTTTGGTTTCGAATATTATCTCACATATGTTTTCACGGTTTCCATGCTTTAAGGATTGTTCGGATTTCATTCTCCATGTCTTGTATGCTCCATGCCTAACCGCTTTATTGTTCTTAGTTTGTATACACTGAGTATTCCATGCTCAGTCGATATTGTTATGATCGGCAGGTGCTCGGGTTCCATTCGATTTGTGTGGCGACGAACCTTGGGTCGAGGAAGAGTACCGTGACCCGGAGCCTTCCATGGATCACTATCATGACGATGGTGCTCTAGATAGGAGTCGTGACTTCGATTTCTGTTGATCGACCGACTTAGAACTTGTGTCATTTTGTTATGTGAGTGTGGGGTTTGTCCACTCCACTTTTGGGTTTCTCACACATGTATACTTGTTGGTTCTTACTTGAGCCAAGCTATAGGAGTATTCATTTTGCTTCCGCTATGTTTAGTATTTTATTTTCCGCTGTGCATTGTATTTCGTTTCCGCTATGTATATGCAGGTACTCTGACAGGTTTCCACGTGTGCCTTATGTATCATACTGGAGGTATGATACGGCGGTCACGAGTCAAAGTATCCTTAACTCCTAGGGGGTATTTTGGGTCGCGACATATTTCATGTAAATCTTTATTTGAAACATTGAGGACAATATTCGATTTATTGTTGGGATAATCTTTGCTAATAGTGTAGACCATTGCATTCCTCCTTTAAAAAAATAAAAATAAAATTGTGTTTCTATCTTTGCTGCTTTCAATTTTCTTCCTTGCCGAAGTCTATTGAGCTATTGAATTTTGGATTATAAAGGCACACGGTGAAAATCTTTAAGAAGCTCAATTCCAGCTATTTATAATGAAAAGTCTTTGTTACTAATTCTCAGTTAGTGAATATTATAAATTGTTGAATTTTTGAACTTTCACTCACTACACATCTGACTCAATATCTGGAGCTAGATTGAATTTGGTAGTTGTTGACTTGATAATTGTCTGGAATGTAGGGAGAAACCAAGTGTGATGAACTATGACTATCTTGTTCACTTGGTTTGCTGGAAAGAAG
Source organism: Tetracentron sinense (assembly GCA_015143295.1). Lineage (NCBI taxonomy): Eukaryota > Viridiplantae > Streptophyta > Magnoliopsida > Trochodendrales > Trochodendraceae > Tetracentron > Tetracentron sinense. Next base: position 26,815,340 of record CM026571.1, read on the forward strand.
AAAAACAGAACTAGGTTATGATGAAGTTATAGAAAGAAACCAGTGAATTAGACCAGGTACTTTGAAAAGGGCTACCTCTTGTTAGGTCTTTGAAAAAAAAAAGGAAAAAGAAAGAAAAAAGGATATGAAAATTAAAAAATGCGCTCTCAAAGTTGAAATATCAGTTTGTTTAGCTATGACCTTGTTAAAACAAGTTAGGTGAAAGCCGTCATCGTAAAAAAGTGAATAAACTGGAATATCACAGATAAAGCCCATGAGGTATTAAGGTGAATATCCACAACTTTCGTGATCCTGGACAGATTAGCTTAGTTTTGAATCGGATCCTTAGGCCAACCCGTCCATTATGTGGTGATTAAAAAGTTGACTCTGCTTAAAGAAATTGATACTTTGGATATTTGTTAGACTGCACATGCACTCAAAATTTTCTAAATGGTGACTTAGTGATTTAGACTTTATTTCGAGTGCTGTAATATATGACTGAAATATAATGAAAACCAGTGCCCTAATAATTCTAAATTTGATGCCTTGAGTAGAATTTGCCACATGAAGAAGTTTATTATGAGTATTTTTTGTTCTTCTTCAATTGTTTGAAAAGATAAACCTGTTTTGAAAAGAAAGAGGATTTATCAGTCATGCTTTACAATTATTATCCTGATTAATTGATTGATTGTATTCTGCCTCTTCAATCTAAGTTGAAATCATTGTCACAACTAGGTGATGCTACTAAGAGATGTTATGAGATTCTTTGAAAATTTCTTGGTTGTTATGCACGATAAAAGTTTCTGCTTGTCTCATTGAATTGAAATAATGATACTACTTCTTCACATTCTTTTTGCTTGAGGACTAGCAAAAAGCTGGTCGGAGGTGTTGATAAGTGCTTAATTTTGCTTAATTATCCTTAGTTAAATAAGCATTATCATACTTCTTTGGTTTATATCTTCATTTTTACTCATAAAGTGATGCATCCTCCTCTTACCATTACGTAGTTCTTTTTCCTCTAATTTTAATGGTATATGTGCATGTAATCATACGTGCCGAGAGGGGTCAATGGTAAAACCTGTTTGAGAGAGACTTATTATGCTTATTTGTCTTTGTAGGGAACCTGACTCGGACCATTTTTGGAATTGGAAAAGAGTAGTCAAAACCCTAAAGGACAAAGCTTGAAGAAGATAAAGCCCACAAGTCAAAGAAGTTCCATAGAAGACAAAGTCCAAAAGTTTAACTCCTAAAGCCCAAGTCAAAGACTCAAAAAGTTTAAGTCCATGTCCAACTCAAAGAGCTAAAGGAGTTAGAGCCCAAGAGCCAAAAAGCCCAAGAAAGGAGAAGTGGACGTTAACTTTGGAGGGGGATGAATTTGGTAATCATGGGTGAATAATTCTAAGTTTGGAAAAGTCCAAAAATGTGGCTTTAGAGTGTTCCCATTATACAAGAAAGAAAAGGGAAAGTCAAAAGTAAAAGGTGTCATCTCATGTTTCCTTTTTAAGAGAATCTAAGAAAAAGAAAGGAAATGGAGAAATTTCTAAAAGAAGAAAAGGGCTGGAAATCCAGCCCTATAAAACCCTTGGGGACGTCTCCTCTCATCCCACTCTTGGCTTGGGTTCCCTTCTCTCTCCACTCCCACCTTTTGGCTTGGCTTGAGTTCTCTCTTCTCTCTCCTCTCTTCTCTCTTTTCTCTCTTACTTTCTTGCTCTTTAGTATGTCTTCTTCTTTTTCTTTGAGTTATTTTATTGTAGTGTTTAGAAAATCATTAAAGAGGATGACAACTCCAATTATGGTTGGCTAAACACCCTTCTAAGGTTAGGGATTTGAAACTTTTTTACAATTTATGTGGACAAAGTGGATGGTTTGATTATTGATTTTAATTGAATAATTTTCTTAGTTTGGTTAATTGTTCATCTCTATATGTTCTTTGATTTCGTATGATTTAATGATATATTGAATACTTGGATCCCTTGTGAGATGGATACAAAGTGATTTTTAAATTTCTGTGATTGTTCAATTGGATTAATAATTAGTGGTTTTATCGTAGTATTTTTCATCTAGATTAAATCATTATTTAATTCTAGATGCGTTTTCATCCAAATCTAAACATAAGGAGGGATAGGTGGATTTTCCTAATGTCTTAGACCTCTTTCTCTTGCTTTATATTCTCAGTAATTTTTGCTCCATTCTCATTGACTGGAAAACCGATTTTTAATCTCTCTTCTCTCTAGATTTCGTTTCCTTAATTTTTGTTGCACAATAGTAAATCCATGTGGATTCGACCCTATGCTCACTAGATACATTAATTGTTTCACTTGTGCAATTGCAAGTATATTATTTTTACTCTTAATTTTATATCCATTAATTTGGATTAAATTTAGTTGTAACACAAACCAATGACAGGGGTCCTCCCACCTTCCTCGTAGGTGTGGGGGAACCCCCTTGAGGTTCAAGCCACGGGTGCAAGACCCCACACCACTCCAAACCTCCCCACAGGTTTCTGGGGGTTCCTCAGGCCATGAGGGAACCCCTGGAACCCAATGGTGCAACTCCCGTAAGGGAAAAACCTTTTTTTTTGAAAACCTTCAGGAGTGGCGGTAGAATAACTAGAGCTATTTTTCATCTCTCCTTTTGCAGCTTCTGTAGCACTATCTTGTGTGGGCCTTGCTCCACTCCAGGGCCAGGATGGTATTCCCCTGACCTTAACCTACCTCCCCTGGTCATTCCAGACCCTAATCACTAGCTTAACCATGGTTAGTTTAGCTTCAAATAGAAGCTGGCTTAATGGTAGTAGTTGGACTACTGCCATTACAGTATACCAACCACAGGGCCTTTGGCCACTTCTGGGGTCCATTCCAGAATAGTTTCAGGGCTCACCAAAGGCCCAAGATCTTCAGGGCACTTCCCTCTTCACCCTGTGGGTCCAGCAGTCCATGGGGTCACCCTAACTCGAGTTATAGCCTTGCAAACCCTGGTCAAAAGTGTTACTGTAATGGCGGTAATCTCATTACCGCAATTCTTAACCTTCTGTGATTTTGGGCTTTGCACAGGGTCCAAACCTGGTAGGAGGCCATTTTATGCCCAGCCATACCCTCTGGGCCCACCTTGACCTTCCTAGACCCTTAACTAGGGTTAACCCAATCCTTGGTTAACTTTTAACCATGGTTAGGCAGTCCTTGACCTTGGTAAAATCTGTCAAAATGCCACAAAAATAAAAAATATTCTAGAATGCCCAAAAATGTCATGCTTTGACCACTTTACCATGATTAACAACCCTAACCATGGTGACTTACCTATTTAACCATGGTTAAGCACTCCTTTAACCCATGCAAAATCTGGAAAAATCTCAAAAATATTCAAAAAATCTAAAAAGATCAAAAATACAGTTTTTGGACCTTTTTACCATGGTTAGCAGCCCTAACCATGGTTAATCATACTTTTAACCCCGGTTAGCAACCCTAACCTTTAGTTAACACCCTTAGGCCTATCGGACCTAATCCTTTGGCCTACCGGGCCCAATCTTAGCCTACCAGGCTTGACCTTGTTACCTTTTAACTGTGATTAGTAATCCTAATCATAGTTAGTTTGACCTAACCCTGGTTAGCAAGTCTAACCTTGGTCAAACTTTACCTTAGCCTACTGAGCTTCTCTCTTGGCCTATCGGATCTAAACCCTAATCTACCGAACTAATCCTAAGCCTACCAGGTTTAAACCTTGCACTCGACCAACCCGGTCAACCAAATCCTAGTCTACTGGACTAGTCCATTAGCCACCCTTGGTGCACACACACACACCCCCTAGCCTTGGCACGGGCCCATGTGCCAGAACTACCCTCGGTCTGATCTCACCTTATGAGTATATAGGCAACCCAACTCGGGTTCGACCCTAGTTTAGCTTTTCTTTCTTAGATTAGTATCATTTTAAACACTTAGGCATTTGAACAACATTGACTTTAATTGGCTTAAACCTAGGGAGTATGGAACCATTGCAAAATGGAAACTTCGGGGTGCCTAACACCTTCCCCAGACTTAACCGAACCTCATACCCTAATCTCATTCATAGACCAAGACCTTATCCAAATCTCGGAGACTTATCCCTTCTAAATGAATAGGTGGCGACTCTGAACAATACAAATCCCGTGAGATTTATTTTCAGGGTTCCGAAACCCGTGCTCATAGTTCTAGCGACTCCGTTGGGGACTTGTCTAAGGTTCAACCCGGAACCTAAGGTTAAGCCTGAAGGGGGATTCGAATAAAAAATTATGTGGAAATTGGATCCCCTAGATCTTAACACCATAGAAAGCATCAAAATAATCTAAGAGTTTTAGTCATATCACCTCGGTGAATGCTTTTCACTGGTGAAGCTTAAATCCACTCGAACCGTAAGAACTCTTTGTAGAGTTTTCTCCGAAAAAATACTAGAAGCTCGATCCTTGTTCTTCGCTATCCTCACGAAGCTTTAGAATCTCCTTTGAAATTATAGAAACAAGAGAAAGAAGATGGAGTAATGGTGTAGACCTTCTATCACCAAAAGTACTAAGGTTCAAAACCCTAGAATAAACAAAACCCAACTTGCACCACCTTAGAAGCTGACGAAAATCCCTAGGGATATCCCCTAGGGCTCACGGTTTGGAGACAGAGAGGAGAGGAGAGAAAAAATTCTGAAAAAAAGTGCTTAATGGTCTAGGGTGTTGGGGTATTTATAGACTAGGATCATATCCTAATCCTACTCGAATTTGATCTTATCTAGTAGGATTTATTAATTAATAATAACTCTTACTATTAATTAATTAAACTCCTACTTAATCTATAACTACTTTAGTTATAGTAATCCTACTAATTAAAGAGTCCTTATTGCAAGAGGATTCTTTAATTAAAAGTGATAAGTCAACATCCAACAAAAAGAAGGAAACCTAGTCAAACTAGGAAACCCTACACAAGGGTGGGCGTGAACTTCTAGGGGTGTGGACTTTGAGGAGTTAAACACTCCATATTGTAATCCAATTACAACTTATCCTCATCCTTATTGCAATCCAACAATTGGATTTTGATTCCATGATTATAGGAATTATATTTCAACAATTATTCAATTAAACAAATCCTAATCCAATTAGGATTACCAAAGTGGGCGTCCCACCCTAGGGTTTAAACCCATGGGCTTGGGCCCATATTAAAGGTCCATATTAAATGGGTTTATGGATATGGGTCAAACCCATTTCCCCTTTAATTATGTTAATTAAATAATTATTAAAATAATCCTTAGATTTAAATTAACAATTAATTTAAACCATAGATTAACTTTCAATCTATTTTAATTAAATGATTCAATTTTAATCACTTAAATAATTGATTAACTTTTAATCAATTATTGAGCTTGTATTTTTTTATATGAGCACCTCCACAGATTGCTCTGGGACATTCTTATCCTGGCTTACCCAATGTTATCTCATTGACCCTAAACAGGAATTACATTGGAATTGCAAGTGAAGTGAGATATCTATGTTGCAATTGAATCTCAATGTATGAACATTAACCATTACGAATCCCGCCACATGAACTTTTAAATTTGATTTATCCTTCCAAAGACATTATCCCTAATGGGCCTTCGAGATTGACATACTATCTAACCCATAGCCCATTGCAAATCATCCGGGTTTTCAAGACTTATGATTAAGCTATGAGAAACAATTTCTCATGAAAAACATTTTGAGAAAATCCTTTTATAAGTATAATACATTTTAATAAAAGTATATTTCAAAACTTATTTTGTTTTCAAAATCACCTGTGCAGGATTTGAACTTAATCAACTGTCTTACCTGAAACTTGGATAATCTCTCAAATTATTGAGCATAGATTTCTTGTTTGAAATTCATCATGACTCGAACAGCTTTCTGACTATCCAACTATCACTATATTGTATTCCCTAAGTTAGAAAATACGTTGGTGGAATCAAAACAGTTAGATCACTGCTCAGTCATAGATGAACACATCAGATCTAAGAATCATCGAAACTGTTCAATGTGAATGAGGGACCAATTATCTGATAGTATGTTTATGTAAGAGGTCTCTCATTGAATGCAATTAGTCAATGTACATTTAAGCACCCATATGCTGATGTGTAGTCTCCACTACAATAGTTCGAGATATAACAACATCTCAACTATTGAGAACATCTTAGCATTCTGGTAGCCATATAAGTGAAGTGTCTAGCTTCACCCACAGCTGTTACTATATAAGGTATAAGGAATTGGAAAGTTATATTTGCCTGTGATAATCCAATCACATAACTTTCCTACAATATATCCTATGGACCTTTATCGATATCGCATATTGTATAGATCATCTCATGATCATGGTCAATTACCCATAATGAATACACAATAGATTAAGAAGAAGTCTTTATTAATCAAATTAATAAAAGTCTAACAATCTAAATGACTTTTCTGGATATCATGTCTAACAATCTCCCACTTGCCCTAAAAGTCACTGTGCCATAGATTTCAATCTCGTACTATCTAAGTGTGTTACAAATACTTTATCTGTTAAAGCCTTAATCATCGGGTTAGCAACATTAAGTTGAGACCTGATTATTGTAACAAAGATGCCTTGCTTCTCAATAATCTCATTAATGAGAAGATACTTCCTCTGTGTGAAAAGTAAACACATAATCCCTAGTCCTTTTCAGGTACTACATAATATACTTCACTGCAGTCCAATTATCTCATACTTGGATTGCTATGGAACCGACTAACTACTCCTGCTACATGACAAATATACGGTCTAGTATATAACATGGCATACATGAGGCTCCCAACTGCTGAAGCATAAGGGCACCTCTTCATCTACTCGATCTCATCAGATGATGTAAGGGCCATCTTTTTAGACAAAGTGACACCATGTCTAAAAGGAATGAGTGTTGTCTTACAATCATTCATACTGTACCTAAACAATATCTTGTCTATGTAGGAAGTTTAGCTTAATCCCAACATTCGGCATTTCCTATCTCTCAGAATCTTTATTCCGAGAATATAGGATGCATCTCCAAAGTCTTTCATTGAGAAATGCTGAAAAAGCCATATCTTGACTGATGATAACATCCCTACATCATTCACAATGAGTATGATGTCATCTACATAAAGAATTAGGTATACTACCGCTCTCCCACTGTCCTTCTTGTAAATACAAGATTCTTCCAATTTCTTTTGGAATCCAAATTCTTTGATAGAAAGATCAAATCTTTGGTTTAAGCTTCTTGAAGCTTGTTTTAAACCATATATCGACTTGTTGAGTTTGCATACCATGTTCTACTGGTTAGGAGCAATGAAGCCCTCTGGTTGCTTCATATAGATGTCTTCATCTAACATTCCGTTAAGGAAAGCAGCTTTGACATCCATTTGCCATATCTCTTAGTTATGGTGTGCAGCTATAGCTAGTAATATCCTGATGGATTTAAGCATAGCTACAGGTGAAAAGGTATCCTCATAATCAACTCCTTGAATTTGAGCATAACCTTTTGCAACAACTCTAGCTTTATTGGTCTCCACGTTACCATCAGCACACTTCTTTCTTTTGTAAATCCATTTGCATCCAACTGGCCTTATACCATTTGGTGGATCTACTAAAGTCCAAACACCGTTGTTATACATGAAATCTATTTCAGCATTCATGGCTTTATTCCATTGAGATGCATCTACATCTAATGTAGCTTCCTGATAGGTATTAGGATCCGTATCCTCATCATCAGGGGTAACTAGATAAACCTCATTATTGTAATATTGAAGTCTATCCAGTGGTCTAGAAACCCTTTCTGACCTTCTTAGTGGAACAGAATTAGGAGAAATTAAAGTGGAAGGATTAGGTTCAGGTTGAATACTGGCTGTGTTATCTTTCATTTCATGAAATTCAACCTTCTTAAGGAGATCCATTTTTTCTTTCAAGAAAGTGGCATGATGCCTAACAACTATTGTTTGGTCTGCCTTGTAGTAGAAATAGAAACTCTTAGTTTCTTTTGGATATCCTACAAAATTCCATTTCTCCGTCCTAGATTCCTACTTAGTGGGTTCGAGTTTGCGAACATGCGCAGGACAACCCCATACCCTTAGATGTTGTAAACTAGGTTTTCGCCTAGTCCACAATTCATAGGGTGTAACTGGAATAGACTTAGATGGAACCCGGTTTAGAATATAAATGGCAGTTTGTATAGCATATCCCCAAAGATAAGAAGGAACATCGGCATGGCTCATCATAGAGCGAACCATATCTAATAAGGTCCGGTTTCTTCTTTCAGAAACTCCATTTTGTTGAGGAGAGGTAGGACTTATCCATTGCAAGATAATCCCATTATCCCTTAAGTAATCCATAAACTCGTTGGTGAGGTATTCACCACCTCAATCTGATCGAAGTGTCTTTATGGATTTGTCAGTTTGATTCTCAACTTCTAATCTGAATTCTTTGAACTTTTCAAAGGTGTCAGATTTGTGTTCCATCAAATAGACATATACATATCTGGAATAGTCATTGGTAAATGTGACAAAATACCGATATTGACCTCGTACAACAATGTTAAATGGATCACATACATCACTATGTATTAGTCTTAGTTTTTCTTCGGCTCTTCCTATCTTTTTAGGGTAAGGCTTCTTGGTCATCTTCCCTTCGAGACAAGACTCGCAAGTTGGGAGTGGTTCTACCTTGCGGAAATCAAGGGGACCATCTTTTACTAACCTCTTGATCCTATCAAGATTAATGTGACCAAGTCTCTTATGCCAAAGATAAGTAGACTCAGTGCAATGTCTCTTCATTCCAGACATTCTAAATGATGAGGCATTGTCACTTTGCATACATTCATTATTTACCAATGGAACTATTAGATAAAGACCATTAATGAGATTACCAGTTATCAAGACCATTCCATCTTTCTTAATTTCAACAATTGAATTAAAAACGATAGAGAATCCATAAAATAAGAGTCTAGATACTGAAATCAAATTACGATATGTAGAAGGCACATAAAAGCAGTCTTCTAAAATTAATGTCTTTCCATTAGGTAAATAAAGAGCAAACAAGCCGATCGACTTCACTGCAACATTTGCACCGGAGCCAACTTTAAGCTTCTGCTCCTGTTTGGTCGGCTTTCTGGTTTCCTTGAACCCCTGCAAATAATCGCATACGTGTACAATGGATCTAGAATCCACGCACCATGAGTAAGGAGGACCGTCCAAAAAGTTAGACTCAACAGTAATAAGTACTTCAAAGCATCTCATACCTTGAGTACTTCCGCCACCTTTCTTGAGAGTTGCGAGGTAAGTCCTACAGTTCCTCTTCCAGTGGCCTATTTTACCACAGTGGAAATACTTTCCATTGGCTTTGTTTTCCTTGCCAGTTTTTCCTGAAGAACTTTTGGCAACTCTTGCCTTACTCTTATTGTCATTAAACTTTCCTTTGCCTTTATTCCATTTTCTAAAATTTTTAGATTTCTTGGAGGTATCAGGTTTATCGATGATTAAAGTTTCACCTTTAGTTGACTTTTTGATCAAATCTTCTGCAGCCATAAGTGACTTCATAAGCTCACTAAGTGACATTTCACTTTGTTCATGCTATAATTTAACACGAACAAATTGAAGGATGAAGTGAATGACTGCAGAACAGTGTCAACTTGAGTGATGGCATCCATCTCTCCACCAAGAATTTCCAGTTCATTCAATAAGCCAATCATCATTATTATGTGCTCTTTACTGGAGTTCCCTCAGCCATCTTGGTGTTAACAAGGGATTTCAACTTTACTTGTCGAGCTGACCTATTTTGCTTACCAAAAATCTCATGAAGGTTTTGCAAAATGTCAGAAGCTATATCCATGTGTTCATGTTGGCTTGGAAAAATGTTAGACATCGAAGCCAGTATGTAACACTTGGTCATCTGATTGGATCTCTCCCATTGCTCTAACTCAGCCTTTTGGGCCGGTGAAGCATCAGGAGGAAATTCGGGCTTAGGTGTCTTAAGACATAGGTCAAGGTTATCCACGATAAATACAATTCTAATCTTTCTTTTCTAGTCTACATAGTTAATTCCAACGAACTTTTCATCATGAAGAATTTCAGTCAATGGGTGTAGGCCTGTCATGATCTAATCAAATGACAATAAGATAGTATTAGGGATCTATTGTATTCATTAATACCAATTATGAAATTACCTTGATCGATGATCTCTATGACCTAGAGGGGGGGTGAATAGGTCTATCTAAGAATTTCTAACCAATTTTAAAATTTTAAGTTATTTGTTCAGAAATCAATAAGTGATTCACACAAACAATCCACACAAATCTAACACATCAGATTTTTACGTGGAAAACCCTTACGGGAAAAACCACGGGACCTCGTCCAGCAACAAACTTCACTATAAGAAGAATTCAAGTATAAGACAAGACCTTACCCAAACTGGACACGATGTTCCTAGGTACAGACTCTTACTCTTGACTTCCATGAATCAGTAGGTTCGATCTCTACCGTAGCAGCTTCGGTTCACACCGACCAAATCTTCTCAAGCTACTTCAATACCACGATCTCACATGATCGATCTCCTTCTGAGAAAGCTCTGGATCAACCACCAGACACACACACAAGGTGTAGGGTTGTGAATCAATTTAGAACAATTCAAACCCTAGAGGGATCTCATAAAGATTTGAGATCACATAATGCAAGATCAAAGGAATAGATCTATACTTGCATTCTCTAGGATGATTGAAAGAGGAGGGATCAACAAAGATCAAAAGATAAGAATAGATAAAACCCTAGATAGGTTTCTCATACCTCTACTCTTTCAAAAATAAACAGTGGATACGAATTAGGTCTCCAAAAGTTGTTTATATAGGGTTTAGAAAAGAGTCTAGAAAATTAAAAAACTCTGTTTACGAGGACCGATCGATCGGTGCTTATAACCGATCGCTCAGTCCAAAAGGGATCGATCGGTCTTCACACCGAGATCGGTTAAAAATAACCTCTCTGGAAAAATACCCCATACAGAATTTTAGACCAGTCGATAGCCACCGATCTATCGGTAGGCCACCCGATCGATCGATACATATGACCGAGCGAGCAGTCCAAAAATAACTCTCTAGAATTTTAGCCCATACAAAAATAATCACCAGTCGATAGCCACCAATCTCTCGGTAGACCACCGAGCGATCGGTCTCAACACCGAGAGATCGGTGGAGACATAATTTCAGCTAAAACTTTTTAAACTTAATTTTTGTTTGATTCAATTAATACCAATAGTCATTGTTAGGCTTAAAACTATCCTCCTAGGTATGTTTAGGGTTATCTAAGTCAAATCCAACCTAGGTAGGGGTCTCTAAGTCCATTACCTGTCTAGATCCGGAGTAGAAGCTTTTTCTTCAGTTTCTTCACTCTTCTTGAAGCTTTAGCTCTTATGACAAGTTGAACAAGACTCAACACACATGACCTATCTAATGATCATGGAATTTGCCAATAACACCGAGCGATCGGTGGTCTGGAAAATTTTCAGAAAATTTTGACTTAAAACCATTTTTCTCCCCCTCAACCAAAGAAAGGTTCAACTCATTTTCTCCTCAAAATAACCTAATTACCATTCATATATGCAAATATTGATTTCTTCAAAATCATAATGAATGATATCACCCAAGAATTGATATTTTAAGATAGTCATAAACAAGGATTATGTAAACAACTATAAACGTTCATAGGTGATCAATTTTGGTTTTTGCATCAAATTCACAATCAGAATCAAGAAACAGTTTGAAGAAAAATGAGTGTGAAACCAAAATTCATAACTTGACTCTTCAAAGTGGTTTCGTCCCTTATGCAAGATTTTGACATTATAGCATAAACGGGACTCTAGAATGTTCAAAAACTAGTTTTAAAACTAAGAGACATCCACACTTGTATGATGAGCAATTTTTATCCCAAATTTGACTAATAAAAACATTTTATTTTACTGTCAAATTGTACTCATGGTGAAAATTATTTTTTAAGTATACACAAGCTGTTCTTAGGACACTAGTGACTTTCACACACTTGAGAAGGTAGCCCTCTCTAATGACAGTGGGGGCTTTGACTCTAGCAACCCATATAGATACCTACTGTCTGTCTAGGTAGCCATTACTCACTGTTTGCATCCACTAGAAGTTATCACACAAACTCACAGGTAGTCCTCTCCATGTCTATAATTTTTATATCTAGGGGGCTCACCTTATGGAATTTTAATCACATTGGTTTTACTAGATTTGATTAATCTAGGGAACCATATGGTATAATATCAGAACATATAAATATGAACTAATACTATCTCAAGAATCAGTTAGAGTGCATGTGCAACACATAACAACTTTGTTTACTCAACTCTAACTGAAATTAGTGATCATGACCATTTTAAATCACAAGGTAGAACCAACAGTTGAACTATCCTTATTTACTCAATCCTATGTAAAATTAATCATCGGAATTCATGTTCAAATATGATCTCAAGGAAATAAATTTATATATAATGTTAGGAGAGAAGGTCATACAAACACACTATTTTTTGCAACATTTTTCAATTTTTTAAATGTTTTTGGATTTTTATAAATAAAGGAAACAAAAATAAAATGAATTACAAAAAAAATAGCTCTATGACATGAATGAGACATGAAGAACACATAGGCTATAAAGAAAGCACACCATCACTCAACTCCGCACAAACCGATGGATTTCCTAAGGAACTCAAACCTAAGGGAATCTAAGGGTTTTGTGAGAATGTCTGCAAATTGTTTCTCTGTTTGGACATACTCAATACACACAACATTTTGCTCAACTAGATCACGAATGAAATGATGCATAATGTCAATGTGTTTTGTGCGAGAATGTTGAACATGATTTTTGGAAATATTGATGGCACTTGCATTATCACAATACACAGTCATAGTGCCCTATTCAATCCTGTAATCATGCAACATCTGCTTCATCCACAGAAGTTGAGTGCAACAACTACCAGCTGCTATGTACTCAGCCTCGACAGTGGACAATGAAATTGAATTATGCTTTTTGCTAAGCCAAGCAACTAAGCAGTTTCCAATATAGAAACACCCTCCAGAGGTGCTCTTCCTATCATCAGCATTTCCGGCCCAGTCGGCATCGGAATATCCAACTATAGTGGCATTGGTATCAAAAGAATACTAAAGGCCAAAAGATAGAGTTCCACTCACATAGCGAATGATACGCTTGACTGCAAGCAAGTGAGACTCTTTAGGGCTCGCTTGATAGCGGGCACGGGCTCCAACACTAAAAGCAATGTCAAGACAACTTGCAGTAAGATAAAGCAAACTACCAATCATACTTCTATAAGAAGTTTGATCGACATCCTTACCTGAAGCGTCCTTACTAAGTTTTATAGTAGTACTTATAGGAGTCCTAGCATGCTTAGCAGAGCTCATGCTAAATTTCTTCACCAGATCTTTAGCATATTTGATTTGAGACACTGAGATCCCAGAATCCAATTGCTTAATCTGAAGACCAAGGAAGAAACTCAGCTCACCAACTATGCTCATTTCAAATTCATTTTTCATTTGATCAGCAAATGAAAGAGCATGTAAGTCTAATGTGGAACCAAACACAATGTCATCAACATATATCTAGGTGATGACAATATCACATTTCACAGTCTTTATGAAAAGGGTTCTGTCTACTCCCCTTCTCAAAAATCTCTTTTAGAAGAGGCAAGTAGTCAACCTCTCATACCAAGCTCCTGGAGCTCTCTTTAAACCATAGAGAGCCCTTTTTAAATGATAGACTTGATCAAGGTGATGTGGATCTTCAAACCCTTTTGGTTGTTCCACATAAACTTCCTCCTGCAGAATGTCATTCAAAAAGGCACTCTTGACATCCATTTGCAAAAGCTTGAATTTCATATGGCAAGCCACAGCTAGAAGAATTCTGATTGATTCTAGCCTGGCAACAAGAGCGAAGGTTTCATCGAAGTCGATGCCTTCAATTTGGGTGTATCCCTGTGCAACTAACCTAGCCTTATTTCTTATGATAATACATTTTTCATCAGATTTGTTCTTGAAAATCCATTTGGTACCTATCACATTTGTATTGTTAGGCCTAGGTACTAAATACCAAACATCATTCCTAGTAAACTGAAGTAACTCATCTTGCATTGCATTTATCCAATTATCATCTGCAAGGGCTTCAGCTACATTCTTGGGTTCAAAAGAAGAAGTATAGCAAATGTAGCTTTCTTCAATTTCAATCTGTTTCCTTGTTCTCACTCCACTTTCAAGATCACCAATGATATCAATGAAGGTGTGAGGACTCATGACCCTAGGATGTGTAGGCTTTAATGGAGATGATTGCTTAGTAATAAGTGGAGTTGAAGCAGTTTCAACATTTTCATTTCCAACACTATCATCATCCTCAAGTTGCACATTTTCAACACCGGAGTCATCCACAACTACATTGATGGACTCCATGATCGTAGAGGTTCTCAAGTTATACACTCGATAAGCTCTACTGTTGGTAGAATATCCAAGAAACATCCCTTCATCACTTCGGGATTCAAATTTGCCCAGTTGCTCTCTATCCTTAAGGATATAGCATTTACTTCCGAATTCTCGAAAGTACTTGACACTGGGTTTCTTGTTATTCCATAACTCATATGAGGTTTTCCTTGTTCCAGGCCTTAGAAAAACTCAATTAACAATATAACAAGCAGTGTTAACTGCCTCAGCCCATAAATGAGAAGCTAGATTGTTGCTATGAAGCATAACTCTAGCCATCTATTGGAGAACCCCGTTCTTCCTCTCCATAACACCATTTTGCTGAGGTGTAATGGGTGCAGAAAATTCATGTTTAATACCCAACTCATCACAAAAGTCGTTGTACTTAGATTTTTCGAACTCCTTTCCATGATCACTTCGAATTCGAGTGATTGGGTATCCTTTCTCATTTTGAATTTTCAAACAAATACTTTTGAAACTTTCAAAAGCATCGGATTTCTCTCTTATAAATGCCACCCATGACATTCTGGAGATATCATCAACCATGACTAGGATGTATCACTTTCCACCTAGACTTTCAATTCTTGTAGGACCTATAAGATCCATATGAATTAATTCCAGTGGATGTGAAATAGCAATACTAGAAGTCTTCTTATGTGGAATTCTAATTTGTTTACCAATCTGGCATGACCCACACACAGCAGTAGAAGGCTTTCCTAGTTTGGGCACATCTCTCACAAGCTCATGCTTTGAGATTTTCTGAAGGTCTTTGAAGTTCATGTGACCTAGTCTTCGGTGCCACAAATCAACCTCCTCAATTTTAGCCCTATTATAGACATTTGACGGATTATAACTAGGGATTAGGCCGTAGCAATTGTCAGTGGTTTTCAACCCTTCTAGAACACACTTACCTTTACCATTAATGACTAAGCATTTATTTTGGGTAAAGTGCATAGCATGGTTATCATCGCACAGTTGACTTATGCTAATCAAATTAGCTTTTAGTCCTTCAACAAACAAGACATTTTTCAATTTTGGTATGCCTGGTGAATCGATGATACCCTTCCCTTTAACTAAAGACTTGCTTCCATCACCAAAAGTAACAGTCCCATCTGGACAGTCCTCAAATTGAGTGAATAGGGACTTGTCACCTATCATATGCCTAGAACACCCACTGTCGAAGTACCACATTTCTGTGTTTTGGGCTTTCAAGGCAGTATGAATGACAAAGCACTTAAGGTCATCCTTTCTCACATACACAGTTTTTAAACTTTGTTTAGACCTTTGAATATTGTTCTGTGTAGTAGAGACCTTTTTCTTTTTCGACCTTCAAGACCTCTTCCTGTTTTGTTCAGTTCTAGCATTTTGATTTGTCACATTCTTTCCTCTTGAGTAATCATAAGGAGTGAATGGACCATTTTCAGTTCTAGACATTCGAGCAATCCTATTGAAATCTTCGCTCAAAATTCTAGATTTTTCAACCAGAACTTGAATCTGCCTTTGAAGATTCCCTTGACTTTGATTTTGGTTCCATGAACCATTTCGGGGAGCTCTCCTAAACGCATTACAGTTTGGTCGAATGTGACCTCTCACGCCATAAAAGTGACATGTGGGTATGAATCTAGGGAGAGGAGAAGGATTTCTTCTAAAAGGAATTTGATTCCTCACAGCATTCACCCTAGGAGCTGCATTTCTAGGCTTTACAACATTTGTATAAGCCTTAGTACTTGATGTAGAAGGTACATTCACTTTAGGATCAGAATAAATTGGTTCAAACACAGCACTAGCCATTGTACCAACAGCTAAAGAACCAGCTGGTGTGTCAGCATGTCCTATCCTAGATCTATTCGAATTTGAACCATATTTTCTAACTAATTCATCTAGGCAGCTAGTGTTTCCAAACATTCTTACTTCTTTCTCAAGAGTATAGACCTTCTGAATCAAGTCAATCTTGTCTTTAAGGGTAATATAATGTTCTTTTTCAAGAAATTTCACCTTATCAACAAGAGAATCTTTTAAAGATTCCAGCTCCACTAACAGAGTCCTTGACTCTTCAACTTCTTTCAAGGAAGTGTCTCTTTCAATGGATAAAACCCTAGATAGGTTTCTTATACCTCTACTCTTAACAGTGGATACGAATTAGGTCTCCAAAAGTTGTTTATATAGGGTTTAGAAAAGAGTCCAAAAAATTAAAAAATTCTATTTACGAGGATCGATCGATCGGTGCTTATAACCGATCGCTCGGTCCAAAAGGGATCGATCGCTCTTCACACCGAGAGATCGGTTAAAAATAACCTCTCTGGAAAAATATCCCATACAGAATTTTAGACCAGTCGATAGCCACCGATCTATCGGTAGGCCACCGAGCGATCGGTACATATGACCGAGTGAGCAGTCCAAAAACAACTCTTTGGAATTTTAGCCCATACAAAAATAATCACCAGTCGATAGCCACCGATCTCTCAATAGACCACCGAGCGATTGGTCTCAACAACGAGAGATCGGTGGAGACAGAATTTCAGCTAAAACTTTTTAAACTTAATTTTTGTTTGATTCAATTAATTCCAATAGTCATTGTTAGGCTTAAAACTATCCTCCTAGGTATGTTTAGGGTTATCTAAGTCAAATCCAACCTAGGTCGGGGTCTCTAAGTCCATTACCTATCTAGATCCGGAGTAGAAGCTTTTTCTTCAGTTTCTTCACTCTTCTTGAAGCTTTAGCTCTTATGACAAGTTGAACAAGACTCAACACACATGACCTATCTAATGATCACGGAATTTGCTAACACCTAAATAGGGATTTACAAATTAGATTATGGGTCTATTTCTAATGGTATTGCCAATTTGAGAAGAATCAATTAGCATCGAAAACCTAGACACTGGCTTATGTAATCCTGCCTTTGGGCATATCATCACATCGCCTTGAATAGGAAGATAGAAACTATCTTCTCCAATTTCACAGATCTCATCTTGTGAATTCTGGAGTATTTGATCAACTGTCTGATCTATAAGGGATGTTATACTCACGTTTTGGCGTTATTGTATAATATCTCTTATTCATGTGCCCACTTACCATGAACATAATAAACACCTAGCGAAAGCTCATGCTTTGGCGTTATTGCTCACACTATTTGGTTATTCAGTTTTCACCATGTTCACACATAGGTGAGAGGGATTGGGCCCGGCTTTGGTCTGTCAGCTTACTCACACTCCCCACTATAGGATCACATAGTGTATGGTAGAAGATCATAATACTTAGAGATTTGTCCCCAGTCTTATATACACATGATATATCAAGGGCAATTATTTCAACAGAATAATTTAAACATATTAACAGATATCATCTCATGATAAAATAAACAGCAGTTATCATCTTATGATAATTAAAACAATAATATACGAGATTAATTGCTATGTGTCAATAAATTAAAATGCATGGATGCAAGAGAATGAGATAAGAATAAAGGCAGCTCGCAAACTCCTTCACAATCCCTTCCTTTATCATCTTATCGAGATCACATCGCAGCATCCTCCTTAACAGCATCGCCACCAAAGCATTAAATAGAATTTAAATGGCATTAAGGAAACCAGTATTCCATTCGCCCTTTTCAAGGAAATCCAAATGAATCTGCCCTTTACAGATTGCCAAAACCTACTACATATTAACCTCAAATATGAATGCATGAATGATAAACAATTTGTCATAAAATATGACCCATAACTATAATCTCATATAAATAGATGTTACATGGTGATGGAGTAATTTTTCTTATTTTAAAAGGATTTAAAATTTGATAAAAATTATCAAATTTTTCGATAAAGTCTATATCTTATATAGATCAAACCCCGGAAAAAATAAAATAATTATATTTTTCATAAAAAAAATTTCACAAAATTATTTTTAAAATATAAGATAGAATTTTCTTAAAATCTCTACAAAGTTTTATTTCTTTCCCGAATGCAAAATCCTTTCTCGAATGCAAGATCCTTTCAAATAGATTGGTTCTACTATTATCCAAGATTGGTTCTACTATTATCTAGGATTAAAATAAAAAATAAGAGAATCAAAAATCCTAATTATGATCACATCGTAAATTAGGGTTTTATAATTTTTCGAATAAAATCTATTTATGGGAAAAATCATTCATTAATTATTTTAAATAATTAATAAATATATATTAAATGATCAAATCATTTAAAAGGAATTTCAAAATACACTCTTTATTTCGAATTTAATTATATCACATATAAGACTAGTTTTTAAATTTTATTTAATTATCAAATCTCATTCAATAATATAATAAATATTTATTTATTCATCTCATGAACAAATAAAAAAATAAAAACTACGAGCAATATTAAATAGATCTAAATTAAATTCATCTCATGAATAAAGTTATCCATTTAATTAACTTATCAAAATAAACAAAAAATACTCCTAACCATGAGCTCTGATAGCACTTAAAGGGGGATCCGAATAAAAAATTATGCGGAAACTGGATCCCCTAGATCTTAACACCATAGAAAGCATCAAAATAATCTAAGAGTTTTAGTCATATCACCTCAGTGAATGCTTTTCACCGGTGAAGCTTAAATCCACTCGAATCGTCAGAACTCTTTATAGAGATTTCTCCGAAAAAATACTAGAAGCTCGATCTTTGTTCTTTGCTATCCCCACGAAACTTTAGAATCTCCTTTGGAATTATAGAAGCAAGAGGAAGAAGATGGAGTAATGGTGTAGACCTTCTATCACCAAAAGTACTAAGGTTCAAAACCCTAGAATAAACAAAACCCAACTTGCACCACCTTAGAAGCTCACGAAAATCCCTAGGGGTATCCCCTAGGGCTCACGGTTTGGAGAGAAAGAGGAGAGGAGAGAAAAAATTCTGGAAAAAAGTGCTTAATGGTCCCAGGTGTTGGGGTATTTATAGACTAGGATCATATCCTAATCCTACTCCAACTTGATCTTATCTAGTAGGATTTATTAATTAATAATAACTCTTACTATTAATTAATTAAACTCCTACTTAATATATAACTACTTTAGTTATAGTAATCCTACTAATTAAAGAGTCTTTATTGCAAGAGGATTCCTTAATTAAAAGGGATAAGTCAACATCCAACAAAAAGAAGGAAACCTAGTCAAACTAGGAAACCCTACACAAGGGTGGGCGTGAACTTCTAGGGGCATGGACTTTGTGGAGTTAAACACTGCATGTTGTAATCCAATTACAACTTATCATCATCCTTATTGCAATCCAACAATTGGATTTTCATTCCATAATTATAGGAATTATATTTCAACAATTATTCAATTAAACAAATCCTAATCCAATTAGGATTACCAAAGTGGGCGCCCCACCCTAGGGTTTTTAAACCCATGGGCTTGGCCCCATATTAAAGGTCCATATTAAATGGGTTTATGGATATGGGTCAAACCCATTTCCCCTTTAATTATGTTAATTAAATAATTATCAAAATAATCCCTAGATTTAAATTAACAATTAATTTAAACCATAGATTAACTTTTAATCTATTTTAATTAAATGATTAACTTTTAATCACTTAAATAATTGATTAACTTTTAATCAATTATTGAGCTTGTATTTTTTATGTGAGCACCTCCACAGATTGCTCTGGGACATTCTTACCCTGGCTTACCCAATGTTATCTCATTGACCCTAAACAGGAATTACATTGGAATTGCAAGTGAAGTGAGATATCTATGTTGCAATTGAATCCCAGTGTATGAACGTTAACCATTATGAATCCCATCACATGAACTTTTAAATTTGATTTATCCTTCCAAATACATTATCCCTAATGTGCCTTCGAGATTGACATACTATCTAACCCGTAGCCCATTGCAAATCATCCGGGTTTTCAAGACTTATGATTAAGCTATGAGAAACAATTTCTCATGAAAAACACTTTGAGAAAATCCTTTTATAAGTATAATATATTTTAATAAAAGTATATTTCAAAACTTATTTTGTTTTCAAAATCACCTGCGCAGGATTTGAACTTAATCAACTGTCTTACCCGGAACTTGGATAATCTCTCAACTTAAAGAGCATATATTTCTTGTTTGAAATTCTTCATGACTCGAACAACTTTCTGACTATCCAATTGTCATTGTATTGTATTCCATAATTTAGAAAATACGTTGGTGGAATCAAAACAGTCAGATCACTGCTCAGTCATAGATGAACACATCAGATCTAAGGATCATCGAAACTATTCAATGTGAATGAGAGACCAACTATTTGTATGTTTATACAAGAGGTTTCTCATTTAATGCAATCAGTCAGTGTACATTTAAGCAGCCATATGCTGATGTGTAGTCTCTACTACAATAGTTCGAGATAAAACTGTGAGCGCGAGATTTCACTCCCTAGATTTCTCACAGGGTTTTAAGAGTCGCCACCTATTAATTCAAAAGGGATAAGTCCCCTGAAGTTTTGGATAAGGTCTTGGTTCATGAGAGAGATCAGGGTAAGGGGTTCGGTTAAGTCTGGGGAAGGTGTTAGGCACCCCGAGGCTTCCGTTTTACAACGGTTCCGTACTCCCCGGGTTTTAAGCCAATTAAAGTTAATCTTGTTCAAAATACCGAAATGTTTAAGTGAACACTAATCCAAGAAGGGAAAAGCTAACTGGGGTCGGGCCCGTGTTGGGCTACCTACGTACTCACAGGGTGAGATCAGACCGAGCGTAGTTCTGGCATGTGAGCCTGTGCCGAGGCTAGGAGCGTGTGTGTGTGCACCAAGGGTGGCTAACATGGACTAGTCCGGTAGACTAGGGTTGGTTGACCGAGGAGGGTCAAGTGCAAGGTATGTGAGCCCAGTAGGCTTAGGGAGTAGTCTGGTAGACTAAGGAGTTCGGCCCGGGTTAGGGTTGCTAACCGAGATTAGGCCGAACTAACTGCAGTTAGGGTTACTAATCACAGTAAAGGGTGAGTGAGTTGTAGCTCGGTAGGCTAAGGCGGGGCCCGGTAGGCCAAGGTAAGTCCAGTAGACTTGGTTTTTAGGCCTGGTAGGCCGTAAATCGAAGCTAACTACAATTAGGGTTGCTAACCGCAGTTAAGGGGTTCTAACTGTGGTTAGGGTTGCTAACTAGCGTTAGAGAGAGGGCCTAAGTCAGGATTAAGGTCCAATTACATTTTAGGAATGTCCGTTTAATTTCCCAAAAGTTTATGGGGTTAAGGGGTGCTTAACCGCGATTAAATGTTAACTGGAGGTGTATTTTACCACAGTTAAGGGTCTGGTACAGTCCAAGGTGGGCCCAGGGGGCTAGGTAGGGCCTAAAGTTACCTCCTACCAGGCCTAGGCCCCTGCAAAAGCCCAGAAATAAAACAAAGTTTAATGTCAATAATATAATTACCTACATTATGGACAGTGTTTTAAGACTATGTTTTGTCACTGTTAACTAAGGTTAAGCTGTAACCCGAGGTGAACCAAAGGTGGGGGAGTGTAGTGGGGACTCCTGGGAAGAGATTAGGCTCTGTGTAGGCCCCAGGGGATGCCTGGAGTGGGTTCGACAAGGCTATAAAGCCACTGTGCTTGACAGCGCAAGCTAGCGGTAGATGGATTACCGACCTCACTGAAATAATGCAGAGACAGAGTGTCGATAGTTGGACTGCCGACCAAAAGGAAAACAAACCATTTCAAGAATGACGGTACTGAGAGTACCGCCATTCCTGGATTTCTGTAAAATCAGGTCTATGGCTACTGGGGTAGTACACCAATGCTACTAGGTGTTCCCTCATGATCTGAGGGACCCCCAAAAACTTCCTGGTGGTCTGCAACACTTCGAGATGTTGCTATACCCGTAGGGGGTTCATTACACCTATGGATAAGGTGGATGAACACCCCTGTATTGGGTTTTAGAACTGAAAACAAATCAATACAGTAATAAAAAGGTCCCCTGGAGATGACCAGGGGCTCACATGATGATTTGGACAAAAGGAAATGGGTAGGGAGTGTCCCTACCCAGTGCTCTGTTTTCTACCAAACAGGGGGCTGCTTGTGTACGGTGGTGGTGCGCCGGTGATCATCTACAACTGCAGGGTAGCTAGGGACAGGTCCAAGGTGATCCTTAGATCCGAACCAAGGGATCAGAGGGCTGAGAGAGGGGATTTCGGAACAGGGGTTCCCCTCTTAGGATTTGCAGACCGTATTTCAGTGGAGGTGGTGTTGGTTTTATAGGGATGGACACCTAGGACCTAAAAGGGATTTAAAAGAAGAGGGAGGAGGGTATTGGACCCTCTGGAGGTCGATTAAGGGCTGAGGAGGGAAGAACCGAGGTGGGGGTTGAGTGTGCAGGGCGTATGCTGGCCTGAAACTCAGAACTTGCAGTTGTCGGTAGAAGTTCTACCGACAACACGAGGCCAGGGTAAAAATAAATGTCGGTAGAACTTCTACCGACATTCTGAGATTGGTTTTTTTAATGGGCTGGGCCCTGCACACTTGGGTTATGGGGGTTGTGTTCTAAGGTTTTCGGGCTGTTGTGGGCCTGGACAGAGGAGTTAGGCCTTGATGGCCATGGGCTATGCTAAGGTCACCTAGGGTTTGGTCCTAAGGGTAGGGTTTAACTAAGGTGGGTAACTATAGTTGAAATGGTTCTAACTAAAGTGGGGTGTAAAAATTGGGTGCTTACAGCTGTCCCTCTTTGCTGGAAAATGCCAAGGTTGGTGATTTGAACGGCAAAGACTGGAATCATCCTATTTTTACACCGAGCTCGAAAATAGGGATGCAGAATGATGATATGTATGCATGCAGTGCAAATGGTGAGTGCAATATAGTGGCAAGGCCACTGCTGGGGAAGAGCGAGTAGTTCGGACTACTCACTGGGGATTGATGGATGCAGGGATGGCATAACCCGGAGGCGTCGGTCGGAAGGATTCGATCGAGTTTGATCGAAGAGACACACAGGGTGTCCAGAACACTCTGGGCATCATGTTTTACAAAGCTAACTAACCTCAATCTTGTTTAAATGCCCAAGTATTTAACTTAATACGAATCATTTTACATCTTTTTGATTTTATTGTATACTCTACATATCATACATAGCATAGTAATGTAACAACCTATTAAACCCAGTAGTTAGGCTTATTACGCTAACGGTTGGTGGATGATCATCCTCAGTGTCAGTAGCTTAAAAGTCTTGGAGGTCCGCAGAATTACGCCTGTTGGGTGATTACCCTTAGGGAAGGATTCTGGACGCTTTCGCTTTTACCAATTGTCCCTTTTCAGGTATGTTCTATTTCGGGGAGTCGTATACACTGTGTTAAGTGATCCCCTCATCCTACTAGGAACACACTTACATCAACCCAGCATTCATACAGGTGGACTAGGATCTGGTATAGTCTACAAGCAGCCTACCCGATGAGGGTTATTCTAAACCCTAACCTGCTTGCACCCTATAATGTCCTCAATTATGGTTGATTATCTAGGTACATTCTACCTCGATAAGCACCTACCCAGGGGCATGTAATGAGCCAAACATGTGTTTGTAATAAAATACACCCTACCCTGCTTCCTAACATAGCATATGGGGTTCAAACCCCTGGTAGATAAGTCTTCACAAGACCTATCATGACCTTGACCTGATAGGTCCCCGGTTTTCAACAACCCGGGTAAAGCACGTCGAACCTCCATCCGTCTGCCCTATCGAATCACATGTCCCTTGTCAAACCCAATCATATCAAAAATCAAAATAATGACTGCATCATCATCTTTACATTTTTCATCTGCATACACAGTACACTCACCTAGAGTCTATCTTCTGTCCAGTGTAGATGGTAGGTCCTTCAGGGATCGTTCGGTCAATTGGTCAACCACCGCGGCCCGTGCATTTGACTTCACAGGGGGCATATGACAACTACCTCCAAAAATCAATCGATGCCTTCACTCCTAGTCAGCATCTTGCTTGGGTTCAGTATTACAAAATCAGGTCGATCTTAGACCTATCCATGGTTAAACTGGACCCACGCCTCATGAACGCTGCTATCTAGTGTTGGAATCTATCACATATGGTGTTTCATTTTGATAAGAATGAACTGTGTCCAACACTGGAAGAGATTCTGCGCATTCTGGGTTTTAAGTATGAACGGTGAAGCCATAATACCCCGCTACAAGATAGCATACCAGGCAGACCTATCAAGGTTCTTGCATATCAAGCCTGCCTGCTTGCAGTTCAGTCATAATGGCATCTTCGATCGGATACCCGTGTCGTACCTCGAAAAGCAGTACAAGCGCAAGTGGGAACCTTACTCAATTACAGCTAAACTCCCCAGTCTCAACGCCCTTGCACTGATAGCTATGTCTCAGTTGGTATTTCCAAAGTGCCACTCCCTCGCTGAGTCAGTTCTGGTAGGGATAATCGAAGATATGTGCACTTTCGGATTAGTTGTACCTATCATTCTAGCAGAGCTTCTCAGGGCTCTCAACTAAGCAACGGACCGTAAAAAGGGCATCTTCCATGCCATTACGCCACTCTTACATCTATGGTTGGTAGGACACCTGCTTACAGTCATATCAGTACCAGTTGACCTCCACAAAGCCTACAGTTTACCCCAGAAGATTGCTCAGAATCAGGGCCCGATAGCGACTACTGATGTCAAAACACTACAGCTTCTCCAAACCCTGTCAGAGGAGGAGATCATATGGCTACCTCGCGTCGTCATAACCGGAAGACGATGCATGAACCTTTCCTGTCTAACAGGCTCCATAGTCTATACACCACTTCGAGTCCTCAGCCAGTTTGGATTCTGTCAGTGTATTCCAGTGATAGACCAACAGGGAAATGATTGGATCACCTTCACAATGCACTCTCACAGCCTCATCCGATGCTTCTAGTTAGCTTGGCGAAGCTCCAGACGAGACCAGTGGCCTGACTTTGTGGTCACATTAGGGTCACTGACCGATTCAGCATATCGATTGTGGATGGAAGATCTTGACAGTCTACCCGGTATGCATGTACCAAGGGAACTACCCACACCAGTCTTAGCCCCATCACATGGAACCATACCCTTAGCTGATATGATGGTTCCCTGGAGAGACAGCTCTGCATCCAGTAGAAGTAGAACAGACTCCGGAAGGCCCAACAGGCATTCAGGCTACAGGAAGCAGAGCGAAACCATAAACTCCAGGCCATGTAGGGGCAGATCAAGCACCTCGAGTAGACAGTCCAATCTTATTAAAAAAATGGAGAGGCGGCCCCAAAGAAACAACCGTTATTAGGGCCCAACTGCACTTCTACCAAGAGCAACTCAATAGTGCAAAGGCTGAGATGACCGACCGGATCCGACAGTTCGGATCCCGAATATTCAATGCTATAGAGGCAATTGAAAACGTGGAGGTCGAGGTCATATCCCTCCAGCAGCAAATCATGGACCTAAACGGAGTGCCCGGCCACTTGACTTCGCGGTCCCTAACGGACCTGCCTAGGATCGAGTCTTCTTCTTGAGTCGCACAGTCCTATACTCACTTTGCATGCATCAATGAAAAATCCTTTTCTAGCATCTTCATTCTGGCATCATGCATATTCATGTTTAGCCATTGCATCTTTTTCAGTTTGCATGAGCCGACCCATGACTGGATCTATGACTGTAATTCTCGCAGAAGCAGTTGCTGTAGATGCAGTCTTAATAGAGGTACCAATCACGGAAGAAGCATACAACTTAGCCTCTACTAACAGTCAGACGGGATCAATGGCAGAACCATCGATCAGCAGTAAAGGACCAGTGAAATTTTGCAATCTCATGAGAGAGATATCACAGCCATGCAAGCAAAGTTAGACAGTGTTTAAGAATCTCTGAAGATTCTTATTGGTGTCCGAACCGAAGAACCCTCTACCCGAATCCCTACTAGAGAAACTCCTGAACAACCTCATCTAGAGCCACATCAGCCCATCCCTATCATCATTCCAAACCTGGACCCGCAACAAGCGGAGGAGAAGAGTATGATCAGTACGATGAGCAGCCTAAGGCCTCGCACGTCAATCAAGACCAACCATCATCCTTAAACCCCACTCCATCGCTCAGAGATTAGTATGAGAAAATCAAACAGATAAAAGAAGAAATGAGACGAATGAAATGGGCATCTGCAAACCCTAGTCTATCATTGGAAGACCTAACTTTCTCATCTAGGGATCCCAGGTTTCAAGGTGCCCGACTTTGACAAGTACGACGGCACAGGCTGTCCAAACCAACATCTAAAGTTAAATCTGGGGGATATACTCCAGCACAACAAGAACCAGCCTCTGCACATCCAGTACTTCTAGAAAAGTCTGAAGGGGGCAGCCCTTATATGGTGGATGTCGGTTAACAAACAGCGAATCAAGACCTGGCCGGATGCCATGGACAGCTTTGTAGAGCAATACTCCTTCAATCAGGAGATTCGGCCTCAAAAAATCTAGTTGGAGCAGATGTGCCACCGTAACAACGAATCCTTCCTAGAATATGCCACCCGCTGGAGAGAAATGGCAGCAAAAGTGTTTACTCCGATCCCCAAGGAGGAGTTGGCAAGCATATTCATGGGCACTCTGAAGCAGCCCTACTCTACTCTGATGGTAACATTACCAGTGGTAGACTTTGGCACAATCGTCAAGACCGGTGCCTGTATCGAGATAGCCATTCAGAGCGGTGACATCCATTCCAACTTAAGGCTTTCTCCCCCAGAACAGCAACACCAGTTAGCAGAAACAACGGTCCCTAGGACTAGAAAAGAAAAGAAGATGTGTACATGGTATCTTCTACAGCACCCATCAGATTGCTAGTGCCAATTGCTCAGTCTCATATAGCATCCGGAAACACCCGGCCAGCTAGACAAAACCAGGGGTAGAATCATCCTCGCAGAAATTTTACCCCTCTTCCCTACTCTCTTAGCCATCTGCTAGACTTTCTGAACAAGAAGGGTTTTCTCACCCTAAGAGGCCCTACACCTCTCTTACCTCCAGACAAACAAAACAAAAACTACCATACCGATCAGCACTGCCCCTTTCAACGAGACCCAGGCCATGCTACTCACTATTACATCGGTTTGAAGTGCGCCATCCAGGATCTTCTGGATGAGGGTAGGGTTGAACTGGCTCTTGGCAATACCAGTATCAACCAAGCACCACTTCCCCACACAACAACTAAGTCAATTTTATTAAGTGGAAAGAGCCCGGGGCAGGGCAGCCTAGATCCAGCGCACCTGTAGTTGATGACGGCATTATCAGGACTTCTTACCGACCTTCAGTCATAATCTCATTTTCCCAGTCTAACATACAGACCATCCAGGCTCCAATACAGATCCATGCCCCGAATAGATCATCTACACTATCCCATGCCCAGTAAACTGGCCCAAGGCCCCAGCTCTAGCCTCCACTTCTATAGGCCCCGTTCGGATCCCTTTCATCCCCTCTCCACCTTTTAATCTCAACCGAGTACCCGCTTCCCACTCTCTCATCCTTGAGAGTGAAAGCATAACCTATCTCACCAAATCTGGCCGAGTGTACCAACCCTCAGTAGCAGCAGCAGAGCCGGTAAAGGCAAAAGGAACAGAAAAAGAGAAAGCAGGGGTGTCAGACCCTAAGAAAGAGGTAGCAGATTCGGCAGTATTACTGAAAATGCTGGAGAAAATAGAGGAGTTTAACATTACTTAGTAGTTGAGCAAAGTGCCCGCGTAGATTTTCATCTTGGGTCTCCTCCTAACTTCTGAACATCATAGAAAGCAGCTTCTCCAGGTATTTAACAATCCCCACGTAACACCATACATCACACTCGAGAAACTAGGGCACACAGTGGGGCAAATACTTGAATCCAGAATCATCTCTTTCACAAAAGAGGAAATATCGGACGGTGATAGGGATCATACCTTAGCTTTATACATCACAGTTCAGTGCATGGATAGGATATACCTGAGCTAAACGTCTGAACTCTCTCAACACTGCAAAGCTTACGATTGAACCTCTATCAGGTAAGGAAGAGACCAATAACCATCAAGGCCTTTGATAACTCTACCAGGCAGAACCTGGGTGACATAGACTTGGCCATCAGGGTCGGACCAGCTCAGTTCACAATGAACTTCCAGGTCGTAAATGTGTCAACTTCATTCACCTTGCTCCTCGGAAGGCCGTGGATCCACATGACTGGAGTCATCCACTTATCTCTCTATCAGAGAATCAAATTCATCCAAGATGACCATTTGGTCGTGATTCTTTCGGAGGAGATGGCCAGCTCCCTCGGGGACATCCAAGAACTAGGGTAGGGTACCGCATTCATGACATACAGTTTGAGCAAGTCAGTTCTATCGCCAGGGTAGAGGAGCAGAGCAGGCAAGCAGTGCAGCCATTTGTCAAGATGATGGCCAAAATGAATTATCAACCGGGTCAGGCCTGAGAGTCAGGAATCAGGGCATGAAGAAGAGATACATACCACCGCGCTACACTCCTCCATTCAGATTGGGGTACAAGCCCAAGTTCGAGGACTATCTCTCCAAACTTACAAAGAAGAACAGTCGGTCGGTGAAACCAGAACCCCGACCTCACCTCTCTGTAACCTTCCCGGTAGGAACATTCAAACCCTACTCAGATACACCTCTTGCACAAATTTCAAACCCCCAGCCCAATGTTGAGTCTTCAGGGATTCCGGATCCAGAAGTGTTCAGCATGGCACAAATATTCGACGAGCTGACTGTTGAAGAAGCCGCAGAAACGGAAGATCCAGCGGGAGAACAGGTCTGCACCCTCTCTAACAGCGTTGAGGCATCGTCCAGTCACCAACCACTGATCCGTTGGTGGACCGAGGCTCTCACCATTGAGGTCATTCAAGGACGGAGCAAGCAGCTTACAGGGTAGGTTGGTTCGATCAAGCAGTGACTGAAACACCATTCTTCTCCTCCTTCTATCTCTCTTTTACTCTCGTTGTAAAATTCAAGTGTCAGGCCACTGTAGGCCTCTTTTTGTCGAGTCAGTTTTATAACTAGTCTACCTTTTATCAATATAAAATCGGATGTTTTGACTCAAAAATCATGTTTTGCAAAAAACATTTCATATTGGTTGATGATGAAATCACACGGACTCTTCCCCTGAAAGGGCTAGTGTCCCGAAGCCAACAAAATTAACAAAAGTATGCTAAACTATGCTTAAATGATTTGCCAGGAAATCACCTCTGATAAGGCTATCCCCGAAACCTTCCTTGAACTTTCTGAAGTTGAGTATGACTCAGAACAGGAAGAGGATCTGCCTCAAGAGCTTCTGGACCTCCTAAAACACAGTGAAGGGATCCTACAGTCTAACATCGAGGACACTGAGACCGTGAACCTCGATTCTGAAGACAACCCTCAGTTTGTCAAGATCGGCACAACCATGAGCCCACAGCAGAGAACAGACATGATCAGCTTTCTAAGGAACTACAATGATGTCTTCACCTAGTCATATGCAGACATGCCCGACCTAGACCCACCATTGGTGGTACAAAGACTACCCCTGAACCTAGAAGTAGACTAATTAAGCAGAAACTGAGATGGATGAGGCCCGAATGGTCGTAGAAGGTCAAGGAAGAAGTTGAAAAGCAGATCACTGCAGGCTTCCTGGCAGTAACAACTTATCCTGAGTGGTTAGCCAATATTGTACCGGTACCTAAGAAGGATGGCAAGATCCGAATGTGTATTGACTACCATAATCTGAACAAGGCAAGCCATAAAGAAAACTTTCATTTCCTGCACATCGACATCCTGGTCGACAGTATTGCAGGGCACGAGACACTCTCATTCATGGATGGTTTCTCCGGATACAACTAGATCAGAATGGTAGAAGAAGACATGGTGAAAACCTTATTCATCACGCATTATGGCACATTCTGTTATAAGTGAATACCCTTCGGGCTCAAGAATGCAGGGGTAACTTATTAGAGGGTCATAACAACACTATTCCATGGCATGATCCACAAGTCAGCCGAAGTCTACGTGGATGACATGATCATCAAATCGCCTACTGCCAGGCAGCATTCGGAAGACCTGAAAAAACTCTGTGATAGACTTAAAGAATTTGGCCTGAGACTGAATCCGGCCAAATGTGTCTTTAGAGCCTCATCAGGAACACTCCTTGGCTTCATAGTCAACAAAAGAGACATCGAGATCGATCCAGCTAAAGCTACAGCTATTATCGAAATGCTAACTCCTCAAACTGAAAAGGAGATCCGTGGTTTCCTGGGCAGAATTCAGTACATCAGTCGATTTATCTCTCAGCTCACTCCGATATACGAGCTGATCTTTAAGCTTCTCCGGAAGAATACACCAATAGTCTGGACAAACGAGTGTCAGGAAGCCTTTGACCAAATAAAGCAATATCTTATCCATCCTTCAGTAGTTGTGCCTCCTACACCGGGACAACCACTCCTACTATACATCTCAATGCAAGAAACCTCCATAGGGTACGTCCTGGTATAATATGACAAAGTAGGCAAAAAAGAGCAAGCCATCTACTACATCAGTAAATGCCTACTAGAGTACGAAGAGAGGTACAGCCCGCTCGAGAAAACTTGTCTGGCACTAGTCTGGGCTACTCAACGTCTACGGTATTATCTGCTTTCCTATCCGGTAATTCTGATCTCCCAGATGGATCCACTCAAGTACTTATTGGCAAAGTCAGCCACCACCGGGAGGACAGCCCGATGCTCATAATGTTGTCTAAATTCGACATCACGTACATGACTCAGAAGTCAATCAAGGGGCAGGCGATTATAGATCACCTAGCCCATAATCCAGCATAAGATTATGTTTCAGTACATGATTAGTTTCTAGATGAAGTCATCTTGTATGCAGAAGTAGAAGAACTGCAGTACCTCGATTGGGAGTTATACTTTGACGGAGCTGCTAACAGTCATGGGCACGAGGCATTAGCAGTCCTGATCTCACCTAAGGGAGCACACCTCCCTATCTCAGTCAAGCTGCGATTCAGATGTTCAAACAATGAAGCAGAGTATGAGGCATGCATAGTCGGACGGAAAGAAGCCCTGAGCATCAGGATTGAAGAGATCGATGTCTACGGTGACTCATCTTCGGTAATCTGTTGGGCAAATGAGTCTTGGGCTATCCGAGAAGTCAGGCTAGTCCCGTACTTGGCCAACCTCAACGTGCTAATTACTCAGTTCAGAAGAATCAGCTTCAGTCACATGTCCAAGAACCACAACAGATTTACCGATGCACTAGCCACTCTCGCCTCCAAGGTTCAGATCCCCAGGGGCATCATGCTCTAGCCAATTGAAATTTAGCAACAAGATCAACCTACCTACTGCCTTGAGATTGAAGAGGTATCAGACAACAAGCCTTGGTATGCAGACATCAAGCAGTATCTCGAGGATGGGACCTTCCCACTCGATGATACCAAAACAGACTACCGAGCAATCAGAAGATTGGCAATTCAGTTTGTCCTGTCAGGGGGAATCTTGTACAAGAGGTCGTCGAACCTCATATGGCTCAGATGCCTCGACACCTGTGAAGCAGCACAGGTAGTTGAGGAAGTTCACGAAGGAGCTTGCGGCCCACACATGAACGGGTTGATGCTCTCTAAGAAGATACTTCGACTGGGCTACTACTGGTCTACAATGGAAGCTGACTGTTGCCGATATATACAGAAGTGCCACCAGTGCCAAATCTATGCCGACAGGGTTAAGGTACTGCCAACCAGGCTGTACAATCTCACTGCTCCGTAGCTATTCTCAACTTGGGGCATCGATGTCATCGGGCTCATAGCCCTGAAAGCATCAAACGGGCATCAATTCATTCTGGTTGCAATTGATTACTTCACAAAATGGGTCGAGGCATCCTCTTATGCCAACATCACAACCTCCGTGGTTCAGTGTTTCCTAAAAAATGATATTATCTACCGGTACGGTGTCTTATTTGAGATTGTAACAGACAATGCTCTCAACTTTTGCAACAAGGAGATGACAGATCTCTGCCAAAAATTCAAGATACAGCATCACAACTCCATGCCATACAGGCTACAGACCAATGGTGCAGTTAAAGCCGTAAATAAAAACATAAAGAAGATCATCGAGAAGATGGCAACCAATTACTCTACCTGGCATGAGATGCTCCCATACACACTCATGGCCTACAGAACGTCCATCCGAACTTCAACTGGGGCAACATCATTTTCTCTGGCCTTTAGTATGGAAGCAGTCCTCCCTGTTGAAGTAGAAATTTCATCACTCCGGGTGTTAATGGAAGCAGACATCTCAGAACCAGAATGGGCACAGACTCGATTTGAACATCTGGATCTGATCGATGAGCAGCGACTAAAAGCCATCAACCACTCTCAAGCCTATCAGAAGCGCATGGATAGAACATTCAACAAGAAAGTCAAGCCTCGAAGCATCGAAGTCAGTGACCTGGTTCTCCGGAAAATGTTGCCAAACCGCCCTAACCCGATGGGCAAATTCACTACCAACTATGAAGGCCCATACATCGTCCGAGACAAATTCTCCGGCGGTGCCCTTCGACTCGGACATATGGATGATGAAGACCTCCCAGAACCCGTTAACATGGACAAAGTTAAACGATACTATGCTTAGGATCTAGCTCTGATAGGCGCTTTACACTCGTAGATTCTCCGGGAAATGACAGGAAACCATCATTGGCACACTCCTTATCCCTAGTAATGTAAACCCATTTACAAATCAATGAAATCCGCTAGTTAGCCCCTTGAGTCTAACAGCCTTTCTTTCATGAAACCTTTTTAGGGACACCCACCCTTGCCAATCTGTGGCATTTGCTTGAACTACATCATGACCTGATCCAGCAAAGGGTACGTAGGTAACCTGAAAAATCAGGTGCGGTCGCTAAAGAGATCAAGATATTTCCAGAATCATCTCCCAACCAAGGGTCCAAATGACCCCTAAGCTATCCCCAGTGGTGTTGGTTACTCACATTTTAAATTTGAAGAAGATTCTTTAATCTCATTTATAAAAGCAGTGAAGGTCACATAATTACTAGTCTTCTTACCAGAAGAAATATCTGATTCCTTAGATTCGGATTCACTATCATTCATTGCCTTCCTCTTAGATTTCTTCTTATTTGAGCAATCAGTAGTAATATGGTCAAAGCCTTGGCATTCAAAACACTAAACACCTTGGGATTTATTGTCCACACGTTTAAGATGTTTCTTGTTTTCATAGTGTTTGGATATAGGTTTTTCAAAAGATCTTTGTCCTTTCGGATATTATCTTCTTTTTTATTTTTAGAAATTTTCTAAATTTCTTTGCAAATATAGCCGACTCTTTTTCATCAACTTTAGAGTCACTATCTGAACCATTTATGTTAGTTGTTGGAGAGGTCCTACCTTGTTCAATAGAGATCCATAATCTTTCATCCAAGGATTTTAGAAAGGCTCTCATATGAGCTTCCAATAAACATAATTGTTCCCATCAAAAAATGAGAGACAAAAGATGGATCCTCCATCTCTTTGGAGATTAATATTCACTGAATATAAAGATAAGATCGCACAAATCAGTGCTTAAGTTGAGAACTCACAAACCCAATAGGGTGGCTAGGTCTCCCTATAAGTCTATCTACCATTTTTATGATTTAACAATTAACTTATTAACTAAGGGAGGATGAACAATAAAGTGCGAAATAAGATAAACAAGCAAACCACAATACAAGGTATTTTTACGTGGAAACCCTTCTGGGAAAAACCACGGGACCTATTCCCGCAAGAGATATCACTAAGACAAAGAGACAAATACTTACAAGACTCGAACTGTACTTAACCGGACTCGATACTACGATCCTCAGTAGTCAGTCCTCCATGCCTCAAGAGTAATCATGATCTCGCAAAACTCACAATCTACCTCAGTAGCATGCTCTTCTCTTTGTGTCTCCACAACCACGATCTTGCGATCGATATCCTTCAATGACGGCTCCGGTTTCTTCAGACCAAATAACCGCGAATCTTCTCGGATCGATCTCCTTCACAAAGGATTCGGATTACTCCGACCAAGTTGTTCTTAACATGAATGGGTTGATGGTTGTTCAATTAACAACCCTAGTTTGAATCCCAACAAAGGAATAAACAAGCAAGATAGATCAAACAATGTCTTCCATACTCTAGGGTGGAAGAGGAGTGGAGAATGGGTTTAGGAAACCCTAACTATCTCAAAACTACTCCCTCTAAAATTTCTAAACTTCTTAGGTTTGAATGGGGATCAAATCCACCTTATATAGGGTCAAAAATAATGTTCTAATCAAGGTAGGAGACCAATTACTAGAGGAGTGGTCGACCGGTCTTAAGAGTGGTCGACCACTCATTAGTGCACACTTTGGAAA
Organism: Tetracentron sinense; assembly: GCA_015143295.1. Lineage (NCBI taxonomy): Eukaryota > Viridiplantae > Streptophyta > Magnoliopsida > Trochodendrales > Trochodendraceae > Tetracentron > Tetracentron sinense. The sequence continues at coordinate 26,850,144 of CM026571.1, forward strand.
ATAACACCATACTAAAATTTTGTATAATCAGTCGACCAGAATCAAGAGCGATTGATCAGTAGACCCAGAATTAGCCAAAACTTCCTTCACAAAAGTTGTAGCTCTTTTCGAGAGATTCAATTTTCATACATTATGTACCAAAATCGAAGCAACAGTCAATGACTTATGCCCCATACACCGAACAGTAGTTGTTTTGCATTTCTAACTCCTCTTATGCCTATGAAGGCTTGTATTTAGTCACCTAAGTTACATAGAATGATCCTAATCAGGGGTGGAGCTAGGGGGTGAGGGGGCCATGGCCCCCCCAAAATTTTTGCAATCCCTTAGAGTTTTGGCATGAATTAGTGGCCCCCCTCAGAATTTTTAATTTTTTTAGTATACTTGCCCACACCCCCCTTTTTTTTGTCTTATATGTATTAGTGCCCCCCCCCCCCCCCCCCCCCAATTTTTTTCACATATATAGTGGGCCCTCCAATGGAGTCCCTTTATGCCCTTTAGGTCGCCACATGTCTCTATTGAGCACCTCTTAACCATGGTTAAAAATCACTCATGCTTAGAGTTCACCTACTTAGTCTTGGTTTTTACAAAAATAAAATAAAATTAGATTAACCTTAAGAGTTAGTGAATTTTAACTATGGTTTGAAAATTTTGATATATTTTTTTAAAAACCAAGGATATATGGGTGAATCTTAACCACAATTAAGAGTATCAATAGGGACACGTGGCGACCTCAAGGACATTACCAGAAAAAAAAAATTACCCAAAAAAAAAATTCTCAGGGGCTATGCCCCCAAACCCCCAAGTTTCATACTTATAAATCGTATAGTTTTTTTTATACATGTATTTTGTCCCCCCCATGAAAAATTCCTAGCTCCGCCCCCGATTCTAATTCAATTTCCCCCTAAGGTATCTAGGTCACTTACCATCCTATGAGTGAGACTTAGGTGGCACTTTGAATGTCTTCAATTCATCACGGATTTTGGTGCATGTAGGCAACGACACAAGACACTTTGTTTTGACACCGGAATATGCCAATACCAAAAGTATGGACTTACAAACTCCCCCTTTGGCAATTACATGACAAAACCCAACTGAAGTAAATGACGTGACACAAACTCACCCAAATACTTCAAACGGTGAATTAGGTCATTACATGATTCCAACACAATTACATGACACAAAATGAAATACAACCTAAATTGTAGACACTGAAGCTCTTGTCATGCAAGATATGTCTGCTACAAATCGGCCCCTGCACATGCTAATAAAACCACATGAAACATGTATGGAATATAAAAATAAAAGTAAAACACAAGTATTACAAGGAATGTACTGAACTAGGGAATAAATACACGAACATTCTCTCACTTTTTGGCATGAAAAGTAAAAGGTAGATAGGAAGCCAATATCACAAAAGTATACCAATTTAAAGTATAAGTAATATCAAAGCAAATGCAAACAAAGCAGAGACTATAGAACAGGGAACAAAATATAGCAATATAAAGCAAAAACTCTCCCTCAACACCACAACTTGATCTTCTACCCCTGAGATCAAGGACACTACCAAAAAGACAGAGCACCTATGCTAGAAAGGCTCATGCCAACTAAAAAAGAAAACAATTAATACTAAACTAAAAAAATATCATGTGCCACACAAACATGCATCATAAGCATTCCAAGCAACAATAATTTAAAATTACAAATCCAATGAAGAACATGATTAGTTAGTCTGAATGAGGATAAACATCTAATTAAATCTCACAGAATGTTAAAGCATAGCCAATTCACTTAGTCACAATTAGTGAAAAGTGAAGCATTGTGTGTAGTGGTGGTCTAACTAGATACTAAATCAAGGTTTCTCTCCCCTTCTAGGGATATGACATTAACCACTAAGGGGACTCCTGGAGACTCAAATCTAAGAAGTCAAACCTAGTTAGATCCAGTTATGCTGATTTTTAAAGTTTGGTGCACCTTTATCCATTTTTAATTGACTCAATAATTTTCTTCTACTCTTGGTCAAATACTTCTTCACTTTGTAAGAATTCTTTAAATATTCTTTTTTCTGAACATTTCTTTTTATGCAATGATGACTTTTACACTATTAGAGTAGGTAGCTCTTCTCTATTGGCAGTAGAGGCTTTCACTCTAACAACCCAGAAATATACCTAACTCGTTGACATAGGTAACCATTACTATTGTTTGCACCCAACAGTAGCTTTCACAATAACCTAATAGGTAACCCTCTTCATTACAACAATTTTCGCTCATAGAGAATACACAAAATGAGGATGACTAACAATATGGTCATTTTAGATTAGTCATCCTAGGTCACACTTAAGGATAAGTCATACACCTACAAATGAGAAATTAGACCTCTTAACAGAATCAATCAGAGTGTATGTGAATCTGTAAAGCATAAATAACTCTCTAACTGTGCAAGATAAAACTAGTCTAATTTTTAGCCTCACCAAAGACTATTGAATGTGCTATATCCTCAATCAGCAACATAAAATATGTTCAACCTTGGACAAGTATGAAAATAGATCACATAAGGAATGCAATTCATGCAAGTCAAACAATGGCAACATGACAAAAATATTTTTGGATATTATAGTTTTCAAAGTTTTTTAATTTTTCAAATAAATAAAGCTGAAAAACAAACCAAAGCAAATAATAACTAGTAAAAAAAACTTCTAGTCTACACAGACATCATAACACTAGGACAAGATAGAACACTAACAACACACCCTAGGCTATGACAGGCATGAGCTAAGTGCCCTTCTGGTCTTCCTTTCTCACCCAAACAACTTTAACAGATTATTTATTGACCCTTTGGTCATTAACCATTTTAGATGAAGTTTCAGATAAGACCTTTTACCTCTTCTTTTTGTTCCTCCTATTCCAAGATTGAGTCCTAGAATTATGGCGGACATTATGAATCTTCCCGGTTCTTCCCATTTCCTCCTATATATTTAACATAAGGAGTGTCCCGACCATGCCACTATCTAGAGTTATTATAGATATTCAATATATCATCATTTAGCTTCCTAGATATATCCACTAGGACTTCAACTCTCATTTGAAGATTCTCATTAAAATTATTTTGGTTCTTAGAACCATGATTGGGCATTCTTCGAAGTTTAGGACACCGAAGCCTAATATGACCTTTCACTCCACATTTATGACATGTAGGAATGAATTTCTGAGTAGAAGAGTCTTTCCTATTCTCAAGAGGGTGCCTTTTAGCACCAGACTCAGTGTTTGAGGTGGATGGAGTTCCCTTTTCATCTCCACCTCTGATCTTGCTCAAGATCAGCTAACTTGATTTTAAGACTTGTCTTTTGATCAAGACGAACATGTAAATCAGATTCAAGAAGCTGGTCTTGACAAAGAGGGAAGCCTTCTCTTTCTCAAGCTGCGACATAAGAGCTTTCAACCCGAAAGTCACTTGGTTTAAGGCATCTCTTTCTAATTCAATAGATTTGACCTTTTTGTTCAAGGAAATCTGAGCCTTTTTTAGCTTTATGCATTCCTCATACAACTCATCATAGGCTGCCTCGAGGTCTCCCTCACAATCAAATTCGCTTTGACTGTCTTCATCATCCTCACCATCACTATGGTGTTGGTTACTTACATTTAAATTTAAAGATTCTTCAATCCCATTTATGAAATCAGAAAAGGTCATATAATACCTAGTCTTCTTACTAGAAGAACTATCTGATTCCTTAGATTTGGATTCACTATCATCCATTGTCTTGCTCTTAAATTTCTTCTAATTTGAGCAATCAGTAGTAATATGGCCGAAGCTTTGACATTCAAGACACTAAACACCTGGAGATTTACTATCCACACTTTTAAGATGTTTTTTGTTTTCATAGTGTTTGGATTTAGGCTTTTCAAAAGATCATTGTCCTTTCAGATTATATCTTTTATTGATTTTTAGAAATTTTCTGAATTTTTTTGCAAACATAGCCAACTCTTCTTCATCAACTTCAGTCACTATCTGAACCATCTATGTTCGTTGTTGGAGATGTCCAACCTTGTTCAATTGAGATCCATAATCTCTCATCTAAGGATTTTAGAAAGACTCTCATATGAGCTTTTTAATAGGCATAATTGTTCGCATCAAAAAATTGGAGACAAAAGATGGATCCTCCCTCTCTTTAGAGAATCATATTCACCAAATCGGTGTTTGAGTTGAGAACTCATAAACCCAAGGGGGTGGCTAGGTCTCCCTCAAGTCTATCATCTACCCTTTTTAAGATTTAACAACTAAATTATTAATTAAGGAAGGATGACCAATAAAGTGCGGAATAAGGGAAACAAGCAAACCACAACACAAGGTATTTTACGTGAAAACTCTTCCGGGAAAAACCATGGGACCTAGTCTAACAAAAGATATCACTAAGACAAAGTAACAAATACTTACAAGACTTGAACTGTACTCAACCGGACTTGACACTACGATCCTCTGTACATAGTCCTCCACGCCTCAGAGAGTAATCACGATTTCACAAAACTCGCAATCTACCTCGGTAGCCTGCTCCTCTTTGTGTCTCCACAACCAAGATCTTCTGATCGATCTCCTTCAATGACGGCTCCGATTTCCTCTGACCAAATAACCATGATTCTTCACAGATCGATCTCTTTTGCAAAGGCTTCAGATTACTCCGACCAAGTTGTTCTTAACAAGAACAGGTTGATGGTTATTCAATTAACAACTCTAGTTTAAATCCCAACAATGGAATAAAATTTCAAGATAGATCAAACGATATCTTGCATACTCTAGGGTGGAAGAGGAGAGGAGAGTTTAGGAAACCTTAACTATCTCTAAACCACTATCTCCACCACCACCACATCAACCTTCACCGCCACAGCTTCAACAACTTCAACAACTGATGCCTCCACCACCACCACTATAAACCACCTCAATCAAGCCTCCAACCATTGAGGTCATTTTCTTAGATCATAAGCCATTGCAACAACATGGCTTAGTTTTGAAATAACAAATCAAACAAAAAAATTGAGTTTGTTATAACCAAGCAGGGTTTTTTATGTTGGTGCTCTTTCCCAGAGAATTTAGCTCTTTTTTTTTTAACATTACGTGAGTCTTTTTGAACAGTTTGAACTCAAAAAATAGCATTACTGAAGAACTCTACTCAAAAGCAAGTAGAGTTAACAAACGGCTCTTTTCAGGTTAGAAGAGTCACTTATGGAGCTTAGTTTTACTTGAACTTCTTTGAGAGTATCCAATCTGTGATTTTGCATACCAACACCGAACACTTGGGGGTCTTAGGCGTAAAGATGTACTCATGTTGCAGACATAAGGAGGCAACTAAATAAGGGAATGATTAATCCCAGTTCAAACTAATGGAGATTGATCAAGAAATTCCCAGCCCTGACCTTTAGAGTCCATGATTCAGGCAAATCTCATATACTCATTTACACCAACATGGTTGGAAGAAAATTACAACATTGCAGCATGTCGACACCAATTTATGGCTCGACCTCGTAATGGTACATGTAATGGGGTGGGGATGGGGAGCTGAGTTCACTCATTGAAGGTGTCATGTGAGATTCGCTCTTGTCCACTCTCACCTCAACCATGTCCACGTCCTCAAATGACCTGAAAATTGGGTGCAAATACGCATCAGCCAAGTAAGCTTTTAGATTCAGGTCAGGTTCCGAAGCTCGCTCCATCATGTCCTTTGCCATGGCTTCCTGAAAAAGACCAACAGAAGCAGTAGAAATACTTCATCACTATTTAAAATATAAGATGCTATGTTTGTTTTGATGTTTTTATAACCACACTCAACTGATCTCTTTTATGCAAATGTATTATCTAAGATGAGCAAAAATATTAAAGCATCCAGTAGTGAGTAACAAGTGTTAGGAGAATACAGTCCCGACCACTTTTTGACAGCCAATAATCAGATTTTAACAATACAAACAACCATAATTTCTAAGGTATTCTATAATGAACTGTGAAAATGTTCAATGAAATCCTGGGACCATTTAAAGCCTAGATTTTCTGGTGAATGATTAATGCAGATAATTGACCTCTGGATAATATCCATGCTCAGCATCTATGTTCTTTTCCTCAATTATGCATACACATGGTTTCACAATTCAACATATATTTCATCAACTTTGGCAGAAATGTTTCCATTTCATTTGGATCCAAAATGAAGCACACTATAAAGTATAAAATCAAGTAATGATGCGACATATTTTGATTAATATCATTCCATATCCTATTCTTTTGGTCGACTTTGAAAGATTAGAAACTCTGATGTTGAGGACAGCAACTTTCTTCCCATTTCAAGGTATTTTCCCCTTGCTTTATACAGAATATATGGCCCTTATCTTGGGTGAGATACAGTTGGTGAATCTTATCTTACATGCTTAACAATATGAAAGAGATAAGAATGGAAACAAATACAAACTCAGAGTATCTTAGACATGCATAACAATATGAAAGAAATTAGAATGGAAAGAAATACAAGCTCAGAATATCTCTAAGATATTCTGAGATATGGTTTACACACACCCTCAAGCTGATGGGGGGCTGGACATCAGATTGGAACTAAAAGAGCGAAACTTAGTACTTGGAAGGCCTTTGGTGAAGAGATCCGCAGTTTGTGCCGTAGTAGGAATAAAGTTAATGACAAGAACACCTCCACTAACACACTCTCGAACAAAATGATAATTAATTTCAATATGCTTTGTACGAGAATGGAAATTTGGATTAACTGCTAAAAAAGTAGCATTGATATTGTCACAAAAGAGGCAAGCTGGAGCAGATAGGTAAATCCCGAGATCACGAAGAAGATAGCAAATCCATATATATCTGCAATGGTAGAAGCTAATGCATGATACTCAGCTTTTGTACTCGAGCGAGATATGATAGGTTGTTTCTTAGTATTCTAGGAGATGAGGTTGGAACCTAAGAAAATACAAATTCCCATGGTAGACTGGCGACTATCTGGACAACCAACCCAATCCGCATCAGAATAAGAGATAAGCTCAAATGAGGAACATGGTTTGAACATTAGACCATGTTCAATAATGCCTTTGACCTATCCAAGAGAATATGTTTTACAGCCATAAGGTGCGTAACTGTAGGACGATGCATAAATTGACAACACTGATTTAAAGAATAAGTAATGTTAGGGCACAACAAGTTGATTTATCAAAAATTGTAGTGATTTTTCCTAGATTTTTTGGAGCTTAGAGATGTGTTTTTTTTTGGAATTTCTCTGAAAATTTCAAAAAATCAGTTTGTCACAAAAAAATTTGTGATTGATTGGGAGTTTGTTGGCAAGTCAATCTGGTATTGATTGGTCCGTATTGAAATTACTAAGCATTTGAAACAAGATTCATGAAGATCGGTTGAGTTTTGAAGTGTTGGTGATGTCCATTGATTGCTGGGTTGTAAGCCATGTACACCCATTGATAGAAACCACAAATTTTGTGAAGATAGTGAGGAACACTTATTAGATGCTGTAGAGACCCAAAACTTGTTTTTCTTGAAACTAATGTACATTGAATGAAAATATGGAGATTTTGCTTAAACATTGCAATTAATGTTAATTGATGTCCAAGAATGTTTAATTGATGATTAACTAGGTCTAAATATATCTATGTAAAGTTTTAACTAAATTTATAAGTATTGCATGATCAATGGTTAAAATTTAAAGCAAAGAAAATTGTCAAAATAGACAAAATTGTCTCTATCATAAAAGGGGTATTTTGGTCATTTTCATTATAAAAAATTTATGAAAATTGTAAGGTAGATTCTATATGACCTAAAATAGCTATGGTTCAAATTTCAAGTTAATCCGATAAGAATTGAGCTCTATAGAATTATTCAAAGTTCAGTGGCAAAACTGTAAATAAGATGAATAGTAACTACATGAATAGTGTTTCGTGAATAATATTTTTAGCAATTCTAATCATTTCCAACTCTAGTATTGCCTATATAAGGACCTTAACTCATGGATTTAAGGTATTGTATCATTCTAAAACTTATTTAGAGAGAAAAATGGAAGAAAAACTTAGGGTTTCTCAAGGAGTTCTCATTAGAGAAAATTTATTTTTGAGAGATCTAAAAGGAAAAATCAAAGATTTTGCAAGGAGAAAAGCGTGAAGGCTTAGATCGAGCTCATTTGCAAGCGTAAGATCGTAGAGAAGCGATATAGAAAGGTAAATAACTTTCCCTAGTTCTCAATTTTATAACTATTAATTTAAAGTATGAAGCTAATGACAAGACCTAGGTAAAGAACATGATTAATAAGAAAATCAAGGGATTTTAATCACCTCTCATGCAATGTCTTCATGAATAATGTAAATATGGATTTCTTTTCTATTAATATAATAATCATTGATGTAAATAAGAAGAAAAAGTATAGATTTCCAAGTAAGAAATAAGATCAAAGCATGTTATATTATGTATATCTCTTATAAAATATTCTCATGATTTTTTAGAGATGTACTCTTTATGATTTTTATTATGTATATCAATAAGGGGAAAGGGAATGAAATTTGTGGTGTATGTATGCATTGAGAATTGATGAATGGATGAATTTATAGAGTTGAATGGAATGTATAAAATAATTGAATGATGGATGTAGATTCTTTGTGAGATTAGAGTTACATGCTAGTGTGTTTTGTGAATATAATCTATGAGAATTATGATTGATAAATTATGTGATGTATTATGATATTGACCTCGATTAAAAAGAATCTTTGATATTTAAATTAAATTGTGAATTATGCATATAGAAAATAAATTGTGATTAAAGTCTGTTAAATTGCTAGAAATATGAATGTTATTGTGTGTTTATTTTTATGTTGTTATATGTGATATATTGTTGGGTAAAGGAACCTTTAATGAGAGTCTTGCTTGCCTAGGTCTGGTTAACATAGTGGAATGAGACGCTATGATAAGATTTCTTATGGCCCTTAACTAATAGTCTTAGGTATAATTTAACTAATAGTATATTACTGTGCACTCACTTAAGATAATGAATATGTACAAACATGATAAAAAGTAAGATTACAAGTATTATACAAGTATACACGAAAGCGATGAATGCATAATTGAGTTTTGCACTGCCCGAGTACCAACAAGCCTAAGATCAAGGCAAGAAGAGCCGTATGCACCGGATAATGTACAGACAAGCCGTATGCACCTGATAATATGCAGACAAGCCGTATACACCGGATAATGTGTAAACCATGTGGCATCTCGGTAAGTAGGGTATATATTAGTCGCTATCCAATATATGGGATAGAGTTATTTTAAGTTATTGCACAGTACATGTTGTTTGATTTACTCACAAAAAGAGACAAAGAAAATGGCGAGATGGTGGTGCGGCGTCGGTGTACAGAGGAGGGTGGTGGTGGTGGCGGCAACGGAGAATTCTAGGGCATCACGATCGGCAACGGCCAAATACCACACAATCCAGGCCTTTCCGAGAGAGTGCACCGGTAGGAGAGTGGCTGCCAAGGACAGAGCTCAGGGCAGAATCCCAGCCGTAGTATTTACCCAACAATACCTAAAACAAGACCCAAATAGCAGTAGTAGAGCTATCGCGAGTAAGCATATCCTCACCACCAAGAGGAGACAAATACAGGCCATCCTCAAAACTCTAGAACCTCCCTTCTTTTGCTCCACCACTTTCCCTCTCCAGATCCGTGCCGGCTCCAGATCATCCCTACTTCTCGACTCTGGAACTGTTCTTCCTATCAAGATTCACAGGGACCCTGATACAGGAAAAATTCTGAACCTGGTTTTTGTGTGGGTTGAAACTGGCTCGGTATTGAAGGTTGATGTTCCTGTTGTTTTCAAAGGAGAGGACCTGTTCCCGGGCTCTAGAAAGGGGGGCATCTGAACAGGATAAGAACTAGTTTAAAATATCTGTGCCCAGCCAAACTCATTCCTCCAAAAATTGAGGTGGATTTGAGCAATCTAGATACCGGAGATAGAGTGTTCATGCGTGATGTTGAGGTTCATTCATCATTGAAGCTTCTAAGTAAGAATGAGAACATGCCCATATGTAAGATTGTGGCAACAAAATCGGAAAACTCGGAATCTGCAGAGGTCTAGGCACTAAAGCACATCTCGGGGCATTTGCAGTTTTCATTACCCATTGGAGAAAGCAGTTCAAGAATAGTTTTGTTTGTCAATTATGAATCATGCTTCCACTTAAATTGACACTTTGGGATGCACAAGTGGAAAAGGAAGTCATACTGTTGTTGAAAACATAATCAGAAACAGAGAGTGGTTCTTTGGTGAGTAGAACCCCTTGCTCATATCTATTCTTAGAGATGGTTCCTTTTTTTTTTCTCTATTTTGTGTTTAAACTTTTGGGTAATAATAAATAGTAATAGCAATGAAATGGTCATGTAGTAAATTACAGATGCATGTATGACATGCATCATCAGTAATGATTCTAGGTGCTGATCTTGCAGGAGTACGTAAGGAAGATCTTGCAGGTGATCATCCCGAAAGGGAACGAGATTTCGATAGATGGTTTTACTATTATTTTAGTTTATTAGAAATTGTTTAAATTTCAGAGAGATTGTAATTGGTTTATTATGTTTTAGTTTTAATTTGAGATTTTTTTTTTTTGATAAGCACGCACCATATATTAAAAGGCTAAACCAAGGCATACAGGAAAAGATAAAAGGAGCAAGAGATTACAAGTACATAAACTCAACCCCCAAAACCTCCCCCAAAACCAAGGCAAACCAACTAATCCAGAACTTCCTTTAATTTGGGATATTTAGATTTGATATGGTTAATTAAAGAGTTGAGAATCATGAGGATGATTCAGATTATGTATGTTCAGTTTAATTACAGATTTTAATTAATGTTCAGTTGAGGTATTAAATGTTATTCCCTTGAAGAAATTTTTAAGTTCAGATTTTGGTATGCCTTTAAAGCTCATTAAATGGATTAAGTCAAGTAAGTCACGTGCCAAAGTTCTCAATTCTCCCAAGGGGGATTTTGGGGCATGACAGATGCAGGGAGGTATTAGAGACTTTTTGGCTGCTTCAACTACCTCTCACCAGGCCATCTTGTAATGTGGAGAAGTAAAAAGAAACATTTGGTTGCAAGATCCAATGCTAAAGCGAAATTTAGAGCAATGGCGCATGGAATATGTGAGCTTCTTTGGCTTCGATTACTCTTGTCTAAGATCAGCCTTCCTACTAGTGATCCTATGATCCTATAATGTGATATACTAAGGCAGCTATTAGCATTGGTACTCCATTTGTGAAGTAAGGAGATCAGTTAGCAGATATTTTAACTAAAGGACTTGGCAGTACTCCATTAGTCCATTTCGTAGCAAGTTGGGCATGATTGATATCTGACACACCAACTTTTGGGGGTGTAGAATACTTATCATATACTGTAACAAGGGTTTGGGGGTGTAGAATACTTATCATACACTGTAACAAGGGTATTTTAGAATTTCTTTTTATCAATAGAGTGTATATAATAAAGGAATAAGAGTTCTTCTTCTTTGGTTTGGGATTTTATACAATCCTCGATTTGTAGAATTATGCATGTGTGGATGTTCATGGGTGCATGCCACCTAGAGAACTCAGTTACAGTGAAAATTCATATCCCATGTGGAGAAGGTACAGTGCCTCCATGGAGGTTAGAGACTTACAGTCACATTATATGTGATCACTAACCATGCCAACCCAAGACTATCATTAAAGACATATTTTGACGGTACATGATATTTCTCTGCAAATCTTGACGTTTGTTTCATTAATTCTTTCATCCGGAAAAAAATGTGACAAAACATATTCTAAGAGCATGCGCTGGAGCTTACCTCTAGTGGGTACTTTCTGAATGCAGGTTCAAAGCGACTCTTGCAGTACTTGTGGAACCACAATGTTAGAATGGGTAATACAACAAGCAAAGGAGTGGAGTTAGCAGCTTTTTTTGTGCTGAGAAGACCTAGCAGAAGAAGGTGAGATATCAGCAAGCTTGCTATAATGCGGCTATGAACAAGTGGCCAGAATGCAGCAACACTCTCATATTGTTGGTTGTACACATTGATTACCTGGAAGAACAAGATATAAAACAGAACTGCATTACATAAAAAACTAGGTAAAACAAAACATAAAGTACAACGTAAAATTATGCTGCTAGAAGAGTATCCGAAGGTCATCAGTTGGTTTAACTAACAGTGAGTACCAAGTTTAAACTAATAATTTGGTACACACATACTATAGATTTCCCATAATGCAAGGCATTATGGTATTCCACAACCAGAAGACAAAGTCATGCACAGACAAGAGACTAACCTGATGACGGTAAACAAGGTATGCAAAGCCAAAGAAGACAAGCACAAAAGGAAGGAGGATTGGAGTGACTACGGCATACACTATCCCCAGAAGGAAGTACAGTTGGAGTGCTGGGATAGTCTCTGGGAGCCCCACGCTTCCTGGGTCCATTGCCCTCTCTCTGTCTCTTTCAGTCTTCACCAAGAACATGTTCTTTAGGTGAAAAATAACCAGTGGCTTCAGTCGGAGAATCTCACTCGCAATGCCAGCCCACCCATCAATCATTATATATGTGATAAAGAAAGTAGCCTTCATTGGTATTGATACCCCAATAGTTCTAGGGATCCTACATTATTGAAAAACGTTGTCTGGGTTTAATGATGTACACATAGTTGATAAATCCAAATCCAAAAACAAAATTGTAAGAGGGTAGATTTGATTCGAAGGAGTTAAGAACATAAATAGTAGGATTCATTGTGAATTTTTAAAATAACATTACAAAATAATAAATGTGTAATAAGTACTTTCAGTTTTAGTATACCATAGATAAGTGTACGCCATGGAAGCATCTGAGTATCAAAGGCAGAAACACAAATTCCCAAAAAATTACTTTTTTTTCTCTAGCTCAACCAGACTATCTGGTTAGCCCACAAAGTATGTTATTTGTAATCACACGAGCAACAGAAAGGAAATAACAAGCAAATTACACTCATTAAAGTGGAAGTCCATCTTAATTATTTGCACCGAGGGATCTTGAAAGGCAAGGAAAGAACAATGCTCATTGGTAAAGTGATGAAAATTGAGGCAACTGAAAAAATTAAAATGAAGTAGGTGATGAAGCTAGTATTGGTTAAGAATTCCCGTGATGAGGAAGTCTGGGTGATCCGTAAGTTTGCATTCTATGCCATGGTATATATTTCACTAGAATGGAATCTTGAATCTTTCAAAACAAGAAATGAAGAAATATATGCCTATACATTATTGCAAATGCCTTTTACTCAGATTGAGCCATATGATCAAATCAAGGGAGAGGTATCTTTATCAATTGGAGAATCCAATCAAAATTATGAAATTAACCAAAAAATGAAGCTGATGGGAACATGTAGATCGAAACAAGTGGGGTCATAATATCAGATAGATTAGTTCAACCAACTGAGTTAAAGTTTGAGCCCTGCTGAAGTGCTTCCAATAGGGTTTGTAAAGGTGTTTGAGAAGAAGTTGCCAACAATTCTTGAGGAGAAGGTGAAGAAGCTTTTGTTAAAACTTGATCAATGTTCGAAAAGGTTAACTGGGACACCTACGAGGTGTGGTAGAGAAGAAAATTAAGGAACATGTCAGGAGGTATAATTCAAGCAAAGGTAAATATTGTTTGAAGGTGCCTCAAATTATATTCAAATGTGTTTCTGGTTTTGGGTTCTCCTTGTGGAGAATTACACTTTTGGTTTTCTACATATCTGATTATAGGGTATCACTATGTGGCTCTTGTGGGAACTGGGAAGTGTTATCTTGTTGTTTAATCTTCGTTTAGTGGAAGCTCGGGATCATTTTTGTTGTGGGCGCTATCACTCTTGTGATGACATAACTCGTGTTCTCTGACTCTGCTTTTTCCTTCTATATTATCACCAACCCTATGTTTGTAATTCTGCACAACAAACTGGTATCAAACCAATTGGTAAAACCTTGGGAGAATATCTAGTACAAAAAATTCATAACAGAGCAAAGTAGGGGCTCTGCAATGAATGTGAAGGTATTAGATGGAAGTTTAAGGTGGGTGTAGTCACCAAATTTTGCACTCCAATGAGTCTACAGGACCACCCATGACCTGCAGTAGAAATCCCTAGATAAACATCCAAGGTTTTGAGAAAATAGCAAAATACTTCTAAATTGGCAAAAAATTATGAAAATGGCATTAGAAATTTGAAAAACTACTAAGCATCCCTTATCTTTTCCAAAGGTATCACTATTGGGCCTCTTGCCATTGAAATAGTGACACCTAAAAAGGGATGCCACATGGCATCCATAAGCACCCCCTTTTTGCACCCTATAGGGCCCATAGTCACAAAAAACTGAGTACTTTTTGAAAAAAACCAGTTTAAAACGCTCATTAATACCCTACCGTGGAAAATGACGTTTAAAACCAGTTTTCTGGAAAAAAAACGCGTATTATAATTGAACAAGCGTTTGAAACGAATAATACAAACAAAAAAAAAATTAAAACGAATAATACTAAAAAAATGGATAATCTTGGAAATTTTTTGGGAATGAAGATTATGCAGATATTGATGACTTTGATGACGCTTTTCAGCGATTAATGAATAAGAATAAGTGATTTTATTCATACACGTATTATAGTCTTGTTTTTAATTTTGATAGTTGATGTTTTAATGAATTTTGATGCCTTGATGAAATAAATTGGATGTTAAAATGATGTTATGAACTTATTATTGTTGATTATAGTTACTCTTTTTATATATTACCTTACCAAATTGTTAGATATATTAATTAACATAGTTTCTAATTATTAATTTTTTTCTCTATTTCTTTCATGAAGTTTTCCTGTATTTACCCGAAATTTTCGAATTTTTCCGTACTTGACTCTTGCCGAATTATTCCTGAAACCCCGACTTTGTGACTATGATAGGGCCTACAAACCTCTTGTGACCTACAAGAGAGTTCTCTCAAAATCCCTAAAAGGTGACTAAAATATCCATGAATTTTGCCAAATATGACCAAAATGCCCCTGAGTTTTTATCAAAATACCCTTAATCAATTAAAAACTACACTTTTATCATATCTTTTCTTTAAAAACATATTTGGAAAAATTGAAATTTTCAAATCTAAAAAGCTTCAGAAAGGGTAAAATGGCTTTAAACCAATCATAGTGAAATGTAACACCTAAGGGTTTTACTTTGATAATTAGAAGGTGTAAAGTCCAGATTTGGATTGGCTAATTCCGTAAGATAAACCATGGTTAAAGGGTGTCTCAGTCCAAGAAGCTTCAAGCGCCAAAAGTCATGAGAAGACAAAGATAAGTTGTTGATCATGAGCTAAATACGTGCCTAGGAATGGTAAGAGACCTAGATGATATTTACCCTAGGAGGAATTGACTTAGACAATGACTGATATTCCCTAGGTGGTTAGAAACAAGCCAAGTATGTTATAAATCAGTTTCTGCGCATTTTTCATATTGGTGGTTCGAACCATGGAATGGATGTTCAAACGACGCAACAAAATTTGTATGGAAGAAAAATCCAGAGACTCGGGTTATGGGGTGGTTCGAACGACCAAGGGTGGTTCGCCCCCCCCCCCCCCCCCCCCAACCCCCTTGGGCGTTCAAACCACCTTGCGGGAATTGCTGAAATAATAACTTTTATTCTTCCTGTTTTGGTTTGTCCTTTTAAATCATTGTTCCCTAACACGATTCAGGGCTTTTGTGACTGAGAAGAGAGGCTCCCAAAGTTGTTCTAGGGTTCCCAGATTGTGGATGATTTATCCCTTTGAGCTCTCTCTCATGTTCTAGATTAGAATGCAAGTTCTTCTTCGAAAATCCTTTCGACTTGCTCTGTTGATTCTCACTGTTCATGAGATCACTCTAGGTATGTGTTTAAACTGAATTAAACCCCTTAAACTCCTTGTGAGTATAAGCTTGGTTGGCACGTGCCAAAACCTTCATTGAAGGAGATCGGTCCCTATAGTGGATCGTGGTTGTTATGGTCGGAGAAATCCGAAGCCGCCTTGGTGGAGATTAATCGAGAGATCATGTTGCAGAGTTCTGAGATGATCACAATCAGCTGCTGGTTGATCACGTTGGCTTGCGAGCGCGTGATTGCTTATTGAGGCGTTGAGGACAGTTACCGAGGATCGTTGTATTGAGTCTGGTTGGTATAGTCCAAGTCTATAAGCATTTGTTACTTTTGCTCTTAGTTAAATCTCTTTCATCTGGACAAGGTCCAGTGATTTTTCTCGAGAGGGTTTTTCATGTAAAAATCTTGGTGTTGTAGTTTGTGTGCTTGATTGGTTGTTTATCGTTTCTGCAAATTTAATTGATAAAATTAAAATTGGTAGACATACCTTAGAAAACCTATTCACAGCCCCCCTGTAGGTATTGTTGATCCATAAGAGGGGTAATACTAATAAAGTTAACTGATCTTATTCATATATCCCTAAGTATGTCTTCAATGAAATAGGGTAGTTCAATCGCTCATCCTCCCCTGTTTAATGGGTGTAATTATGCATATTGGAAAGCTCGAATAAGAGCCTTTCTTAAATCAATGGATGAGTGAGTATAGTTGACCTTAGAGAAGGGTTGGAAGAACCCAGTCAAAACTGTCGATGAACTAACAATTGTTAAAAGCTCCGAAGAATGCAGTAAAGAAGAGATGGAGACCGCTGGTTGGAATACTAAAGGTCTTAATGTCATATTCAATGCTGTCACACCCAACGAATTTTAGAGAATTTCAAAGTGTGGCACATTGAAAGATGCTTGAGAGATTTTAGAGATTACCCATTAGGGGACTACAACCATGGTTCAAAATATCGATACATATCAATCGATATGGGCCGATAGGTATCCTATTTGGAGTTAGCCGATACACTGATACGTTAAAAAAAAAACTCCCCCATATCGGACCGATACAGGCCCGATATAGGGGATTTTTCAATTGATTTTTTTCTCTCATTCCATTTACACTAAGATCCACAGCATAGACCTGATACACACAATTATATAAAATATTATTTAAGTAATATTTTTTAAATTAATATTACTTTCATTTACTTAAGATATTAATATGCAAATAAGGTTATTCCCCATTTGAATTCAATAAAAATTATCCTGATCCAAATTCGTGAAGAATAAAATGTCAACTTCCAGTTCAAGAATAAAATCATCTTTTTAGCACCTTTAAGGGACTGTGTCAAAATTTAACTTTCAAATGATAAAGGTATTTCTCAATTATCAAAATTTCATAAACTTTATTATATCAAAAATTACCAAAACTCAAAAGTTTGGCAAAAAAAGTCTCATATTTTAGTCTTAAAAAATATTTTCATCTATAGGGTCAAAAAGTCAACTAACAGTGTAATAGTTCAGCATAAAAAAACTTATATTAAGCTTAAAATTTATTATTGTAATTCAATACATTCTTATTTAACTCATTGAATGTAAGGTTCTAAAATCTAAATTGTTTTTCTTATATTTAGCTAAGTGACTATGGTTTGTATTTTCATACTTTCTTATCAGCACAGCAAGCATGCCTTTTTTAACTTATAAAATTCTCAACTCTCATATGTATGGTTATAAACATAATTGGAGACCTTCATTTAGTTTGTTAATAACTTATATTTGCATAAAAAGAAATTTTATGCAAGGTATCCAAGTTTTTCCTTGCGTATCTAACCATTTCTTAGCATCTCCTGATTTTTTCCGCTATTTCCATCTGATACGATCCGATACGTTGATACGTATCCTGTTTTGGACTTACCGATACGACAACAAATACCGATATTTTGAAAACCTAACTATGAAAATCTCTAAGCTCCAGATGCTCACAACTAGGTTTGAAAACCTTAGAATGGATGATAATGAAACTTTTGATGAATTCTATGCTAATTTGAGCGACATTGTTAATTCATGTTTTAATCTAGGGGAGAGACTTTCTGAGTCTAACATTGTTAGAAAAGTCTTAAGATCTCTTCCTGAGAGATTTCAGACCACAGTTACGACCATTGAGGAGAGCAAGAATATTGTTGCTCCTAAGATTGAGGAGTTAGTTGGTTCACTTCAAACTTTTGAACTCAATCTTAAATCCTCCCAGAAACCCAAAGCGAAAAACATGGCCTTAAAAACTGTCAAGGAATCATTGGTTGAGTCAGATAATGAATCTGAATTTGGGTTGGAAGATATTGCTTTGTTTGTTATAAAATTTAACCAATTCTTGAAAACAAATAAAAGCTTTAATCCTAAGATAGGCCGAAAACCATTTAAGAAATCTAAGGCCTAAGCACCGGGAAGAAAGAAAAGATCTCAAAAGTGCTGAAAAGGATCCTCAGAGTATCCAGTGCTATGAATGTCATTGGTATGGCCACATGTCGCCTGAATACCCTAACAAGCTGAA
Source organism: Tetracentron sinense (assembly GCA_015143295.1). Lineage (NCBI taxonomy): Eukaryota > Viridiplantae > Streptophyta > Magnoliopsida > Trochodendrales > Trochodendraceae > Tetracentron > Tetracentron sinense. Next base: position 26,868,566 of record CM026571.1, read on the forward strand.
ATCTAAGGGTAAGGCAATGAATTCCACATGGAGTGATAGTGATTCTGAATCCAAATGCCTGGACAATTCTCCTACTGAAAAGGAAGAATGGAATAACACTGCCAGCTCCAAGGATATTGAGGATGTTCCTTCATCTGTGTGCAATAAAGATCAAGACACCAAGTGTCAAATATCTGAAAATGAGGTAGAGAAAAAGAGTCAGAAGGACTCTGATGATGAAGGAATGGAGAGTCAAAATGACTGATTCTGAGGATGATATCCATACAGTTTACAAAGAACTGTATGAGGAGAGTCTCAAACTCAAAAGATCTAATGTCTCTCTGACCAAAAGGGTCAACTTAACTGAGAATGATAGAGACAAGTTTCTTCAAGAGACTAAGGATTTGAGAATCTTGACTTCGGAGATAGAGGCAAATAAAGAAGTTCTCAATGAAAAGATTGACTTTCTTGAGAGAGAATTTCGTAAGGTTCTGGCCAACAAAGTTAGCCTAATCAAAAAGGTCGTAGACCTTGAAAGTGAACTTCAGAAAAGGGCTAAAGAAAATTTTGAGCTATCTGAGAAGTTTACCAAATTACCAAAAGAAATAGATTCCTTGGTGCAATTGAAATAGTTGGAGAGCTAAATTGTCATAGAAAGAATTATTGTAACAGGAAAGGAATTGGTCCTTCCTCTTAGAGAGGTCATCACATTGTTGAAAAGCTCAAAGCCAAAGTTTCAGATCCTCCTGGAAATCAAAATGCATTTCATGCTAATGGGAACCTAGTCCGTCCTACATTATATCAAATTTTTGACCCATCTGAGACTAGGAAGAGTCCAGTACCCCCAACTTCTGAGAGAACCCAATTTTCAGTAAAGATGAATCATTCCTCTCATTTTGTTCCCACTTGCTTTCAATGTGGGTGAAGGGCGACACTAGACATAAGTGTCTTTCTTTCAGGAGAAATAGGCGCCAAGGTTCAACGAACCAAAGGTAAAATGTTCAAGGTAACCTCAAAAGGCAAATTGAGATCCTTGCAGAGAGGCCTAGGAGTCTGAGTGAAGAGGTGATGAAGATTGCTCACCTATCCAGGGATAATCATGGTCAGGACACTCCTACATACACTAGATATAGAGGAGGGAACAGTGTGAACTAAAGAGTTTCTAGGATTTTGCCTGGAAATAAGGAAATTGGGCATGAGGTCAAGTTTCCTGAATCCTGTAAAATGGTTAGGGACCAAGGGGTCACTTCAAATCTTAGAACCATTTGGATGCAGAGGGAAGACTTCCAGGACTATGATTAGTCCATTGGTGTCATAGCCCAAGTTGTGCTTTAATTGAAATATCTATACCTAGTGCTATGCTTAGTTCTTATTGTTTTTCTTGATGTTTGCACTTGTGTTGCTTGCATCCAAAATTCCAAAAAGATTTTCTTCTTAATTCTAAATAGGATGTTTCCCTTTTATTTTAGTTAGTTGTTTTTGTTTGAAGTTATTGAAAAACCCAAAAACAATATAAATGTGAGAAAATCGAAAAACATAAGAAAACTGAAAAATTCAAAAAGAGTTATATCTCTCCTAGTATATTGTGCATAACTTGCATTCCTTGTATTCCATAATTGATCTATCATGTGTTTAAGGAATTTTACAATCTACGATTGAGCTTTTAAGGATAATGCACCTGTTTATGTCCTTTGGGTGTTAAAATTAGGCTAATCTCATTTATCATAAGTTAGAATTCAGTAATTCATGATGTCTTGTATTTTATGCACATGCGCTCTGACAGAACTCTGGTTAAAGGTCTATATTCTTATGTCGTAGGAAATTGTGTTATCCTCCTATGGCCCCTTTGGTTGATCAATTCTGGATTGAGTCAATTGACCATTGGTTATATTCCCATTTACTTGTGTCCTCTATGAAAAAGAAAAGAATGAGACAATAAGAAGGGCTACCTATTAAGATAGAATGAAAGTCACAATTGGATGCAAACAGTATGTAATGACTACCTATGCAAACAGTAGGTATCTATCTGGGTTGCTAGTGTGAAAGTCCATGTTGCCAATAGCCAGGGCTACCACACAAATAGTGTGAAAGCCAACATTGTAAGAAAAAGATGAAAAAGGAAAGTCAATAAAAAATTCTTACAATATGACTATGTTTGTCAGGAAAAGAAAAGAGAAGAAAATTGCATAAAGACAAACAATGGAGAATGATGCACCTAAATTCAAAAATTCTGCATGATTTGGATCTAACTAGGTTTAAAAACTAGTATTGAGATTCTTGGAGTTTCCCTAGTGGTATAATGTCAAATCCTCACTAGAAATAGAAACTTCAGATTGGAGACCAGTCAAATCCCCACTACACACACTTGGCTTTTTGAAAAACTGTGCACTGAATGTGACCAAGTAATTGTGTCTTTGTTTGATTTCCCTGTGAGATTAAAATTAGGTAGATTTATCCTAATTTGCTTTAATCTAAGATTGTGATATTTAATTCGGCATGTCATAATTGTTTGTAGCTTGGAATGCTCTTTACGAAGTTATGAGGAAGATGTTAGCATATTTGAACTCAGGGGGAGCTATTGCCAAAATTGGGTAAATTGGTCTAAAACTTTTTTAGCAAATTAATTTGTCATGACAGGAAAAAGCTCATTCAGTCAAAGTGTCATTACATGAACCCTTGTTGAATCAAAGCTGAAAAATTCCAAAAATAATGAAGAAAATGGCAGTTTTGTAAATATACCAAAGGGGGCGTTCGAACGCCGCCCTTGGTCGTTCGAACGACCCCTCTCAAATTTGAGTCTTTTCACTCACTTTATTGCCTTAGGTAGTTCATGTGACGCCCCGAATCCGTGCTTTAAGGAATCATGTTTCGAGACGCGTGCCCGTTCGTCATACTACGCATACAGAAGACTTTACCCGTAAAAATCCGAGAATTTTCAATTTTTTCTTATGAGCTTACATAAGCACTAACAACTGGTCATCACAATAACCCATCATAAGCAAATGCGTTACCTCACTGACTACAGTAGCCTTTACTTTTGGCGCCACAATTGCGCTGGTACATTTTCCAAATTCTATCAAGCTTAGCTTCTTGTCAATCGGCAACCACTTCAGAATCTGAAGACATAAAATGAGGGGTGAGCTATAGAGCCCAGCAAAATCCACAGTCTATCTAGACTATTTTTCACATAGTAACAGTCAATAATGATATATTAGTACAGTACAATTCTCATATTATAATAATATGTAGAATAATAATATCGTAATTCATGACTCGAGGTCACTCAGGGCTATTTCACCCTATCTGAGGTTCCCAACCTCTAATGTCTTCCATTATCAAGTTCATCTAATCATGGTCCACAACACCAGGTTACTGTTTTAGATAACCGCTCACGCTCTATCCTTGAATCCACAGACTCGATCGACTGGGCCTTCGCCCGTGTACAACCTCTATCCTTGAGTCCATAAACTCAATTATCAATCAATCGGGACTTCTCCCAATTACAACCAATCCTTGGGTATGCCGACCCAATTAACCTTAAATCTGTATATTTCACACATAATCTGGGCCTTCACCCGATGACTGTCAGGAACAACACCTCTGACATATCACACTCTGTCAGGAACTAACACCTCTGACATATCACACTCTGCCTAGAACAACACCTTTGACATATCACTTTATATTTTCTCACTGTGGGAACACCGGCTCACACAACCACATTTGTCAAGAAACACATCTGGTTGCCAAGATACACATCTGATTGTCATGATACACATCTGATCGTCAGGATACACATCTGATAGTCAAGAAACTCATCTGACCTCCTAGGAAATGAAACTCATCTGACTTTCTAGGGACGCACCTCTAACTAACAGGAAACACCTGTCTACCAGGAAACACATCTGACATATCACTCTGCCAAGCATAATACCTCTGACATGACACCCTTGTCAGGCAACACATCTGATAACCAAGATACACATCTGATCGCCAGGATACACATCTGATAGCCAGGAAACCCATCCGACCTGCCAGGAAATGAAACTCATCTGACATACCAAGGACGCACCTCTAAGTAACAGGAAACACTTGCCTACCAAGAACACCTTTGACAATATAACCCTGCAAGGCAAAACACCTCTGACAGCACCCATGCCAGGCAAAAAGCCTCTGCCATCAAATCCTACCAGGCACAACACAAACATCAAATCATGTCAGGCATAACACCTCTGACATTAATTTCTGTCAGGCACAACACCTCTGATATCAAATCTTGTCATGTACAACACCTCTGACAACAAATCCTATCAAGTACAACACCTCTAACAGACGCTTAATCTAACCTCCATTGGGATGTACCTGCCCCTGCAAAACATCATCCCTCAAGGCAACCATCACAGTCTCTGTTGGGTGCATACCTGTCGATACAGGTCAATGCCCCCTCAATGTAACATCATTTAGTTCGTAAACTCAATACATCATTGGGTCCTTAGACCTTAATCCAATCTTGGGTCTTTCAACCCAATGTTATCCTAACTCTCCCGATTATCAGCCACGGAGGAACCCCGGCTCTTAGCAGACCGCCTCTCCAGACCTAGTCAAAGAGGGACCACGAATAACATTTAACACAAGTTAGGTTTTTTAACCGTAGGAAATCCTCTTGCTTGAATAATTGAACCAGTTGGACCTCACGCCCGCGGAACAAGTCCGAGGGTATACCGTTCCGATGTGGAACATTACCCGGCCGATGGACCCTTCCATCGCCTTACCATGTCCAAACAACATCACATCACACAAGAATTATTCCGAGGTGGAACTTTACCAAGCCAATGGACCCTACCATTGCCTTACAAGCGTTAAAGTAGCATAACATCATGCAAGGAGCGTTCTGAGGAGGAAATTAACCAGACCAATGGACCCTACCATTGCCTTACAAACGTTAAAGAGCATCACATCACTTCCTGAGAGCCAAACCGGGCTTCCTGGAGGGTCCGAACACAAACAGGATCAAAATCCCCAAACCTGAGAACTCGCGATCGATCGCCCAGTCCCAGCTAAGCCTAAATTCTGAACTTTTCATCCCAAAACCGAGGGCTACACCCTACTCAATTTCCACGCTTTCCCATTCTTTCCATACATCACATAACGGGTCTCTGACCCTTTTTCATCCACGGCATCACACACAAACCATTCCATATAAAGAAAAATAGTTTAAATAAGGGAAAATAGAAAAGAGGGAAAGGGATTTTACCTACTACACGCGTTTAGAAGATCCGGATGGTGTGGGGATGGCACGGTTGCATCCGAACGTCAAATAACCCCAAGGTACACCTTTTTCTCTCTCCCCCACTTTCTATCCCTACTTTCTCTCCATTTTCTTTCTCTCCTCTTTCTCTCTCTAGAATTCACGAAACAGGGGTGCGGGAGTGTTTCTGGACGTGCAAAGAAATGAGGGGAAGGATCCCCTCCTTATATAGGCAAAGAGATGGATTACATGGCGAGGCCATGTGAAACCCATGTGATGGCACATGGCTGTTTGACTTGGCGTTTGACCGGTTTGACTGGTTTTTGCCTTTTTCACGCATACGACCCCCGTAATTCTGCGAAACGACACGCGATGGGGCCGAAACTTCTGGTGACTGTACTAGGGACAATCTGACACCCGTTGTGCGAATTTCGAGGAAACATATTGAGTTTTGATAGTAAAAAGTAAGTTCAGAAGAAAACTGCAAAACCCACAAATTTCCTGATTTTTTACACAAATTTCCTGATTTTTGACACAAAACATGCTGCGGTGTCGCCGTTTGAGATGATGAATAGTCGAGATGACAGACAATCGTCCATACGGTCAACCGACATGGAGTGGTGCGAGTTTCGAAAATTTCTATTGGAGCAATTGGTAAATTTCGAGTCCCGATTGAATTTCGAAAATCTGTAGATTTCTTGGTTTTCTTACATACGAGGCCCCCGCGGTCTTGTAAATCAATGCACAACGAAACCAGTATGACGGATGATCGTCTCGATAACCGACCAGCACGTTGTGTGCGATTTTCAAGGAAAACACTGAAGTTTTATCGGTAAAACCCAGTCCCGAACAAAAACCCACTTTCCACAAATTTATCAAATACTGATCTAGTGGTAATTAATTTTAGTGAAATTCACTCCAGTTAACGCCCAATAACCCCAAAGTTTTATCATATTAAAATTCCGGGTCGTTACAATTCGAACCAACTCCTTTCTTGGATCCTTACTCCTCACTTGTGCTTCTATAAGGTAAATCATCTCACTTTATCTGTCAATTTCATCTGGAGAGAGTTTCTAGGGTAGAAATCTCTTATCTTTGGTTGGAAAAAGTGCTTAGATTTCGTTCAAAGAGAAAATTGATCGTGGCTTTTGCACTTTCTGTCATTATTCTTGCATTTCTCATGACTGGGAGTTCCAAAAGGCGTTACATCGCGCAATCTAACTCCGATGAGGAGTTTGCTGTTGAGGGAACCTACATTGGTCATGGAATGACCGTTAGGAATGCTCCCAATACTAGGAAATCTTCTTCTAAAGGGAAAGAAAAAGCCTCGACTTCCAAAAGCAAGGCCTCGACAAAGGGCAAATCCAAAATGCCCACTCCTATTGAACCTAGCCTCCTAGCAAGACTTCCTCGATTTGTGTCTCCCACTTGTGAAAACCTATATACGAGGTCTATGCATCATCGCCAGTTGATGTTGAAAGAGAGACTAGTCTCTCAAATTTCACTGATTATGAGTTATTCCATATTATTCATGCTTGTGGATGGGAAGGTGTCATTAAAATTCATGGTCAGTCTCCGGTGCAATTGATTCAAGAATTTTATGCCAACATCCATGATTTCGACAATGAGACTTGGCTTCTAAAATCAAGGGTTCTTGGCCGGTTTGTTGAGATTCACCCAGACCTTATCGCCGCCTATCTTGGGTGTCCCCGTGCTCCTGAGGCTTACTACCCCCATCGCTATAGGAAGGACCGAACTCTTGATTCTTTGGATGTTGTTGCTTCCTTCTTGTGTGGCTATCAAACTCAGTGGGAAGGATTCCACTTAGCACAATCCCATCTCACCATACAAGCCTGACTTGTTCATTTAGTCATGAGCTCAAACATTCATCCCAAGAATCACACCACTAAACTTCGTTCAGATCGTGCTCGCTTCCTATATAGCCTCATGAGAGGACATGAGATTGATTTAGCTGCCCCACATTATTGACGTGATTCGTCAAGCACACATAGCCGAATCCGCGAAGGAGGGACTTCGTTTTGGAGGTACTACTATCTGATCTTCTAGGAACCCAGAATGTTCGAGCTCCCTAGGTGATGAATTCAAGAGATCCATAGGCCCCATCACTGCTAAAACTCTCAAGAGTAGTATATCTCATGCGGCTGCATGTGTACCACCAGACATAGATGCTCCAGGGATGCCTGCACCCATCACCTTGGAGACTCTTGCTCGGATTGATGCCCGGTTCGACACGCTCGAGGACTCAATCGCCTCCCTACAACAGGATGTTCGGGCCTTTCGGAGCCATTGTGATTAGGACTATGATGCCTCATGATAGTGTTTGTAGAACCCCGGATCCTGATAGCTTGGTATGGTGAATAGTGTTGTGAATAGTGTCTAAGGCTTAAAGCCCATTGTAATGCCATGAATGGTTATCAAAGCTAATGAGAACCTTGTTTTTGGTATACTTCGGGAAGATGATGTGTTATGGCATGTATTAAAGCCTTAAGAATGCTTTCTTAAGTTTATGGGTGTTTGGGACGAAGGACCAAGAGTATAAAATACTCTTAAGTGTTGAAAAGGGTTTATGTCTTAACATACCCTCAACTTTAAGGAGCTCTACATTTCTCACCGCTGATCGGAATCGAGTGATTCTTTAGCCATTAGAAAGATATAGAAACCCTCTTCGAGTTTCAGGTTTAACACTTATTCAGATTTTGAGTCGAAGTTGGGTCAAATGTCGGATTTCCAAAAACTAGTCTGCTGAAAAATTTGGGTTGCTAAAATCCATTCCAGACCAGTCAGCTTTAGAGTCCATTTAGGTAATTAATGACTCAGAATTATGATGCATTCATTAGAGACAAAATTGTTCCCCTTTGAACGACGAGTCCAACACAAGTTGAATCGCCTAAATCTGAAAAGCGAGTCAAAAGTTATGGTCGAAACATCAAGCGAGAAAAAACAAGTGGATGCTAGTGAATTCCGGTCGACTGCCCCTCAAGGCCGGTCGACCGGCTGTCACCAAAAATGCCAAAAATTGCTCAATAGTAGGGTGTTTGGCCTGGTTAGTCAACTGCCCCTCCTAGCCGGTCGACCGGAACCCCGAGATTTTGCCCAGTTGGGCCATTTTCACCATTTCTTTAAGGGTAGGAAGGTCCTTTGACCTCCCCTTACTCTATAAATCCTCTAAATTCATGGGTGAGGATTTCATAAACCCTCAAGGCAGAAATTGAGAGAGTTTGGAGAGGGAGAAAGGGAGAAGCTAGGGCTATTGACCAAGGGAGCTTGGGTGATCCTTCCTCGAGCTTGGATCCTTTCTTCAAAGCTTGGATCTCATTTTCTCAACCCTCTATCTTTTCTCCAATCCAAGAGGTAAGTACTCCTACTAACTAACCTTGATATGATGCAAATAATGAAATGCATGATTAGGAATAGAAATTGTAAGTACATCCTACTAGTAAATTATATTACACATAAAGAGTAATGAATGAATTGTTGTGAAGTTAATGACCTTGAATGAGTAAATGCCCTCTACTATTGACTTTATCCAAATTTTTATTATGAAAACTATGATTTTTAAGCATGCTCATGATGTTCCTTACTAGGCTACTTCTATGTATCCTAAGGGTGTGATTGGATGTTTTGAGGCTTTTTATGATTTATATGAGGCACCTAAGCTTATCTCAACATGTCTTGAATGTTTAAAGCTTTCCAAACCTATTTGATGCTTATATGTCACACATGTGCATGTTTTAAGATTCCCAAATTGTTAGTATGCTCACAAGAACTATAAGCACTCTATGTCTTGCATGATCGATGTTTTCGCATAAGCATGACGTTCTAAAATTCATAAAAACGGTTTTAAGGAAATTCTCATAAGAAGACTCATAAGTTCATTATAATTGACAAGGCCAAACTTTGGGTTGGCAAAGTCAAAGATCGGTTACAATTTTTCTACGGATCATAAGTCCAAGATCGGTTACAAATGCTCATAAGGATCATGTCTAAGATTGGCTCACAAGTCTCTAAAGATCACAAGTCTCGCAAGGCTTTTATAAGAACTCATAAGGCTCACAAGGCTCATAAGGATCATATCTAATTGGTTCAAAAGCTCTACAGATCATGTCTACGATCATCTCACAAGTCTCTACGGATCATAAGTCTAAGAATTACAAGGCTCATAAGAACTCAAAAGCTCAAAGAACTCATAAGGACTCATAAGCTCATAAGACTCATAAGATTTATAAGAACTCATAAGGCATGTTTTGTTTTCTACGAAAGCTCTTAAGATAAGGTTTTGAAAGTTATGCACATATTAAGTTAAGTTTTGAGGTATAATTTCTACGTTTGGCTCAATGCATGGATTATGAATTGTTATCTTCAATGCCCACATGATATTGTTATTGTATAATAATGTTAGCTAATAGCTTGTACACGATGAGTATTCCATGCTCAGCCGTACATTTTATGTCGGCAGGTCCATATAAGAATTTCAACCCAAAGCCTTGGGTCGAAGAGGAGTACAAAGAGGAGGATGCGAACATTCCGTTACAGCCTCAGGAGGATAGGGATCTAGATTTGTGGCCCTACCTAGATTATTGTTGAGTGACGTGATAGTGAGGTTTCTTTTTGGCATTGTACAGGTGGGCATGTCCACCTCTCTTTTGGATTATATTGTTTGTATAAACTTGGAATAACTATGCAAGACCCTTGTTCCAGTTAAGCGAAAAGAAATTGTCGTGTACTTATATTTTGAGAATATCATCAAGAAATTCCCAATGCTCAAAAGATTGTGATACACACTTTAACATAAGATATGAGCTAGACAGAATTGAACAGTGGAACATGACTGGTGAAGCCAACCCCAGATAATTGGAATAAAGCTCTTAAAATTATTACTGTTTAGAGAAATTCTGATTGTTCACTATATATTGAGGTTACCTAATCCCATTTCGTTGTCAACAATCTGTTTTATTCTTTGTTCTTCTATATTTTCAGTGAGCTAGGAGAGAGAAAAAAACAGTGAGTCATGACAGGAACAAATTTAAATACCAAGTGTCTACTGTGAATCCTTCAAGAAAAGCAGTGTAATAATGGCAAACATGATAACGATGAATCAGAACCCACTAACACTACCAGTTAAGAACTTGTTAAAGGAGCCTTGCAGATGTTACAGATTTATTATGAACTTATATATTTTTATCAATTCACACGTTTCAGACTGTAAGCATAGAACCAAATTCTGGAATATTATCAACCGTAGGAGGAGTGTAGTATATTCTTCCCCTACAACCCAGCATAAAAAAAGTATAAAGGGTACCATGGAGTTTCCCCTTCAACAAGAAGCCTTAAAATAATCAAATATGAAAGCCTCATTCCTTAATAATAATGTTAAGAATCCTGCAGATGAAATACAATAAACTACCAAATCAAGTTGAACATGGGCGAATGTCAATATCAATGAAGTAAAGAAAGAAATGTAACCCTTGGGAGACCAATAATCAAAATTAAATACAGCCTATAGTAAATGTTTCATCAGAAACTTGTTTCTTTCAAGATCACTATGCCAGGATCACCAGTTCTTGAATCATGAATAGACTGTTAACATTCACATGACTTTATATGAAGAAAGTTAAATCCGTCCTTATGTCTGTGCTTCTGTAAGATACAAGTAGCACATAGAAAAAACTTTTCAATTCAAAAATAATAATCATAAATAGTCATATAATAAATTCGATAAAAAATTTACATCAAGTCCATTCAGAAAGATTTGAAATATTACTGAGTAGGCGATTGGTGAAGGAAAGAATGAAGTTGCTCGAAAGCTGTTCCAGTCACTATGCTCCCCAAAAACACGTTCACCAACATAAAATAGTAATATTTAGCTGCTGCTTTTCGTTCGAGCAATGATACTGCTAAATGACCCTCAATTTTTGACATAATCATCAGAACTGTAGGAAGAATGTACATGAAAATTTTAAGAGCTAGACCAGGAAGGAAACCCTGAAGGAATGATTTGATGATTTTCCTGCATGATATTGCAAGTGGGCACAGTGAATTTTTGTAAAGATTAACAGAATGTCAAAATTACATTTCATAATATCTCATCTAAGATAAAATCCATTGCAATATAGAAAAAAGATATAATCAAGCTATTAAAGGTGAATGTACTTCAGCATATCAACAAGACCAGTCTGAAACATGAGGACATCCTTTTACAGGTTATAACAGAATCCTCTCTCAACATGGTAGAGACAAAACCTATCATAATATTGCATAATAGTTACATAATACCCTTATGGGTCCGTTCTTTTACTGAGACTTAAAAAGCTTGGCACTTTACACTTTGCATGGTAGTTGGTAGAAAATTTTAGTCACTTTGTCATGGTTTTTAACAAGATTAATTCTTATCATCGTAAGATTTAAAGTCTTACCATTTATTTATGAGATTTGAATTTTATTCATTTTGCCGCATTTAAAGTTTGAGGGGAATTGCAACCTAATAGATGAAAAGCATCAATACATCTAGTTATCAAAAGAAAATGCATATTGTCCACTGACAAAACTTGCAAAGTGCCGGACTTTATAAGTCTCCGCAAAAGAACGAACTCTAAGTGATAAAAGTGTAACTTAGGGGGGAAAATTGAACATATATAGATAACTAATGCACACAAGACATAAATAAAATAACATAAAGCAATGAATGTACATTTGCACAAAGTTACCAAACCGAGAAGCGAAAGCGAGAAGCAAAGCGAAAGCGGAGAGCAGGGAGCAAGAAGTGGGAAGCGAGGCTCAAAAAAATCTTAAGAAAGGGGAAGCGAGAAATAGATATTAATTTCTCGTTCCCATTATATTAGGATGACCAATCATGCTTTAAATTTTATCTTACATGAGATATTTTGGAGAAGTGTCATCCAGTCTTAGATTTCAATATAACGATACTTGCTTAGGATCTATGCCGTAAGCTTTAGACTCAGGTATATCCCATTACTTCCTAGATATATAGTGCCCTTTGACCACTAAATGAGACTTGATGGAAGCGAGCGGAAGCAGTTTTGGGAAACGAGCTTCCCACCTTGGACATAGCTTCCCGGCAACTAAGCATTAGCATCACTTAACCAATATTAAAATCCAATAAGAATGGAAAGGATGACGAAAAAATAATACGATTACAAAAATTCACCATGAACCAACAAATTATGGTTAGATACAATAATCAAACAATTTAGCTCAAGCTTTATCGCGAGACTCTGCTTGGAAAAAGGGTCAATAATTGGGAGCATTCCGCATATAAGAATGGTCTGTCGAGGCTTATTTAATTTATTGTTACTGTTGAAATTTGGGATAAACCTTCTAATTCTTATTTCAGAGTCACCAAGATTAATTGAGTTCATCTTCTAAGTAGAGAATAACCATTAACTTCAAAATAAAATCTGGAAACAAAGAAGCCCCAAACAAACTGCAGAAAAGATGAAAATGAGAGCCATCATGACCCGATAAGCTAGCAAAATCTATTAAATGCAATAATGAATCTTGAATCCTTAAGGTTTTATTTATTTTCCTTCTAAAACCTCATCCCCCACCCCAATCTACAGAAAAACCAAAATTCTCCTTTTAAAAAATAAATAAAGATAATATTTACAAGTGAGCAGAAAAAATCAGAGTAAACCACAAGTCACTCTATCAGTTATAATCATGGTTTATCTATCATACTTGTAGCTTATCTTTTCATTAAAACAAGTTCTGCTTAAATTTTCCATGTGTTTCCATCATGTTTAAATTTTTTTTACTGCGTTTTGGTGTGTGTCCACAATACATTCTTACATTTGAATTACTGAATTGTACATCAATACTGATGTTTAAACCTTGGTTGTGATTAATATCACAGAAAACCAAACCTCCCCCTTAAACCCCATCCTGCTTCTAAACCTAAGAGTCCTAAAGTGAAAGAATTTAAAGTCAACTTCCCCTTCAAATAGGCCAACCAGAGAAACTTTAACATAAGTCAATGGAACTTTCCGAGTTGGCACATTGCATGGCAGTCAAAAGTACCATTTCAGCTTACCAAAACATAGCCCCGGTCTGACCTGTAATAAGTAACAAATAAAGAAAAAATCGGAGTAGGTCACATACAATATCATTCAGACAAAATGAGTAGAGATGTACTACAATTAAATTCTGAGTATAACCAAAACACAAAAAGATACTAGAAGAAAGATAGGAATATATTACGCCACCACTTTGCACCATTCCCTTGATCAATGGTGTCCTTATAAAAATGAATTGTGTTGAAGTTCAAAATAATATAATTACTGTTAATAAGTGACAAGATGAATAAAAATTCCAGAAACATGATGAAAGTATATATTCCAAAATAAGAATTCTTGGCATCTCAAACGAAGCTATTGTTTGACAATAGATAATATACTTCATGCATAGCAAGCACCAGAGATGAGAAAAAAACTACTTACAGTTCTACCACTGGCCTGAGGAAAGGAGCAACTCTTTCAAGACCATCAAGATTTGCAAGTGATTGTACAAAAGCAATGGGTATCATGTAGAAGAACACCAAAGCAAACACTGATATTGATATTACAAGTTTTCGAATGCTCAGAGAAACAAATGGTATTGCCAGATTCCGCCAGTAAACATCACGGGGTTCTGGAGCCCAAGTAGTTAACCACAGTGTAGGATTCTTGCTTTGTTGAGTCTGTGCACATACAGCAGCCCCCCATCGCGAATTAAAAGAAACAAAAGCCACCGGCATAATAGATTTTGGGTCCTTAATAATTCTCTGACGCTCTGATGCTATCTGAAACACAATATGGAATAAAATAGCATAAATATATGAGCACCTCAAATCAAAGACTTCCCAGAAGATTATCTTTGTGCCAAGGTGAATCAAGAATAAGAATTGATCCTTTTGTATAGTAGCATGTACAAAAGTGTAGAAACATAATAATTCATGTCAGAAACAAGGAAGAACCCACAAAGCATGAATAGCTTCTGTATGACGTAACAACGATGCCTTACCCTTTTATCGAGCTCTTTCATCTCTTGTTTGTAGTAATCAATAGAATCAACTTTTTCACCCCAAAGCCCTAAAAATCCTTTCTGAAACATAATAGTAGAGACCATCAAATCCAAACAATCTTGGCGGAAATATTCTACTGTTATCAGTTGGATTTCGAAATTATTGTTATTTGAAGTAATAAGTAGATTTGTATCATTTCGGGTCCAGGGAGCTACCTTTCTAGTTGGCTTTTTGTCTGGATGTCTTTCGAACTTAATCTGGTTATAATCCAGCCAATTGTGTAGCCTTTCTCGTTTCCTCACAAGTTTAGCGAATTTGTTTGCATTGTAGATAGCCTGAAATAGGAAATCAATTAACATGAATAAATTACATACCTAAAATTTTAATGACCGTTCCAGCTGGAGAGATGATAACCATGATAAAAGGAAAAGTTGCCTGCCATAGAAGTGTTAACAAAAAGAACTGTACTACCTGGTGACCAAGATAGTGGTCGGGGTGGTTAGTTTGGAAGAAGTGGTCGACACTTTCTGCCATAGAGTGACCAGAAACTCGTGGCACATTTCTGACAACTACCTGCATAACATTAAACTCATTACATAGTTCAAGGTGTATAAAAGTACTCAGGTTTACCCCATGAAAGATGCATGTTATTAACTCGCACAGGTAGCTCAGTTGGTTCGGGTCTTAGGAGAGATCCCCAAGGTCTCGAGTTCAACTCCTCCCGTGCTTACCCAATGCACATGGTTTGTGGGTGATTGCGTACATCCTAAAGGACTAGTCCTTCCTTGTCAGGGTGGGACACCCTCCGTTACCCCCCCCCCCCCCCCCAATAAAGATGCATGTTATTATCATAAAAGTAACCATAAGAATTTATTATCTAATTTAATGTACTATAAATAATTCTTTTCAATTATTTTCTACTACACAATGTGCCACACGAGAATATAATATTAGTTTGAGTAAAAATCAAGGGAATGGAGCTTTAGGGTTTGAGAGAAAAATAATAAGAGAGAAGAAAAAAGCAGATAAAATAATGACTCTATTCTGTCTAGATATTCTTTTATATTACTAATAAGATGAAAAGAATTAATTTTAGCACCAGTAATGATCCCCTTAGAATTAATTTTTGATTTTTAGTATGTTGTTCTCCTCTAAATTTGGAGCATTCTAGAAATAAATTGGAGTGAATTTGAGTCTGAAAGGCCAACAAATGGCCCAGACGAGTTCTGGGCTGTATATTAATCTGTGCAGCCTTGTTCCACTGGATCCAGAAGCCTGGTTGCCATTCCAAATGGTGCCCCTGTGCTGGGGGCGCTGTTTGGAACAGCAGCCCCCTGTTCCAGAAGCCTGGGTCTTGGGTTTTGTGCCCTCTTGCCTAGTTTTTATTCCCTACTACAAATTCATCCTTTTTTCAGATTCTGGAATTAGTTTGACTTTGAGTTAGATTACGCTTGTCTCACTATGCTCCAACCCTGCAAGAGCCTACACTGCTAAGGCCATTAAAAGATGCCACAAAAATCAAAAACAGAAAACACCAAAAAGATGCATGTTTACTTCTTTGCTTACATAATTGTTGCTTGCTTGCTTTTTCTGGAGGTGCATGTTAGCATTAGTGCTTTGGGTGCATGTTAGCGGGAATTTTTCAAAAAAATTCTAGGGTTCCATGGTGATCCCGGTAGCAGCCACCATCGTGGAGGAGGATCATCTTCACGGCCTCCTGACCAGTGTTGTTCTTACGCTCAAGCTCTAGGTTTATCATCCTTGGATAGATCCAAATCTCCTTCATCTCGGTTGGAGCCAGGTAGCGTAAAGAAATTTTCATCATACAAAGGTGATCCAGCTTTATTCTTTTCATCAGAAGCACTTGATATTTCGGCGTCTCCCTTTAGATTGTCGATCATCGCTAAATGCTCTTATGGAAGGCCTACTCTTAAAGCTTTGAAAGAGCATATTCAGAAAGTCTATCATACAAAGATGGATTTTTCAATAGGTATTCTTGATGAGAGGTACTTCTGCATTCATTTCATGGAAGAATCAGATTTCCTAACAGTCTGGCTTAAAGAGGTATGTTATGTAACAGGAAAACTGGTTCGCTTCATTAAATGGACTCCTTATTTCAGATCTGGACCAGAACCTTCAGTGGTTCAGATCTGGATAAATATTCCAGTGCTGCCTATTAATTTTTTTAACCCAACTGATTTAGCGTCCATTGGTAGTATCATTCGTAAAGTTCTTTCGATCGATGGACCAACAAAAAAAATAGCGAGACCGAGCCTAGCACGAATTTGTGTGGAAGTTGATCTGCTAAAGGAAAACCCTTCTCGTTTCTGGCTAGGTTTGAACTCTACAGGTCGGTGGCAAAAAATTATTTATGAAAAAGATCCTTTGTATTACTCTACATGTTTTAAACTGGGTCACAAATCGGAGCAGTGCACAAGCAGATCAAGAACTGGCACTATAGACCTTGAAAAAAAGATTGAAGGCAGAAAGAAGAAGGAAGAAAATCCAAAGGAGCAAAAGGACACGACAAAAGCTTGGATTGTTAAATCATTCGGTAAGGATAATCAGAATAAGTCTTCAAAGGAGACCTTTTTGTTCCTGATTGGTATCTTATCTGATCATTCGGTAAGGATAATCAGAATAAGACATCCTTTGAGGGATCGGATAAGATACCAATCAGGAACAAAAAGGTCTCCTTTGAAGACGATGCAGTAGAGATAACATCAGTGGGGAGTGAAGAGGAAGGAGAATTTAATAACCCGGTCAGTAGATTGGAGCAGGAAACTGAAGAGGGGAAAGCAGGTTCGGAATACAACTCTTCCAGCAAGAACAATCACAACCCGAACATAACAAAATCTGGAATCAGAATAACTTCAGACACGTCTAGCATGGAGTTTAAAGATCAGGCTAAGGATATGGCAATGTCAGAAATAGTATCTCGAAACCATTCTTCTCCAAACGAAGGAATCTCAACCATGTTAGAGTCTCATCAAGGAATGTTGAATGCTTTGCTAACAGCCAAACCAGCCTGGGTATTCAAGTCTAAGGAGGACTTCCAACCTAAGATCATCTAGCAAAGGGACTCCAATTTTCTCTCAGATCTCAGATCCTATTCGGGGCCTGGAAGTGGGAAAGGCAAAAGAATTCATTAAACAGTGTAAAGATCTATCGAGTAATTTAGAAAAATCATGTTGGTTGCAATCGGAATTGAGCAATGATAGTGAATAATCCAAAATCAATCAAAGCAATCAGTCTATAAACTCTCCAAGAGTTACGAGATCGAAGGCACGAGCTGGCCTTCATCAAGATCCCTCCATAGTTCCCAATGATTAATTCATTATTTGGAACATCAGAGGTGCGGGTAACTATACATTCCACAATAGACTAAAGTCCTTAATTGTTGAAATGAAATCTTCTATTGTTGCTATATTGGATCATAAGAAAAACTTGAAATTTTTAGAATTGTGCAGCAAACAGTTCTCTCTCAATAATTATACAGCGAATGCTGATGATCATAGTAGCATTTGGGTTCTGTGGAGAGACGATGTTTCTATTTTATCTGTTCAAAAATCAGATCAATTTATCTCTCTTATGCTCTCTTATCGTGGTTGCTTACCGTTTCACGTTCATTTATGCCAAATTTGGCCGAGTTGCAAGAACAAATCTCTGGGTAGATCTCATCCAAATCAGCAATTCAAATTCCGATCCCTGGATTATTGGAGGAGATTTCAATGTGATTAGCCAAGATGATGAAAAGAAAGGAGGAAGACATCCAAATATTACTGCTATGGACGATTTTCACGCTATGATTAGCCAATGTGGTCTCATTGACGGCAGGTTCAGCGGTAATAAATATACATGGTGCAATGATCAATCTGGTTTTTATTGTATAAGGGCTAGATTGGACAGAATTTTATATAACTCGGAGTGGGCGAACAAGTTGATTCAGACTTCCGTTATTCATCTCACTCGGAGCCCCTCGGACCATTCTCCTCTTCTTATTTCTATTTTGGCAAGAGATAGG
This sequence comes from Tetracentron sinense, assembly GCA_015143295.1. Classification (NCBI taxonomy): domain Eukaryota; kingdom Viridiplantae; phylum Streptophyta; class Magnoliopsida; order Trochodendrales; family Trochodendraceae; genus Tetracentron; species Tetracentron sinense. The sequence continues at coordinate 26,886,854 of CM026571.1, forward strand.
TCAAAGCCTTCTTCTTTTAAATTCCAGAATATTTGGGTGGAAGATACGAGATTCCTGGAATTAGTTAAAAAGGAATGGGCGGTAGCGAGGCCAGGTAATTATTCTTTTTTTCTGAAGCTTCAAAATTTGAAATATGCGTTAATATCTTGGAACAGGAGCATTTTCGGGAACATATGCACTACACTTAGAACTCTTGAGAACAAAATTTCTGAGCTGGAAAATCACCTGCAGTTGAATTGGTCTAGTGCTATCAAGGATGATTTAAATGCTACAAAAACTGAGTTGAAGAATTATATTTATTACGAAGAAATATTCTAGAAGCAGAAATCAAAAGAGCACTAGTTAAAAGAAGGAGATGGAAACACCAAGTTTTTTCATGCAGTGGCAAATCATAATATTGGAAGAAATACCATTAGAAATATTAAGGATTCTAATGGTAACATTTTGGATAATACTGCTGACTTGGGGGTTGCGGCAGTTACGCATTTTCAAAGAGCACTCTTATCAGAAGGATCTACCTATGACTCGTCTTTCCTTCAATATATTCCGAGATCTGTGTCTAATGAAGACAATGAAGAGCTCTGCCATATTCCGGATGAAGAAGAGATTAAAAGTTGTGTTTTCAGGATGAAAGATTCAGGGGCGCCAGGCCCGGATGGATTCACAGGTCTATTTTACAAGAAAAGTTGGGAGATTATCCAAAAAGATTTGGTGCTTGCTGTGTAATATTTTTTCTCAAAAGATTTCATGCCTAGAGCTATAAATGCTACTCTCATTTGTCTAATTCCTAAATGTGAGGATCCTGCTAATTTTGGGGATTTCAGACCTATTAGTCTGTGCAATGTTCTCTATAAAATCATTTCTAAAATCATTGCGGACAGGTTGGGTTTACTTCTTCCTAAGCTTCAGCGTTTGTGAAAGGGAGAAGCATTGTGGATAATATTTTCATTGCACAAGATCTGGTGTCAAACATTAAGAAGGAGGTTCGGGGAGGAAACATCGTTTTTAAACTGGACATGGCCAAAGCGTATGATAGGCTTGAATGAGATTTTCTTCTTTCGGTGCTGGATAAATTCGGTTTCAACCCGAATGTTTTAAAACTGCTTAAAAGTTGTTTTATTTCTCCATTTTTCTTTGTCATCCTTAATGGCGAGTTAAATGGCTTTTTCCAATCTTCAAGAGATCTTAGACAAGGTGACCCCCTATCTCCTGCTTTATTCATTCTGGAAGAGGAAGCTTTGAGCAAGGGTATTTATCATAAATTTAGCTCTGGTGAATTGGAGTACTATAAATCTAATAGAAATGTTATCCCCATTTCCCACTTATTTGCAAATGACACTCTGATATTCTGCAATGGCCAAAAAAAATATCAAAAATCTTTTTCACTTTTTGGAAGTTTATGAGAAAGATTCGGGGCAGCACATCAACAAACAGAAAAGTTCTTTATACATATCAGATAAAAAAGCTAGCTCAACCTGTGCTATGATTACAAGGGTGTCTAGTATTTTTCTAGGCTCTCTTCCTTTCAAATACTTCGGTATGCCTCTTTATCAAGGAAGAATGAAAAATGTTTATTTTGACTTCATTATCAGCAAGGTGCGTCGGAAAATCGAAGGGTGGCAAGGCAAACTTTTATCGGCTGAAGGTAAATTAATTTTATTAAATCATGTTTTATCGTCTATGCCTATATATTTCCTTTCAGGAACGAATATCCCCAAAGGAGTTATTAAAAGACTCAACAGTACTTTTGCGTCTTTCTTTTGGAACGATAATGAAGGAAATCACTGGTCTCATTGGGTCGCATGGTCCAAATTAACTATACCGAGGGAGGAAGGAGGAATCGGTATTAGAAGCTTAGCAGACATCGCTTCTTCTTTTAGAATCAAAATGGCATGGAAGATTATCACTGAGACTTGCCTATGGAGGCAATATTTCAAAATATATATATATATGCGCGATAATCATCTTTGGATGGTGGAATCTTTCTCGAGAGGGCCCAAAAATTGTAAAGATCTGACTGAATGGATTAAATTTACTATGGGGAAATGTAAATGGCTTATAGGAGATGGAGGTAATACAAACTTCTGGTTTGACAAATGGTGTGGCCATAAACCTTTGATAGAATCAGTTGTGAGGTGTCCGAGCTATTTCCCCACAATAAAGGAGGTTTTTACTAACGGAGTTTGGGCTATCGATAATTTCCGAGAAGACATGCATACGGATGATTACGATGAGGTAATGTCTTCCTCTATTGCCCTCTCTTTTGCTACTGACTCTATTGTTTGGACTGAAGAAAACTCTGGATGTTTTCTATCAAATCGTGTTGGAACATCATCAGAATACATCATCACAAGGTCCCTTGGGCGTGTGCAGTTTGGAATAAAGTGATTCCTTATAAAATCTCCTTATTCCTTTGGAAAATCTTTTAAAATGCTATACCAGTGGACACTAACATCCAAAAGAAAAATATTGTCATTGCTAGTAAATGTGAGTGTTGCCGTTATCCATCTTCTGAATCTTTGTCTCACCTCTTTTGTCAAAGTGACTTGGCTACTCAGATCTGGTCTATGGTGAGCTCGAATCTTTTGATTCCTATTTCTTATCAAGACTCAATTCAAACTCGGTTGATGCGTTTCTTCATCAGAAGAAATATGGATTCTGTTGAAGGTTTTCTTCAAGCTATTCTTCCCAGGGTGGTGTGTTGGGAAATTTGGCTGTCCAGAAACTCTAGCAGATTTGATAACAAACGAAGAAGCTTGCAGGTAATTTACTCAAAGAATCATCGAGTGGGTGAATAACATTTCTAAATTGTGGGAGTTTAAATCGAGGCCATCCGCTAGAAAAGAAGAGCTTTGTTCTTACTACCGTATCAGCAGGTTCAATACTAAATTATCTAGGCCTATTATCACTAGATGGTTAGCTACTTCTCCTGGCTGGGTTAAATTAAACACTGATGGGGCTTCTAGAGATAACCCTGGTCTAAGCGGCGGAGGAAGAATCATAAGAGATGACTCAGGTAATATGATTTTGGCTTTCCAATCATTTTATGGTGTTGGAACGAATAACATGGCTGAGCTTAGAGCTATTTATGATGGTTGTAAGCTATGTCTTAACAAAGGTATTCATAATATTATCATTGAAAGTGACTCCAAAATGATGATTGAGGTGATTAATGATAAAATGGAAGCGCCATGGAGGGCTTGGTATTGGAAAAAGGATATTCTCCGCATGCAGGAGAGTTGCAACATGAGTTTTGAGCATATCTTCCATGAAAATAACCAATGCGCCGACTTTTTAGCTAATGAGGCTTGTCACTCTTCTAGCAGCAAAGTGTTTTATGATCTGAATGAGGTCCCTATTTTATTGAAAGGTATTATCAGCATGGATAAATCTGGTCTTTTTAACATTAGGAGTTGAGTCCTTCTGTAGGGGTTTTGGTTTTATGTCCCCCCCTTGTATCCTTCTTTTGGTTTTAATTTACTGGTAGGGGTCCGGCCAAACCCCCCTCCCCCTCTGGGAGGATTTTATAAAAAAAAATACTCTTTTGCTTACTTAATGCTTGATTGCCTGCATATTTATTGGAATTACGTGTGACTTGATCCCATGAGAATGGGAAAGCAGGCATCCCTGGTCGGGTCCAGCTGTCCTAAGTAGAAACCTTAGGTTAGTCTATTTTGATTTTGTTTATCTAATTTATTTTGAATTATCATATTATATTTGATGATTTGTTTCTAAGCATGACCTTAGTTAGCGTGTGAATTTAATTAGAAATTTCCACTAAGGTTTCCATTAGTCTAATCTTGGTTTAAGGAGTAGGTAACTGCCTTTGGTGGGAATCTAAGGGAGTACACCTTCCAGTAACTCAGTGAATCTCTTACTTGTAGACCTTTCCATTCCTTACCATTGGTTAGTTTAAGGATCCTATTTTCAATCAAAATTATAATAGGTGGCGGCTCTGTTTTTGGTAATTTTCCATAATTCCTTACAAGGGATTTTTCCCGATTTGAAATGGTGCTGAAATTCCATGTTTACAGGGAGGATATGCTTATTACGTTCGGAGTGATGCAGATCTTTCCCAAAAACATGATTAATTGCTTATTGGGTTATTTATCTGGCTAGTCAAAGGAAGTCTTTTCTTTGGTCTTTGGTCCTTGGTCGTGTAAGTTATTTGCTGGACTATATGTATGCAGTGGAACAAAAGGTGATTGAAGATACTGCTGCCACAGAAGAGAATATTATAAGCATTACAAAACAATTTCTTGGTGCTCCCAAATCAGTTGCCTGGAAGGAGTCTCTAGGGAAGATCATTTTTCTTTTGATGATTGCTGATGTTTCTTGATGATAGCTAGCCCCTCAAGAGATAGCCCTCTAGTTGTACAGCTTTGTTTCCTTTTGGGATTGGATACTTCATCCAGTCTTTTCTGTATCATTCCCCTTTCATCAATACATTCCATACTTGTCCAAAAAAGATACCTTAAGAAATATTTGAAGAAACACAGTCTAACCAAAGATATGGGTCTTGATAGGCTAGAATGGTAGTTTGGGCAAGGCATTAATGAGGAGGAGGAGGAGGAAGCAAGATGATGGTGTTGAGCTAGAAAGGTAAATATGTGACAGAGATATGTTCTGCGGAGAGGGGAAGGAAATATATAACAAGCTCCAGTAAGATAAGCAGCGAATGGTGACGACATATAATAGTAAGCATGAAACATCAATAAACCAAAAGTTTACAAAGCGTGAGTAGTGAAGTTCGAAGAGAGGAGAGAGATATAAGTACATGACTGGCGAGATGATGATGTTGAGCTAGAAAGGAAATATGTGACAGATATATGTTCTATTGAGATGGGAAGGAAATATATAACAAGCTACAGTAAGATAAGCAGCAAAAGATTGTGTTAGTAAGCATGAACCATCAATAAACCTCAAGTTTACAAAGCATGAGTAGTTAGTTTGAAGAAAGGAGAGATATACAAGTACATGACTGTTTTCTTTCAGTAACTAATATGCTTAATTATTTTTCTCAGGAACATCATAAAGCAATCAAAAATCAATTAATGCCCACCGTGAATTGATCAACACGCCGACGTTGTGAAGCCAAAAAATGTAACCTCATAAATGCTACTCTACCATATTCTTTGTAGAGCATATAGCAAGTCCATATCGTGAATAAGTATGCCATTGATATGTGAGCCCAAAACCTGAAATTGAACCACTAACATTTCATCTCTAAAAGACACAGTTCTGCAGCATTTAAAATAAGATGAAAAGAGAAAAACAGTATAGAAATTTGGTATAAGTTACCGATAAAGTTTTATCAATTACTAAAGAGTTAAAGAAAAAAATGTTCATGTAACTGGAAACTTAGGTTCTTAATACAAGTTAGCAGCCAAGAAAAGTAAAATGACTGCATTAGAAATATTTATAAAAATTGATAACAAATTTTTTTTAAAGTCCCAAAAATGAAACTTCAGCTTAATCAGAATAAGGTCAATAAATGGTATATGTTGAAAACAAGTATGGCTGGAAAGACTAAGGAATCCACTGCAGATATTGAAACAGATGGTCCGGCAGCATTAAAACATCTAATGAAGATCATGTTCTAGTCAAATTAAAAGTACATCTAAAAAGTGTCCTGCTTGTCTTAAGCTGGCAAAAATACCATGAACTACCCCCTCGATGCCTAGACATTACACCCAAAGCACAATGGAGTCAGAAATGTTACTAAAATGATAGAATCTGAGCACTTCGAATTAGATAGGATACTGTTAAAATATATTATTGTCATGTTAGTAAGGGCATCATTGTGATATTCTTTTATAAGTAGCATAAATAATAAGAAAGAGGACTCAGTCCTTAATCTTTCTCTCCTATTCTTTTCTTCTTCTTCTTTTCATCTAGAATTTTTCTTTCTACTTGGTATCAGAACAGGAAGATAAGGCTTGCCATTTTTTTTAATGGAGTGTCTGTAAATAGTGCCCATGAATAGTTGTGAATAGAGCTGCTTAACGTGCCACGTGAATAGTATGTAATTCTGAATTTTTTATAATGGTGAATTTTTTGGATGATGTTTAGAAGCTTTTTTCTCACCCGAGGTGTTTCGTGAATCTGAAAATCTGATTGGTGCAATCTGCCCGGGCTATTTTACCTGCAAAAATTGGTAGTGATTGATGAATTTAAATATTTCAAAATTTTGAAACTCGTTTGGGGGCGTTCCATGAAGAATTGAAACCGGGTGATAATTTTTCTCCCTCTTTAGGGCTGTTTTTTACTCTCTTTTTTTTTAAAAATGTTTTTTGGTCTCCAAATATCATAAATTTGATATTTAGGAGATCTTGGGAGATATGCAAAATATTTAAAAGATATTATTACCAACGTCGACTGAAGGGGATCTTAAGCGACTGAAGTGATTTCTAGGGTATCCAAGAATCCAAGTTCAATCACAAGCAACATGCCAACAACTATGGTGATAAAAGATCACAACTATAAAGTTGGATGACTCTAATTTCTTGGAATGATCCCAATCCATGAAGATGCACATTTATTGAAGAGGAAAGCTTGGTTACTTGAATGGCAAGGTGAAGCAACCTTCTATGGAAGAAGTGTCGTATGATAAATGGGAACAAGAAAATCTTATGGTGATGTTATGGTTACTCATTTCCATGCAATCACATTAATATAGGTTTTTTATTCCTTAGGACAACGAAAAAGGTTTGGGATAAAATTACCAGAACTTATTCTCAACGTCAAACTATTGCCAAGGTGTATCAGTTGAGGCAAGAAATTGCTACTCTTCGACAGAGAGAAAAGAGTTTAGCTACTTATTATTCTACTCTCCAGAGTTTTTGAAAAGAGTTAGATCATTATTAGGTCATACAGTTGGACACTGATAAAGACGACAATATACATAGACAACAAGTGTGGCAAAATAGGATCTTTGACTTCTTACCTGGCCTGAATTCTGAGTTTGAGTTAAGTAGAGTTCAAATTTTAAGGAGAGATGAACTTCTTACTTTGGACCAAGTCTATTCAATGGTACAAAGTAAGGAAAGCCGCGAGAAGGCTATGCAGCCCAATCTGACCAGCGATCATTCAGCCTATCTGCATCTTCTAATGGTCCGAGAGGGGGGAGGGGGAAGCCCCTATGGGAAGAACAAGCCTTAGGATGATAAGGAAAAATTAAAGTGTGATCATTGTGGGAAGACTCGATATACTCAAAAGACTTGTTGGGATCTATATAGCAGACCGACAAGGTATAACCATCCCGAGCAACAGATGAATGCTCTTATTGGCCACACAACAGTGACTATGACCCCTTCCTTGGGCATCCCCTATTTGTAATACCTTTGGCAAAATTTTCCTCAGAGGTAAGAATTTTTTCAAATTAGAATGAAGTTTTGCATAATTAGTGTCATTAGTCCTAAATAAGTGCAAATGCATCAAATTGATACATTTACACTAGATTTTCAAGATCAAAATTCAAATTTCTTACTTTAGAAGGGAAAATTCGGAGAAAATCAAAATGTTTAATTTTTTAGCTTAACTCCATGTGGCTTTGATTATAATTCTTGGGGTGGGTTGGATCATAGATGTGTATGAAACTTTGATTGTGTATTTCTATTGTTATGATTGATTGAATGATGTTGAAATCTTAGATGTAAGTTATATCAATATTAGTCAATCTTACATTATCGTCCACACACATCTTTGCCCCCATTCTCATTACATCTCTTATATACTTTGATTTTTTTTAATTTTTTAAATCTCAAATGTGTATTAACATCTATTTTATCATTTCCTAAAATTTCACTAAAAATTTCAATTTTTCCCTCGACTTGTGATCTATTCCCCACAAAACGCTATACCTCGTGATATATTTTTTTTCCAAAGTATATCCCGCAATATCGACATTCAAAACCTTGTGTGTAGTAGGATAAGGTTTGGTTGTGAATGGAGATGATGGATAAGATCTTGCATTTCTTTAGCTTTATTCTCTATAACGGTGAATAGTTCTCCTAAGGGATATTTCTATAATTCTTGTGGGCTTTGATAGGGATGCCCACACCCCTTTTTCACCTCTTCTTTCAATTGTAGTATCGGAAGAGTTTAGCAAGATGATGATCAGGGCAGAGAAGTTGGGTTGTGTGGAAGGTTTCAAGGTGAGATCTACAAGACTAGTTGTTACTCACCTCCAGTATGTTGATGATACCCTTGTGTTCATGGATGCAACTTTGGACCAAATTGCAAACATTAGGGCTTTATTGAGATGCTTTGAGGCAGCTTTTGGACCTTCAATCAATTTGTTAAAAAGTTCTATTGTGGGGTGGGGGAGGTTCAGGATGATCTTCTAGAGGAATGTGCTCAATTGTTAGGATGTAAAGTTGGATGTCTTCCTATCATATACTTGATTCGAGACCTTTAGCTAAAGGAATTTGGGACTCAACAATAGTGAAAAAAAAGGCTCGCAGGTTGGAAGAAACTTTTTATTCTTGGGAGGGAGGGTCACTCTAATGAAGAGTGTAATGTTTAGTCGATGATCAAGATGCCTATGTCAGTGGTTAAGCATGTACAAAAGCTCAAGAGAGATTTACTTTGGCAGGCCAAAGGAGATAAGAGGAAATTCCCCTAGCGAACTCGGAATGGGTATGTCGGCCTAAAGATTATGAGGGCCAGGGGCGGAGCCAGGTGGGGCACGTTGTCATGACCATTCGCCCAGCAATGTTTGCATGGCCTTGGTGGTGGCACTATTTGTGTCTTTTTCTTTTTTCTTAAATGGTAGTTTAGTCCTTAAAGTCTTAGTGGCATTTTTGTAATAATGGAGTATGACTCCACTAGCATGTAGAATGTTTCCTTCTGTAAACTTGTAAAACATTTAGCATCCACCTTGTAGGGGAGGTGGTAGTTCACTTGAGTGGGTTGTCTTTGCACCATCTTTGATCACCTGCTCCCCTAGTGTCTTTCATTTTCTTTGCATGTATAGTGTCTTGTAACCTTTCCTTTGATGCAATATTATTGATCTTTGCTTCTTTCTTGTGTATTATGGGATGTTTTACTCTTGTTTCTTAGATAACTAACCGAACAGGCTGACTTGGTTGACGAATAGATCAAGTGCCACACGGGATTTGACTAGCTATGTGCTTTGCTCGTGACCGTGTATTCAAGGGTCTATGGTTCAAGGGACAGGAGCGCGCACTAACAAGGATCGTCTGGACGAGATGGAAACCCAGACAGCACAGATCGATGGGATATTGCATATGTTGATGCAAATGGATGACTGAGTATGCAACATGGAACAAAGACACCAGGAATTAGCCGGATCAGTGGAGATCTTGACCGAGGATGTGAAGGGGGCAGTGGATGCTCTCCAGGCCAAGATCGAGGAGCTCTCTAACCGGTTGAATGTGTTTACCATGCCAGTTAATTCGCACCCTCATGGCCCTACCAAGACATTTAGTTGAGTGAAGGTGTCAGAGCCTCGCTCATACGGTGGTGCGAGAGATGCAAAGGAGCTTGAGAATTTCTTGTTCGACATGGAACAGTATTTTGAGCCGTGAGATAGAGTTTGTTCATGGGACTAAGCCATCTGCTAAAGCCCCTTATCATATGGCCCCTTCGGAGCTTACAAAACTTCGGAAACAACTTGATGACCTATTGGAGTCAGGTTTCATTCTGTAGAGCCCTGAAACTTTTGTCCATGCATTGGAACTAGTGCCAAGGCTTTAAGCCTTTGTAATCTTTTTTTTATTGGAAATCTTTTATAGTTTTAATAAGTTATTAAGAGGATGTATTATGGTATTAAAAAAGGCCCTAGGAATATTCATGGGTATCAAAACAAAGGATGGAAAGGGTTTTAAGTGTTAAAAGGAAAATGTCTTAACACTACCCTCAACTTTGAAAAGCTCTAGTTCGCTCATATCTGATCGGAATAGAGTGATTCTTGAATTTTTGGAAAGGTATTGGAACCCTATTCGAGGTTCATGTTGATCACTTTTCCGGATTTTGAGTCGAAGTAGAGTCAAACATCCGATTTCTGGAATCGGATCTGTTGTAAAAACGGGTTAATGAAACTCATTCGCATGTCAGTCAGCTTTAGGGGCAAAATGGTCCGAGAATAAAGAAGAATTAGAACAAGTGCAAAACATAAAAGTTCTCCTTCGAAAAATGAATTCAACGCAAGTTGAATCGTCAAAATCTGACAAGCGATTCAATAGTTATAGCCGAAATACGAAAACGCGAAAAACTAGAAACTTTCTGCAAAAGTTGCGATCGCTCGTAAGGACCCTACGAACGATCGTAGCGACGCTACGAACGATTGTAGAGTTGCTACAATCGATCGTAAAGCTCCGAAATTGCAATAAACTCATTGGAGAAGTTACGATCGATCGTAGGAACCTACGAACGATCGTAGAAAGCTACGATCGATCGTAAATCGCTACAAACGATCGTAGATACGCTATTTTACTTCCTTTTGTGCGATTTTTTTGGGGGTTTTCACCCCTTTACCTATAAATAGAGGATCATTAGAGGGTTTTTGGTTTACCCTAAACCTAGAAAGAGAGCTTGGGATAGAAAGGGAAAGGAAGGAGGGTTTCCAAGAGAGATTCAACATTGGGTGACCTAGATCATCACCAAATACTTGGATTCTTCAAATCCAAGGCAAGGCACATGAGCAATACCTCCTCCAAGCTTGGCAGCGACTCCATTCACGATTTTGAGGATTTTCTCTCATCCATTTAAGGTCGGTACCTCTATTCCCCGACTTGCCATGTTTTTCTTCATTTTCTCATGATGCTTCCACATTTGCTTGCTTTTCCCTAAAAGTTCACATAATATGAGATGATTTTCTTAAATGGAGGTTAAGGATGGTTGTGATATGACGAGAAAATAGGAAGGGTATTATACACATAACAAACACACATGAAATGCTTGATGAAATGTAAAGGATGAAAACAAGAATAAAAGACTTAAGGAAAGAGTGAACACCAAGTGTTTGATGAAATGTATGTGTGAGAAATTAAACTAAGATTTTGACATTATGATTTATGGATGATATGAGTTTTACTCGCTTTCTAGAATAGCATGATTGTAGATTAACTCGCTTCCTCGAATGGCATGCTTGTAGATTTAATTGCTTTTAATAAATTGTTGCCTTGAAGTGATATGTTCAATTGCTCCATGTGTTGAAATGTACACGACCCACGAGCACGACATGTAGATCATGAACTAGGATTTTCAAGCATGAACACCGGGTTTTGATTTCACGAAAGACAAGAATAAAATGACTCAATTCACGAACATCATGACAAGGCCAAACGTAAGGGTTGGTAAAAAGGTAGGGCAGATCCTCAGATATGTCTTATCTCGTTTTTCACAAGGACAAGCAAGATGTTAGTGCGCCTTTCAAGCATGTATGTTCCCATGAAGGGTGCTTGCACCTGACTTCAAGTTACTTCTATTGCATTTTCGCTGAAGGGAGTTTACACTCCCGACTTCAAGTTGTTCAAGGACACTAACATCCCAAGCATGCATGACAAGCAAGCACGTTTAAATCCAAGCAAGCAAGCATGTGCATATCATGTCATGACAAGCATACATGCATTTGCATTCATAATCATGCAAGCAAGTTTTTACAAGTACAAGACAAGAACAAGATATGACAAGACAAGTGACAAAACAAGTTTTCCAAGCACGAAAACATGATTTAAAATGTAAGTAACAAGGCAAGACAAGTACACAAGAATTTACCGAGGTTTCACCGATCATGATTTCAAGCATGCATGGATATCAATTGTTTGTTGTTCTGTTTAATGTTATTGCTCTGCTTATTATTATCATTATTATTATGCACTGTTCTATGACTTGTTGGTTAGTAGTAGGTACCCGCTGAGTATTCCATGATCAGCCGTACTTTTGATGTCAGCAGGTACTAGTGGAGCAACTGCTCTTTTTGATATAGGTGCTCCCAGTCCATGGGAGGAAGAGGAGTACGTCGAAGAGGTACCTCAGGAGGATCCTCAGCCCGGTGATGGGGACTATTGGCCTAGTTAGGTTTTGTTAGTTGACATCGAGCGTATGTGAGGGGGTTATACTTGTATATTTTGCGGTGGGCATGTCCACCTTGTCTTTTAGATGTTGTACATAACTTGGGATACTTGTTTATATATAGATGAGATAGATGTTTTGCTTCCGCTGTGTCCTGTATTCGCTTCCGCTATTGCATGCTTTGACTCTCTTTTTCAGGATAGTTTATCAAGTCATGTCAAGTCTCGTCCAAGATTCACTCTAACTCCTAGGATGGGTTTTGGAGCGCGACACATTCGCCGCTCCAAGGCACCATTTAGGGCACCAATTCTCTTTCAGCGCAAGCATGATGGGGGTCTCGGGCTTTGTGTGGATTACCGAGCATGGATAAGCTAACAGTGCGGAACAAGTACCCCATCTCATTGATTGCCGATTTGTTCGATCAACTTGGGACAGCCAAGTACTTCACTAAGCTTGATTTGTGGTCAGGCTACTACCAAGTTCGCGTCACGGAGGGCAACGAACCTAAGACGAAATGCGTGACGAGATATGGCGCATTCGAGTTCATGGTGATGCCTTTTGGCCTTACCAACACACCAGCTACCTTCTCAACATTAATGAATCAGATATTCCATGAGTTCCTTGATAAGTTCGTGGTGGTGTATCTGGATGACATCGTGGTGTATAGATCGACTCTTGGGGAGCATGTCGAGCACTTACACAAGGTGTTGGACTTGTTAAGAGAGAACAATTTATATGTCAAGAAGGAGAAGTGCTCATTTGCGCAGAAGCACATTAGTTTCCTTGGCCATGTTTTGGGCGAGGGACAAGTGATAATGGCAAGGAGAAGATTCGATCCATCCAAGAGTAGAAGCCACCTACGATTACCACCGAGCTGTGATCATTCCTACGCCTTCTGAATTACTATCGTAAATTCATCAAGGGCTACTTAGCAACAGCAGCACTATTGACTCACCTACTTAAGAAGGAGCACTCATGGGTATGGTCAAGGGAGTGCCAGGAAGCCTTCGAAGGATTAAAGCTTGTCATGGCCCAATATCCAGTTCTTGCACTACCAGACTTGATGAAGCCTTTCAAAGTACAGACTGATGCATCAGACTATGCGATTGGAGGAGTGTTGGTGCAAGAAAAACATCTGGTTGCTTATGAGAACCATAAGTTATCCGAGACTGAGCGTCGCTACACAGCTTAAGAGAAAGAGTTGCTTGCAGTGGTGCATTGCCTTTGGGTGTGGAGGCATTAGTTACTTAGATCAAAATTTCTGGTGAAGACCGACAATGTTGCCGTGTCTCACTTCATGACACAGAAGAAGCTAACGTCCAAGCAAGCGTGCTAGCAAGAGTTGCTAGCGGAATTCGACTTTGAGCTAGAGTACAAGCCAGGTCGATACAACAATGTTGTCGATGCCTTAAGTCGCAAAGCGGAACTTGTAGCCCTAAAAAAAGTGATGCATAGAAGTGTGCAACGGGTGTAGTCTGCCTTGCACGACAGATTCGTGAAGGGTTAAAGACTGATCACCAGGCTAAGGTAATTTGGCCACTAGTTGAAAGTGGCAAGACTTGTCGTTTCTGGATCAATGATGGGCTTCTTTACACAAAGGAAAGTCGCATCTTCATCCCACAGATGGGGGACCTAAGGAAGGAACTGATAAGACAGTTTCATGTTTCATGATACTGTTTGGGCAGGACACCACGTCGCACTTTTGCTTTGCTTGAACGGGGTTACTATTGGCCTTGTATGCGAGATGATGTTGCAGAATAAGTGAAGACTTGTCTTGTGTGTCAGCAAGATAAGGTAGAGAGGAATAAGCATTTTGGACTCTTGAACTCATTACCTATCCCTAGAAGACCATGGGAGAGTGTCTCTATGGACTTCATCTCAGCCTTGCCAAAAGTGGAAGAGTTTGGGTCAATCTTGGTGGTGATTGATAGATTCTTAAAGTATGCTACTTTCTCTTGTCGTTGCACTGTTCAGCAGAGGAAGCAGCTTACTTATTTATGACGCATGTGATGAAGTACTGGGGTGTGCCTCAGAACATTGTGAGCGACAAAGACTCAAGATTCACGGGAAGATTTTGGTCAGAATTGTTCAAGCTTCTTGGGATTAAGCTCAACTTCTCAACAAATAGTCATCTTCAGACTGATGGCTAAACCGAGCGTTTTAACACTCTTCTTGAAGAATACATTCGGCACTTTGTCAGTGCTTATTAAAAAGAATTAGGTGAACTTGCTCGATGTCGCTCAATTTTGCTTCAACTTACAACAGAGCTCTTCATCAAACAAAAGTCCATTCGAGCTAGTAACTAGGCAACAACCACTAACACCTCATACAGTAATTTTCAGTTACCAAGGAACTAGTCCAAGCGCCTACAAGTTTGCCAAAGAGTGGAACAAGAATGCGGACATTGCTCGAGCATACCTTGAGAAAGCTGTTAAAAGAATGAAGAAATTTACGGATCCAGAACGAAGGCAAGATAAGTTCAAGGTTGGAGACTTAGTGTTGATAAAGCTAAACACGGATAACTTGAAGTTCTTTCATAAAGGCAACAAAAGCTTAGTTCGTAAGTACGAAGGACCATTTCCTATTACTGAAAATGTGGGAAAAGTCTCCTACAGGGTGAAATTGCCTCACTCACTTCGTAGATATCACCCGATCTTCTATGCCAGTGCGTTAAAGCCTTATAATGCAGACAAGGAAGACCCCACTCGTAACACTCCAAACCAAGCTGCAGCTATCGTAAAGACCGTACAAGTGTATTGTTGCGGATCGTCATGTCCAAACTTCACCAACCAGGCCTGCGCATATGGAGTATTTGGTAATATGGAAAGGGTCATCCGACTCCGAAGCTAGTTGGGAACTAGGCATCACCCTTCTCCCCTTCGCAGACAAGATTGAAGAATACTTAGCGAACAAGTCAACGAGGGCATCAACTTAACAAGTGGGGGAGTGTGTCACGACCATTCATCCAGCAATGTTTGCATGGCCTTGGTGGTGGAACTATTTGTGTCCTTTTCTCTTCTCTTAAAGGGTAGATTAGTCCTTAAAGTCTTAGTGGCATTTTTGTAATAAAGGAGTATGACTCTACTAGCATGTAGGATGTTTCCTTCTGCAAACTTGTAAAAAGTTTAGCATTCACCTTGTAGGAGAGGTGGTAGTTCACTTGAGTGGGTTGTCTTTGCACCATCTTTGATGTAGAACCCCGGAATTCGAGTTCACTATAGTATGAAAAGTGGCAGTGAATGGTACCCTTGGGTGGCGTGTGTGTAAAGGCTTAAGGTCTTTCATTTTGTCTTGGTAGTATGGTGAGTTATAGGTTGGATGTTCGAAGTCGGTTCTATTAAAAATCCAGGTTGCTGAACTCCAATTATGGATCAGTCAACTTTGGGGACAATTTGGTCCATGAGTAAGGAAGAATTGGAAAATTTTGAAAGCCAGAATTGTTCCTCTTCGAATGACGAGTCCAACGTAAGTTGAATCATCAAAATCCGATGAGCAAGTTAAAAGTTATGGCCGAAATACCAAAGTGGGAAAAAATGAGAGAACAGAAAAACAGGCAAAAACACAAGGAACTAGTCGACCGATTTTGCGACCGGTCGACCGAATGCCTTTACCAGTTGACCAATCAAGCAAAATTTTGTATGGGAAAATATTCCAAAGAGGTCATTTTTTACCGGTCGACCGGTCATGTGAAAATTTGCCCAGTTCGTCTTTTAAGCCGAATCATTAAGGGTAGGATGGTCTTTGACCACCCCATTTTCTATATAAACCCCAATTCGTGGGTTTGGGATCTCATAAACCCTTAAGCTCAAGTTTTTGGAGATTGAGAGAGAAGGAGGAAGAGTTAGGGTTTGCTCAAGGTGGGCTTTGGATTGAAGAGGTGAAGCTCAATTCAAGCTTGGATTTCCATTTCAAGCAAGGATCTTCCCCCATTTCAAGCTTGGAACATTTTCTTCAAGAGAGATCACCTCTATTGAGTTGGGAGCTTCAATCAAGGGTTTTCTTCCAATATCAAGCTTTAATCTCAAGGTTAGTATACCCTACTAACTACTTTAGTAATAACCTAGGTTTCTTTAAAAGCAAGATTGTGGATTGATTGAGTTAATTCCTTTTCTTGAATTGCTTTATCAAACCCCCCAATTAAACAAGATAAAGAAGAAATTGGGTATGTGTGAATGCATGATTGATGCGATGGATGTCGTATGGTGTGGGTATGTTTTGTGATGAAAAATGGAGGATGGGCATTGTACACATAATGAACACACGTGTATTGTTGATGAAATGCATGAACTAAGAACGCAAATAAATGGTTAGAAATAAATTGTATACCAAGTGTTTGATAAAATGTCTAAATGGGAATTAAAAGAATTAAATAAAGACTATGCAAGCATGATTCATATAGTTTTCCTAATTAGTGAATTTGATCAAATGTTCTACGTGTTTTCATTACATTACATCCCTCATGTCTATGAAAATACAAGAAATGCTATATTTTACTTTATTATCCCATGTCAACATGATATCACCAAGGGTCACACACAAGTACACATGCATGCATGAATCAAGTTTTTATGTATAAGTATATGGAAAGAAACACCAAGAACAAGAATCGTGAATCGTGAAAACAAGCATGAATGTAAGGATAGGGCATATCCCTAGGATATGTCATACCTAGCTCACAAGAAAACATGACAAGCAAGAATCAAGAAACATGGAAGGGTGTTAATATACTAAGACCAGGTACGGGCATTAACATCTATTCCCAAGCAAGTATGAGAGGATGCTGGTATACTAAGACCAGGTACAGGTACTAGCATCTGTCTCCAAGCAAAATGACAAGCATGAAAGGATACTAGTGTACTAAGACCAAGTACGAGCACTAGTATCTGTTTCCAAGATATGAATAACATAAAAGTATGCTAGTATACTAAGACCAGGTACAGGCACTAGTAAATGTTTCCAAGACAAGCATAGAAGGGTGTTAATATACTAAGACCAGGTAAGGGCATTAACATCTGTTTCCAACAAGTATGAGAGGATACTAGTATACTAAAACCAAGTATGGGTACTAGTATCTATCTCCAAGCAAGAATAAAGAGATATGGAAGGGTGATAATGTACTAAGACCAGGTACGGGCATTATCATATGTTCCCATGCAAGCAAGAAACTCACAAGCAAGTAAACAAGAAGACAACCATGATTCTCACCAAACAAGAATAATCTTATAATATGTGTAAGGTAATCACAAGATGCATGAGATGTATAAGGAACTCACGATGTAACGGAAAACACATTGGGTTAAAGCATGAATGTAAAGCATGATTAAATATAAGATGCTCAAGATTATATTTCATTTCATTCTAGCTTCCACACTCTGATTATATAAATGTGATGATGAACTGTATTACGCATGTTATGTTATGTTATTACTATTGTTAGCTAGTAGCTTGTACTCGCTGAGTATTCCATACTCAGCCGTACCTTTATGTCTGAAGGCACACAGTTCGATACATATGCTCCGGGTCCTTGGATAGAAGCAATTCATGGGAGTAGGAGTGTTTGGGATGTTCTGGAGGACGTTAGGGGTCTTGATATGTGGCTTTAGGTTTGGGTTGAGAGAGAGAGAGAGACATGTATTTTGGGTTCTTATATCTGGGGACGTTTATATCACTTGAGTTGGGACTCAAGCTAAGGAGTTCATGTACATGTTTTAATTTTTATCCAGTTATTGTAATCAATTGCACTTGGAATACAGTTAAGTGATTAAAGAAATTTTTTGTTCACTATTTAGCTTGCTTTGTATACTCTTGCAGGATGGTTTGAAGGATAAGTCACGTCGCCAAAGTATCCTAACTCCTAGGGGGTATTTTGGGACGCGACATTTGATCACTTGCTCCCCTAGTGTCTTTTATTTTCTTTGCATGTATAGTATCTTGTAACCTTTCCCTTGATGGAATATTATTGATATTTGCTTTTTTCTTGTGTACTGTGGTATGCTTTACTTTTGTTTCTTAGGTAACTGACCGAACAGGCTGACTTGGTTGACGGATAGATCAAGTGCCGCACAGGATTTGACTAGCTACGTACTTTGCCTGTGACAATGTGCCCCCACTAAATTTTTGAAAAAAAAATATTTTTTTCTTTTTCACTATTAGGCATAGCCATGGGAATGGGGACATGGAGGTACCCCTGAACTTAAAATAAGTATCTTTTATACTAAGTAGTTTAATTTTTTAATTGGGCATAACTATGGACATGGGGCAGTTGCCCCCCAAAAAATTATACTTATATTATTTAATAGGGTATAACCATGAGGCAAGGGAGCAATGTTCCCTGAACTTTTAAAAATAAAATATATCTTTTGTCGCGACCCAAAATACCCCCTAGGAGTTAAGGATACTTTAGCCCGTGACTATCGTATCATACCATCCTGTATGACACATAAGGCATACATACCATCCTGTCAGAGTACACAAGTCATACACATAGTGGAAACAAAGCAGAAACAGTTTATAATAAAATACCCCTATCGTTAGGTTCAAGTCTGAACCAACAAAATATATCAAAAAGGGATGGAGTGGACAAGTCTCACTCTCAACATACACAAATCTCTCTTCCTAGCTCGGTCAGCAAAAGTCAAAATCGGGCTGCCTATCTAGTGCTCCCTCGTCCTGATAATGATCCATAGTAGGTTCCGGCTCGTAGTATTCTTCTTCTATCCAAGGCTCAGAACCATAGACGTCAAAAGGAACACGTGCACCTGCCTAAGTCAATAATTCGGTTGAGCATGGAATACTCAGTCACTTACAAACTACTAGCTAACAATGAATAATATCATGAACATGCAAAAGCTTAGAGTATGTAATCCTTGCAAGTAGTTTCCCCAAAACCCTTTCCTTAACAGTTTTCGTACGAAATCAAAACCATATAAATCTTGTGAAGTCTTATGATAATCATAGTCTTGTGAGTTCTTGTGAATTCTTGCGAAAGTTGGGATTCCTTGTGAGCATGCGAGATCTGGGTAAGCATGATTTTCTTGTGAACTTGCGAACTTGTGAGCTTGTGAGACATGACTTCTTGTAAGTCCATGTATAGTGGGATTCCTTGTGAGCTTTGAAACTATCTTAGAACACCAACCCAAAGTTTGGCTTTGTCACTTACCAACCCATAGTTTGGCCTTATCCATTCTTGTGAACTTGTGAGAATTCTTTTACAAAAACCTTACTTATGAAACTTTTAGAAAACACCTTTTCTTGTGAGAAATCATCAAATCATGCGGGACTTGTGAACATCATGCTAGACTTGTGAACATAAGGTGCATATAATACTTGTGAACATCATGACGAACTTAGAAAACTTGTAAACATGGAGTCATTCATAAAACATCAATAGTACTGATAGTTTACATACCATGTACAAATCATCATCCAACCAATCCAAGATGACAAGAACATACCTTAAAACATAGTTTTTTTCTTAAAAATACTAGCACAAGGTAGGTAATAGAGTGTATCTACCTTTCAAGATCAACCCTTTGATCTAAAACGCTTTAGAAAGGTTGAGAAGCGAGAAGGAACGCTTTTGTAGTTGAGAAATCAACTCAAGAATACCCAACAATCAAAACCCCCAAGCTTCTTTCTTCTTCCTCTTTCTTCTCTTCAACTTTCTCCCAAAAACTTTCTCTAAGGGTTGTGGTAACCCTAACCCACGAATTGTGGGTTTATATAGGGGTTAGGGGTGAGCCAAAACCCCATAACACCCTTAAAAGATCTTAGGAGGTCGGCCATAGGCAAAAATAGCATGATCGGTCGACTGGTAAAGAGGTTCGGTCGACCGGTCAAAAGACCCCTCTCTGCCTGAAAAACCCATACAATTTTTAGTGCCTTCGGTCGACTGGTAAGGAGGGTCGGTCAACCGGTCAAGGTTCGGTCGACCAATAGCAAAATCGGCCGACCGGTTTTGCCTGATTTTTCCCCTGTTTTTCTGTTTTGCCCTGTGCTTTGTTCTTTTTCCCCTTCTTCTACTTACTCTTATACTTATTTACTTTAAAACATTTAAGTTAATGTTTTTAACCTTTCATTTCATATCCCCCCGAGCCAAAGCAGAACCCTGTATTTCTTCTAGAGAATCTCGTTCGTACACATCTTCTCTTTGTTTCCCGAGCCTCTAGTGAGTTAGAGACAGAGTTCGAAAAGATCAAATCTTTGATGATTCCATCATACATGATTGAGTTTGAATTCGTCCATTTGTACCCATGTGGGATAATGATAAAGAAAAGGAAGAGAAGAGTTTACAAACGATATTCATAAAAAAAAAAAAAAGGTTTAGGGGGCGGGCTCAAACTAGGTATATGTAAATGAACTGTCACAAAAAAAAATTTATACATGTCAAAGTGACAGAAAACAAAAAATATCTTTTACCTATCCACCTAGTTTGTCAACTTTTTGGGATCTTTTTTGGAAAGGGAGTGTGTGCGAGTTGTTTATTTCAAGAATGGGCTAGATCCAACCAGTTTTCATTAACTTTAAGTTTTAAATTAAAATAAGAAAGTACCCCCCATTTGAATCCAACAAAAATACTTAGAAAATCCAATTCCTTATAACTCAAAATCTGAATTTCCAGTTGTAGGCAAAACCCGATAAATCTGGTTCGTCGTAACTTTTTCCATTGCCCGGGAAACCATTCTAAACATACGAATAAAATCCCATAAAATTACCTAAGCTTAGTTAACTTATAAACAACCCTTTCCGGGACTTTTTATCTCTAAATTCAAAAAATTACATTACATGGTCCCTATTCATCGCACTATTCACAGCACTATTCACAGGCTATGAAGGTGAGATCCGGGGTTCTACATCTTTTATATCATGTTATTTGATTATTTAACGGGCATAGTGATGGGGCAAGGGGACAACTGTTCGGTAAACAAGGAGAAACAATACCCGTAAGATATGTACGAAATGGCCCAAGAACTTAGTCATAAAAAATATTAGAAAAAGTTGGGGGCTACGCCCCCAAACCCCCATCCCCTAGACCCCGAATATTTCATACCCACCTAATAAATCTTCACAAATCCATCAACAATCACTACCATTTTCAATCAACCACCACATGCCCCCCTACTGGAAAATCCTGGCTCCGCCCCTGATGGGGGGTTTGGCTTTCGGTAGGTTGAGATGTATGAATAAAGCTCTCCTCGAAAGTGGTAATCACAATTTAGTATTGAAAATAGAATCTCTATGGAGAAATGTGACCAAGTCTAAGTTTGGAACATCCAAATTTGACAGGGATTGTAATCCAGTAGTTTTATCATGGGATTGGAGTTTGGAAGGCTAATTCAAAGATTCAGGATCCATTTCTAGAACAATCAACCTTCAAAGTGGGTTATGGAAATAGGGTGCACTTCAGGGAGGATGACCGGAGTGGTGTGGGTTAGTGGTGTGAATTATGCAAAATACTATTGACGCTAATACCCGCAAAAATATGTTGGTTAGTGATATGTTCAAATCTAGACGTGGAGAGAAAGTTTGATTCCCAATTTTCTGCGAAAAACTGAGAGATTCAAAAAGTGAAGAATGCTTGTTCCTTTTCGAGAGACTCAAAAGCGTCTGATTTTTTCAGAGAGAGAATATAGTCGGATATGAATAAGTAACTCAAAAGGTATTTTCACACTGAGGGACTTTTATTGTTTCCTTCTTAAAGAAGATGCTAGTTTGGTTAAACTGCCAAAATTCAGAAACATTTGGTGTTCTATGGTTCCTCCCAAATATAAGTCTTTGTATGGTCCGCCTCCCTTGAAAAGATTATGACCAACCATCTAAAAACATGGGTTTCAGTATTCTTAATAGGTGCTGTATGTGTCAGAAAGAGGAGGAAGATGTTCATCACCTTCAGTTGCATTGCCAGGTGGCATTGAGTGTTTGGAGTTTCTTTCTCTCTTTTCCAATACTCCATAGCATGCACAATGAGGTAGCTAATGTTTCTCAATTGGCCATCGGGAATTCTCAGTACCAGAGGGAATATTGTTTGGAGTATACTTCCTTTTGTGATTTCTTGGGGGTTGTGGAGGGAGAGAAATAAATGGATTTTTGATGGATTTGTCACCTCAATTCCTAAGCTATGTGCCGTTATTGGATGGGATCTTTGTAACTAGGTAGGGGCTTGCAAGAAATTTGAAGATGTGAATACTTTTGATTTCAATACTGAATAGAGTCAATTAGTTTTTTATGACTCCTATATTCCATAAATCCTTCAATGAAATATGCTCGTTTATCTTTCATAGTCTGGCACCAACATTTTAAACTAATAAAGCACAAATAATCTCTTATTAAGTTCATATATATGCTTCGTAATCTTAGGTCAAACAATGACCTTAAGTTAGAAATAGTGATTACTACTATGGGTTTGACCCAACTATATTTTTATAATATAATACTTTCTAAAAAGCTCCAGTTATCAAAAAAGTACAGAAGGGAACTACATATGCTTTCAAAATCAATGAAATAATCTAGACAGAATTTTCTAGTCAAATCCTACTTTTCGGATACAAAGGCACTCTAATGTGATATTTCTCAGAAAAAAATGCGACACGTGGATTATCCCTCACATTTCTAAAATCTGAAGAGTACTGCAACATTATTTGGGCGGTCAGTTTCATTTATAAATAATAGTGGACTTGCAAATAATGTGGCATTACTTCAACCTTCATCCATCATTAATCATTTATCTTCTGCCAACAAATAAAAATTTGAGAATCTACATAAAGTTTAAAAAGAATGATTAAACAAAAAATAAAGAGATGTTAAATACAGAGCCATATCTGTAGCAATATGTAATTAATCTTTTTTCACTAATGTAAATTTACTTCCTAGTGTAAAAGAAACATAAACTTACTTTTGGGATTTTGGACGAACATTTGATATTGAAAGCTTATCAATGTCGCTGATAACTAATTCTTTCCTTAGAAAAAATAATGTTCCGCCAGATACGTTGACTGGAATAAGAACAAATATTGCCAGGATTGTCATTGGTACGAAAATCTTCAAGCTGAAAAAAAAAATGGGAAACAAAAAGGCTTTAGAGCAAGAATCAAATCGTTTTATTGACCATATACAGAAAGAAAGCATTGGACATACATTTCGCACAGGGTAACTAGAAACTTAAAAACTATCATTTCATAATAATAACGTTCAATACAAACATGCCACATGAATACTAAAAGTTCCATAGCCTAGAAGCTTCAAAATAATTGGTTAAGAATATAAAAACCTCAACAATGAGATTTTCCAGGTTCCAGCCCTAGTAACAACTTTCCCGATTTTTTCAGGAGGTCCCAAATAATTTGCGACTTTTTCATCGAACAATAATTCACGAAATATTCAGTACTTTTTGAAGAAAAAAAATCACAAAGTTCGAGAATTATTCACAATGTTGTGAAAAGTCGCAAAGAAATATCTTATATATGAAATATATATATATATATTATAAATTTTTTTAAATTAGTAATTTTTTTTATCTTTTCCAACATTTTCCTGATTGTTTTTCAAATTCTGCCGATTTTCTCCAAATTTCTCCCTAGCCGAAGAATTCTGAACTCTGACTTGGTGGCTATGGTTCCTACAATATTATGCAAACAAAGGTAAACTGCTGAACATGACTACGTAAATCATGAACATTAATGAGAATGTTGATAGAAAGGAAAGTAGAGTCCAAACAACCATTACAAAGGGTAATTTTTGCTCATAACTTTTTGTTTTTGATAAACAAAATATAATTCATTTAAAAAATACAAAGCAGTACACATGGTAAGCAGCAGCTATCTCCGACCGAGCATAACCGAGAATCGTTTCGATTGCTCGTTCGAGAACTACGAACCCCAATCACTTCAGTATCACCGGAACATGAAATCAAGGAGAAAGAACTTCTCGAGGAGAAAAGGATGTACACTACTTACAAGGAATGAAGCGTCTTCAGCACCACCATGACTGGTGAAATCCCAGTAGTAAAGAACACCATGTTAATATGCCTAAATTTCTTCAAAGTAGATGATTAGTCTACCAAAACCATCTTATATCAATGCATATTCTCAGTAGAGAGTAGCAATGGTCCACAAAAATTATCTCATTGCACTCATTCCAACACCCTAACAAAGCATACAATAACATATTCCGAAGTTCTACCTCTCAAACAACCCACTTGGCCGTGAGTAAAAAAATACCCCTGATCTCCCAAGGGAAAGTCCAAGATGTCTTGAAAAATGATGGTGGGATACAAAAACCAAATCTTCTAAACCCCCTTCCAATGAATTAGGGAATCGTAAGTTTTCACATTACATATCTACAAAGCAACAACATTCCTCTTTAGGAAAGATTATCCGCTGTTTTTTTTTTATCGGTAGGAAAGATTATCCGCTGTTAGCATGTCCAAAATAGCCGTGCAAATGAAAGTCTTCATTCTGACCATTATTCCCCAAATCTTCTTGATCAGCAAATATTCTCCAAAATGCCTTGCTATCTAGTCATAAAAAGAATAACCAAGAAGACTTCATTTGCATCCTCTATCCAAATTCAAACATCCTCCATAAGATCTCTTCAATGATCTTAAGAAGGAAAGACACACTCCTCAGTCTCCCTATCCAACAAAGTCCTAATATTGACCTCCATACTATTTCATCTTCCCACTTTTCAAAATGCTGGTTGGAAGGCCTGAATGAAGGTGCAAGTACGGTTTCAAATCATTGAGGAGTCTTACTGTTTATTCTAAAATTTTAAAAATTTTGGATTATGTTCAGAATTTTCAAATTAAAACAGTTTGGGTGATCTTATATTTCTTCTCCTAACCTTATTTGGTGGTTTAGAGGTTGAAGGGCCTTGAGAAAGTGCTTTACTTAAGAGGCCAAGGTCTCAACTCTCAAGTCATGATGCAACACATGCACACATGCAAGACGGTTGATACACTTAGCACTATACATATCCACCTCAATGTGAAGCTCTTAAGGGGCAATTCAACTCTTTAGTCGTCAAATGGTTGTCGATGTCATAAAACAGATGAAAACAAGGTCACAGCAGTTGAGCCAAAAGACGCATTTTCCCGTCAGAAGCCCATAAATATATATAGTGCAAAAGGGTTGAAGCTTCAAATCGTAGTACATTCAAATCTAACTTATCTCAATTTACAATTGCTACTGCAGTTTTTTTTTATCGGTGATAATATTCAATAATATGATAGAGAAAGAGATACACATGAAAAGAATTTATAGGGAAGTAAACTCAAATGACAGAATACGATACAATATGTAAAACAACCCTCATCAGAAGAAAAACATGCAAACTACATGGCCCTGCACAACTGACCGAACCCAAGCTTACAAAGGAAAGTCCCCAGAATCCTTGACTTCCTTGTTGGCCGAGAACCAAAATAGAAGCAACCTTCTAATCTGACCACATAAAAGAGTACCCAGAGTAGAGGTATCCTTAAACACTCTTGCATTCCTTTCTTTCCATAAACACCATGATACCACTCCCAAAAGAATAAACCAATTAACTACAATGGGCGCCTCCCAACTCACCTAAGACCAGAAAGATAAGAAGCTCAAAAAGGAAGACAAAAAGACTCAACTTATCCCCAACCGAAATAGAAAGTATCCTCAGATGCCAGAAGCAAAGGGGCAATGCAGGAGCAAATGATCTACTAACTCCTCTGCTTGGTGGCACAAATTACAGTCATTAGTCATCCTCCACCTTCTAGTTTTCAAATGATCTATTATAAGAATCTTATCAGGGGGGTCACTGTCCAGAGAAAAAAGGATACCTTGGAAGGTATTCCAAATAATTCGATGAGAGGAAGACACGGAATAATTGAGCGAAGAGCAAAAACAAATGATCTCATTGAGAATTGACCATTATGAGTCCTGAACCAAACCCTAGTATCTCTAACTTATTTACAAAAATGGGTGATCATTCAATCGACTCAGCAACCTAATCATATTCTCTAATTCCCAATCATTCAACTCCCGCCTATGCCATCGAGATTGTTTACAAAACCAGCCACCAAGACTGAAAGATCAGCTGCCAAAGCAAAAATATTTCCAAAATCATCTTTTTGCCCCAAAGAGCCACACCACAAATCTTCCCAAAACCTAACCACTTTTCCATCGCCTACTGAGAACTTGATATTCTTTGCAAATGGGGAGGACCACCTCAAGATGCCCTTCCAAAAATCTACTTCGTGTCCGAACAACATTTGGACACAAGAACTTTGCCCTATATACAATCTCTCTCCTCCCCAAATCCTCAAAGCGATTTTCCCATAAGGGCTTTGTCCACCACCACTAATGGTTTTAAGTTCAGCCCTCCCACTTTCATCGGGAGGCACAGTTGCTCCCACAACACAAAATGATATTTCTTTTTCTACACTCTCTTGTTCCGAAGGAATTCTAACCATCCTGCTATAGATTAGGGGATATTCATCAGAGATGTGAAATAGGTAGGAAGGCTGCCCAGGGACTCTTGATCAGATTCAACTTTCCTCCTTTAGAAAGGAAGGCCGACTTAAAAATCATGGTACAATTGCTACTGCAGTTAGCTTATCAATCACTAAATTAACAAAAAGAAGCTTTGAATCACCAAAAAATGAAAAAAAAAACTTCTACATTATTCAAAGAAAATAAACAGAGGACTAAATTGACACAAGAGAGACGGGCAAAAACAATGTTCTTAATCTAGTGAGAGCTACTCGAGAAATTCAATAACAGAATTCAAATCCTTTAATTCAGAGAGCAATGATAATTCTACAAACCGAAGTCGGAAACCAAGTCAAAGCAGTAGAGTTTCGAGTAAGAGTATGCTCTCAAACACAAATACAGTTTTCCAGCACATGCATATAAATAACTCCGAGAAAGAAAATAATGAGGAAAACAAAAGCATACCCCAGAAGGTAAATTCGAAGGAAAACGGCAGAGTCGAGACCAGCATGGTCGATAATCTCGGTCTCACTCATCCTGAGAGCCTCGGGCATCCAATTGAGGAAAGTGAAGTATGTCTTGAAATTGAGATTAACGAACTTGCCAACAAAATTTCCAGAGGTCCTTGGACTTCTCCTGGTGCCATTGATGTACCATTTGGGGAAATAAACCCTGTCGTTGAGAGGTTGAATCCTTAGAAGAGCAAAAGCAAGCAAGAAAGCAAAGGCACCGAGTATGTTTATGAATGCAGATACTCCAATATCCTCAAGAGACGCCATTCGAAGAAAAGAAGTTCAGAGAGAAATGCAGAGAAGAGAAGATGGCGATGGGGGTTGAGAGGTGAAGAAATGATAAAGATTAAAGAAAGAGCGCCGAATAACGGAAAGATAAAAGGAAAGAATAATATTTGCTTTACTGTTTTAGTGGGGGGTCACATGTCTTTTGGCTCTACTACTCTACAAAATATAAAATATAGATAGAGTGTGAGAAACAGGTGGTGGCGCCGCTTGTGCTTCCTATTGTCACTTGTCCCAAATCATGACATCGAATATCACGGCGAAAGTATCGGCTTCTTATCAGCAAAGAAACCAGGGGAAAAAAATATTATAAAATGGGCAGTGTTTCACTTTGAAGTCAAGACGTGTCCCTTTTGAGTAGTGGAGTGGTTGGGTAAATCAGCAGCAATTTTTTAGTCCGAATGAGTACTATCATTTGGAGCATCTGAGGTTCCGAAATGAAGTCCTATTTTTGGGAGCAAAAATTCATCCAGTAATAGTTGTAGAAAGTGCAAATGAGTTGGCAGGGGAGATTTAATTTACAGCGCCGAAAGACGCAGAGATTGGCAAAAATAGTTCCCAACCAGTGGTACTGTGGATTCAAATGAACTTTGGAGACCTCCGGAGTATCCATCGACAGCGATTCCTTCGGATTTATCAGCTGGGGCAGAGGTGGTGGCCTACTCTCATGAAGGCACTCGGTTAGGGAGTGCTAATGTGCTATGCTTCCATTGAATGGGGGGTGCGGATGGGTTTGGTAATGGCAATAAATTATCATGGAATCTGATTACAAAGCTGTCCTGGACATTCTCAACTGCAATAATCCCCAAGTGCCTTGGGAGATCCATACACTGGCGGACGATATCAATAGACTTAGATCTAGAATCCGACACTTGATTTTCAATCACGTGAGAAGAGAGCTAAATCTCCAAGCGCATCTGCAAGCTCAGAAGGCTCTAAACTGTAGTATTTTGCTTCCTACTTCCGAGGTATTGAGATCAAACTCAAATCATGATCTGTGGTTTGTAATTGATCCTTTTTGAAGAAATGAATATATTCTGATTTAAAAAAAAAAAATTATGGTTCAGCTTAAGAAAATTAATGTTAATATTTTTATATTTTTCTTTTTTAAAAACTACTTAACCTTAATAGTGAATGAATCTTAACCACAATTAATGGATAGTAAAAAGAGGGACATGAACCAATGAGGATCCGCATTTGACTACATAGTCTCATGCGGCACTAAGTCAAGCATTTTTTATTTCTGTTTTCTTTTTTAAAATAAAGTTCAAAAAATAAAGTGTATAAAACATGTTTGATAAGCATGATTTAGTTTTCTGTGAAATCCGGGTGTGTGTGGTGTGTATTTGGCTTGGTGTGTGTGAGTTTGTTACCTTTAAACCAAAAGAGAAAAGAGGGTTAAACCAAAAGAGAAAAGAGTGTTATACTTCCCCGTTTTAAAGAGGAAAGAGGGTTATACTTTCCCTGACTTTGACGCTGGAGTTACGTAACTTAATCCACCATCGGTTAGATATAACGAGTCATTTGACTACTTAAGGCTCCTTCCTATCACTAAGAGTCAAGCCTTTTTAGTGAAATGAGTTGGGTCTAGGCTTTTGTGGTCCGGATGTGTATGGTATGTGTTTGGGCCTGGTGTGTGTGAGTTTGTTACCAACAAACCAAAAAAAAAACATGTTTTGGTTACATGTTTTTAAAATCTAATACTAAAATAGAAAAACACAAAGTGTTTTGCCTCCATCAACGACTCTCATTCACTATCACCACGACTATCAACAACAGCAAGATATTTTTATTTATAGTATTTCATTGTAAATTCTTAAGTGGACTAATAGGTGAGATCCTTAATTGTTAGTCTTTTTATAGTTATTTTCTATGTTGTTATGTGATGACCAAATTTAATTTTTTTCGATTTTTAAAACAATTAATAATGCCAAATGTGTTTTTTGCCTAAAAAGTTTGAAAATAGGAAAAAAAAAAAGGATTAATTTCCGGTTTTCAAAAATAGAAAAAATGGCGATGCTTCCAAACACCACCTAGTTTATATATATTGCATTTTTTTTTTCTTAACCTTGTTAGCTCTAGGCATGTTAGGGAATGCCTAAAAATAGGGCTAACACGCCTCTTTTATTTATTTTTACTTATATTTTGTTTTGTTGTATTTGTAAAAAAAATTAAAATTAACATTATTTTGGAGTTTTGGAGCTAGAAAAATAGCAAGACTTAC
This sequence comes from Tetracentron sinense, assembly GCA_015143295.1. Taxonomy (NCBI): domain Eukaryota; kingdom Viridiplantae; phylum Streptophyta; class Magnoliopsida; order Trochodendrales; family Trochodendraceae; genus Tetracentron; species Tetracentron sinense. The sequence continues at coordinate 26,916,373 of CM026571.1, forward strand.
TTCTTTCCTTGGTCATGCTAGTTTAGAATGCAAAGACATGGGTCCAAGAATTTGGGCCCTTGACCTCATGAAGTCTCTCTCTCTCTCTATTGTGAGTCTAAAATGTTAGCCCTACTCTCACTCAACCCAATACTCTCACCCTCTACCAACTATATGTCCACTTTTTTTAGGATTGGATTTGGTCATCAGGCGAAAACCGTCTGACCTACACTAAAAGTCCCTTTAACTGTCCTTTTAACATTGGTTAAGAAATTTTAACTTTTAACAAAATTTTTTCTAAAAACCAACGTTACCTGGTTGAACCCTAAGGGTTAGTGAATGTTAACCGCAGTTAAGATGTGTTAAAAAGGACACATGTCGACCTATGGAATGAGGGTAAGACGGTTTTGGTCTGGCGAGGACTAGACCAAATCTCATTCCTTTTTTTTTTTATGAAAGAGTGCTTTAATCATTGTAGAATGGACAAATGATTGGTGGATGGTGATAGTTGAGGTTGACTGAGAATACGGCTAGCACTCTTCATTCTCCCTATGACCAAAAAAAAAACCTAAAATACTAGGGCTTCCCACGACCAAGGGACCTTATAGTTGAGACACGTGGCTACCAATAAAAAAAATGTCCTCCCCACCACCAATTAGACACCAAAGCTAAAGTTTTTCCATTTTTTATTTAAAATGGAAAGCTCCATGGAAAATTTCTCCACTTTTTGAAGATGCAACTCCAACAGCACTCCCCGTTTTGTTTTTCATATTTCTTCCCTATCTTTTCTAACTTGAGTATACCTGCTTTCAACTGTTTTTTTTATATATAAAAAAAAATTGAATGGCTAGTTGAAAATGCTCGCCAGATTTGGCGAGCAGAAACCCTTTCCCTAAAATGGTGATTCACTTTGGCGAGCATGTTGGAGCGTCATTTTTACTTTCACGCTCCCTAAACTAGCGCAGGGAGCTAGTTTAGGGTAGTGTTAGAGATGCTCTTAGTACGTACCCTCTGTCAATAGCCTCAAGTAACCCCAATCGAACGGCCTCAAGCTTATGGAGAAGCATTGAAGGGCTCGGTTGGCCAGTAGTAATGGGAAGAATAGGAGAACCATCACTATTGCAAAAAATACAACCATCCACCGATAAGGTCTCACAATGAACTATTCATGTTTATCACTATTACCCCTCATAAGGAGATCTCTATTGACAATATTACAATATAACACTACCCAAAAGGTCTCACAAGGAACTATTCATGTTTATCACTATTATTCGACATAAGGAGATCTCCATTGACACTATTACAATATAACACTACCGAATCCTTTACATAAGGAAAGAAGATCGTACAACCCTTAGTTTCCTAACAACGCTCTTACTTCTTTCAAACAAGTTGTGTGTATCCTGTTATCTCATTATACATATAGTTGTAAATGGATTGTAAATGAAACTCGAAATATTTAATAAAGAATAAGAGAGGAATAGAGAACGAAAGGTTCTACATTCTCACAATCAGTTTGAAACGTTTATGGTATCATAAGTTAAGTTTTTGTTGTGACCCAAAATCTCATTTAGGTCAAATGAACTTTGACTCGAAACACTACAATATTTAGACATCTCATCTTGAGCATTGTTGCCAAAAACGCATATTATAGCGTATAATACGTTTGAAGGGGTATACCTTATTAAACGGCATGTTTTTATCGAACCCCGTACAATATACGTACTTCCATATTATACGCATGTAAAACACGCATCCAATGTTAAACGCAAATAAGACCTGTGTTATACGCGTGTAATTAATTTGGGAGGGTTACTTTGTAATTTTACAAAGTTATGGTAATTTGGAGGGATTATTTATAATTTCACAAAGTTTGGTTATAAATATATTCTTTAACTTTGTCTCATTCTAGGGCACCAAACACGAAGAGGAAAGAAAATAAAAAGAAGAAGAAGAGGAAGAATAGCATGCTGGCTTATGTGAGGATTGAGGAACACCTCCTACTTATTTTCCTTTGTCTCTTTTTTTGCTTCTTTTCCACCAGTAAGAGATTCTTGGAGGTTAAACCCATTGGCTCCTGTTAGTTCGGTATCTTGCATGAGCAAGTTGATAATACTTCGATTCTAGTATGATATTCAAACTCTCTCTCTCTCTCTCTCTCTCTTTCCACAGTCCACGGCTCCTACCCTGTTCATCTCTCTCTCCCTCTATGACTCCAACCTTTGTTCTCTCTCTCCCTCTATGACTCCAACCTTTGTTCTCTCTCTCTCCACAATCCACAGCTCCACTATTGGATTTATTCTACTATTGTTCGACTGTTCCACACTTCCACTGTTTGATTTATTCTCTTTCAAACTCTTTGGCTATTCCACAATTAAGTTTGTATTAATTTTTCTTAAATGAATATTTTTTAAAACAGGAGGAGTTGTATCAATCCACTGCAAGGATGCAAAGTGCAAACAGAACCACACGCATCACTGTTAGACATTATGCTCTGAAAAGTCATTTAGATTGTAAGATTCTTATTGATTAGATTAATAAAGATATCTTCTTTATCTATTGTGAATTCATTATGGGTAATTGACCATGATCATTAGATGATTTATACGATATGAGATATCGATAAAGATCTATAGGATATATTGTAGGAAAGCTATGTGATATGTATCAGACTATAACAGGCAAATATAGCTTTCCAGTTCCTTATACCTTAAATAGTCACAGCTATGGGTGAAGTTGGGCACTTCACTTATATGACTGTCACAATGCTAAGATGTTCTCAATGGTTGAGATATAGTTTTATCTCAAACTATTGTAGTAGAGACTACACATCAGCATATGGGTGCTTAAATGTACACTGACTGATTGCATGCAATGAGAGACCTCTTACATAAACATACTATCAGATAGTTGGTCTCTCATTCACATTGAACAGTTCTAATGATCTTTAGATCTAGTGAGTTCATTTATAACTGAGCAGTGATCTGGCTGTTTTGATTGCACCTAAGTACTCTCTAACTGAGGGACTACGATTAGGTGACAGTTGGATAATCGAAAGCTATTCGAGTCATGATGAATTTCAAACAAGAAATCCATACTCATTAAATTGAGAGATTATCCAAGTTTCGGGTAAGACAATCAATTAAGCTTAAATCCTGCGCAGGTGAATTTTAAATCAAATAAATTTGAAATATATTTTTATTAAAATATATTATACTTAACAAAAGTTTTTCTCAAAATGTTTTATATGAGAAAAAGTTTCTCATGGCTTAATCAGAAGTCTTGGAAACCCAGATGATGTACAATGGGCTATGAGTTAGATAGTATATTAATCTCGAAGACCTATTAGGGATAATGTTATTGGAAGAATCAATCGCATTAAAAAGTTCATGTGGGGTCATCCTTATTGGTTAATGTTCTTACACCGGAATTCAATTGCAACATGGATATCTCACGTCACTTGCAATTCCGATGTCATTCCTATTTAAGGGTCAATGAGATAACACTGGGTAAGCCAGGGTTAGAATGTCCCAGAGCAATCTGTGGAGATGCTCACATAAGAAATACAAGCTCAATTAATAGATTAAATGTTAATCTACAATTTAATTGATTAAATGTTAATCTTTAATAAATAGATTAAATGTTAATCTATGGTTTAGATTAAATGTTAATATAAATTAAAGGATAATAATTATTATTATTTAATTAACCCAAGGTAAGGAGAAATGGGGTTGTCCCATATCCATAAAACCCAACAAAAGTGGACCTTATTGGTGGGCTCAAGCCCATGGGATTAACTCCCTAGGGTGAGCGCCCATTTGGAGATCCCTAATTGGTTAGGGAGTTTGTTAGTTAAATAATTACTAATTAATTAATTTTTATCTTAAGGGATTAGATTCCATTCTTGGAAAACAAGAAACAAAGGGATAAAATTAAATTCTTATCAAGGCTTGGAGTTCAAGACTCCCTATGGCTCACGCCCAACCCTTTGAGGGTTTTCTATTTTAATTAGAATCCCTATTGTTTAGGGATTTAATAATATCCTTAATAGTTAGGGAGTTAGTTAGAATCCCTAGAATCTAGGGAGTTAGTTATATCTCATTAATTTAGGAGTCCTGTTAAGAAAAGGAATCTCAAATTAGAAAGTTTGTTATAACTAATTAGTTATAGATAAACATTGAGTTTAATTAATGATAAGAGTTATCATTATTTAGTAACTCTTAAGGAATACCTTCTAATTAGAATAGGATAGGGATAACTACAAATTGGATAATGATTAGGAGATCTAGATGTGGATAAGATCCACATCTATATATACCCATACCCCAAAACCGTGTGGGACTAATGATCATTAATCATTATTTTTTTGTTCTCCTCCAAACCGTGAGCTACTAGAGAGAGAGAGAGATTTCCCTCTCCAATTTTCATGAGCTACAAGGGACACTCCAAGTTGATTTTGAAGGCTAGGTTTTTGAACCTTAAGGTTTTGTGAGATAGAAAGTCTACTCCAACAATCTTCTTCTCTTTGTTCTTCAATACCAAGTAGAGATTCAAAAGCTTCGCGGGGATAGCGAAGAACGAGGATCAAGCTTTGAGTATTTCTTTGAGAAATCTTTACAAAGAGTTCTGACGGTTCATCTTGTTTTGTGCTTCACCGGTGAACATCATTCACCGAGGTAATTTTTTAAACATGTAGTTAATATTAGTTGTTTTCTATGGTGTAAAGATCTTCAGGGTCTAGTTTTCCGCATAAATTTTGTATCTGGATTCCCTTCAATCACCTCCCTTGTCGGTTACCACCCACCTGCAAAAACATTGAACATCAAGAGGTTATTTCAGATTATTACGCCAACCTTTTTATTGTTACACAAATTTCTTTGGTAATGTTATTTCAGATTACTATACCAAATATCTGATCATTATTGATCTGATTACTAATTTGCTATGCCAACCTTTTTAGTGTTATGAAATATTTCTGCATTGAATTAAATTACAACCATGTTTGCAATTTGAATAGGTTCCCTGTGATATGTATTAAGTTTTAAAAAATATTATTGAGTTTCATGGAATATTTTTATATATAGGGTGTTGATTTTTACAAAGATGGTGAGACCGAGGGATACATTTTGGGATTATATGGTTGAAATCTCTAATAAAAGGATGAAATGCAAGTTTTGTGGGGAATTTATTTCCGGTACAATTACAAGGGTGAAGTACCATTTGGTTAAGATGTCAAATAGGGATGTAAAGCTGCGTCCTAATGTACCTGAGGTCGTTTTTGCGCATCCTAATGTACCTGAGGTCGTTTTTGCAAGTACTGAAATAGTAATGGGAGAAAGTGAAATGAAGAAGCAAAAGCTTACAGAAGGGTCATCAAGCACACCTACTTTTAATACTACGGGAGTGGTAGATCATGCTAATATTTTTGGAATGGGGAGTGGGAGCACAAACAAAATTGCATGTCAACCAAAGATTATTACCTTGGTAAAAAAGAAGGAGAAAGAGTTGACATACATTAAAATGGAGACAACTATGATTGAAAACAATTTGTCATTCCATCTGTTAAGGTTGACGTTATTCAAAGAAGTCATCACATGCGTTGCTAATCATGGGTCTAGGTATGTTTTTCCTGAGTATGAAACTTCTAGGACAAGTTTATTGAAGAATATAAAAGAGTGCACAAAAGAGTACATTGAAGAGATAAAAGAAGGGTGAAAGATTTCAGGGTGCACGGTGATGTCCGATTGTTGGACTGATGGGAGGAAGATGCACCACATAAATTTGCTTGTGGCTTGCCCTAAAGGTGCAATTTTTCTGAAAAGTGAATGTATAGTGAACCATAGGAAATATGGATAACACATGGCCGATTTTATTACATCTAGAATTGAAGAAATCGGGGCAGAGAATATAATACAATTTATATCTGACAATGCCTCCAACTACACGACAGCCGATATCCTTATTGAAGAGAGATTTCTGAAAATCTTCAAGACAACATGTGCAGCTCATTGTCTTGATCTCGTCTTGGAGGATATCGATCAACTCTCACATTTTAAGCCAATCTTGGAGAGTGCGAGAACAATAACAAAGTTTATGTACTGGTTCCAACATGTGTTCGATTTGATGAGAAAGCATACCGGAGGAAAGGAGCTTAAAAGACCGGGTGCAACTAGATTTGCAACCAAGTTTCTTTGTTTACAATCTGTTTTGAAACAAGAAAATGTTTTGAGGTTATTAGTTACTTCTACTGAATGGAGAACTTTGCCTCAAAGTAAGAGAAAAGGAGGGGAGATTACTAGCACAATACAGGGGACTCAATTTCGGGAGCATGAGAATGAGATTATTCAGATAGTTGAGCCTCTAATAAGAGTACTAAGGATGGTTGATGGTGATGGTTCCACCATTGGATACCTTTATGAGGGAATGGATAGGACCTAGGAAGCCATCATGGCATTTTTTAAAGGTGAGATTGAGAAGTACCTACCTATTATCATAGATAATAGGTGGAATAAGAACTTACATTCACCTTTACATGCTTTTATCGCCTTTCTTAATCCTCAATTATATTATCCCGGTCTAGTGAAGATGAATAAGTAGGTAAAAGTCGGACTAGAGACTATGATGGTTAAGATGATATCCAATGGGAATGATAAAGAGTACTTTTGCAAAAGAACTCTTTCTTTACCAACGCAAGTCCAATACAATTTTTACCTGAATGACAATTACAAACCTTTAGATATCACATCCAAGTAAGTACAATAAATAGAATTTTAATATTTTAAATTTTGATAAGTTCTTTAAATGTGTAGTTAACAAAATTGATTTACTATATATTTACATTTTTTCTTAGGATGTTGGTGGGAGATGTGGGGTTGTGATGTTCCACTCCTTCAGAAGTTGGCTATAAAATTACAAAGTTAACCATGCAGTGCTTCTACATGCGAAAGGAACTGAAGTGCATATGATGCCACTCACACCAAAAAGAGGAATAGGTTAGAGCCAAAGAAATTACATGATTTGGCCTTTGTTTGAATGAATTTGCATTTCATGAAGATTGCAACAATTAAAGAAGAAAAAGATTCGACCCCAATTGATCTTGAAAAAATCTTGGCCTTACCAGAGTTAGATAGTGAAAGGCAAAGTGGCTTAGCCATAGAGGACGGAGTGGAGAATCCGATTCTACCTATGTGAAAAAAAAATTTCGAAATATTCTACTGTTGATGTTGAAGAATAGTACATGGTTGTAATTTTTTTGTTTGTGGTAGAAGATTAGATTCTATTTTGGACTTTAAATGATGATTATACTGTAATTTTTTTGAATGGTGAATGATCATATTTTACTATTTTGGGGATCATATAATTGAAAATCTTTGTTGAATGATGATCTTAAATGATTGTTAATAGTTGGTATATAAATTCTATTTATTTCTAATTATTAATTTTTTTTATTATTTTCCCATACTTTTGCCGTGTTTTTACCATATAACACCCATATTCCTTAACGTATTATTGTTGTATTATACTCGTACCCGTACTTAGTAATTATGATTCAAACTTGCCCAGTTGCTCTCTATCCTTAAGGATATAGCATTTACTTCCGAATTCTCGAAAGTACTTGACACTAGATTTCTTGCCATTTCACAACTCATCATGGGTTTTCCTTGTTCCTGGCCTTAAGAAAACTTGATTCACAGTATAGTATACAGTGCTAATTGCTTCAGCCAGAAATGAGAAGCTAGGTTGGTGCTATGGAGCATCACTCTAGCCATCTCTTGGAGAACCTTGTTCTTCATTTCCACAACACCATTTTGCTGAGGTGTAATAGAAGTTGAGAATTCATGTTTGATACCCAACTCATCACAAAAGTCATTGTACTTAGAGATTTCAAACTCCTTTCCATGATTACTTCGAATTCGGGTGATTATCTTTTCTCATTTTGAACTCTCAGACATTTGAAATTCTCAAAAGCATCGGACTTCTCTCTAATAAATGCCACCCAAGACATTCTAGAGAAATCATAAACCATCACTAGGATGTATCGCTTCCCACCAAGACTTTCAGTTCTAGTAGGACCTATTAGATCCATATAATTAACTCTAGTGGTTGTGAAGTAGCAATACAAGAAGTCTTCTTGTGTGGGCTTCTTATTTGTTTGCCAATTTGGCATGGCCCACAAACAGCAGTAGAAGACTTGCCTTGAGAGTCTGCTTAGGTCTTTGAAATTCATATGACCAAGCCTCCAGTGCCATAAATCTATTTCCTCAACTCTATCCCTATTGCAGACTTGTGAGGAACTAGAAGTAGAGATTAAGCCGTAACAATTATCAGTGGTTCTCTTCCCTACTAGAACACACTTACCTTTACCATCAAGCACATAACATTTATTATGGGTAAAGTGAACAGCATGCTTATCATCACACAATTAACCTATGCTAATCAAGTTAGCTTTCAGTCATTCAACAAACAAGTCATTTTTAAGTTTTGGTATGCCTGGTGCATCGATGATACATTTCCCTCTAACTAAAGACTTGCTTCCATCACCAAAAGTAACAGTACCATCTGAACAATCCTCGAATTGAGTGAATAGGAACTTGTTACCTGTCATATACCGAGAACACCCACTGTCGAAATACCACATTTCTGTGTTTTGGGCTTTCAAGGTAGTATGAATAACAAAGCATTTAAGGTCATCCTTTCTCACATACACAGTTTTTAAGTTTTGATTTACCCTTTGGTCATTATTCTGTGTAGGAGAGACATTTTTCTTCTCAGATCTCCTAGATCTTTTTCTCCTCTGCTGAGTTCTAGCATTTTGATTTGTCCAATTCTCTCCTCTTTGATAATCATTAAGAGTGAATGGACCATTTCTAGTCCTAGAAAGTTGAGCAATTCTATAGACATCTTCGCTCAAGATTCTAGACTTCTAAGCCAAAATTTGAATCTGCCTTAGAAGATTCCCTTGATTTTGATTTTCGTTTGATGAACCATTTCTGGGATTTCTTCGGAAGGCATTGCAATGAGGTTGAATGTGACCCTTCACTCCACAAAGAAAACATGTGGGAATGAATCTAAGAAGTGGAGGAGGATTTCTTCTAAAAGGAATTTGATTCCTCGGCACATTCTCCCTTGGAGCTGCATTTCTAGGCCTTACAACATTTGTATAAGCCTTAGAGCTTGAAGGAGAAGATTCATTCACTTCAGGATCAGAATGAATTGGCTCAAACACTGCACTAACCATTGTACCAACAACTAGAGGACCAGCTGGAGTGTCAGCATGTCCTATCCCAAATCTATTTGAATTTGAACCATGTTTCCAAACTAATTCATTTAGGCATTGAGTGTTTCCAAACATTCTAACTTCCTTCTAAAGAGTATAGACCTTCTGAATCATGTCTGTTTTGTCTTTAAGGATATTATGATAGTCTTTTTCAAGAAATGTCACCTTGTCAACAAGAGAATCTTTTAAAGATTCCAGCTCCACATACAGAGTCCTTGACTCGTCAACTTCTTTCTTTGAAGTGTCTCTTTCAAATTCTAATTTTTTGACCACATTGGTCATTGAGACATTCTCTTCCAACAGACACTGAAATTTCGTAACAAAAGCTTCATTTTCTTTTTCCAGTTGACTAACTTGAACACACTTCTCTTATGCTTCTAGCTTATAAGCATCTCTCTCATTTGAATGATTTTTAGTTTTTTGCTCAAAGAGATTTTTGCCTTTATCAGCTTTAGACTTTTGCATACAACTTATCATAAGTTGATTTCATATCATCATCACTTTCAGAGTCAGTTTGACTCTTCTCAATGTCTTCACTAGACTCGATGTGTTTACTTTCATCACTTTAAGTCTCAAGAATCCCAGAAAGGGAGGCAGTGAAAGCCGTATGATTTTCAGTATCTTCACTTGAAGAGGAACTATCCGATTCTTCATCCTCGGATTCACTGTCATCCCAAGAGGCATTCATCAACTTGCCCTTACTCTTCTTCTTGTTAGGGCAGTTTGGTGAGATATGGCCGAAGTCATGACATTCATAGCATTGAACACCTTGGGATTTCATGTCGTCACTCTTGGAATTTTTCTTGTTTTCCCATGGCTTAGACTTTGGCTTCTCAAAAGATTTTCCTCCCTGTTTGGGATTGAAAGTCTTTTTCGTTCTAAAAATTTTTTGGAATCTTTTAACGAAGAGAGTCAATTCTTCCTCATCTATCTCTCCATCACTGTCATCCACAACCAAAGATTCTTTGATAGATTTCAAGGCAAGAGATTTGTTCTTCTTGGATGGTCAAAAATTGAGTTCATAGGTTTGGAGGGACCCCGATCAATTCCTCAATCTTCAGAGAGTCAACATTTTTGCTCTCTTCAATAACAGTGACCTTGGGTTGAAATCTCTCAGGTAGAGATCTAAGGACTTTCCTCACTATTTTGGACTCAGTTATTCTTTCACCTAAATTGAAACTAGCATTGACAATGTCACTAAGTTTTGCATAAAATTCATCAAAAGTGTTATTGTCATCATTTTAATTGTTCAAATTAGGTGGCTAACATTTGGAACTTTGAGATCTTAATAGTGATGGTACCCTCATGTGTAATCTCAAGTATGTCTCATGCCTCCTTTGTTGTTCCACCTGAGGAGATTTGTCTGAATTCCTCAGTTGTGACTGCAGTAAAGATTGCATTGAGACCTTTAATATTCCAACTACTAGTCTCAAGCTCTTCTCTGGTCCATTCATTAGAGTATTTGATGATAATCAATTCACCAAGAGGTTTCACGGGCAAAGTCCACCCATTTTGAATAGACATCCAGATTCTCTCGTTTATCGATTTGAGAAAGGCTCTCATTCGAGCTTTCCAATATGCATAGTTATTACTATCAAAAAGTGGGGGACGAGAGACTGATCCACCCTCTCTAAGAGTACTCATGATCACGGAGTATACAGGATCACACTCAAGGGTTTAGCCTTAAAGGTGAACCCGCTCTGGTACCAATTGAAATTTACCTCGATCAATGATTCTAAGACTTAGATGGGGTGAATAAGTTTATTTATAGATTTCTACTCATTTTAAAAATTTATCTAATTAATAAGCAGAAATAGGCATTCAATTAATCCACATAATCTGGCACAAGAGATTTTTATGTGGAAAACCTTTTTGGGGAAAAACCATAGGACCTAGTCCAACAAACAATTCACTATGAGAAAGTTATCAAGTACAAGACAAGACTTTACCAAACATGGACATGACACTTTATACCTTGGTATAGACTCTTGATCTTGAAATCCATGAACCAGCAGGTTCGATCTCCACCGCAGCAAATCCGGTTCCTTACCGGTCAACTATTCTCAAAGCTACTTCAATCCACGATCTCTGAAGATCGATCTCCTTCAACGAAGGCTCCGGATTGCACACTGGCCGAACACACTATTCGTGTGTTAAGGGTTAATGAATCAATTTAATCTAGCAAATCTCTAGAGAGATTTTAAAAACATAAAGATCACACAATGCAAGATCTAAGAATGGAAAAGTTAATCTTGCATTCTTTAGAGAGGTTGTGAGAGGAGGGATCAACAATGATCAATGAAGAATAATGAAAACCCTATGGAAGAGTTCTCTAGCCTCCACTCTCACAAAAATATCAATTATCTTCGAATTAGGTCATTTTGAATGAGTATAAATAGTCTCCAAAGTGTTTGGATGGGATTAGAAGACTAAAAATACGAGCAAGGGTAGACCCATGGGCATGTTCGGTCGATCGAATGCCTATCGGTCGACCGGTCATGACCATCGGTCAACCGCTCATAAGTACCCTCTCTGGAAAAATAAATCATTCAAAATTAGCTTCATTCGATCGACCGGTAAGGACCATCGGTCGACCGCTAGGCCTTCGGTTAACCGGTAATGACCATCGGTCAACTGGTGATGCCATACTTAGCCAATTTCGACTAGTAGATCACTTAGGTCATTTTCCATGGGATAAAACTAATCTCCTAGGTTCATAACTATATTTCAAAGCCAATTCCAACCTAGGTAATGGGTAACTAAGACTCTTACCTTTCTAAAACCGGAGGCGATGCTTGTTGTAGATATCTTCCATCTCCTTCGGCTTCTTCAAGCTTCATTAAGCATGACAAGATGACTCTAACAGTGACACCCCTAGACCTACATCACGGAATTTGCCAAAACATTTTGGATTAACATGTAGGATATATACAAATGTAAGGATGAAATGACCCACAAACTTAGTCGTCAATTTTTTTTTCCTAGGGGCTCCGCCACCTGAACCCCCATTTTCTTAAGCCAAATGTACCCCCCTACAATATATTCCTAGCTCCCACCCCTGCCGACCTAGGCTGATGGTGTTTCGCAATGGCCTTATTTTTAGCATCACTTTATTCTAACCACCGAATAGATTGTGGACATTTGAAACTGAGACGAGATGGTTTGCCTTTGAAACATAGGTAATTTCAGTTTTGGTTTTATTGATTTTTGTTTCTTTTATTTGATGGGGGTAATTTCTTCATGATATTTATTAGTATTTGAGCATTATTGCTCTAGCATTCACATGTTAGCCATATAAGTTTTTAATTCATTAAATTTTTTATAAAACTCCGTAGTATCATAAGCTCATTTCTAGAAATTTTCTCAATCATAAATTTAGCCATATGAAAGTAAGCCATAAACACATACAAAAGTATACGTTGAAATTGTATATATAAAAACTAGGGGAACGCACGTGCGATGGACGTGAGTTTACAATAGTAATTATTGTAACTAATTAAAACAAATGTCAAATTAATTTACAAATGAACTCTCTTAAAAAAAAATGAAATCTAGTGCAAAATAAATTATGGAACATAAAAATCTGTTTAGTTAACAACCTGATCTAGAAACTCATAGAAAGAAAAATTGAAGATTTTCAAAGTAAATAACGACACCAAACGTTACAAATAGAAGAATGAAACTATGGTGATAATTAATACATGTTTAAGTATCAAAAGAATAATATCGTCACCAATTACTTGTAAATAATATATACCACACCTAAAGCTTGTCTATCCCCAAATATAGAGATAAATCTGAAACTTGTGATTGTTGTAACCATTAACACCTTAAAGAAAATGCAAACAATATTTCAAAATAAAATTAAAAATTTTCAAGAAGCATTGAAAGTCAAAACAAACATAGACAACCAAAACCAATGCTATCAGTTTGATGTCTCTATTTATTTTCCAATAAGTGTAATTCATGGATTGAAGTGGAACCGTGTATCTCGAGAAGCCTGTGGCTCATGAATTGGATGCTTCTTCGTGCATGACTAAGTCAATAGTAGTGCTACATCTATAAAGTACTTGGCGGTCTTTGCAACTCATGCTGGATGGTGCAAGCATCTGTTGCAAAACTGATTTTTCTTCTTATATCAATTCTTGTTGGTGTATACAGTTTTTGTCTTGGGACTCTGCAGTTTCACTTCAGATTTTTGTTAGATGCATTGCTATTTCATTAGCATTTCGTGTAAACTGTTCAAAAAAGATGGATTCATTATTTAAATGGAATTTTTTTTTGCAAAAAAAAAAAGCCATAACAAAAAGCTTAAGCATTTGTAAAGAACAATGATTTCTTACATTTCATTTTCAGGTGTTGCAAAGGAGGTCGTAACAAATAACCATTGCTTCAATTCACAACATAAATGTAGAAAAGTAAATTGCTAAATGCACCAAACCGAAAAAGAAAAATGATGCACCAATATGTTGAAAGAAATACATGAAGTAACAACAGAGCGAGTTGTTGTTAACTCATCCACGGAACCCACTATTTAGAAGTAGCGTACTTAAAAAACCAGTTCTCTAACCAAATAGAGATGTGGGTGAGAGAGACATGGAGTGGGAGGGGAGAGAGAAGATGAGTAGTTGGAGAGAGACGTGGGGAATGAGGGATTGTGTCAATCTCAGAACATTGGTGTCGGTTTGAGTTGAAACTGTGGGAGAAGTTAGAGGTAGTTATGTGCAAAATTACTTGAATACCCATTGTATATTTGGGGTAATATGGCAATAGAATATTATAATATTTGGATGTTTTGGACATTTAAAAAAATTCAATGTAACTCTTTTACCCCTCATTCTCTCATTATAATAGTGAAGATAAAACGCAAACTTAGCCATATGAAAGTAAGCCATAAACACAAACAAAAATATATGTTGAAATTGTATATCTAAGATGATAAAATATAAAGAGAGTAATATCTAATGAAAATATATTTAAATATTTATTTTATTAATAAAAACTCAATACGTGAGTATGTATGAAAATAATCATCTTGGTTGGTGACGCGAGAATGCCCCTTTTCTTGCCAGGTTTCCCTCTTTTAACTCCATTTAATCGTGATTAAGATTCATTCACCCCTAGGGTTCACACATCTACCCTTGGTTTTAAAAATAAAATAATTTAACCATATGGTTAAAAAACTTTAACCAGAGTTCATGTCGCGTCCCAAAATCCCACCTAACTTAATGTGAGACCTTGGCACGTGACTTAAACATTAACTTTCATAACATCCTATCATAAAGCATTTAAGGCAATTCTAAAACATGAACCTGAAAATTTTTCTTTAAATAAATACTGATCAAGTCTAATGTCTGGAATAAATACTAAAACATCATAATTACTTCAAATCATCCTATATGATCCCAAATCATTAATTCAATCTAACTATAAATCTAGAATCAAGTCTATTACAATGTCTAAAACTCGAAATCAAAATACTAGTAATCTAATTTCCAGTATATGGCCAGCGATCCAAATTTCATTCCCCATCAGGGTAATCACCTACTGGCTCTTCCTCTTCCTCCTCATACTCTTCCTCTTCCCAAGGTCCTAGAGCACAGATGTTAAATCTAGAATCTGCCGACAACAACAGTCATCGGTTGAGTAACAAGTTACTCAGCGTATATATAAAGTCTTATCTAACAATATAACAATATTTAATATAAACATAATTTAGAATTTAACATAACATGTAAACATATAACAATTCAGAGTGCGGAAACATAATTCAATTTCAATTCTTACACATGATCACTTGTACTTGTTTTCTTTATTTATCTTACTTATTTTTTTTTCTTATTCGTAAATGTATCCAACAACATGCAAATGCAATAACTTAATATAACTCTACCCTTTATATTGGGTAGAGACTGACATATACCCTATTTTCTGAGGTACCACACAGTTTACACATTATCCGGTGCATACGGCTTGTCTACACATTATCCGGTGTATACGGCTTGTCTAGACATTATCGGTGTATACGGCTTGTCTACACATTCACCAGTGTATACGGCTAGTCTTGCCTTGATCTTAGGCTAATGGGTTTTCGGTCAGTGCAAAACTCAATCATACATTATGCTCGTGTCCTTGTGTACTTGCATAATACTTATCATCTTGTTTATTCTCATGCTTATTCATATTTAAATTTCGTAAATCAGTGTAAGTGAAATAATGATGATTGTACATCATGCATAAATTTAAACATGCAGAATTTTCCATAAATTGATCAATATAGAACATAGATCTATCAAGTTTTTAATAATAAAATAATAAACAATTATATCTATCATGCCAAATTTTCAATAGATAATTTTAATAAAATTAATCTCTCCAAACCCTAGTTTCATAACACATCAAAATCTCAAGGCAAGCTCATAATTATTTTATCAATTTCACCATCATCCTTTCCTCCATTCTTCATCATCTACACACTACAAGATAATTACATTTTCCTTTAGTGATATAAGAAATAAAAATCATAGAAACATCTTTAAATATCACATTCATATTTCATAATAGAATCATAATTTAGAACATTTTCTAGTCATCATGTATATTTTTCCATGAGAAAATTATCACTTAAATTACTCTCTAAACATCAGGTATATTTTCCATAAGAGAATTATAATTTAAATCACTATCAAATCATCACATGTATTTTTCTATGAGAAAATCAGGATTTGAAACATTCTCTAACATCATATATATTTTTCATAAGTGAATCATGGTTCAAAACATTCTCTAACATCATATGTATTTTTCATAAAAGATTGAAACATCCTAATCATGCTTAATCTTGATTGTTCTTGCTTTAAATCTATCACTTTCATAATATTCATATTAAAATCACCATAATGATAGTAAGAAAGTTATATTTACCTCTCCCGATCGCTTCCCTACGTTCACGCGCTTGCGAATGGGATGGATCTAAGCTTTTTCACCATTTTTCCTTACAAAACCTTTGATCCTTCCTCTTGGATCTCTCAAAATCTTCTTCTCTCACTCTCTTTTAGGTTTAGAAAGCTTTAGGAACCCTCAACCCACGAGTATAAGAGGTATTTATAACATTGGGAGCCCTAGGGACTCAAAACACACAAGATCGCGTAAAACCACCGCCAGAATGGCGTTTTGGGCGATCGATTGCTCACCGGAGGCAATCGATCGCCGGCGCTGAAATTTTTAAAAAAAACAAACTATTTTGCTACTTTTTGCCCTTCTTTATTTTCATGCAATTAAAACTCAAAAATGACTTAATTTAGGCGTTTTATTTGGGTTTTAAAATTGATACTTTTCACATAAAATTTATAAATTCACACTCATTAAAATTTAAGCACAATTTCCCATAGAATTTAATAATCATTGCTAATATTAAGAATAATAAATTCGAGGCTCTACATCCTTCCCTCCTTAAAAGAATTTCGTCATCAAAATTGCATACCTTAGTTAAAACAAATAGAGATACTTTTCTCGAAATGCTACATTCTCAAGCCAAAATTCGTATTTACTCAATTTAGCATATAACTTATGCTCTCTCAAAGTCTCAAGTGTAACCCGAAGATGTTTCTCATGATCCTCCCGGGTTGGTGAGTATACAAGGATGTCATTCACAAATACTATCACATGACAATCCAAAACTGGTTTGAATACCCTATTCATCAAGTCCATAAATGCTGCTAGAGGATTTGTTAGGCCAAAAGGCATAACCAGAAACTCAAAGTGTCCATATCTCATTTTGAATGCTGATTTAGAGATATCTTCTGATTTAATCTTCAACTGGTGATACCCTGACCTTAGATCTATCTTAGAAAAGAATTTTGCTCCCTTTAACTGGTCGAACAGATCATCAATCTGTGGTAACGGGTATTTGTTCTTTATGGTGACCTTGTTCAGTTGCCGATAGTCGATGCACATCCTCATCGACCCATCCTTCTTCTTTACAAAAAGAACCGGTGCTCCCCATGGTGACATACTTGGTCTAATGAAACTCTGTTCCAGTAATTCTTCAATTTGTACATTCAACTCCTTTAATTCTGCTGGAGTCATCCTATACGGTGCTCTAGAAATTGGTGTAGTGCTTAGAGCTAAGTCAATGACAAATTCAATCTCCCTATCTGGTGGTAACCCTGGTAACTCGTCAGGAAAAACATCCATGAACTCACACACTACTGGAATGACAGA
Organism: Tetracentron sinense; assembly: GCA_015143295.1. Lineage (NCBI taxonomy): Eukaryota > Viridiplantae > Streptophyta > Magnoliopsida > Trochodendrales > Trochodendraceae > Tetracentron > Tetracentron sinense. Next base: position 26,933,855 of record CM026571.1, read on the forward strand.
ATCATCTTTTCCTTCTAGATTAGAAAGACTTAAGGCCGCAAATCTAGCGATGTCTTTCTTCTTCAATCCTCCAAAATTGAAGGGAGTTCCATTAACTGGCTTGAATTTCACAATTTTCTCAAAACAATCTACTTGCCCGTGGTAAGCTGCAAGCCAATCCATTCCAAGAATGACATCAAAATCTTAGAAGTCTAGGATGATCAGATCTGCCAGTAACTCATGTTGTCCCACTAGGATGACACAAACTCGGTATACTTGGTTGGTGACTAGTGATCTACTGATAGGAGTCGAGATGAATAACTCCTTATCTAACTGGCTTGGTTCTAAGACAAATCCCTTCGCAAAACTAGGTGTAACAAACGAGTGTGTTGATCCCGTATCAATCAATACATATGTCAGACATTCATTAATCAATAGGGTGCCTGAGTTATTACATAACTAAGTATCAATCTTGTGCATTATTCACATAATATCAATAGTATATTTTTATCAACACATCATAATTATAAACATCACATTAATCATAGAAATATCACATCAAATATAAATATAACTAAAGTGTACCTTGCACCACATCATCTGATGCCTGTGCATCCTATTCTAATATTGCACAGACCTTGCCCTGAGTCACCTGTCGTGGCTACTGCTGTGTGGGTTGCTGGGGTTTAGGAGCCTGAGGAGGCTTCTGCTGTGGTGTCTGCCTGGTAGGTGGCTTATTCCCCTGAGTCTGGGTCTGCTGAGTAGTCTCTGACTACGGTGAGGACAATCTCTAATCTGGTGTCCCATTTGTCCACACTGGAAACATCCACCAGTGAATGCTCAACATTCGCCCGCTGGATGTCTCTTCCCACAATGTACACATACATCAAACATAGGTGTAGAAGACGTAGGCTGCACATACCGAGTGACCTGAGAAGTAGTAGGGCGAGGCACAGTAGGTGCAGATGGAGGTGCTGGCCTCTGATAAGGAGTCGGCCTAACTGCTGGTGGTTAGCCTGAAAATCTGAGCCTCTTAACCTGTGGTCCAACCTTGCTTGGTTGTCCCCTACGGAACTTCTCTTTTTGATTCGTCTTTCTTTTCTTCAAGAATTCCTCTTAATTCTTTTCAGCCAACTGAGGCCTATCATTCACCTCAACGAAAGTCTCAAGTCAAAACATTAAGACTCGGTCTCGAATAAAATCCCTTAAACCCCTTTCAAATTTTCTCGCTTTCATCGTCTCTGTGGTAATCATATGACGTGCAAACCTTGAAAGTTCTGAGAACTTGGCCTCATACTCGGCCACTGTTATCTTCCCCAGTTTAAGAGTGAGGAACTCTGCTTCCTTCTTTTCCTGAACAACCACTGAGAAGTACTTCTTATAAAACACATCCAAAAATTCCCCCCATGTCTATGGTTGCCCGCTCTAATCAAATCCCTAGTCCTGGAGGCTGCTCTCCACCAATGTTTTACTTCGCCTTCCATTACAAAGGTTGCCCATGTCACTCTTTCAGTATCCGTGGGAGACAGAACTGAAAATATCTTTTCCAGCTGTAAGATCCATGCCTCTTTAGATATTGGATATGTGGTCCCATAGAATAACGGAGGCCTTAGTCTCCAGAATGCCTCAATCCCTGAATGTGTCCTGGGTGGAGGGGGTGCATGTGCTTCTGCCGGTCCAGGAGCAGCTACAGCAGGTTGTCTGGCTGCAAGGAGTGCCATGGTCTGGGCAATCGATCCTAGCACTTCAATCAAGTCAAGCTGGTCATTACCAATTGGATGTTCTTCTCCAATACCTCTTCTAGCGCTTCCCCTAGTGTTATATCTACGAGCTCTACCAACGCGCCTCATTGTGATATTCCTGAGAGTAAACGATAACAATTAGTCTTACTTGGAATTAATTCATTCTAACACTCAAACCTTAAACTAACATCACAATGAATCCTAGAATGTTGTATCCTAAAACATAAGCCCTAACTAACCTAATGCCTTTGCTCTGATACCAACTCTGGTATCAGACCCAGAGTAAAATAACTCTAGTTCTAACTTAGAAGACACTTAGTCCTAGGTGACCTAATGCCTTAGCTCTGATACCAACTCTGGTATCAGACCCGGAGTAAAATAACTCTAGTTCCAACTTAGAAGACGCTTAGCCCTATTTGACCTAATGCCTTAGCTCTGATACCAACTCTGTCACGCCCCAAAATCCCACCTAACTTAATGTGAGACCTTGGCACGTGACTTGAACATTAACTTCCATAACTTCCTGTCATAAAACATTTAAGGTAATTCTAAAACATGAACTTGAAAATTTTTCTTTAAATAAGTACTGATCAAGTCTAATGTCTGGAATAAATACTAAAACATCATAATTACTTCAAATCATCCTATATGATCCCAAATCATTAATTCAATCTAACTATAAATCTAGAATCAAGTCTATTACAATGTCTAAAACTTGAACTCAAAATACTAGTAATCTAATTTCCAGTATATGACCAGCGATCCAAATTCCATTCTCCATCAGGGTAATCACCTGCTGACTCTTCCTCTTCCCAAGGTCCTGGAGCACAGATGTCAAATCTAGAACCTGCCGACAACAACAGTCATCTGCTGAGTAACAAGTTACCCAGCGTATATATAAAGTCCTATCTAACAATATAACAATATTTAATATAAACATAATTTAAAATTCAACATAACATGTAAACATATAACAATTCAGAGTGCGGAAACATAATTCAATTTCAATTCTTACACATGATCACTTGTACTTGCTTCCCTTGTTTATCTTACTTTTTTTTTTTTCTTATTCGTGAATGTATCTAACAACATGCAAATGCAATAACTTAATATAACTCTACCCCATATATTGGTTAGAGACTAACATATACCCTACTATCAAATCATCACATGTATTTTTCCATGAGAAAATCCGGATTCGAAACATTCTCTAACATCATATATATTTTTCATAAGGGAATCATGGTTCAAAACATTCTCTAACATCACATGTATTTTTCATAAAAAGATTGAAACATCCTAATCATGCTTAATCTTGATTGTTCTTGCTTTAGATCTATCACTTTCATAATGTTCATATTAAAATCACCATATTGATAGTAAGGAAATTATATTTACCTCTCCCGATCGCTTCCCTACGATCACACGCTTGTGAATGGGATAGATCTAAGCTTTTTCACCATTCTTTCTTGTAAAACCTTTGATCCTTTCTCTTGGATCTCTCAAAATCCCCTTCTCTCACCTTCTTTTAGGTTTAGAAAGCTTTAGGAACCCTCAACCCACGAGTATAAGGGGGTATTTATAACATTGGGAGCCTAGGAACTCAAAACACAAAAGGTCGCGCAAAACCACCGCCGGAATGGCGTTTTGGGCGATCGATCGCCGACGCTGAATTTTGTTTTTTAAACTCTTTTGCTACTTTTTGCCCTTCTTTCTTTTCATGCAATTAAAACTCAAAAAGGACTTAATTTGGGTGTTTTATTTGGATTTTAAAATCGATACAATTTATAAATTCACACTCATTAAAATTTAAGCATAGTTTTCCATAAAATTTAATAATTATTGCAAATATTAAAAATAATAAATTTGGGGCTCTACAGTTCATATTGAGTTGAAGGGTTGGCTATGTGAGAACGAGGAGCGATAGTTCCCTCGCCGCCCTAGGCCTCGGCCTCGGCCGTGGAGACAACTATTGCTCATATATATATACTAGCAGGTGGCATGTGCGATGCACATGAGAGCGAGGAGAAGGAAGGAGTTAACGGCACCCGATTGAACTTGCTAGTGGCACGTGCAATGCACGTGAGAGCGAAGGGAAGGAGTTAACCACAATTAATAGGAATTAAAAGGGGCACGATTTAACCCACGGGTGTGATTGAACTCTCCCCAAGGTCAATCGCGATTGGCTGTGATTCTAAATAGATAGATGGCAAGGGGTAGTTTAGGAATTAAAGTAAAACATTAAATTAAAGGGTAGTTTGGAAATTAAAGTAAAATATTAAATCAATGTTTTGTTTTATATATAAGGGTAATTTGGGAATTTTGAAAAAATCATCTATGCATGCCTCTCGCATTATATTAGCAAGATCTTCTTCACGTTTTTGCTAGGGTTTATGGAAAACCCTTTGGTGGCCGCCGGTGGGGAGGGTGCTTCCTCCTCCAAGCCGCTAGATCCACCTCCCTCTTATGCTAATATTCTTGCTAAAAATTCCTCTTTTTCTTCTCCTTCTCCTTTCCCTTCGATCCCCATTAAAAAACCTGGATCTTATCGAGGCGAACCAGCCATTCTCCGAGGAAGAGTCCTCTATGCTTGCAGCACCCCTTCAACTTGCCTAGATTGCAAAATGCTCTTATGGCCGGCCTTCATTGGATATTATCAAGACGCACATGAAAAAAACTGAAGGTCTTCGCCTAGCTTTCTCAGTGGGGATCCTTGATTCGAGACACTTATTATTCAGATTTTCATCGAAAGACGACTTCCTTATGGTCTGGCTCAAAGAAGTTATTTATATCAATGGTTATCTCTTTCGGTTTTTTAAATGGACTCCCTCCTTCTTATCAGGGATGGAACCATCCATTGTTCCGGTATGGGTAAGTTTTCTGAATCTTCCACTTAATTTGTTTAATGATTCAGCGCTTACATCCATTGGTAACATTCTCGGTAAGGTCTTAAAGCTTGATGGAGTAACCAAATCTTTTTCTAGGCCAAGTGTTGCTAGAGTATGCATTGAAATTAATATTCTAAAAAATAATCCAAATCGGTTCTGGCTAGGATTAGGGGATCACGGAAGATGGCAATCCATAGAATATGAGAAGAAGTTTCGCTATTGTGAAAGGTTTAAAAAACTAGGTCACAATCTTTCTTCATGTTCGGTTGGAAAAACCAAGAGCAGTAAAGTGGATCAAAGAAAGGAAGAAGAAGTCTTTGGTAAAAACCAAACCAAGCAATGGGTTCTTAAGAAATTCCATTCTGATCAAGTCCTTAATGAAGATCCCCATATCTTGATTAATAGTAAAGATCCCGAACTGTTTCAGATTACAGATCATGGGTGTGATCTCTCCTCTCCGAAAATAGCAGAAACGTCTCAAGAGATTGCTGTTATTAATGTACATCCTAATATTTCTTCCAAATCTTATCAGAATATAGATCAAGGATGTGGATCGAATTCATCACCAGTTGCTGAAAAAGAACAAGCCATAACTGTAAGTATTGCAGATTCAAGGAATCATTCTATTTCAGAATTGGCTCAGGACAATGCTTCTAAAATCAATAGGAGTATTGCTGAAAAGCTCCCAGTTGCTATTGAGAACGGTGGATCTTCTTCATACAACAACCTAGTACCATAAGTGGAGAATGCTATGGAAGATAATTTAGTAGCATCAATGCACTTGTGCCCAGATCAGATTCAAGGTTCCAAACAATCCAAAGAACATAGTGTTTTCAATACTCAAACTGCAACTTCTTTTTCGGTGGATGAAGAATTTAGGAAAGATGATGCAACAGCCCAGGAGTTACGATCCCTTGATACATCTCATTATACTCTATTAGCTGTGGAAAATATTGGTAAGGCTAATCTACTTATCCCTGCGTCAGAAATTATCCATCTTCCTTCCTCAGGTATGATCTCGAGCCTTGGTTATTTAGAACATATGATAGAGAGCATTGATAATACAATTAACGAAGAAGAAACTTTCAACCTTGTTGATAAAAATTTAAAGTCTCAAGTCGGGTTAGAGATGAATTCGGAGCAAGAAATTTATACCTCTCCTCAATTACAAAATGCTCTTAATTTAAATCAAATGAAAACATTTGATAATTCTTGGTTGGAATCAAGTAGGCCTGAAAGATTTATGAAAGTTAAAAACTTTCCCTCTTTTTCTGAATTAAAAAGTCTTAAAGTTAGTGAAAATTTAAATTCTAGATTTAATTTCCACCACTCTAAACATTATCATATGTGGAAAAAATTGAGTAAAAGCATGGATGGGTCTTATGAATTAAATAATAATTTTAATTCGGAGGACAAATTAAGGGAAACTTCTCAATCTTATGAATACCATTCTGACATTCCTCAATTTTTGCTAAAGGATATAGATATATTTAAGGTAGAAGCAAAAAAAATTTCACAAAGGTTGTTCCAGTCTGAATTATTCTCTAAATTTCAATTTACAGCTCCTAAGAGAAAATTTAAAGCAAAAAATAGGAAGAATGAGAATGTCACTGATAGAATTACTAGATCTAGAACTGCGGTTCCTCAATTGTCTACTGATTACAATAAAGTTATTGATGAATAATTTTCTTATTTGGAATATTAGAGGTATTGGTAATCTTGCTTCTAAAACTAGGCTTAAGCAATTAATTTCTTCTAACAAAATTTTGCTGAGTGCTATTTTGGAACCGAAAAAAAACTTTGATTCTCTGCAAGATATTTGTTCTTTTATTGGAATGGATAATCATTTAGATTCTTCATTTTCTCATCCTAAAATCTGGTTATTTTGGAAAAATCAAATTCAAGTTTCTTTTGTTTCTTCCACTGATCAAATGATTGCTGTTGATGTATCTTCTGCTAGTTTTTCTCCCATAAGATGTGCTTTTATTTATGCTAAATGTACTAGCAGAGAGCGAATGTCTCTTTGGATGGATCTTTCTTCCTCTTTCTCTTCTTACTCAGGTCCTTTTTGCATTGGAGGTGATTTTAATGCTATCTCTAATTTTGTAGAAAAGCTGGGTGGTAGGGATGTTAATATTGAATCTCTATATGATTTTAACGGCATGATTAATGATTTGGGGTTGATGGATGCAAGTTTTATTGGTAATAAATTTACTTGGTGTAATAACCAGTCAGGATTAAATCGTATTTATGCTCGTCTGGATAGTCCTTTTGAGTTCAAACTGGAGCTTTAATTTTGTTTTCTCATCGGACTCTCATTTATCTAGATGAGCTTCTGATCATTCTCCCACTCTCTTTGCTTTTGGCCAGGATAATACTAAGATTCCTTCCTCTTTCAAATTTCAACAAATGTGGATTCGTCATCCTGATTTTTTAAGAGTGGTTTTTGAATCCTGGGAAATTCCTATTTCTTCTAATCCTCTTATGTCTTTTTTTCTCAATCTGAAAATACTTAAGATTTCTTTTAAGAGCTGGAACAAAAACGTTTTTGGTAATATTTTTCAAAAAATCAAAGATATTGAATTTCAAATTAATAGCCTTGAGGAAGAGATTCAAAATAATTGGGATATAGATAAAGCTTCTCAGCTTATTAATCTTAAGGATGAAATGCAATCTGTTCTTTTACAGGAAGAGATTTACTGGCGTCAAAAATCTCGCATTAAATGGCTTCAAGAAGGTGATAATAATACCAAATTCTTCCATATGGTTTCTAATTCTAGGAGAGGTAAGAACTGTATTTCTCGTATTCAAGATACTCAAGGTAATTGGTTGGAGTCAATAGAGGAAATAGGTAATGCTGCTGTTTCACATTTTAAAGATTTATTATCCTCTTCAAATTGCAATGTTGATCACAATCTTATCAAACATATTCCTTGTCTTATTTCGGAAGATGATAATAATGCGATTTCTATTTCTCCTACTATGGAAGAAGTTAAAAAAGTGGTCTTTAGCATGTCTGCAGATAGTGCCCCTAGTCCTGATGGATTTTCGGGACATTTTTACCATGCTTGTTGGGATATTATCAAAGAAGATCTCTTAAATGCTATTATCTCTTTCTTTGTTTATGTTGATATTCCAAAAGCCATTAACGCAACTGCTATTGCTTTAATTCCTAAGTGTAGCTCTCCTATATCTTTTTCGGACTATAGACCTATTAGCCTTTGTAATTTTCTTTACAAAATTATATCAAGGTTATTGTCTGATAGAATAGGTCTATTATTGCCTACCATTATATCTAAAGAACAAAGTGGTTTTGTTAAGGGGAGAAGTATTACTGATAATATCAATTTAACTCAAGAAATAGTTCAGGATATTGATAGACCTTCTCCGAGAGGTAATATCATATTGAAGCTTGATATGTCCAAAGCCTATGATCGTATGGAATGGAAATTCATTATAGCAGTTTTACACAAAATGGGTTTTAATTATGTAGTTACCAGATTGATTTATGTTTGTCTTTGTAACCAATCTTTTTCTATCATCAGTAATGGTGGTCTTCAAGGTTTTTTTCAGAGCTCGCGTGGTCTTCGTCAAGGCGACCCTTTTTCTCCTACCCTTTTTATTATGACTGAAGAAGTCCTTAGCAAGGGTTTGAAAGCTATCTCTGAAAGTCTATCTCTTAATTATAAATTGGGCAGGTATGGTTTTCCAATTTCCCATCTTTTTTTTGCAGATGATACCTTAATCTTTTGCAATGGCGAAAGCATAACATTAAAAAAAAATTTGATTTTATTCATGCTTATGAGATTTCTTTAGGTCAACTTTTAATAAGGCTAAAAGTACTTTTTATTACTCTTCTAAATTGTCTAGGGCTAGAAATCTTGCTATTTGCAATTGGGTTGGGATTTCTAATAAGAACTTTCCTTTCACTTATCTTGGTATCCCCCTTTATAAAGGAAGATTAAAAACTATTTATTTTAATTCTTTAATTGATAAAATTCTTTATAAAATTGGGGGTTGGAAGAGTAAATTCTTATCTGCTAGTGGGCAGCTCGTTCTTATTAAACATGTTTTGTTGTCTTTTCCTATTCATTTTCTTGCTGGTATTCATGTTCCGAAAACTATCTCTGATCTTATTGATAGATATCTGGCTAAATTTTTTTGGAATAATAGAAGTGATTCTAAAAAACGCCATTGGATAAATTGGAATTATTGCACTCTTCCCCTTTTAGAAGGTGGTCTAGGCATTAGGAAAATTCATGAATTTTCTTCTGCATTTAGAATTAAGCAAGCTTGGAAGCTTTATACTTATGATAATTTGTGGGCTAAATTCTTTAAATCTAAATTTCAAATTAATCATATTTGGTATGCTTCATCTAGAAATGGTTCTTCTAAAACTTGGAATTAGATTGCAAATTACTGTAAAGAGGTAGTCTATAACTCAACTGCTTTAATTGGTAATGGAACTAAAATCAATTTTTGGTTGGATTGCTGGTTTGGAGAGGAACCTCTTATCATGTCAACTTCTTCTATTCCTCATAATTTTTCTTATATCTCAGATATGCTTGATAATAATGGTAGATGGGACTTTAGCCGAGTTAAAGATTTTTTACTTGGTTTTATTATGACTGATATTAGAAATGCAGGATACTTTACTTCTGATTTAAAAGATTCTTTCATTTGGAAGTTAGGTCCTAAAGGTAATTTCTCTGTGAAATCAGCTTGGGATTTAATTAGATATTCCTCAAATCAGATAGAATGGTCCAGGTATGTTTGGTTTAATATTATTCCCAATAAAATTCTGATTTTTGGCTGGAAAGTTATGTATGGTGCGGTTCCTATTGATACGCTGGTTCAATCTGTGGGAATATCTTTAGCTAGTCGTTGTTCCAGTTGTTCCCAAGGTAATATTGAATCTCTTTCTCATCTTTTATTGCATAGTGATATTGTAGGTGAGATATGACATTTTTTTTGGCAATCTTTGTTCTGTTCGTTCGCTCATTGTGGATAATATTCAGTGTTTACTTATGAGATGGTTTAGAGCGTCGGATAAACAGCATAATGCGGTGCTCATCGTTCTTCCTCTCATCATTATTTGGGAGATCTGGAAAGAAAGATGCTCCCGTAGATTCAAGGAGGTGAGTAAGCCTGCTTATGTGATTATTGATAAAATTCAAAAATGGATGGTGGAGCTAGGTTCCCTATCGTACAAAAAACCTTTGGATCTTTCTATTATAAACCGCTCTCATATTCCTGCTCAACAAAGATCCATCATTTCTATTATCAAATGGATTAGACCTCTTCAGGATAGATTTAAATTGAATGTCGATAGAGCTTCAAAAGGGAATCCAGGTTTAGCAGGTGGTGGAGGCATTATCCGAGACTATACTGGAAAGATGATTTCCTGTTTTTATGCTTTTTATGGGAATTGTTCTAATTATACTGCAGAAACTAGAGCTCTTTTGGATGGATTAAATCTTTGTCAAAAGATTGGCCTTAGTCAAGTTGAGGTAGAATCTGATTCTAAAACTCTTGTTGAAGCTTGGAAGGATTCTTTAAGCCATCCATGGAATGTTTGGTATTGGAATAAGCAGATTCATCAAGTGAGGACTGTATGGTCGTCCCTCAATCAAATTTTCAGAGAAGCTAATATGGTAGCTGACTTTCTTGCTAATCAAGGTTGTCGTACTCACTCTTCAAGAGAATTCTTTCCTCATATGGATATTCCTCCTAGACTTACAGCTCTTATTTGTCTTGATAGAGCAGGTTGTGGTAATGTTAGAGTGGTTAATAGGTCTTGAGTTAGTTGGTTTGTTGTTTGGTAGGGGTAAGGTTTATGTCCCCCCCTTCCTTTTTCTTTCTTTTTTTGGTGTCTTTTTGTAAGGGGTAAGGTTTTATGTCCCCCCCTCTTTTTGAGTTCTTTTAGGGGTAAGGTTTTATGTCCCCCCCCTCCCCCCTTTTATTGTAGGGGTAAGGTTTTATGTCCCCTCATTTTACTTTTATTAATAAACTGGTAGGGGTCCGCCAAACCCTCCACTCCTTCTTAGTGACTTTTAAAAAAAAAGAAAAAAAAGAAAAAAAGAAAGATATATAATGAGGGCCAGGTAGGTTGTAGAAGGTGTTGCCCCCATCCAGGCCGCATGTCAGCGGCCCTAAATTTTTAGGTCCCAACTGGGCCTGTGTGCTTAGTTAGGAGTGAAAAGGCCATTTTGCGGGCATAGGAGGGCTGGGTCCGGGTACCTCATCGGATTGACAACATCAAAAACTGTTACCAAAAAAGTATAAACTTTACTAATTTGAACTTCTTTCAGCTTTCTACCTTTTCCAAAACTATACTCTGCACAGACACAGAGGCAGACGGAGGAGAGAAAGAGAGTTTGGTGAGAAGATGGAGAGAAGGGTTTTACAGGTTTGTATTGCTGTGGGTTTTCTAGGTCTATTAGCTGCTGCGTTGGGTTTCGCTGCAGAGGCCAAGAGGATCAAGGTGAGGAATACTGATTTAGGACTGTTCTCTTCTGTTTCCAAATCTTCTATTATCGTGGATTTCGATTTCTTTAACGGGATCTTTGTTTCCTTTTATTCAAACATCTTCTTCTTTCGAGTATTTTGGTTTCATGTTTCTGTTTTGAAGTATTGTCTGCCTGTATTTTAGTGGAGGTGTTGTGTATCTTGAAGAAAATGGTAGCTTGTTTCCACTTTGTATGTTTTTTTTTCTTCCTTCCTAATCTTTTTCTGGGTTTTGGCTTTTATCATCATTAATATAAATGGGTTTTGCTCATTTAGCGTTGGGTTGTGCGTAGTTTTAATTGGAAGAAACTTTCCAGCCCGTATTTCCATGTAAGATTGCTTTTTGACAATGTGGGTTTGATCCTGGCTTAGACTGATTGGCCATCTTTTCTCATCGAATGTCATGGTTTGGTTGTTCTACTGGTTATTCTGGCCACAAGTTGTCCATATATGAAATTCGAAAAAAGGTTGAAATTAGGGTTGATTTGAGTTAATTAACATGAGTAATTTTATTATAACTTAAGTAGAAGTTACTCAGCAGTTATTGCTGGATTCCAATTTCCAGGGAGTGGTGGATTAATGAACTATTTGGGATTCCATGAGGACAGCCTTGCCTAGTGACATGGCTGGTTGGGGTTCAACTGTATAACTTGATGGGTTTCTAGTGAGAAGCCATAGTCTTGAGTGGTTGTGCTACAATCTACTGTTTCGTCAATTTTTTTGTTTTGCACTTCCACTGGTATGCGGCACTCATCCAAGTGACACTGAACCTCTGGTGTCACTGTACCTTTCTTTAGGAGTGATGGGACCTCAAATTTGACTTATGAGTGCTCCTTAGCAATCCTTTGCACTCTTATTTGAGTTATTGTTAACTCCTTACATGCCATCTGTGTGGTCGGCAACATTAACATTCAGGAAATTTTGGTTCACAATTAAAATTTGAAAGAAATGATGCCTCTGTGTTTAAATGGTTTGGTCACTCCATCGTTAATGAGATGTGGGGTTCTCCCAACTCAATATGGAGTGCCACTCCCTCATTGGGTTTGTCAAGAGGAATCATAGTCATATGGGATAAGGATTTGGTAGAAGTCTTAGATTTGGAAAAGGAAGCGTTCTCTCTTCCATTATGTGTCATTCTAATTTTGATGATTTCTCCTAGGTATTCAATGGGGTGTATGGCCCAACTAACCTATCTGAATCGTGGGAGTTTTGGCAAGAAAATGGTGTATGGGTGGAGATTTCAATTGTGTAAGATCGCCAAAGGATACGCGAGGGAGATGTTCTATCATCGGGATCGCGATCCTTCATGCACCTTTTATTCTCTCATAATCTTGTTGAATCCAACCTCCGGGAGAATCCATCACTTTATAAGCTGGATAGGTTCTTGATTTGTAACTAGTGGGAAGATCACGACCCAAATGCCCTTATGTTGGCCCTTCCTAGACTCACCTACTACCATATTCCGATAATGCTGGAATTGGATAGAAGTGGGAGTGGACCTAAACTCCTCAAATTTGAAAACATGTGGCTGGGAGCTTGGGCCATCCTGTTTTGTTTTTCCTCTAGTGTAGGAGGTGTGGAGTGAGTCCAACTTTTGGGGATCTCCTGGCACTATTTTCGGCCTCAAACTAAAAGCTCTAAACTAAGGATTAAGGTTTGGAACTAAGAGGTCTTTGGGAGTTTGGGTTGATATCATGTTATGATAAGAGGATATTGGAAGACATTCAAAAAATTGATGCCAAAGAAGAATCTGGGCTGTGTTCGGCATTAAAAGCTAAATCTCAAGAAGGCTTTAGAAAAGAATTCCAATTCCTTTTGAAGTAAGGAGATAAGTTGGAAACAAAAATTGAGAATAAATTGGCCCAGGGAGGTTGATCGAAATATGATATTTTTTCACAAAATAGGCAATTATTACCATAGTAACAATTACATCTTGCAATTGAGAGTTGAGGGGACTTGGAGGGATATTGATGATGAAATTAAAGCAAGAGTGGTGAATTTCTATTAACATTTATTCATCAAAAGTTGCATGTTTAGACTGACAGTGGATGTTAATTTCGAGATACTCTTTAATGTTAAAGAGAAGACCTAGATGATGAAAGTATGCCTTTTTTTAATTTTAGAAAAAACAGTTTTTTGGGGGCATACATCGAATCCCAAGATCTGACTATAGTTCTAATTGATTTTATTCAATGAAGGATAAAAAATAATCACCTTTGCGACTTTGAAATAAAAAAGTCTTTTCTACGATTTAAAGGATAGAACGATACCCGCAAAACTTCGCAAGTGAAAAGTCTTCTTCGTGATTCACACAAACCTTCTTTATTCTTTTAAAGCTTTTCTCCAATGGAAGCTAATAACCCTTCCAATTCAAGCTTTATGATCTTTTGTTCTTTTCTTGAATGCAAGATCTTTTCTTGATAATAAGATTGGTTCTGATATTATTCAAGATCCAAACAAAAATCAAGAGGAGAGAATGGGAGTATTGACCTTACAACCAAAGGAGGGAGGGGGCGTGAGCTTTAGGGGAGAGTGAGAAAAAAACCAGTGTTTTAAAAAGCGTGTGAGGCTTACGCCTCGAGGCTCGCCTCGCCTCGGGACGAGGCTTAAGGAAAACACCTTGAGGCTTAACCATGAGGCTTAAAACCCCATTAGGCTCACATGAGGCACACGCCTCATGTCTTGAAGCTTGCTTTATGTCTGTGTACTTCTTATACATTAACTAAAATTAGGAATTGAGACTTAAATGTTGTTTTTTTTCTAAAATTTGTTATGTGTTTCAACTAATTTATATAGAATTTCTTATGTGTACGTGTGCGCCCACATGAGCACACACAATGTATACAAATACAAATATATATATATATATATATATATATATGTCTCTCTCTCTCTCTATATATATATATAATATAATTTTTCGTCAACTTCTTGAATCTTTTTGCAATTTTTCTTATATTATATTTATTTGTTAAAATGAGAGAGCATGAAGCTTTCTTGTTACTTGTGAGGCTTATGCTTCACGCCTTGAGGCTTATGCCTCACACATCTTGAGGTCCTAACACCTCGCCTCACGCCTTAATGTTTTAAAACATTGAAAAAAACGTTGGAGGTTTTTCAATTGTCTCCAAGGGGTGGACTCCCCACCCTTTATATAGCTCTCTTGGATTGCTTACTTGCAATCCAAGACTCCTTTCTCAATTCTAATCCAATTAGAATTCCCTCTTGATTGATTCCTTAATGGTAATCCTAATCCAATTAGGATTTATCATAATTAGAAACTAACCTTATCCATTCCTATTTATTAGGAATAACAATTAGTAACTTACTAATTCAATCCATAGTTATTAGGAGACCATTAGTAACAAACTAATCTTATCCCTAATTATTAGAAAACAATTAATTAGCAACCAAATCATCTTATCCCTAATTATTAGGTGATAAGATTACCAACTAATTAAATGGATAGGGTCTATCATGAAGTGGGCGTCCCACCCTAGGTGGGCCCCACTATCTCACGCCTCCTTTAGAGTTCTAAACTCTTGTTGGTCAAGTTTTGATCTTGATCAAAATCCCATATGGGTCCTACCCATTTGGTTAATCACATCTTATGTGATTTCACCTATTAGAGTTTTACTATACCATATAGTGATTTACATGGAGAAATTAATTAATTAAATTATAAATTAAATTAAAAGCTTTAAGAAGGTCCTAGTGTGTGGGATCTAAAAGGATCTCTATTTCCGGTTGTGGGACCAAGTGCTTCACCTTTTGGTTGAAGCCTTGTTGCTAGGAAACACTTTCCTATATTACCATTGGGATCATAGAATATTATCTATGTCCCTGGACTTCCACTAATCACAATAATGTCCATTAACACAATATGACTAACCCTTAAAAAATAGAGAATTACTTGCAAGTATTATCTATTACAAGATTTGTTTACAGACATGTCCTTCCACCATCCAATATTGTTATAAGCTTACGGGACAATATCTTATACTGTCTGTAATTCCTAGCTTATATTGAAAACCCTTTCCCTTTGATATTTTTAGTCAAACTTGGACTTTCAAAACTATTTTGAAATTCTTTAAAATAAATATTAATAATAATTACTTTCCTTTTATATAGAAAATAAACTTTTCGATAAAACCATTTCATCGATAAATACCAGCGCTGGTTTTCCAAGTCCGGTTTGACAAGTATCAACTCAATATAAATTACATCTAGAAGAGTGGTGAATTTCTTGTTGAGCGTACACACACTTCTTCTAGTTAGTGTACATAACCCAACGAGCCCGTATTTAGTTCGGTGTGTTGAACATTGACAATTGGCTACATCAAAGCTATATAGGCAAATGCTAGAGAAGATGTCGACCTCTTACGTTAAGGACATTCTGCTAA
Organism: Tetracentron sinense; assembly: GCA_015143295.1. NCBI lineage: Eukaryota > Viridiplantae > Streptophyta > Magnoliopsida > Trochodendrales > Trochodendraceae > Tetracentron > Tetracentron sinense. The sequence goes on from CM026571.1 coordinate 26,949,374, forward strand.
ATGGACTACCCTAAATATATAGACAGTACATTTCTAAGGGTATCCACCAAACGATCTTGTTACAATACAAGTATTTCTTACTTATATCCACATCTTAGTCAAGAGATCCTTCTCTCAGTGGTTGAGATTCATCACTCTATTATATGGAACTAATAATGTATAAGTTAGTAGGAATACATTATTCAGATGTATCCTAAATAACTTAGAACAATTCTAGGTCTACAAGGAACCAGAAAACCATATCTCCTTAGCAATTGGTTCAAAACCAATTTGATGGTTTTCCTACAATGTTACCTAAGGGACAAAGTAGTCTCATCATATGAGATACTTTATAATACATTACCCAATATAGAAGACAATATGTGAATGTAAATATGCTTTTATTAATAAAGTAGATTGATACAATTCTGAAATGGCTTTTGTGAGCATATATGTCTAGCAATCTCCCACTTGTACTCAAAGCCAATCTCCTATGTATCTAATACTCATCGTCTCTAAGATGTTTCTCAAGCACCTTTTGAGGAAGAGCTTTAGTAAACGGGTGTACCACGTTATCCGTTGACGCAATCTTGGATAACTCGATGTCTCATCTCTTGACAATGTCTCGAATCAGATAAAATCTCCTATCAATGTGCTTAGTCCTCTGATGTGCTTTAGGCTCTATGGCTTGAGCAACTGCACCACTATTATCACAATCAAGTGTAATAGGAGATTCAATTGACGAAACAACACCAAGCTTAAGAATGAACTTTTTTACCCACATTGCTTCCTTTGCAGCATCACTTGCGACAATGTACTCCGCTTCAGTTGTTGAGTTAGCAGTTGTTGTTTGCTTGCAACTCCTCCAACTAGAGGCTCATTTCCCAAGAGTGAAGACAAACCCTGAGGTGGACTTTCTATCATCTACATCTGCCTGAAAATCTGAATTTGTGTACCCTACAACAGTCAGATCTTCTGGACTGTAAACCAAACAGTGATGCATAGTCTTCCTCAGATACTTGAAAATGTGTTTAACTGCTTTCCAATGCTCAGGACCAAGGTTTGATTGATATCTACTCATGATACTCACTGCGTGACAAATATCAGGTCTTGTGCACAACATAGCATACATGAGACTTCCCACTATTGATGCATATGGATAATGACTCATCTGCTCTCTTTCATCATCAGTCTTTGGAGACTTTGATTTGGAGAGACTAATTCCATGCCTAAAGGGTAATATCTCTTTCTTGGAAATTTCAATGCTATATTTGTGTAAGATCTTGTCAATATAATTGACTTGGGATAATCCCAGCATCCTTTTCTTTCGATCTCTAAACAATTTAAGACCAAGAATACAGGAGGCTTCACCAAGGTCTTTCATAACAAAGTTACAAGACAACCATATTTTAACAGTTGATAGCATGCCTAGATCATTCCCAATGAGTAGAATATCATTTACATAAAGAACTAGGATAGTTATTGCACTCCCACTGACCTTTTTGTACACACATGCCTCATCCATGTTTTGGTGAAAACCAAACGACTTGATTGATTCATCAAAACGGATGTTTTAACTCTGAGAAGCTTGTTTAAGACCATATATAGATTTCATCAATTTGCACACTTTATTATTTTGGCTATAGAGTTCAAAACCTTTGGGCTGACCCATATAAATATCCTCATGAATGTTTCCATTCAAGAAAGCGGTTTTGACATCCATCTGCTAAATCTCATAATCATAGTGAGTACCAATTGATAACAGAATTCTGATAGACTTAAGCATTGCTATTGGTGAAAAGGTTTTCTCATAGTCGATACCAGTTCTTTGACTATAATCTTTTGCCACAAGCCTTACTTTAAAGGTCTCTATCTTTCCATTGGATCCACGTTTTCTCTTGTAGATCCATTTGCACCCAATGGGTCTTATACCTTCAGGTTTTTCAACCAAGGTCCAGACACCATTCAAGTACATGGAGTCCATTTCAGATTCCATGACCTTATGATAATGCTCAGCATCAATATCACATATTTCCTCTTGATAAGTATAAGGATCATCTTCTAAGGAATCTGATTCTATAGTATACACCTCATGTTGATAAGACAATCTATTTGGAGGTCGACTAATCCTTGTACTTCTCCTAGGTTGTTGTGTACTTAAAGGTTCAATTAAGGTAGGTTTAACCATGGTAATTTTATTTTGATTTTGCTCCTCAAGATTTATTCTAAATCCACTTTCTTTATTGAGGATAAAATCCTCTTCTACAAAAATGGCATTCCTGCTTACAAACACCTTTTGTTCGCTAGGATTATAGAAATAGAATCCAAGAGTTTCTTTTGGGTATCCTATAAATAGGCACTTCTCAGTCCTACTTTCCAACTTGTCAAAGTTCTGCTTTCGTACATGAACTGGACAACCCCATATCCTGACATGCTTCAGACTAGGCTTTTGCCCATTCCATAGCTTAAAATGAGTCTTGGAAACAGACTTAGAAGGTACTCTTTTTAATAGATAAATAGCAGTCTCTAATGCATATCCCCAAAAAGAAATAGGCAAATCAGTATCATTCATCATAGAACGAACCATATCCAATAAGGTTCGATTTCTTCTTCTGAAACACCATTAAGCTGAGGTGTTCCTGGGGAGTCCATTGGGATAAAATTTCATTATCTCTAAGATAATCCATGAACTCATTTGAGAGGTACTCTCAGTCGGATCTGAGAGTTTTAATACTTTTACCTGATTGCTTTTCTATTTCATTCCGGAATTCTTTGAACTTTTCAAAAGATTCAGATTTGTGTTTCATTAGATACATGAAACCAAATCTAGAAAAATCATTTGTGAATGTTATAAAGTAGATAAAGCCATCTCTTGCTGAATGATTCATGAGTCCACATACATCAATTTGAATTAATTCTAATATACTAGTGGCTCTCTTCGGTTTACCTGAAAATGACCTTTTGCTCATTTTATCTTTCAAACAAGGTTCACAAGTTGGATAAGGTTCAACATGTAAATGGTCTAAGGACCATCCTTTACCAATCTGTTGATCCTATCCCAATTGATAAGGCCTAATTGGAGATGCCATAAGTATGTTGGATTTACAGAATCTCTACCTCTTTTATGAGGTTCCACACTTATAAACTTATTATCCTCAATGTTATTAACAGAATTGCATATAAGATCAATATAATAAAGACCATTAAACAATGTGCCAGGAACAATAAATTTATTATTGTACTTGATAACTACACTAGTATCAAAATGAACTGAATAACCAAAAGAGATTAAACTAGAAACATAAATCAAATTTCTGCGCATGTCTGGCAAATATAAACAGTCTTTCAAAACTAAGATCCTATCTAAAGCAAATATAAGTCCTGATGGTGATCGCATCAACACTTGCTTCCGTTCCCATCCTTTATTGACTTCCCCATCATTGAGTTTTTTGCTCTCCTGAAACCTCTGTAACAAATTGCAAACGTGTGAGGTAGATCCAGCATCTACACACCAAGAGTTAGAGGAACCAACAATTAAGTTGGACTCAATGATAAATGATTCAAACATACCTTCCAAAGGTTTGTCCTTGAGGGATGCCAAGTAAACTCGACAATTCCTCTTCTAGTGACCTGATTTCTTGCAATTGAAGCAGACATTCTGATTCTTATCCTTGTCCTTTTTCTCAGAAGATGCTTTCTTGTTCTTTTCTTTCTTGCCTTTGAGAAACTTAGAGAAATTGGACTTTTTCTTCTTCTTGCCTTTACCCTTAGGCTTAGGCCTTGAAGGTCCAACTTCCTCTGCCACATATGCAAACAACTTAGTACGCTTCATAAGGTCTTCAGCTGTTTGTAACATGTTTAGGAGCTCTGGCAGAGTAGTCTCCAACTTGTTCATATTGTAATTCAACACAAACGCAGAAAAGGATTCCGGAAGAGTTTAGGATTGCATCCGTTTGACTCTGATGATCAAGATCTGTACCGAGAGTCAAGAGTTCATTAATGAGCCTCATCATCTTGATGACATTCTCCTGGACTGGGTTTCCATTAGACATTCTGGTTCCCATGAGTCCTTTCATAGGCAACTGCTTAACAGTCTTATTCTGTTCCCCAAACATCTCCCTGAGATTTGTTATAACGTCCTTAGCAGTACCAAAACCCTTGTGCTGCTGTTGTAGGACATTAGACATAGATGCAAGAATATAGCATTTGGCCAAACTATTTGACTCATGCCCTTTAAAGGCTTTCTCAACCTGCTCTGGGGTCTGAGTTGCCTCAGTAAATTCCGGGTACTCGAAAGTAAGAACATAAGCAATTTTCTGAGAGGTAAGCACAATGTCAAAGTTTCTCTTCTAATCCACATAATTAGTACCAGTCAAACGATTCTCATTTAGAATCTTGGAAAGAGGATTCATGGTTATCTACAAAATAAAATAAAGCATAAATAATTACATTATTATTCACACATATATTGATCGGATTTTGAGATTTTAAATCTGTGATGATCCTCTCATCATTCTTCAAATTTCACAAGTCCATTTATTATATGAAATTAAGAAATAAACCTTTTATTTCAGATAAGTATTGGTATCCTCATAATACACATGTAATCTTCCATGCTAGGATAATATTACACATGCACCATAAGGTGGATAGTAGCTATCCATCAAACTGAACATCTCATGCATAGCTCATTGTATAAATCAGTGATTTCCAATTATCTTGCGACCTCCAGGGACAACATGATTGTCACCTGTCAGCCGTTATGTTTCCTTGTTTAAGTGATTATTCTCGGTTGTCATATGATAAAGTAGGGATGTGCCCCCATGCTAGTTGACACTCTCTATCAGGCCATACACATACCTATCTACTATAGAAATAATGCACTAGGAGTTTAATTTAGATTGAATTATGTTGAACTCCTGTCAGAGAGACAAGACTCATGCTAATTAATTCCTAGTCTTATTAATAACGGAAGGCCATAGGATTAATAATCCCATTTAATATCACTTAATATTTTTCTTGAAGGGATTAAAAAAATCATGCATAATCATCATATGAAATATGAAAATTTTCGATAATAAGATTAACAAAGGAGTGATTAACTCCCACTAGCCCTCACAGGGGGTTTTGGCCACTAGGGTTTTCACCTTATGGTCGAAACCTAATCATCCCTTATAGCATTAGGGTTTTTGGATGTCAGTTTAGTGATCCATCTTGCTTATCAACCTTTTATAGTGCTTAATGTCTTTTTAGACACGATTATTATATAATCTTGTAAGCAAAGGTTTTACGTAAAAATCTCCGCATGAGTCACAAATTCCACGCCCAAAAGAGTACTAGTAATGTGTTGTGTCTAAATATAAACAATTTACAATTAAACACAACTCATTTAAAGGGGTATAATCCAATTATCCTAAATTCTCATAAAAAGCAATAATCATAATTATCTAAGCTTCCTGGCTTAAAAGAAATATTATTAATCATCACATGAACAATAATATTATTATTATTACAATATAATAATCTCACAATGGGTTCACAAAAATCATACGACCTTATTTAATTACAACAAGGGAATTAAATAAAGTCCTATAATTATTGAAGATCTTTTATCTCACAATGGTTCACCGGGAAACTCCTTCGGTTGATTTTCTCCACCATAACTCAGAAACCTTATTCTAAAATTACAACTTTTGTAAAACAAGAAAAAAAAAGGGGGAGGGGAGGGAAAGAGAAAGAGGTATGATTTGTAGAACCCATCCAACACATACAATAACAATTATGTATCATGATAAATATAATATATTATTATTTTATGCTAGCCAGGGACTTTCGAGAATAAATTAAACAATTTAATTTAATATGCTAAAAAGGATCTCTAAATTCTCAATGGGCTTTAACCAAATTTATATCTCTATATACCTATCCCTATCAAATTTCGGGAAGTATTGGATTTATCCAAAACTTAAATTAGTCTCTGACTGATTGACTAATTTTAAGGGCTTGATCAAAATCAATTTAATCCTCACTAAATTCAGAATAGAAGGGGGATCTTTTTTAAAAACCATGGGATAGTGATTATCCAATAATCAAGAATCTCAAAGATTCAATCCCTAGGGTGGCCGAAATCTATAGGGGAGGTATTTCAATATAAAACATGATAAAGACTAAGAAAATCAAAGAGAAGCATAGCCAAAGCTCTGATACCCCTGAAAGTATCTCTTTTTAATTTTAGAAAAAACAGTTCTTAGGGGGCATATATCGAATCCCAAGATCTGACTATAGTTCTAATTGATTTTATTCAATGAAGGATAAAAAAAAATCACCTTTGCGACTTTGAAATAGAAAAGTCTTTTCCATGATTTGAAGGATAGAACGATACCCGCAAAACTTCGCAAGTGAAAAGTCTCATTTGCGATTCACACGAACCGTCTTTATTCTTTTAAAGCTTTTCTCTAATGGAAGCTAATGACCCTTCCAATTCAAGCTTTATGATCTTTTGTTCTTTTCTTGAATGCAAGATCTTTTCTTGATAACAAGATTGGTTGATAACAAGATTGGTTATGATATTATTAAAGATCTAAACGAAAATCAAAAGGAGAGAATGAGAGTATTGACCGTACAACCAAAGGAGGGAGGGGGCGTGAGCTTTAGGGGAGAGAGAGAAAAAAACGTTGGAGGTTTTTCAATTGTCTCAAAGGGGTGGACGTCCCACCCTTTATATAGCCCTCTTGGATTGCTTACATGCAATCCAAGACTCCTTTCTCAATTCTAATCCAATTAGAATTCCCTCTTGATTGATTCCTTAATGGTAATCCTAATCCAATTAGGATTTATCATAATTAGAAACTAACCTTACCATTCCTATTTATTAGGAATAACAATTAGTAACTTACTAATTCAATCCCTAGTTATTAGGAGATCATTAGTAACAAACTAATCTTATCCCTAATTATTAGGAAACAATTAATTAGCAACCACATAATCTTATCCCTAATTATTAGGAGATAAGATTACCAACTAATTAAATGGATAAGGTCTATCATGAAGTGGGCGTCTAAAAAAAAAAAAAGAAGTGGGCGTCCCACCCTAGTTGGGCCCCACTATCTCACGCCTCCTTTAGAGTTCTAAAGTCTTGTTGGTCAAGTTTTGATCTTTATCAAAATCCCATATGGGTCCTACCTATTTGGTTAATCACATCTTATGTGATTTAACCTATTAGAGCTTCATTATACCATATAGTGATTTACATGGAGAAATTAATTAATTTAATTATAAATTAAATTAAAAGTTTTAAGAAGGTCCTAGTGTGTGGGATCTAAAGAGATCTCCTATTTCCGGTTATGAGACCAAGTGCTTCACCTTTTAGTTGAAGCTTTGTTGTTAGGAAACACTTTCCTATATTACTATTAGGATCATAGAATATTATCTATCTCCCTGGACTTCCACTAATCACAATAATATCCATTAATACAATGTGAATAACCCCCAGAAAATAGAGAATTACTTGCAGGTATTATCTATTATAAGATTTGTTTACAGACATGTCCTTCCACCATCCAATATTGTTATAAGCTTACGGGACAATATTTTATACTGTCTGTAATCCCTAGCTTATATTGAGAACCCTTTCTCTTTGATATTTTTTGTCAAACTTGGACTTTCAAAACTATTTTGAAATTCTTTAAAATAAATAATAATAATAATTACTTTCTTTTTATATAGAAAGTAAACTTTTGGATAAAACCATTTCATCGATAAATACCAGCGCTAGTTTTCCAAGCCCGGTTTGACAAGTATCAACTCAATATAAATTACATCTAGAAGAGTGGTGGATTTCTTGTTGAGTGTACACGCACTTCTTCTAGTTAAGGGTACATAACCCAACGAGCCCGTATTTAGTCCGCTGTGTTGGACATTGACGATTGGCTACATCAAAGCTATATAGGCAAATGCTAGAGAAGATGCCGACTTCTCAAGTTAAGGACATTTTGTCAAATGGACTACCCTAAATTTATAGACAGTATATTTAATGGTATCCACTAAGTGATCCTGTTACAATATAAGTACTTCTTACTTATATCCACATCTTAGTCACGAGACCCTTCTCTCAGTGATTGAAATTCACCACTCCATCATATGAAACTAACAATGTGTAAGTTAGTAGGAATACATTATCCAGATGTATCCTAAATAACTTGGAACAATTTTAGGTCTACAAGGAACCGGAAAACCATATTTCCTTAGCAATTGGTTCAAAACCAATCGGATGGTTTTTCTACAATGTTACCGAAGGGACAAAGTAGTCTGATCATATGAGATACTTTATAATATAATACCCAATATAGAAGATAATGCGTGAATGTAAATATGCTTTTATTAATAAGGTAGACTGATACAATTCCGGAATGGCTTTTGTGGGCATATATGTCTAACAGATGATGCAGTCCTAGGAAGAAAATTACAACAATCAATCACACACCCACAAAGATTGAAGGAAAAATGTTAGACTCCAAGGTCTAGGTCGTCCCAAGAGTGGAGGGAGTTTTTTTATATTGATAATACTTCAAAAACTAATTTTCCAAGAACAAACCCCCTCAATAAATAGCCAACAAAAGGCTCACATTGAATAAGCCTTGATAATGACTTCTACAAATAACTAGGCAAGGATGAAAAGCTTCTAAAAGTGACTAGGCCTTGGTATTGGCTTATACAAGTAACTAGGCTAGAAATAAATGCTTCTACAAGTAACTATGAAACAAGTAACTAGAAGGGTGTAACTTCCTAGGATCAACTTCCAAGATAACTCAGTACTCTAAAGGTACCCATGTGGATTTGGGCCCTTCTAGAAAGAAATCTCTTTAATTGCTATTGGTTTTGGCTCCTACATGGACTTGGGCCGTATTTTGGTCTTACCCATCAATAAAGAACCAAATGCTCCTGCCTCAAGCACCTACAGTTGGAGAAAGTTCGCCCTCGAACTTGATTCTTTCTTCTTGAAATCTTCTAAGGCTTGTGCATTAATAACTTTCAAATCATCTTCTAAAATCCACGTAACTTTTGTTGCCAACTTTCCTTTCCATTTAAAAAAATATTGAGTGTAAGATCGACTTCGGGTGGTGGTGTTTCGTCAATCAAGGATCTCAAGAATTTCCTCTTGCTCCTTTGACATTTGAGAAGTATTGGGATTGTGCTAATCATCCCATGGTCAGCAAAGAGATCCAATATATTGAAGATCAGAGAAATGTTGAAATCACTTGGGAGATCAATGACTTATGCATTATTGCCAATGTGCTTCAAAACTCGGCTTTGCCCAAGTTTCTTATATTGAGCTTGCTATATTTATTTTTTGATTGGTAAAGATGATTATATATTGAAAAACAAATAGAAACATGCATAGCAAACAGGAAAGACGGTTCACTAAGGATATGAACCAAAGATAAACTAGAGAAAAAGCTAAAGCAACATGAACACGATAAACTTGCTATATTGTCCCACATAAAATCTTTCCTTGCTAAGGTAGACTATAGCCAAGTCACCTTCTTTAAATTCAACATGTCGCCAATGAGAATTCGCTTTTTTTTGGTACTTGACATAAGCTTGCTCAATTTTTTTTAGAACATCGTTACGGATTTCCTTCAAGTGATCCGCAAATGACTCCGCATCACAACTCACGCTTTTGGGATTCTGTAATAGAGCTAAATTAAGGAGCTGAATTGATTTAGTCCATACACAATTTGAAATGGAGTTTTCCCAGTCGAGCAATTGATGGAGCTATTCAAGGCAAATTCAACATGTGGTAATACATTATCTCATTGTTTTGGCTTATCTCCGTCAAGGCATCATAACAAACTACACAAACTTCGATTGACCACCTCGATTTGGCCATCAGTTTGAGGGTGGCATGTGGTACTATATTATAAATTAGTACTCAGCTTCTTCCAGTCATCCAAAAGTGACTTAGGAATCGAGTGTCACGATTGGAAGTAAGTGACTTAGGCACCCCATGTAGTCGCACAATCCCCGAAAAGTACAAATCGGCCATTTGAGAGGGCATCAACATTGTTTCTACAAGGGATGAAATAGTCCATCATGGAAAATCTATCAACTACCACAAGGATTGAGTCATGACCTCTTTGAGTCTGAGGTAACCCAACTACAAAATCAAGAGAGACATCATGCGAAGGTGTAGTTGGAATTGGCAAAGGAGTATAATGTCTGGTGTTTTGTGAGTGTCTTTTGGCAATTTGGTAATTATGAAACTGTTTCACAAATCTAGAAGTGTCTCTTCTTAATTGTGGCCATTAATATTTCTCCTCAATCTTTCTCATGGTCTTATCACGATCAAAATGTCTACTTAAGCCACCACCATAGGCCTCGGATTTGAATTGCAACCTAATTAAGCTTTCAGGATTTTTGCTCCACTCATAGATAGGGCTAAATTAGGGATCATCATTATAAAGTTCGGGTAGCAACTTGAACCCCACAATGGAAGTAGAGATGATAATGAGCACATGATCATTGATCCCTCCTACTTAAAGCATCGGCCACGATATTTCTTTGACCTGATTTGAGCTTATCACAAATGTGAATTCTTGTAGTAAGAAATCCACTTAGCATGTCGAGCGCTAAGGTTCTTTTGAGCATTCAAGAGTCAATAAACAAAGTGCTTCATGATTAGAGTACAAGATAAACCCCTTTTGCACAAGATAGTGCCTCCAATGCTGCAATGCGTATGATGGCGTAGAACTCAAGGTTATTAGTTAATATCATGAACCTTCATTCTAGAGTCGGTGGTTCCGAACCTTAATTCTAGGGATACCTGAGAGTGGTCCGGGGACAACAAAGGTCGTGTTTCACTCGGCGGTAAGTCGAATGATCAAAGCGAAATGCTTTAGGCATCTTTTGAGCATGTTCAGCTTCAAAAAATCCTGGAGTCCTGACTGTTAAATCCTTCTTAAGGGCCTGGAGTGATTTCCCTCACTTAAATTTCCCGGTTAAAGTAGTGTGGCATTTTGGTATACCATCCAAGGTCTCCAAAAAGTCTTTTGACAACTTTTCTGGATAAAATCTTGACAGTGGATCATCTTCAAAGGAAAGATTGGATCATCTCGAATAGATGTGTGATGTGCCTTGCAGTGGAGGAATCGGTCGATCATTTGCTCTTACACTGCCCCTTTGCGGCCTCTCTCTGAAGCTACTTTCTAGCTTTTTTGGGTGTTGCTTGGGTTTTTCCTTTTTCCTTCCAGAGCTTCTTATCTTGTTGGTAGTTGGGCTTGTAGATCCCCATTTGGACCATTTGTGGGTGCTCCTCCCGGGGGCTATATCATGGTCTATCTGGAAAGAGCGGAATCGATGGATCTTTGAGGACACCACTCTTCCCGCGTATAGGATGATCGGGCAGGTTTGCTATCTCTTAGTGGACTAGTTTTCCACCAGAGAGACAACATTTGGATGGGAGGCCTTGGAGTTCCCTGCATAAAGGGTGCCATTTTTATGGATGCTAATGGAGCATGTGTCTACTTTCTATTTCTTGAACCTTTTGTGGTCTTTCTTTCTCCTTCTGATTTACTCTTTTTGAATCCTTGTTTCCTTATTTGGCTTTTAATGATATTGATGCTTACCTTTCAAAAATAAAAATCATGATTAATGATTTTTATTTATTTATAATTATTAATTATTTATTAATTTTCCCATACTTTTGCCGAGTTTTTTCCGTATAACATCCGTACTTCCCGAATGGATCATTGCCGTATTATATCTGTACCCATACTTGGTAACTATGGCTGTAAATACCAACACACGATTAGTTGGGTTGTGCTGGATTGAGTACACCAATAGATTGTACCATCTCCGTTCTTGTAAATACGAACATCTTCCTTCCTGTTCCCAAATTGGTGCATCTCAATATGATTTTGGCTTTGTAAAGCCCATAGTGAAAGAAGAAACTCATATTATGAATTTCTACAGGTCTATAAAATCCCAAACCATCCGTGTTCTTCCTTCTGCTCCTTTTTTTTGTTTTATTTTTGAAGGTACTGTCCCTTGCATACGAGAGAGAGAGAGAGAGAGAGAGAGAGAGAGGAGGAGGGTTTGAAGACGTCCTGGGTCGTCTTCCTCTGCTTTTTTTGGTTTGCTATTCAAAATAGCTTGGAGACGTTCTGCATCATAATGAACCAGCGTCGAAGGCAAGAAAAAGAAAAGGGGATGGGAGGGTTTGAGATGTACCTGATTATCTGCTTCTTCCTCCTCCTTCTTTCTTTAACTGGAAGGGCTTTTGGTTTAATGAGGAGACCAAGTTACCTTTATGGGGAAAGAGTAAGTAGTAGAATTTTCTTTTCTGCTTTTTTTTTTCGAAGGCATACGATAACTATAAATAAGTGATTAGAGGCGTACGCCCTTCCCATCACCTGAACGAAAAAATTTACGCTTTTAATTTCTTTTCTCCTTTTGCATATGCCTGGGGGTGTTTCGCAAACGCCTCGCCCCAAAGCACGCCTCAAGGCGTACACCCTCCTCACTTTTTAAAACACTGATAATGACTTAGCCCTTACCCTTTGTACCATTTTCGTTACTGATTTTCAGGACCACTTTTTGAGGCTCAAACTTGTAAAATGTCAACAAAATTGTAAGAATAGCCACATTAGGTCTCGGAGGGATCATTCAATGAGCCAAATGTACCGAAGACCATGGGTTGAGGCCTCCTATAATTGTTGGTAATTTTTGGGTCCATTTTGTGGCCTATATATATCTTTAAGGCATTACAAATGTCACAGTTCAATTATTTTTGCATCTTAGTTATTAAACAGAAGACCTCAGGTTTATATAATAACAGAAATTTACATTCACAAGCTACTAGCTGACTGCTTATTTGCTGACTGTTTATATAATTGCTTCTTAAATCTTGCAGGGGTCTGAGGTTCAGTTCACTGCTCCTAGTGTATGCACATACCCGAGGAGCCCAGCTTTGGCTCTCGGACTAACTGCATCAATGGCTCTTATGATTTCTCAAGTAATTATTAATGTTGCTGCTGGGTGCATTTGTTGCAAAAGAAACCCACATCCTACAAACTCTAATTGGACTTTGGCATTGGTCTGCTTTGTTGTTTCCTGGTAATTTCTAACTGGATCTTGGTGATGAATCTTTCATTCCATTTTCTGCTTTTGATGTTGTTCATCGAAAGGAACGAACCAATAAAAAAAGGAAGAAAAAAGATCATCATCTAAATCTTATCCTAACATATTCGGGGTCGGCAATACGAGCCATATCATCTGTCAAAGTGTATTATCAAAAGTCAAAATGAGAAGTTATATGCAATGTGTATTTTGTCCAATCTATATAACATGCAATGAGGATTGATCCGGCATAAAGGGTTTTTAAATTCAGTGTAGTCAAGGCGCCTAGGCGATTTGGTCGGACTGGCAAGGCCTAGGTGATAAATATTATTTAAAAATAAAAATTATATATAGAGAATCCCTTAGGGCCAATCTGACGGGTCAGTCAGGAGGACATGGGATTTCCATTTATGGTAGTTGTAGCGGTGATCCCACCAGCCTTTCAATTGACCTGAGAAAGAAGAGCTAATCATTTATGTAATTGCTTCTTCTGAATTATTTCTAACTTTAGAAGTGTTTGCATAAGTAAAATATTGTGACAAAGGTTAACAATTTGATTTTTTGTATAATAACCATCAAACAATTCAGAAAAAGTAGATCCATCAAAGTGATTGGCTGTTTTTTTAATTAAATTGATCAGTAAATCAAAGTTTTATTAAATATCAATCGAAGAGCATGTACAAAGAGAGTTCTCAAGGAAGTAGACTCGAAACAATAGAAAAAACAAACTACAAACCAAAAGAGAGCAAAACTAGCTACAATGGTAACTCCCCAATGTCCTCAATCTCTTTGTGAGATGAGCACCAGAATAAGATACGATGATATTGTATGAACAGAAGGGAGCAGGAAGATGAGAGATCCTCAAAAACTCTCAAATTTCTCTTTCCAAATGCCCCAAGCAATAGCTCAGACAAACTAGACTAAATCACCTCACTTTTTTTTTTTTGATAGATAACGAGAAATTATATTAAAGAAGAAAGAATATACAACTGAAGCGAGAGAAATAGCCAAGATAGAAACAGAGAGGGTCAAGATAAGATGCTTGACCAGCTATACAAGAACGCAGACCAGTGGACCTTCTTAAAGTCAGCTAACACGGAAGACCAAGAGTATAATAACCACCCAATCTTGAGAATAACATTGGGCAACGAATCTTCCTTATCTTCAAAGATTCTTCTATTCCGTTCCCTCCATAAGCCCCAACAAATCGCCGCCGGAAGCATCTTCCAAACCTCATTTCCTTTCCTGCCAAACACACCTCTTGGCCATCCCAACACAACTTCTCCCAGGTTACCTTGCGAAACCCAACTCATCCCAAATAGCCCCAAAAAATGACTCCACACTACTTGCGCTTGCAAGCAATGGAGGAATAGATGCTGAACAGTCTCCTCCGCCTGCCTACACATTATACATCTATTGGGGATGGCCATTCCCCTATGCATTAAATGATCGATCGTAAGCACTTTATTTAAAGAAGCAGCCCAGAGGAAAGCCTGCACCTTCGAAGGAATCTGCAATTTCCAGATCTTCTGAAAATCGAGCAAGAGCCTCCCCTCCACTCCTTCCTCTCTCTTCCACATCTCCTGATAGCAATGGGCTGTAGAAAACTCCTCCTCAGCACCCCCTTCCCATCTTCTTCTATCTTCCATATCTGGATGAATCACATACGCTGTTAGAAGCCTTTGCAACTCCAACCATTCTCCCAATTCTCTTTCACCAAAGTTATCCTTACGAAACCGCGGAGCCCATCTAACCTCTCCATCCTGCACCTCATAACACTCCCGCACCTCCACCTCTCTCCTCAACACCAACCTGTAAAGGTTTGGGAATCTCCGGTGTAGCGTGCCATCCCCCAACCAATCATCTTCCCAAAATCGCACCATACTCCCGTTCCCAACCCTAAATTTCAAAAATTCCTTAATCAAAGTCATAGTCGTCATAATCCCTTTCCAAACTCCCACCCCATAGGACCTCCTCACCGGCTTCGGATCCCAATCACCCGGACATACCCCAAATTTATCTTTAATAGCATGCCTCCACAAAGCTGTCTTCTCCGTATTGAAGCGCCAAATCCACTTACCCAGTAAAGCGTTATTCATATGCTTGATTCTTCTAAAGCCCAAGCCTCCAAATTCTTGTGGTCGCGTAACCCATTCCCATTTCACAAGGTGCAATTTCCTGGAATCCCCCCTTCCCCCCCACAAAAAATCCCTTTGGAGCTTCTCCAACCTCCTACTCACCGCCCGAGGAACCTTGAACAGGGACATTTGAAAGTTGGGGATACTTGCCAACACACTTTTGATCAAAGTTACCCGGCCTCCTAGCGAGAGAAAACTTTTCTTCCAACCCGCTAATCGCAACTCCACTCTTTCCACCACCGGATCCCAAATAGCCGACGACCGCGGGTTCGCTCCTACAGGCAAACCAAGATACTGGATTGGCAAGGAAGCCAAACTGCAGCCCAAGCTTCTAGCAGTTCTTTCCAGAAAACCCCCCTCCACCTCCCCTACCCATATCAACTTGCTCTTGGCAATATTAATTTTCAACCCAGATAAGGCTTCAAAGCATCTAAGAACTCCTCTCATGTTGGCCACCTGCTCACTATCCGCCTCCAAAAATATAATGGTGTCATCAGCATACTGTAGATGCGAGATACGAAGCCCCTCCGGCCCCACCTTAAACCCCTTGATCATCTCCAGCCCTTCTGCCTTTGAGAGAAGATAACTAAAAGCTTCTGCCACCATAATGAAAAGAAAAGGGGATAAGGGGCAACCCTGTCGTAAGCCTCTAGAGCTAGGAAAAAAACCATGCGGACATCCATTCACTAGGATAGAAAAATATGACGACGACACACAACCCTTCATCCACCGAATCCATCGCTCCCCAAACCCCATAGACTTGAGCATCTCTTCCAAAAACCCCCAATCCACATGATCATATGCCTTTTCCATGTCTACCTGGCAGACAAGACCACCTAGCCCTTCTCGAAACCGTGAGTCAATACACTCACTAGCAATCAAGACCCCATCGATCAGCTGCCGCCCCTTGATAAATGCCCCTTGATGCGCCCCCACCACCTTCCCTATCACCCTTTTCAATCTCACCGCAAGAACCTTGGCCACAATCTTATACAAGCTAGTCACCAAACTAATCGGCCGGAAGTCTTTTATCTCCTCCGCACCATGAGTCTTCGGAATTAAAGCAATAAACGTCGCTCCGACCTCCTTATTCCATTGCCCCCTCTCATGGAATTCAACAAACACCCTCATCAGATCTGTTTTCAATACTTCCCAACAACCCCGGAAAAAACCCATAGTGAAACCATCTGGCCCTGGCGCTTTATCCTTCCCCATTTTGTTTATCGCCCTGCACACCTCCTCTTCCTCAAACTGCCTCTCCAACTCACACACCTCCCGCGAAACTTGCCCAACTCTTAGATTTTGAATCTGAGGCCGCTCCCTTTTAGCATTTAAAAATCGATTATGAAAATAATTTGTCACCGCACTGCCGATCTCCTCATCACCCTCTACGACCTCATTCCCCACCTTTAAACTGAGAATTGAATTCACGTGCTTTCTAGCCTTGGCGCACACATGAAAAAATTTTGTATTTCTATCCCCAGCCTTTAGCCACTGAACTCTGGCCTTTTGTTTCCAAGATATCTCTTCTAGTCTTCGCAAGGAAATAAGATGCCCTGAGAACTCCCGTCGTTCCACCTCTTCCTCCCTTCCCAGTCCCTCACTTTCCTCTTTTTTTTCCAAAGCGACAAGTCTCCGATCAATCTCCCTCACTCTATTGTCCACCCTACCAAAACACTTGGAATTCCACTCTTTTATTTTACCCTTTAACACCTTTAGCTTTTTCATGAACACATAACCTGCATGCCCCTCAAAGTCCATCTCATCCCACCATTCCTTCACCAGCTCCTTAAAGCCCTCCACTTTAAGCCACATGTTCTCAAATTTAAAAGGTCTCTTCTTCCCCTGATCCAAGCTCTCCCTCAAAAGAATCGGCCTATGATCCGAACCACCATACGCTAGTGCTGCCTGAAAAATATTTGGAAATTTTTCTGCCCACCCCACTGAATAGAGAACCCTATCTAATCTGCACATGATCAGAGGACTCCTTCTATTATTCCAAGTAAACTTCGCTCCTTTCAGAGGAGGATCAATCAGCTCTTGTTTATTGATAAAAGCCGAAAAATCTCTCATGCTGCAAGAAATTCTCCTGGAGGACCCTCCCTTCTTTTCCCCAGGGAATCTAATCACATTAAAATCACCCATCACGCACCATGGAAGTAGCCATCTTGCCGAAATCCCTTCTAATTCAGACCAAAAATTTGATCTTAAAAGTCTGAGATTTGGACCGTACACCGACGTGAAAATCCATTCAAACTCATCCCCCACTCCCCTGAAACGAATGGAAATCGAACACTCCCCCGAGAACACCTCAATTTTCTCAAGAACTGAGCGATCCCACATCACCAACTGCCCCCCTGAGGCCCCCACCGAAGCGACAGACACCCAATCCACTTGTCTGGTGTCCCAAACCTCTGAAATTACCCTATCATTCATCACCTCCAATTTAGTTTCCTGAAGGGCGATAAGGTCTGGCTTAATCTTCCGCAACAAACCTCTCACATCCAACCGCCTTTCCCCCCTCCCCAACCCCCTAATATTCCATGAAACTATCTTCATGAAGAAACCAAAAACCCCAAGCCAACAGCCTCCTCTTACAACCTTCAAGCCTCCACCCCCCGTTTGCCTTGATCTTCCGGCCCTCCTATCTTCAAGAGTTGAAAAGAAATCAAACGCCTGTTTCTCACCTCCTGGAAACTGTAATCCCAAGAGCTTACTCACCTCCACTGATCTAGCCACATTTGCCAAACACTCCCTCCTTGGCAATTGACCTTCTACTGCCTCCTGAGCAATAGACCCAATGGAGTTGGAATCCACTTCGTCTAAAATCACTTTCTCCACTTCCGGCTCAACCACTTGCATTCTCCATAAACCTTCCTCATCACTAGAGCCATCAAAGGATTTATCCGACTCAGAAGACCAATTAACTCGATCACCTACAGAGTCCTCTTCCCCCAGTGCCGATGCTGGTTTAACCTCAACCGAGTCTCTAACCCTTGACATCTCCTGGGACAGAGCCAAAGATCCTTTAAACTGTGCCCCCTGCTCGCTTCCTCCATCCTGCTCTGGCAACCCATCCCAATTAACCCCCACATTACAGTCGCTGCCAGTCTCTGCATGACCAGGGGAACTATGCCGTGGAATCACCAGGGGATCAGAACTGGCAATCAAAGAGGCCACGCTGCCACTTCTCCGGAGCAGACGAAACTCCCCCCTGGAGTTACTCGACCCGATTGGGTCAGCTGCAACTACCTCGATTTGAGGAGAGGAAGGTTTGATCACTATAGAATTCAAACGGGGGCCAAACCGAACCCTCTGCAAACCGACCTCGCAGGAACCCCGAGCATGAGGCCTTGCCCTTCGGCGATAGACCTGCCGGAATCTCGACCGCACCTTCTCCGCTCCTGTTCTCCTGATGTGATCTTCATCTCCACTCTTTTCAATTCCCTGCATCTGAGTATCTTCGCCTCCACCGGTCGTTCCCAAATTCTTGAAGTGCGACTCTGCTTCCTTGCGAACCGGGCTGTGTTGGAATCTGTTAAGCTCGTCAGCGAATCTAAAGGCCTCTGAGCCACCCCTCGAGATTTGATCGACCTTCGCTAAGTGTTGCTGGCTACGACTGATCTTGCCGACAAATGGGTTGCCCTTCCCTTGCTCCGGCCGCACAGGGATTCCTGGAAGAGATGAATAGTACCCACCTGAAACCGAAGTGTCGGGAACAATTAACCCAGGCTTCTTAAGAAAAGGATCTGGATCCCATGGACCCGAATCCACCAGGCCCTCTGGCCTCAACCAACTCGACCTGGCCGGGCTCACTAACGACCCTGCTGAGCCCGAGGCCCATGATCCCTTAACCTCCTGTGAAATAGGCCCGCGAACAGGCTTCACCACCTTGGGCCCAACAAGCGTAGGGGGCTCGGCATTAAAGCCCGAAAGGTTCAAACGACCCCTAACTTGGCTAATCGACGGATGCCCGACACCTGTAGGGTTGATCGACGCCTTCTCAACCCTATCCCTACCACTGAGATTTGCGGGTTGCCTCTGCGCGCTCCATACCTTCCTCCACACGCTTCGCCTACGGTGTCGCCAGGTACCATTGCCGACAGCTTTTGGGATCAAATTCGAATTCGAATTCATCTTAGGGGAAATCTCGCCAGGACACTGAACCCCCTTCCCTTTTAGCCGTTGAGAGAGAGGAGGAAGACCTGCTTTAGGGTCTGCTTTCGCTGTGAAAGCAACCTCGAGCCTGCCACCTACGGACTGAGGTCCGACAGTGCTATTAATGGGAGAGCTATGCCGAATAGGATTATGAGGGGCCAAAGATAAGTCGTCTTCCACCTAGACCCTGCCACGTGGCTTGCCGGAACAGAACTCCTTCCTCACCCGACCTGAACGCTGGCCACTCTCTGGGGAGTTCGGCGGAACCTTTCCACTTTCGCAAGCTTCAACCTCCCAAATAGAAATCTCAATTGGGTACGAAATGGAATGAAAATTAATAGCAATGATCCGTGGAATCGATCTGAGGTCGCCCCGAACTTGGATCTTAGCTGCTGCAAGATCTTCAAGCTTCAAAGTCGATGGATGCACAGCAACCAGAGTGCCACAGATCTGCCCAATCTGAGAGAAGATCGATGGCACCCATAGATGGAAGGGAATCCCTTTTAATGCGATCCAACGGGTTTGAGTCAAGCCTGTATATGACAAAGCGTTCGACGCAGGCCACCACCTACGAAAACCCACCACAGTACCACAGCCCAGGTGAAAAGTTTGATTGTTGCAAATCCGACCAACGGAGGATCCTTGTTTGGGATGGAAGATCGCACGACATGACTCAAAAGGAAAAATCGTGACCTTAGATTCCAACGGAACCAGATGTTGGAGTAGATGAACCACCTCTACCCATGTCGAGTGGGAACCAGCCTTGCTTAAGGTGCAAACCACTGCATCTGCCCGGTGGTGGAACACCCCTGCGTCCAAATCAACAACAATCCTGCTGCCCCCATGTGCCGCTTCAACATGACTGCGGAGACCCCACCTTGGGGATGGGGTGGGGCCTAACTGATGGGCCCCCCCAGAAAAGGTCGGAGTCACTGACTGATGAAAACCAACCAACCTGTTGGTTGAAGCCGGAGTCTTGAACGCCGATAGAGCCACCACAAGAGATCGCCAGCCTGGGTCTCTACCACCCCTTGGGACACATAAACTCCCTCCATTGCCACTGTTCAGAAATGCTTGGAAGGCCAAATACTCTCCCCTGAAATTACTGCGCTTCTCCCCGAGAATGGATTTCCCTTTCTCACCATATTTCTTGAAACAGTAGCCCTTGGTTCCCAGACTTTCTAAAACCAGATTTTCCATCCATGGGATCGCCCCTTCCGGTAACCACAAGGAACTCCTGCGACCCCTTTTGCTATATTCCGAAATTTTCAGCCAATAATCCTCCTTCGAGCTTACCTTCATCAGTTCAAAAACCTTTGCTTCTACTGCAAATCTGCGAAAAACATATTCCCCTACCATATTCCGAAATTTATCTTGATTAGTTCGACCCCTTTTGCGATGATCCAACCTCACTTGAGAAGTCCAAACTCATTGAACACCAACATGAGAAGAAGTCCCTGAAGGAGGGAAATACCAAATGCATCCCTAGTTAAGAGAGGAAGAACCCCAAATTTTAGCAGCAAAGGGACAATGTAGCTACAATGTTAACAAATGGTCTACCGACTCCTCCGCGTGAAGGCAAAGAAAAAACCGATTTGACATTCTCCACCCTCTCCTTTTCAAATGGTTGAGAGTATCTTATCCAAAGCCACAGTCCAAAAGAAGGATATCTTGGACAGAATCCTCCGATTCTAGACAGGGAAACGGGATAGAAAGACTTGAATGATTTGAATGTAAAAATGATCTCACTAAAAATTGACCATTATTGATCCGATTTATACCTTAGAATCCCCCATTCAGGTTTCTCAGTAGAGAGTCCTTAAGACGATCTAATAACCTCAGAAAACCCTCTAACTCCCAATCATTGAGCCCTCTCTAAAACTTAAGACACCACACTCACCCAAAAAACTATCCAAGTAAACCGCCACCCTAGTCGAGTGATCCATAGCCAACAAGAAGAGATCTTTGAATTCATCTTTCTATCGAGATTGACCACACCAGGGATCCTCCCAAAACATCACCTCATCTCCGCTCCCCACATAAAATCTAATATTCTCGAAAAACATTGAAGCCCATCTCATAATACCTTTCCACAACCCTATTCCATAAGGGCCTCTCATGTCTCTTGAATCCTAGCATGATTTCAATCCATATTTAGCCATTATCACTTTCCTCCAAATACTATTTCTCTCTACCCCAAATCTCTAAAGCCATTTTCCAAGGGGTGCCTTGTTAACTTCCACCAGAGGCTTTAGGTTCAAGTCTCCCTCTTTCTAGGGTAGACTGTTATTTTTCCATGATACTAAATGGTATTTCTTTCTCGCCACTTTCTCATTTCTTAGAAACACTCTTTGCATTCTCTCTAACCTTCCCAAAACCGAACAAGGAATGGTAAATAGAAATAGGGGAGTAGGTGGCCAAACTACCTTGGATGCTCTTGAATAACGTTAGTTTGACCCCTTTGGAAAGGAAAGAGGATTTACATCCTGTTAGCTTCTTGGAGAACCTCTCTAACACTTTGTTCCATACCATTTTTTTTAATTTAAACCCTACCCCAAGAAGAAGGCCAAGATAGGGCGAAGGAAGGGCTCCCGTCTGAATCCCAAGACAAGCAGCCAACTGAGTTGAGTTAGTCACTAAACCCACTCCTATAATTTCACTCTTTTGTCAAATTGACCTTCATGCCAGATGCCGCTTCCAAACACCCAAGGGCACATCGAAGGTAGGCTAACTGGGTTTGATGAACCCTCACACAGAATTAAAGTGTCATCTTCAAATTGTAGGTGAGAAATGGTTAAACGACTCAAACCTTGCCGCCCCATTCCAAACCCTTAAATCACTTCCCCTTCCGCCTTAGAGATTAAACGACTCAACGCCTCTGCGATCAATAAAAGGGGGAATGGAGTCAGGGGGTCCCCTTGTCTTAGCCCCCAAGAGCTCTGAAAATAGCTTGCGGGACTCCTAATGATTAAAATTGAGAATGATACTGAAGTACAGTGTACCACCCGAATTTCAGAAAAGGCCTGTGACCCAACTCATAACCCATGGATCGCCCATTGCTCGAAAACTCGAAGAAAATTAATTAACGTCTTTTTTAAAATTAATTTCTCAAGTCATTTATTAATCAAAATTACTTATTTTGTTATCACAAATTTCAAACCTTATTAACCAATCAATAATATGATGTGTAACAATAACAATCATAATTAGATTACTATCATAGAAAATTCAATAAAATTGTACTACCAAAATGAAAAGCTCATAAGGCCGAATTAAGTCTTACAATCATCAATCCCATTAAACCTAATAATTAAAAGAGAATTAATAAATTTTCTATCCTTAGTCTAACTTCTCACCACGTCCAGTAGCTCAATCTGAAACATAAATTAATAATGAGCTTCACAAGCCCAATAGAAAATCAACTCAAATCTAATATCATAATTTTGACGCCCTGAACCCGCGCCTAGGGAATCATGTTCCGAGATGTGTGCCCGTTCGTCATAAACACGCAAACGGAAGACTTTACCCACGAAAATGCGAGAAATTTAAACATTTATTAGATGTTTCTAAAAAGCAATAAACACCTGTCATCACAATAGCTATCATACAAATCAAATACCTGTATTAATTACATTGAGTTTGTTTACAAAAGGTAGCGCCACTACTGCACCGGATATAGTCAGTATAGTATCCAAAAATCCGCAGATCCATCACCTATTGATCAGTAGCTCCGAGATCTGCTGACATGAAACGTCTGTGAGCAATGAAGCTCAATAAAACCACAGTCCATCTAGACTATTTTCCACATAATAACACGCATCAATAATGATATAATAAACTGTGACCTAAGGTCACTTAAGGTTATGCACCCTAACCGAGGTTCTTGACCTGGCGATCTCATATTATTGTCCAATTATGAGATTTAATTATGAAATGTATTCATATTACCAAGTTATCATTTCAATCATCAATCATGTTTCATTTCGAGTCTTGAGACTATTAACTGGCCACAAGCTACAAATGTTCAGCTTAAAGTCTCTAAAACACCAACCATACATGGAGCCATTTAGACTCACACACATTGTTCCGGCTTTCACCCGAACACGACTAAACCTTGAGTATACCAATCCAACCTACCTGGAATCCGACGATTCCATACCGAACCTTGAGTACACCAACTCAGACAATTACACCAACCTTGAGTATACTGACTCAGACAACTTCGTATCTGAAGCTTACACACAACCTGGGCATCCAACCAATAATGACATACTTCTCCATTCAACTGACTGACAATATTTAACGTGTATTCGCCGCCATCGTCCTGAGTATCAGTCAAAAAGGAATCATGACCAACCTACCTACCGTCATCTTCTGTCTATTCTACGGAGGAATCCCGACATCTTTACCAATGACATCATCTCCTGACGTTCCACCAAGAAGGGACCCCGATAGACACGGTGCCGAAATCTTCTGACCCACCCAGAGAGGAACCCTGGACTATACATTATCTGATGTTCAGCCACTTTAAACTCCTTAGGACTTCGACATCTCCCGACTATCAGTTATGGAGGAACCACGGGCCTTACAGGATACCGCCACTCTTGACCTAGTCCAAGAGGAACCACGGACGACTTAGACAAACAGACTGACATCTCCTGACTATCAGTCACGGAGGAACCCTGGGCCTTACTGGACACCGCCACTCCTGACCTAGTCAAAGAGGAACCACAGACTATACTTTTAGCCCTGGTTAGATTTTCCAACCACAGGTTAACCTAAGCCTAGCTTGATTAATTGAAATACTTGGGTCTCGCGCTCGTGAACCAAATCCGGTAACACACCGTCCCGTTAGGGAATATTTCCAGGCCAATGGATGTGTTTATCACCTTACACGACCTGTAAAACAACTTTTCGTCACCCTAGAGTTGCGATACAATTTACCTGAAATCCGATCTGGGCTCCCCGAAGGTCCACATAAAATCACAACATCACCACAACCCAAGCAGGGGTTTCTGGGCACTGGCGATCGATTGCCAGTGCTGGGCGATCAATCACACAAGCATTTGCATGTTGGGCGATCGATCGCCCACTGTCCAGTGAGCTAAATCCGGGGTGTTTAACACCCTAGACCGAGGGTACATCCCTCTATTCACTTTTTCATGCTCCAACATCCTCCCATACACCATCCACGGGGTCTTTGACCCTTTTTCATCCATGCTAAGAGACATACATCCATTCCACATAAAAAATATAGGAAAATATAAGGAAAAGAAAAGAAAAGAAAGGGGTTTTACCTCTTTCAGGTATTTCGAGACGTCTAGGGACGAAATGAGCACCGCCAACGCGTTCGGGAGGACGAGCAACCTCAAGGTGAAGCTCCTCACCTTCAAACCTTCACTTTCTCTCTCTACCTTTTTCTTTGTCTACATGCCAAACGAAACACCGGGGAGAAAATCAGATGCCGCCAATGCGTCGGGAGCGTCGAAAAATGCCAAGAAGGACTCCATTTCTTTCTCTTCTCTCTCTAGAACTTTCTCTCTAAAATCTGATTTGGGAAGAACTCTCCACCATGAGAAATGGGAGAGAAATGAGGGGCTGGCCCCCCCCTTATATAGGCCAAGCTCATGTGCATGGCACATGACCCCATTGATGTGACCCGTTGACCAAGTCAATGGTTTGACCGGTTGACTAAATCTCCGACATTTCTCGTGTATATGCCCTTCGTAAACTTACCATATGACCTCTGATTTTGACGTAACTTTAGGTGACCGAACTTGGGACAGTCTGACACCCACTGTAAAAATTTCGGGGGAATATATTGTGTTTTGACCTTAAAAAGTAAGTCCGGAAGTAAACTGCAAAACCCGATAATTTCTTGATTTCGGCACAAAACATGCTACTGTTTCTTCATATGAGATGATGAACTGCCGAAACGACAGACAGTCGTCCTCAAGGTTGACCGGCACGCTGTAGTACCAGTCGCACGAATTTCTATTAGAATCCTTGCGAAATATCGAGTCCCAACAGAACTCCAGAAATTTGTAAATTTCCTATTTTCTTGATTTTCTTACATACAAGGCCCTCACGGTCTCGCGAATCGATACGTGATGGAACCGAAACGACAAGTGATCGTCCAGTAAGTCGACCCATACATTGTGTACAATTTTTGAGAAAAAACACTGAAGTTTTATCGGTACAATCCAAAACTTCCGGGTTGTTACAATAATAGCGATGATAAAAAAAAAGAAATAATTTCTTTCAAAATAATGCAATGCAAGAATTTCTATGAGAATAACCCAAATCAATTTAATTATACACTCACATATACCAAAGGCTTTCTTTCATCCGAATTCGTGTATCAATGTGACTCGATTTTTTCACCAGTTCGGCCTAACTCTCATAATACCCACACTAGGTCTCGAGGATGTTTGGGGCCTTTCACCCTATGACACCGAGCCCTTCTTGCTTACTTTATGTGATTTTTTCCAGAAGGTCTCTGGGACATGCTCATATACACGTATTCAATCAAAATTCAAGGCCGCTCATTCTCATTATTCTTTTTCAAATCTCAAGTATAAACACTCTAAATGCATTAATCATTATTTATTTAAACAATCAATTCAATGAGATTCGCTAAAAAATATTAAGCCTTTCAAAATTCATGATTAAATTGAATATAACTCGAAATTGGGTGAAACTAATCGGGCTTTAAAGAAAACAGAATAATACATCTACATTAACAATTTCAAGATTTTATCCGAAGTAAAGCATTATAAAAAAATTCATTGAAATACCGTTACTGGAATCTGGGAATGTAGTTTACAGCACAAACCCCCAAAATACAAGATTAAATAAAATATTAAAATTTGAAGAAAAAATATGAAAATTATAGGAGTAAATTATCAATGTTAACCAATTAGGATTCGTTTTCAATTGACCAATAAATTTTTTATACACAGGAGGTTACATATATTTCTCTCAATCATAGACAATTTTTGACAGATCTCTAGAAATAAACAATATTCACAAAATAATGTATGTATTAATAAATTTTTTAAGAAGAGTATTATAACACATTCAAACTAATTAATTTCATTAGAATAACATCAATTTATTTATTTTAATCATAGGGAAATAGTTAACATACCTAGGAAATGGATTTTACAATCCAAGGCTGGACCTCATTGGTCCATGCCCCCCTTCTTAAATACCCACCACAGTTTGTTGGTATTTAAGAGGGGGGGCATGGACCAATGAGGTCCAGCCTTGGATTGTAAAATCCATTTCCCAGGTATGCTAATCACTGCTCTTAATCATATACACATCATGATCTAAGATTTAGGTTAGGTTTTTACCTCGTTTTCATCACTCGATGTCTTTGATCTTGAGTCTTCAATTATCTTCTTTTCTCTCTTCTTGATTGCTTCCTTGTGCTATTGAATCATCAATATGAATTGTTTCTTAGGTTTAGGGCTTTGGAGAAAATATGAGAATAAAAGAAAATTCCTACGTATAAAGTTTTTAACTCCCTCAATTCTCTCAACTCTCCTTTAATCTTTCTCACTTCCTTATTTTTTTTAAATTTAAACTACTATTTAAAGCTTAAGAGTGTATGGCCTTGGCCCAATCAAGCTTCTACCAAGTATTAAGGACTTTCATTCTTTGAGCCCCACAAGAGTGTAGGCCCAACAAACACAAAATCCCAAAAGGTCTAAATTAAAATTGGGTTATTAAAACCATCCTTAAAGAAAATATTGTCCTCAAAATTTGAAACACACTTGAAGTAAAAAGATCAGGATACTTTTTACGAATCTTGGACTCGAGCTCCCAATTTTCTCCTCAAAATCATGATGTTGCCACAAAACTTTAATCAAGAGAATGGTCTTAGTTTGTAACACTTGTTCTTTTGTGTCTAAGATTCGAATTGTTCTCATAAACCGCGTTCTCCTCAATTTGAAGTCCTTGCCACCCAATGGCGTGCAATGGTTCAGGCTTGTATTTCTGAGGCATGGATACGTGAAAGACATTATGTACCCTCGACAATTGAGGTGGTAGTGTCAGCCTTTATGCTACTTCACCAATTCTTTGAGGATCTCAAATTGTCCGACGTCCTTCGGGCTCAACTTTCTCTTCTTGCCGAAACAAACCACACCCTTACATGGTGTCTCCTGAAGAAGACCTGGTCCCCAACTAGAAATTCCAAGGGTCTCCTCCTATTATCTATGTAACTCTTTTGCCTATTTTGTGTTGCAATCAACCTCTCTCGAATAAGTTAGACCTTCTTTATGGTCTCTCACCAAGTCTGGCCTAAGAATGCTGCATTCACTAACCTAAGCCCAACATAAAGGTGATTTGGAAGGTCTCATAAACAATGTCTCAAATGGAGCCATCTCAATGCTAGCCTGATAATTGTTGTTATAAGCGAACGCCAATGGTAAGTATTCATTCCAACTACCTTTGAAGTTTAGAATACATGCTCTCAACATATCCCCTAATATCCGAATAACCCTCTATGACTGTCCATTAGTTTGTGGATAGAACACTGTACTGAATCTTAACTCTGTTCTCAAGGCCTTTTTTGCACTCTCTGCCAAAACTGGGATGTAAAGCGAGGATCTCTATCTGATACGATTGAAAATGGAATACCATAAGTCTCACAATCTCCTGAATGTATAGTATGCTAAGGGCAGTAGCCTTCAGTGCCAAGAAGTGCGCTAACTTGGTCAACAATCACCCAAATGCCATTTTGCCCGTGTTGTGTTCTCGGCAAGCCCATCAAAAAGGCCATGGTGATGAAGTCTCATTTCCACTTTGCCACCAGTAATGGTTGTAGCATCTCTGTAGGTTTCTGATGCTCTGCCTTAACCTGTTGACATGTAAGGCACCTCGAAACGAAGGTAGCAATGTCTTTCATGCCTCCACCGATACTGGCGTTTTAGGTCCCTGTGCATCTTGGTACCTCCCGGGTGAATGGTGTACCTCGAATGATGCACCTCATCCCTCAACCACTGAACATCCGGTACGTAAAGCCTCCCCAAGTATCTTAGGATGCCGTCTCCCTATGCTAAGTACATGTGCTATAGTAAGTCGCTTTTTTAGCTCTTGAAAGAATTGTTCACATTCATTGTCTCATTCAAACTTTGCCAATTTCCTCGTCAACTGCATCATAGGAGTTGCTAAACGAGAAAATCCTTCTACAAACCTCTGATAATATCTTGCCAGTCCCAAGAAACAACCGATCTCGAAGACATTCTTCGGCCTCTCCCAATTCAACACCGCCTCTATCTTTGTTGGGTCCATTGAGATCCCTTCCTTCAAAACTACATGACCCAAACATTGGATCTCTGTTAACCAGAAGTCACACTTGTCCAATTGTCCCTTTTCTCATATAGTTGATGATTCTTAAGCTTCTCCAAGGTCAATTTTAGATGTTGCTCGTGCTCTTCCCATGTCCTTGAGTAGATGAGATTGTCATCCACGAACATTACTACGAATTGATCCAAGTACGGTCTAAAGACCTGATTCATTAGGTCCATGAATGCGGTTGGGGCATTTGTCAACCCAAGCGCCATTACTAAGAACTCATAATGGTTGTAGCGAGTACGAAATGCTGTCTTTGTGACATCTTCCTCTTTCACCCTAAGTTGATGATATCCTAAACTAAGGTCCAATTTCGAAAAGTAAAGAGCTCCCTTCAGCTGATCAAATAAGTCGTCGATCCTTGGTAAGGGATATCAATTTTTCACCGTGACTCGATTCAGCTATCGGTAGTCAACACACAACTCCTTGGCCGCTATTGCCCCTCGCTATGTTTTTATATGAAAAGTATTTATATTAGAATTATTCCAACAAGTGACCATGTCTCGTACATTATTTAAATATAAATCACACATCGTACAAGTGTCAAATGTCGTATCTCTTCCATTGTTTATGTTTGGTTCATTCTTAATGTCTTATGGATGGAGCCTAAGCTCTGATACAGACAAAGGCCTGTGACCCAACTCATAACCCATAGATCGCCCATTGCCCAAAACCTCGAAGAGTTATGATGAAAAATAATTAGATTCTTTATAAAAATTAATATTTTCAAATCATTCATTAATCAAATTACACAATTTTTTATAACAAATATCGAACTATATTAACCAATCAATAATATGATGTGTAATAATAACAATCTTAATTAGATTACCGTCATAGAGAATTCAATAAAATAGTACTGCCCAAATGAAAGGCTCATAAGGCTGAATTAAGTCTTACAATCATCAATCTTATTCAACCTAAACTAAAAGAAAATTAATAAATTTTTTATCCTTAGTCCGACTTTTTGCCACGTCTAGTAGCTCAATAGAAGATCAACCCAAATCAAATATCATAATAGTGATGATATATGTTAAATAAAGAAAATCATTCCTTTCAAAATAATGCAATTCAAGAATTTCTATGTGAATAACCCAAAGCAATTTAACACACTCACACCTATGTCAAAGACTTTTTTTTATCCGAATTCGCGTATCAATGTGGCTCGATTTTCTCACTAGTTCGGCCTAACTCTCATAATACCCACACTAATGTCTTCTTGAGGATGTTTGAGGCCTTTCACCCTAGGGCACCAATCTCTTGTTGCTTACTTTAGGGAATTTTTTCCAAGGGGGTCTCTAGGACATGCCCATGCCCCATGCACATGCCCATGTACACGTATTTAAACAAAATTCAAGACTGCTCATTCTCATTATTCTTCTTCAAATCTCAAGTATAAACACTCGAAATGCATTAATAATTATTTATTTAGAAAACCAACTCAATGAGATTTGCTAGAAAAATATTAAACCTTTTGAAATTCATAATTTTTCACCAAAATAAAATAATTTTAGTCCTAAGTAATGATGCTGAAAATAGTAAACTGAGAAATAGATCTGGGTCGAAGAATTATTATAAAATAAGTTCAATTCCGATTTCAATAAACTCATAGGGATTTTAAAGCTCACTCACATAAGCCTTTTTGTTTTGTTCACCATTATTAGTTATCATACAGAATTACACTAATGATGCACCCACTCCTTTCTGAAAATTTTGGGGCTTTGGGTTAGCGTAGTACAAAATTATAATGTTAAAATGTTGAACTTGGGAGCTGTGTCCTGGTACCCAGAATTTGGGGGTTGAGCCATTCGGACACCTAAATGTGCACCCACCAAGACCTGTACCCATTAGCCATAACTATAAATAGAAACTATTTAGATCACGGTACCCTTACCTGATAGACTATTGTAACAACAATTCCACGGTGACCATTCCTAAATAAGTTTTTCCGTTGATGGTTTTCTCTTCTTGGAATTTTTGTATTACAAGGTATTATGAACAAGATCATTAAAATCAAGGATTAAAAATATGGTTTCAGGTCGTATCAGTATAAATAGCATATAGGGGGCTACTGAAACTTATACGTATGTATCGGCTGTTTCGAATCAGTATAAATATTGTACAAGGGCTACCGAAACGTATGTGTATCGTCCGTTTCTTATTGGTTTCGGCGATTTTTATTTCCATGATTAAAATAGTCTTAGTTATACATGCTTTATTCGAATATGAGGGGTACAGTCACGCAAGTGACATCCAATTAAAGTCTGCAGTGACAGCTATTTTGACTTTTACTGTTTCTGTTGTTGGTGGAGTCGCCCACCAAAGCCAAAGCCTTTGATTATTGGACCCCACATTTTCAGTCATATTACTAAAATATGATTGGAAGAAATGGTGTAAAATTATTTGTGTGATCACCTGGTGTATATTCTAGATTGATTTTGCAGATAATATTTCCATTTCAGATAAGCTGATGCATGTGGAAATGCCATCATCATGCCAGGTTCACTTTTGTTATAGCATTTCTCCTGTTGCTAACGGGCGCTGCACTGAACGATCAACATGGCGAAGAGAGCATGTACTTTGGCAATTATTGCTACGTGGTAAAGCCCGGGGTTTTCGCGGGAGGTGCAGTCTTGTCCCTGGTATGCGTTGCCCTTGGAATTCTTTATTATCTCACCTTATCGTCAGCCAAGAGTCAGGAGAATCCTTGGGGAGGGCCTTCCATTCCTAATCAAGGGGGCATTGCAATGGGACAGCCCCAGTTCCCACTACAGAGCACTCAACAACCTGTTTTCGTGCCCGAAGACACATATAACAGGCAACAATTCCCTTGATGGATATATTTCTGCTACATGCACGTTCTTGGAAAATTCAAAGTGCGGCTTTCCAATCATGGGGGCAGTTAATTTAGTTGCCAATTCTGTATAGCTTATTATATGACACTGCTTGAATCAATCTTGTGAAATGGTTACTTGAGGCCTTGTTTTTTCTCCGCGCTTCGACACTACTTAGGATCAATTTTTTGTTTTCTTTTTTGTTTCTGCCTCACCTCAGTTGATTGTAATATGCACTGTATTTGTTCAGTTGGACAGATAATACAAGGACGCACGAAAAGCAGAGTCAGTCATGCTTGTAGAATAGATAGCAATCTGAACATTAAATTTTTTTTCCTTGTTATGTGAAGGTCTGTCAAAGGTCTCTTTGTTGCAACCACTGTTGTAAAACTCGTGCGGGTTTTAACTTGGCTTCAAAAATTTGACAGTGTTGAGAATGCTGAGAAAAATCAAAAATTGTTTAAAATGTTTGATATATGTGAAGACAATGTTATTTTGTAGTTGCCACTGGATATTATTTCTCAACTGCCAGGGTTATTATACTGATTAACAAATACTTGAGTTCATTCAATAACTCCAATTTTTTTTGTTCTTCATTCTCCCCTTTTACTTGACATCCTAGTTTGAGCTCTAAATGCTGCCAGTGTCATTTTTAACTCATCTCATATATAATTACAATTCAAGAAATGGGTTGTTTTTTGTTCTCCAATTTCTCAATCCGAGTAATATCTTCTAGGTTTCAGTTTACTGGATATGTGTTGAAGCCCTGGATTAATCGACCAGGCAACTTTGGAGGTCCTTAGTTGTGTTTTCCAAGGCAGTGGAACACTTAAATCTACTCAAATGACAGGCTTCCCCAAGGTGTATGACTTGCCTTGGTGAAGGCCCACTTTTGTTGCTATACGGGAGTGGTTTGAAGAATATAAGAAGAATTCATTAATAGTTAGCCCGCCTAGGAATCTTAGTTATTAGTCCCATGCTGACTAAGGCATAGGGTTATGATGACTTGGTTAAGATTGATGTGACACATTCCTATTGGTTTGAACTCTAACTAACATTGTTGTGCTCTCAAAAAAACTATAAGTAGGGGATGACCCCTCCTCATTAAGGATCCCAGATGTTAACAGTGAACGTAATTGAGAAGCCTTGGTTCTTAGAGTTGAGAACTTAGAATCTGCCATAGCCAGTTTGCTGTTCTTCTCTCTTCTTCCTTTTTCTTCCTTACCATAGACCTTATTTCTCCCACTACGGTCTTATTTCTCTACTTTTCTTTGAGATTAAAGTTAATGGTATGGTTCAGTTTAGTGAATTTAGGCCATATCAGTAACATAAATCTTTCTAAACTCCATCTTTAAACTATAGGCGACTCTATTGGGTCATCAGTACATGATTCTCACTTGAACCAGATTTACACTTGCTTTTTTAAACCAAAATTCAATTACAAATCCTAATTGTGAACTCAAATGCATACATGTGTTGAAGCTAAATTCCAAAATCATTAATAGTAATCATCCAAATAAACATCATCTGAATATTTACATTAACACCTCCAATTTAACATAATTAAAAAAAATACAAGTCATTTCTTCAAAAAGAAAACTTTCACATGCACAAGGAAACAAAACAGGCATTTTGTAAGTCTAGGACCCTGTCTTCTCAAAAGTATGCATCAACTTATGCATTATCTGTTAACATAAAATGTGGAATGAGCTATGACACTCAGCAAGTAAAATCAATCTTACTTTGATCTATTCATTACTTTTACTTTAATAGTCATCATGTGATTTTGTGTAATCGTTATTTATTACACCTCATGCGTAAATCTTTCGAGCCATGTAGTTCTGATAAATGATTTCTTTATTTTTTACTTGTCATGTTTTAGGTCTAATTTTTGTCTTTGTGTAACATCTTATTCTTTATTGTCATAGCATTTTTGTTTACATCTTTTATCCCGAACTTATTAACATACCTTTCGTCTCTGATCTAAGGAGTCATTCCCGAACTAACCTGCCCTATCTTGGTACTCACCTCTCTTTCAAAGGTTTTGTACCTCAAGGATGATTTCTATCCGATAATTAATTTGTTGACCCATCCAGTCTTGGAACTCTTCTCTCTTTCAAAGATTTTGTCCCTCAGGGATGATTGCCAGGTAGTCGGTTTTGACCTGCCCTATCCCACCGGTCTTTCATAGATTTTCTTCTGATGATTTCCAAATGAATCATCTGGACTTTAACCATTGTCTTTTGTATCATGTAATTTAGTTAGGTCTTTCCAATGATCCACAAACCCATACCATATTTGAAAATTTACTTTTTTTTTTTCTTTTTCAAATGAGTCTTTCCTTCTGTAGGAGTCTTATCTTCTATTCTCCCATTGGAGTCTCTAACTCTCATAGGAGTCTTACCTCCCGAAGGAGTCTTTTACCTCCCAAAGAAGTCTCATCTCCCGAAAGAGTCTTACCTCACAAAGGAGTCTTAAAATTTCATTTTTTTGTTCCTTTTCATTTGTCGAGCGATCGTGTCATTTCATATTACCTGATAATTCTCTGCCTAGCCATAAGTACATAGTGGCCATGATGACGTCCAACCCCATGCATGGATGCCTTGATGGTAGGCGGAGGAAGAGAAGCTTGAAGAATGAATCTCTAGGGAGGAAGTCCAACGTGGAGAGGTGTTTAGAAGATGCTGGTGGCTCTAGAACGGTTGTCTTGAGTCAGTTACCAAAATTAAAAAAATTTCTTTAACGTTGAAGCCATCTCCGACTTGATGCGTGTAATTGAGAAGCACTCGAGAGTATTGTTTGGTGGCCTATGCTGCTGATAAAAGGGAATTTAGAATGAGACATCTTTTCTATCGAAGACGTGCGCCAAGTTCCTTTAGTTCACAACCGTCCTCTGTATGTGACATGCAGCTACAATTAGTGGATCTTAGTTCCTCAGTCGATCTTCTAGCTTTGTCTACAATGGGCAAAATTGGTGTGGACATGAGTTTTTGAACAGGCAAGGGCAGGGTTTGGTGGACATTCTCAGACCACCATGGGACAAAAATAGTCATCAACTTGGAGGTTGGACCTATTAGGCCCAGTATTCAGAGTGCATATTGTAGCCTCAAACGTGAATTATCACATTCTCCTGGGCAGCCCTTTGGATGCCTTCAACTTACCATTAGTGCATTGAAGGGACATTAATCCCAGCCTCTTCAACACCTTTCCACTGTTCAGAAACTCGTATTGCAGAAGCCTGAGCTCTCTCTTGGTCCATGACATGACTATTATTAGCTCCTTTGATACAAAACCGTTTCCATAGAGCTCCTTCCCCACCTCTTCCTTCAACAGAGATGTTCCAGAGAAGGGAGAATCAAGTAAAACATGTCTTAAAGAATGTAAGATGATTGTTGAACCTGATGGAAGAATTGTGTTTGTACTATTGCTATTTCAAAGCCAAGAGTATTCTTTCCAAGCATATATAAGAAACTTTCCAAGTTAAAAGAAGCTCCAGATCAAATGCAAGATCCTCGCCCTGTTTTTGTGAGTTCAAAACTGCCTCTTATCTGAAAAGCTTGCAATAATTAATTTTGTTTAAACAGAATAAGGATGCGTTTGCATGGAATTATAATAAAATGTTTGGTTTAGATTCAAAACTGGTTAACTTGATAAATGAAGACCACAAACTCGTTCCATTCTCCTTGAACTCTTCTATTCCTTGGATATGGTGTGGCTCAACTGCACAACACTTGTTTTGAATTGGATAGGCTTATTATAATATCACCCCCTCCCTCTCTTTCTTTAGTTCAACTTATAACACCAACACCATTCACACCCTTTCTTTACTGCCATACAATTTTGTGTCGAGCCTTGTTCCTCATCTCCTAATGCTTTTGCTCTTCTCCTCAGCCAACTTATCAAATACATAGTGATCCATGACAGCCCAAATAGAGGCTCATTATTTTAGTCCATAGAGATTTTTTCAGCCTATTAATACCATTTTCAGGCCCATGGAGGTCTATTATATTTATTAAGCCCGTAGAGGTTATTTTCCTTGGCCCATCAAATGCCCTTCTCTGGCCCATTAGAGCCCCCTTATCCACCCATTGTTATTTACGTTGACCCACAATAGGTATGCAAACAAATCCAGCTACATCCAACTTTAGAAGCATCAATTATGGCAGACGGTACTCAAGTTCCAGCAGATGCAATTCATTCAGCAATGGCTACACAGTCGGAGTACCAGCAAATGCAATTCATTCAGGCATGGCTACACATTCAAAGCAGCAGGCATCATAGCACGCATATTTCTCTACTTTGGCAAGCTCATGAAGATTCTTGTATCCTCATGTGTTTGAAAGGGAGTATTATGAAAATAATAATTGAATAATATTAGATTGTGAGGGATTAGTTTTGTTTTGATAGCGTTTCTATCTTGAGATGATGTAATTTCTATATAAACTACGGGGTTATTGTAAATCATCCAAGTTTATCTTTTTTCCTCTCATCCATCACCACTTCAAGATCATTGACAATATGAGATACCAGATAAGCTAGGTTAGTTAACCATGTACTCTAAGACGGGGGTATTTTGTCTTCACTCTGATGGATCTGATTCCATAGCTAGAAACAAAAGGATTTATCAGAGAAGAATGATATTGGCAAGAACAGAAGAAAGACACCGAAGCCAATAAATGTTCTTTCTTATCTGCCTTTTCGTTTTCCGTGAGTGAGGGGGCCTACAAGTATAAAGTAATATCACAAAAGAGAACAAAAAGAGACTCTAAAAGAACAAAAAGAGACTCTAAAAAGAGGCGCGGGTCAAGGTACAAGGATCTCAAAATGGAAGAACGAGCTAGGCAGGCGGCAGCTCACTAATGAGTACCGCGTCTTCAGAATTGTAGCCAAGCAAGGAAAAGGGAGGGGGAACCAAAACATCGGCGTTTGGCATCCGTGTGTGGTATATCAAAGACCAGTATGCTAAGTCCAGACCATATGGACTTGAATTCCTGCATCTTCACCCTCACCCAACATATCTATTTCTCCCTCCGCCAATCCGTCAATAAATGAATGGAGGGATGAACTGAACCGGATTTGAATACAAGAGAAGAGAAACCTCCTGCCATAAGGAAGGGGAGATATGTAGTAACAGTTCCTACACCTTGACTCCCATCCTGCCAAGCTGAGGCTGCCAGTGCATTGTATCTAACCACACTGTGGCAAATCGATACAAGTAGCTAAACAGCGAGCATCCGACATCACAAGTAGCTAAACAGCGAGCATCCGACATCACAAGACTACCCCTCTTCCCGAAAGCTTCGCGGGTTAGTATAGTTCTCCTGCTGCTGATTTGGCCCACGTGGCAGATGCAAACCGGCTTACCAGGGTTGCCCGTGCATTACAGACGTATGATCATTACGCTTCAACCAAGCTTTACGCGCCTGTAACCGGTGTTATTGTTCCGGAAAGCCCAGCTATTTGTCCCTCTGTTAGAGGTGTTCCAGAAATGTCTGCGATCGAGTAAATAGCTCTACGAACCTCGGGCATCGGTCCGTTCTTGCTTCTGGGCCGGGAGAAAGTTGGGTCATTAGGAGCAGGATTCTGGAGCAGGAATTTAGTTCGAATCAATATTGACAGGGAACATAGAGTCATTAACGACCAACAGAGTTAAAACATACCTAAAGGTTGGAAAGAAAAATAGTCGCAGACAATCAATACTAATTCACATTCTATAGCTCAATGCTGGTTTCTGGTGGCTATTTGATCTCATCAGTGTGGTGGGTGCATCTTACACTATATATATATATATATATAATGTAAGATTTGGACAGGCCCACCTACGATCGACTAAATCAAACGTCAAAAGTTTTGTCAACAGCTTGAATCCCAACAATTGGGTTGATGCATGGCGGTAGGCAACATAAATACATAGTTACAAAATAACCACAATCATTGTCAGCCAGACTCAAATACATATGCCACAGTAAGGTTGAAAGCTGTAATTTCAGTCGCAGTCCTCCATTCATCCACAATTAACCCTTTTGACATGAATCAATTTATTTTACACAAAACAACCTTTGAAACCTTTTCTTAGGGCAGCTTCATCCAAGCTCCTTCCTATGAACACAAGCTTGTTTATCCTTTTCTCATCAGACTCCCATCTTTTTCCCGGGCAGCCATCCACGGTAGAATGCACCCCCTGAAAGAAACAATAATGTAAAAGATCAAATCTAGCGTTTACCTCAAAGAACACAGCTGTATGACTATAGAGATGAAGAAAGCACACACTACAGTGTCATTGTAAAGAAGAGTTGGACAGGCATTGATTGTATGAGTGAACATGAACCTGGAAAACATAACGCTCATCAGAACCATCTACTGACAAAATCCCTTTCATCCTGTACAAGTCCTCCCCTTTCTCTTCAACTAGTCTTTCAAGCCAATCATCAACCTGGGTTGCACAAGGAGACATAAAGAGCAAAACACAGTGATTAGAGAAATGAAAGGTGAATATATGCCACCCCCCAAAAGTAAACTAGGTACTACTGCTTCCTTCTAAGTCAGGATAAAAAATAATCAAAATCTTGTGCGCTAAAAAATCAACTTCAATCAAGAATTGGAGCTAAAAATAAATATTCTAGGCTTTCAAAGTTCGATTTTCAAAAGAGGTGTGCTAGTCCTACTCTCATCCATTCCCTCCTCTCAGTCAAAAACCTATACCTGCCCTTGCTTTAACAAGTGTTAGTTTTTGGCTGAGTAGGGAATACCTGAGAGTAGGGCTAGTCCATAAAAAAGATGTTACTCAAGTTTTAAATTAATCTTGTCATTGGAAAACCAAAGTGTGCAGCCATTTAAATCTCTCTCCCTGATTTTTAGCCTTTAACACATTATTTCATTAGTATTTCTTGGATTATCCGCAATGTGGCCATTGTGGTAATCAAAGAGAAGGGGAATGGGAAAAACGAGAATAAAGAATAGAAGATATGGATTAGGTCAATCGAATAAAGAAACATCCCTATTGAATAAGAACATATCCCTATTTAATTGCTTGTTTCAAACGAATTGAAGGAGGTGCTATGAGGTGCTATTGCGAATTAAAAAGAAGTATGTGATTTGCTTTCACGACAAGTTTTCTCGTTTCAAAATGCCAAATATCCATTCTCGGCTTATCTCCACCATTCTCTCAATGCCATGTGTCACCTCACACACTTTTAAAAGAGTCATGTATCAAGATTTATAATTATTGGAAAGAGGTATATTAAATTAATTGAACCGGGGGGGGTAGCATTCAAAGGGTCAGATACCAAACCCCATTAAGCACTTTTTCTTCCCTCTCTTTTATGGTTTCACACGCCCCGTAAGCACTTCTCTCCTTCTCTCCCTAACAATTGCACATGCTCCTCACTCCTCAGGTATTAAACTTCGGTCACTAAGGGTATTAAACTTCGGTAACTAAGGAAGTTGATAAGTTTCAAGAAGTTTAAAGAAGTCCAAAAAAGTTAAAATTAAAGACGTCTAGGAAACTTTAAGGAAACATTGGAAATCTAAGATGAAACTTTAGAGATTCTATATAGCATAAATACCATGGAAATAAAAATCACCGAAATCGATACGAAATGGACGATACGTATAGATTTCGGTAGCCCCCCATACGATATTTATACTGATACGAAACGGCTGATACATATTATTTTTAGTTATTTATGTTTTCATTTATTGTTAAATTGTAATGGTGTTTGCTACTTTGTCCTTGAGTCGCTTCCCATAACTTTATATTTGGTAAATTTGGTTCTTATAGCTTGTTTGATTTTTCTTAAATTTAATTTGGTTTTTTTTAAAGAAAATATTATATGTATCGCTAGAAACCGATATGCATAGGTTTTGGTTGGGACCGATACATCCCCCGAAACCGTATTTTTAATCCTTGATAAATACATATCTAGAATTCATTATATTATTAATGCAAGTATGTAGTACTCAAATGTGAGAATCATGGTAAGTGACATTCGTTGTCTGCTTGTGTCAGTTGTGACTTTTGGTTTATATTGTCAAAGAAACTTAACCATAGTTTATCATCTTTGTCAAGTGAAGGGGATATTAACACAATTTTATTCTCTTTATTTTTCAATAATTATCTATATTTATTGTTTTAGACACCTAAAAAACTATGAATGAACATTAAAGTTGATAAATAATAAATTTATTTCAATCTGCAATTGATGAGCTCAATGTTTTTACAAGAATGAATCAATATGTGATGAGCAGGAGATGCTAGTAAAATTATTTTTAATTTAAGAAATACTATTAAGAAATTTTTAATATTACTAGAAGTCCTTATAGGCATAATAAACTAATAATAAAATTATAAGTTATAATAAGGTTAATGTTAACCATCCTTTAATAATAAAATTATAATTTATAATAAGATTAATGCTAGCAACACTCTCTCTTAAAGCTAATTATATTTATAATAAGGTTAATGCTATTATGCTAGGATCACATGTCTTTCCTTATGAAAAAGTAAGTTTAAAGCTACTGGAACTAGCACTACCCTTTTAAGTTAAAATTTAAAAAGCCCCTTAACTTACAGACTTTTTTTGTACACTTCGGTTGACTTCTACCGAAGTTCTGTATTTTTTCAACATTTTTTTGAAATGTTTCGGTCGAAGTTTTTACCGAAATTTACCACGAAGTCTAGTATTTTTAAAATACAAGTGCATTTCGCTTCGAACATCATGGAAATTGACTCAATTTGGCGGAAGTTAACCGAATTGAGTCAAGTTTTGACATCATGCTACTCCCTGTAATGGTTGTTAAATCCTTGCAATTTGCGATTCAAATCTTACGATTTGATTCTCAAGCAAAATGATACAAATCGGAGGTGAAAATATTAATAGGGTAAATCACATTTGATTTGTGATTCAATCGTACGATTTATGCGATTCAGACGATTCGAGCACGAAACCCCTTTACGAACCAATACTTAAAAATATTTTTTATTCTTTTTATTTTCTAAAGGTACTTTATGTCTTTCAAGAAGAAAGAAGAAACAAGAAAACCCCAGTTATGAACATGCCAAAACCCCTTCTCTCTGTTGCTGACATGCTGTGAAACGAAAAAAAAAAAAGAAGGAAGAAGAAAGATGATGGAATTGAATTTTGGGAAAACTTGATAGTTTCCTTTGATAATTTATTTTATTAGTCTTTTTATTTGTACAAGTATTTTGATACTTTGATCTCATACAACATGATTATATGAGTTTACTTTTGTTGATTTATCTTTAATGATATTGATTTTTTTTCATTTTATGGAGCTCATTCATGTTTTTTATAGTGTATGCAATAAAATGTTCATTACTTTCTTTTATCAATAGATATAGATGAAATCTTTTGGATAATAGATTATTCTATTTTTCTTATTTATTTAATAATTTTTTGTATTTTTTAACCAATTTTTTTAAAAATGGATTGAATCTTACGATTTACGATCTGAATCCTGATTTGAATTGAATCGGTCCTAAAACAATTTTACGATTTAACAACCTTGCTCCCTATAACCCATACACATCCCCTCCCTCACAACCAATGTGTGTACGACATGACATGTGACACAAATAATACAATGTACACAAAATCCTATTGAGATAATATAGAATTATGTTTTTTGTTTTGCTGATGCGTCACAGGCTTAGTATGTGTTTTTGATAGAGATCCACCGTTGTATCATGTCTGTGATGGAGACCTACCGTTAGAACGCGCTCTGGAGGGAGATCCATCGTCAGATCGAGAAGGGGAGGATTTGAGGGCTACGATTAGTCAATAGGATGGCGTGGCCCATCATAGATGGTCAGCCCCCTTATGACTTGTCTTAGTTTATTTACTTTTATTTTAGTTTATTAATATTTGAGGTTGTTATTACTAATGGTGTTTTAGTAATTATTTAGAACTTGTAGTAAATAGCGCTTTTGTAATTACTAGGATTTGAGTTTCCTTCTTTTCTCTTTAAATACTCCCTTTAAAAGTACAGAATTTGCAGAATTTTTATGAATGAAATATGAGAGTTTTTTTGGCTTTTGGAATCTCCTATGTGAAGTCATGGTGTGAAGCCAGGTCAACCCTTAGTGTGAAGCCAGGTTATCTTCTCTTTTTTTCTCTTCTTCTCCATTGTTTCTTCTCTCTATTTTCTGTTTTCTTCTTTTCTTGCAAAACCTTAATTTAACAAACCCTAGATCCCCATTACCATCACTATTACAGCCATCCCTACCCCTGCAACTTAGCCGCCAGTCCCCTAACCCTCTCGCATCACTGCTTACAGCCCCTATAGCCCATACCCAGGCTACTGCTAGCCCCTCCAGCCAGAACCCTGGCCTGCACCACCTATCTCAGGCCTGCTACATGCACTGTCGCAAGCCCCCAATCCTGTCCTAGCTACTGCAACCTTTCCCCATGCCCCCCCTGCTGTTGTAACCTTTCCCCAGGCCCCCCCTTGCTGTTGTAACCCTCCAGCAAACCCAAACCCTTGCTGCTGCACCCTCCAGCAGACCTAACCCCTGGTTGCCGCACCCTCAAGCAGGCCTACACCCATTCCCCTACAGCCACAACCGTCCATACCTGTCCCCTCTTGCTGCTACAGGCCCCCTCGCCTTCCCTATTGGTACCGGCGTACCGCAGCCTTCCTATACTTATGCCATTGCAGCCACACCTTTCCTATACCCCAAAACCCTAAAAAACAGCAACACGCCATACACTGACCATATATAATAAGGTTCTTTGTTATTGCTGCTGGTTTGTGATTTGCAATTTATTATTAATTAAAATCAGCCCCTCAAATTCATATTTCATCCATAACCATCATTGAGCCTTAACTAAATTTTGAAAAATCCTCAATTGAATAAGGAAATCACATTGACTATTGGTCTAAATCCAAGCTAGTGGAAGTTCCCACTTCTATTATGATCACCCAAATCAGATTTGAAAATTCATTATTGTGGGATTGACTTAACTTAGGGTATTACTAATTCTCCTTTCTTTTTTGATTCTCTTTGTTATAATAATGTGACCCTAGGCAGTTTTATTATCTTTCTTATTGCTGCAATTAATTTTCTGATCTCTCAATCATATCATCTTGGGTTAGTTTGCATGGTTCTCCATCACTTGCGAAAAGATTTAAAACAAAATTAGTTGTA
This sequence comes from Tetracentron sinense, assembly GCA_015143295.1. NCBI lineage: Eukaryota > Viridiplantae > Streptophyta > Magnoliopsida > Trochodendrales > Trochodendraceae > Tetracentron > Tetracentron sinense. The sequence continues at coordinate 26,992,129 of CM026571.1, forward strand.
CCAAAAATAGTTTCTAATATGGACCAATAATACGCCAACAAAATAGTAGAGCAAATCCTAAGATTAACAGGTAAGTCAGATCTTGATAATTCGGAGTTTGGCGAAGAAAGTTGAGTGTTTGAAGTTAAGATAGAATGATGTTTTCCAACAGTTGGGACCCGTTTTTGTTTAGACTTTGGGTCGATTTCAATACCAATACAGAGCTCCAATTTTGGAGAAATCATGATAATTTCCTCCTTGATGTTACTTGTTCAACGCATCAAGAGGTTCTCAATTCGGACTTTGGAGGAGAAAGTTATAGCTTTGGAAGCGGGTCTGACAGATAAGGAACTAGATTGCAATTAAAAAAAATCAGATAGTGTCAATCACGGTCCCAAACCGCAAAGGTTTGCTTGTGTGCTCTTGAGCTTCCCCACCATTGGAATAGTGCCGATAAGCCCCTTTTGATTTTATTCGATATTTAGAAACTCTGAAAATTCTAAATTCATCAACTCACTCATGGACTGCTTGGTATTGGAATAAACAGATACATAAAGTTCTCAGAATGTTTTCTAATATTCATCACATATACAGGGAAACTAATCAGGTGGCTGATTTTTTAGCCAATTATGGATGTGATACTCATATTAATGGTACTTTTCTTTCTAGACAAGAGTGCCCTCCTCGGCTCCAATCTCTTATTTTCCTTGATAAATTGGGGATAGGAAATATCAGAAGATCTTAATGTGCTTTTCTAGTTGTGTTTCTGTGTAAGGCTAGGGGTTTTTAATTACCCTTGCCCTTTGTGTCTTTTTAGGGGTTTTGGTTTTATGTCCCCCCCTTGTAGTGTCTTCCTAGGGGTAAGGTTTTATGTCCCCCCCTGGCTGTGTCTTTGTAGGGGTAAGGTTTTATGTCCCCCCCATTTTTATTTAATTAATAAATAGGTAAGGGTTCGCCAAACCCCCCACTCCTCTTGAGTGGCTTTTTTTTATAAAAAAAAATAAAAATCATCTAGGTTGATTTAAGTGCATTAAATTAGATTTGGCCTCACTCCATCCTTGCATGAGCCTAAACTACTTATGCCATTAAAAATCCAAAAAAAAAGCGACAAAAGAAAAAAATCACAAATCAATCCAAGTTAGCATGCTTTAAACTACATTTGACTTGATTCTACTCTAGTGGATACGTGGGTACCCCTCTTGAGTTCAGTCCCCCTAGTTTAGGACTTCAGTTAGGTCTTTCTTCATTTCTTGTTTATCCATATAATATGTTGTCAATTAGGCATAATATGATGTTTGATATTTTACTTTAGCTTGATAATAGCATTGAAGTTTCTATATTAGATCCCCTTTGTTTTAGTCTAGATTTGAAGAGTAGGTAACCATCATTGGATGGATGTTTAGGGGTGCCTAACACTTCCCCTGACCTAAGTGAATCTTACCTAGAATCTCATCTTGACCTTGCATTATCCATTAATTCCAGGGATCCTATTCTCCCTAATTTAAATAGGTGTCGACTCTGTCTTTGGTGATTTAGCATAATTCTGTTTTGGGGATATTTTTCCTAATTTGGAAAGGTGGTAAATTTTAATGTCTAGATTCTACAACAGATTTAAAGGGAAGACAAAGAGTTGCAACCCTTCGAAAAGCTATGATAGATTGAGGGAAGACAAAAGGTTGCAATGCTTTGGGCTGACATGCACGTCCCCACATTCTCTCTCACCCTCTTCTCATAATCACTTAAAATTTCTCTAGAGCCACCAAATTGAAGAAAATGTGGCTTAAGGATCTGAGTTTTGTGGGTCATGTTAAGTGGTTGTAGTTTTGAAGAACATGAAAGTGGTCTTTTTGACAAAGTTAAAGGCCATGAAATTAAGTTGGTTGCCGGAACAAGGAAATTTTTGGCATCTTGGAGTTGGGTCCAATTTTAGCCAACCTCCACCTCAAATTCGGTGCACCATTTAGCAATCTCATTTCAATGAGATTTTAACTAATGCTTATCTTGCATGGACACACGTAGAACCCCGAATTTATTATTCTTGATATTCATGATGATTATTAAATTTTATGGAAACTTGTGTTTAAAAAATTTAATGTGAACAAACTCATAAATTTTAGGTGAAAAACATTGATTTTAAAACCCAAATAAAGTACTTAATTTAAGACAATTTTATTTTTAGAGTTAAATTGCACGAAAAGAAAGATAAATAAAAAGTAAAAAAAAAAATTGGATCGGCGCTGTGGCCGATCAATCGCCCACCGGCGGCGGCGATTGATCGCCAACAACGCCGTTTTGGCATTTTTTTGCGCGATTTTTCGATTTTTGGAGTCCCTAGGGCTCCCAACACTATAAATACTCCTTATATTCATGAGTTGAGGGTTTCTAAACCTAAAAGGGAGAGAGAGAAAGAGATTTTGAGATATCTAAGAGGAGAGATCAAAAGTTTTGCAAGGAAAAATGGTGAATAGGCTTATATCAATCTCATTCGCAAGTGCTTAATCGTAGGGAAGCGATCGTGAGAGGTAAATATAATTTCCTATCAATATAGTGATTTTGATATAAACATGATGAAAGTGATAGATTTAAAGCAAGAAAAATAAGATCAAACATGATTATGATATGTCAATTCCTTATTAAAGATAGATATGAAGTTTAGAAAATGTTTTATTATGAAAAAGGAATATGATGCTTAAATATGTTTTATTATGAAAGAGGAATATGATGTTTAGATATATTTCATTATGATTTTATTATGAAAGATGAATGTGATGTTTAGAGATGTTTCGTGATAAATTTTATTGTAAAAGATAATTGTGATGCCAAAGATGTTCTTATGATTTTGTTTTTTATATCAACAAGGGGAAAGGGAATGAACTTGTGGTGTATAGATAATGGAGAATAGAGGAAGGGATGATGGTTGAGATTGATGAAACGATTATGAGCTTGCTTTGAAATTATGATGTGTTATGAAACTAGGGTTCTGTGAGATTAATCCTACCAAAATTGTATACTGAAATTTGATGCATGATAAATAGGATTGTTTCATTATTTTACTGTGGAAAACTTGATAAACCTATATTTTATATTGATCAATTTATGAGAAATTCTGCATGTTTAAATTAATGCATGATTTACAATCATCATTATTTCACTCGCGCTTATTTATGAAATTAAATAGGTACAAGCATGATAATAAACAAGATAACAAGCATTATGCAAGTATACAAGAATACGGACATGACTATATGATTGAGTTTTGCACTGACCGAGTACCCACAAGCCTAAGATCAAGGCAAGACAAGCCGTATACACCGGTTAATGTGTAGACAAGCCGTATACACTGGATAATGTGTAGACAAGCCGTATACACCGGATAATGTGTAGACAAGCCGTATGGTACCTCGGAAAGTAGGGTATATGTTAATCTCTACCCAATATATGAGGTAGAGTTATTTTAAGTTATTGCACCTTATATGTTGTTGGATACATTCACGAACAAGAAAGACCAATAAGATAAACAAGAGAAACAAGTACAAGTGAGCACGTATAAGAATTGAATTTGAATTAAGCTTCCGCACTCTGAATTGTTTATATGTTTACATATCCTGTTAAATTCTAAATTATGCTTTATATTAAATGTTGTTACATTGTTAGCTAGGAGTTTATATATACGTGGGGTAACTTGTTACTCAGTCGATGACTTTTGTTGTAGGTTCTAGGTTTGATAACTGTGCTTCAGGACCTTGGGAAGAGGAAGAGTACGGGGAAGAAGAGGAAGAGCTAGCAGGTGATTACCTCAATGGTGAATGAAATTTGGACCGTTGGTCATTTCCTAGAAATTAGATTATTAGTATTTATATCTGGAGTTTAGACATTATAATAGACTTAATTTTATATTTTATGATTAGATTAAATTGATCATTGGGAATCATAGAGGATGATTCAAATTATTTATGATGTTTTAGTATTTATTCCAGACATTAGACTTGATCAGGATTTATTTAAAGAAAAATTTTCAGGTTCATGTTTTGGAATTGCCTTAAATGCTTTAGAACAGGAATTTATGGAAGTTAATGGTTAAGTCACGTGCCAAAGTCTCACATTTAAGCTAGGTGGGATTTTGGGGCGCGACAACACACCCTTACATTTTCCCATTAAAACTAATGAAAGCCAAGCATGGGGGTGGACACATGGTGGCTCTAGAGAAATTTTACCATTATAGAAATTTTAAGTGATTATTAGTTATAAGAGACAGTAGTCGAGTCGGTGTTCAAATCCGAGTCCACATGAATGGGCACACGACTCTCTTGCAGACTAAAGTCTGCACAACATAGGTTTCTGATAAAGAGTGGGAGGAAAAATATAGGGTGATTTTTACAAAGGAATGTGGTGTTGATGTACTAAAATAAGCATTGATATTGGCTGGTATAGCTTGGAACCAGAGATAGATGTTATGATTATGCATAAATAATTGTAATTAAAATATTATTCGGTTGTATATTTTATGAGGAACCTAGGAGACATGTACCCAAGATGTGGTTATGACCATAGTCACCAAGTACGGGTATTAAACGGCAATGACACGTCTAGGAAGTACGGGTTTTAAACTGTAAAACACGGGAAATTAAAAAATTAATAATTAAAAACAAATATAAACATAATACTGACTATGAATCATTTAAAAGCATCATTCATTAAAAGATTTCAATAATATTAAGTATCAAAAAAAGAAATCATAATTAAAAGGTTTCAAATTCAACAGTCATCGATCACCATTCACGATTCCAAAAACCACTTCTAGTAATAATTATAAAATTTGATGTTCATAAGGGTTGTGATCACAAAACCGTATTTGATTCCACAAGCATGAACTAATTCACTGTATTTGCTACTGGTAGAATCGAAGCTAGTCTCTAATAGGCTCCTAGCTAAGTAGGAGAGAGAGAATAACTTACCGTTGCCGGAAGGCGAGAGCAGAGAGGTGAGACTCGAGAGTAGGGCGAGAGAGCTGAGAGGCTTCTAACGTTTTACCCTAACACGCTCCTCTTAAGTCATGTTTTCGTTTTTTTTTTTTTTTTTTTTTTAACGAGATATGTTAAAAGCGTTTTATACACGTTTAAAACGTGTTTTACCATTTAAAACTAAGTTTAAAAAGGCAACCCCTCCAAAAGTTTTAAACTCGTATTTTGTGATTGAATAGAAGAGGATTCCAATGTTATTAGATTCTTTTGCGAGAAGAGGACGGAACAACATTAATCAAGCAATAACAGGTTTCGTAGACTTCATGGTACAGAATGCTAGGATGGATTTACAATTAAATGGGGCTCTATGTGTACTTGGCCGAATTATAGGAAGAATCTGACGATGTGTAGATTGGACATATTTCTTGTATCGACTGAGTCAAAAGCTCATTACCCACAGGTGATTCAGAAGGTTCTTTGTTGGCCGGTTCTTGACCCTCTCCAGTTCTTCTAAGTTGTATGGGGATATAAGCATACCCTCATCAAATTTAAGAAAATGTGGCTTAAGGATCAGAGTTTTGTGGGTCATGTTAAGTGGTTGTAGTTTTGAAGAACATGAAAGTTATCTTTTTGACAAAGTTAAAGGCCATGAAATTAAGTTAATTGCCGGAACAAGGAAATTTTTGGAATCTTGGAGTTGGGTCCAATTTTAGCCAATTTCTACCTCAAATTCGGTGCACCATTTAGCAATCTCACCTCTCTGCTCTCGCCCTCCGGCAACGGTAAGTTAGTCTCTCTCTCTCCTCCTCTTAGCTAGGGAGCCTAGGAAAGACTAGCTTCGATTCTACTAGTAGCAAATATAATGAATCAGTTCATGCTTGTGGAATCAAATACAGTTCTGTGATCACAACCCCTTGTGAACATCAAATTTTATAATTATTACTAGAAGTGGTTTTTGGAATCATGAATGATGAATGCTGAATGGTGATCAATGACTGTTGAATTTAAAACCTTTTAATTCTGAATTATGATTTCTTTTTTTGATACTTAATATTATTGAAATTTTTTAATGAATGATGCTTTTAAATGATTCATAGTCAGTATTATGTTTATATTTGTTTTTAATTATTAATGTTTTAATTCTCCGTACTTTTCCCGTGTTTTACTGTTTAAAACCCGTACTTCCCATACGTGTCATTGTTGTTTAATACCCGTGCCCGTACTTGGTGACTATGGTCATAACCACATTTTGGGTACATGTCTCCTAGGTTCCTCATAAAATATACAACCCAATAATATTTTAATTACAATTATTTATGCATAATCATAACATCTCTCTGGTGCCAAGCTATACCCGCCAATATCAATGCTTATTTAAGTACATCAACAGCACATTCCTTTGTAAAAATCACCCAATATTTTCCCTCCCACTCTATATCAAAAACCTATGTTGTGCAGACTTCAGTCTGCAAGAGAGTTGTGTGCCCATTCATGTGGACTCGGATTTGGACACCGACTCACCATGAACTCGACTACTGTCTCTGATAGCTAATGTCCAAATTTCTTCCTCAAAATTGATCTCCAAAATATTACTTTGCTCCTCAATTAAACTGTTGAAATGTAATCCATCTAATTTCAGTCGGTATCTCTGATTTTCTTGATATAATTTTGCATAATATTTCACCACGGACTCCCTAATCTTTATCACTCACCTTCCAAATCTCCCCCACCTTCAATCTAGAGATATATTGATTTTCCTCCTGTATCTTGCACATTTATGAAAAAATATTGTATTCTGATCTCCCTCCTTAAGCCATTGGATTCTTGATTTTTGCTTCTAGCTCATTTCTTCGCATTTCAAGAGATGGTTAAGCTCTACCTTCAATCTCTCTCTTTCCTTTCTCTCAGCTTCGGATAGAGCACTTTCCTCAACCAAATCCAGCATTTCTATGGCTCTCAAAAATTTAATCTTCTCATCCACTCAAGACCCAAACACATGTTTACTCCAAATCAAGGTTCTAAATGTCGATATCGCATGTCATGTCAAGTCATGGAAAAAGGATATATTGGGGATATATCGCGGATACATGAATTTTTTCAATGAAACTTCAGGAAATGTTAAAATACATGTTAATACACATCTGAGAATTAAAAAATTAAAAACAAACATCAATGTATATAAGAGATTAAATGAAAAGGGGGCCAAAGATGTGCGCTGACATTGGCGACAATGTATGATTCATTAATATTAATGTAACTTACATAAACAGTTGTATTCATTTCTCAATCAAGCATAACAATTAACTCAAATACAATCAATTTCATACATAATACTTAATACTTAATACATCAATAATGGTATCTCCAAGTGAAGTGACATATGTTGTCTGCTTGTTTGAGTTATAATTTCTTCTAGATATTTCTCTATATTGTCAAAAAAAAAGTAACTACATTTTATTCTCTTAGTCAATTGAAGGGGATATGTAGACCCATTTTATTCTCTTTAATAAAATCAATCTTTCCAAAAAAAAATTTAATACTAGATAGCACAGTATTAAAATTCATCACTAAATAAAACATTCATGAATTCAAGTATAATCCTTAAAATAAAAAGACATTGCATTGAATCAATAATTGTAAAAAAAAATAAATTGTAAAAACCAATCTGTGATTCGTAAATTTCGATCGATATATCCGAAATATTGTGCGATATTTCGGATATATCGATCGACATTTAAGAAAAATTGTAAAAAAAAAATCAATTTGTGATTCGTAAAATTCGACTGATATTTCGGGATCGACATTTACGAAAAATTGTAAAAACCAAAATACATGGTATAGATGTGTCGAGAGTCATCAGAATCGATATATATAGCCGATATTTCTGAAATATTGACAATATTTTAAACCATGCTCTAAATTGAGTCATGATTTGATTGTCATGGAATAAAATATCGTCGATATTGCACACTATTAACACATCTACATGGAGAAGGTTTAAGAATCTCCTATATGGCACGATATTGATGATATGTCATCGATATACTATAATATTGACCGACATGTGTTTTGAATTTGTTTAATGTAAAAGGCTTTAGCCTTTGGGTTTACTTATGAGAGTGAAGCTCATTGTCTCATTCTATCTTATTTATATAAAATATCATTTAAGTAAATGATTTTCATTTACTTAACAGTTTTTATGTAAATAAGGTTATACCCCCCATTTGAATTTAATAAAAATTATTCTAGATCCCAATTCCTAAAAAATAAAAAGTCAACTTTCCAGTTCAAGAACAAAATCTGATTTTTAGCACCTCTTAGGGATTTAGTCAAAATTCCAACTTTAAAATGCTAAGGTTTTCTCAAATCTTAAAATTTTATAAATTCTACCATATCAAAACATTACTAAAACCCAAAAGTCCAGCGAAAAAAAGTCAAAAATTTTAGTCTTCAAAAATATTTTCATCTACGGGGTGAAAAAGTCAACAAACAAGTTCAGTAGAAAAAGATTTACATTAAAATTTTACAAAAAAAGATTAATCACATTATGGGTACCCTCCATTTACAATACTTCCAAATTTAAATTTCAAAAGAATCTAATGGATATGTTTTTTGATATGAGCTGTATGAACGAGTATGGAGGTGTACAACCAATTTTGCTCTTAGGAACATAACTATGCACAACCAGAGGGTTAATATCCATATGAATATGTTTTTGGGTATGAGCCACATCTATTTAGATATGGAGGTGCACAGTCCACAGAACGCCGTTCTTGCCAAGGTTGTATGTGTACCAGTGCCCGTGGCAGTTGTCGCTCAGTACCCACAGTATTCACCGATGGGTGTGTTACTATATCTTGGACTAGATGACTACCAACGTTATGAACATGAGTATACATCAATGTACCATAATATGATGAGTTTGACACATTATTGTATATATGTGGAAAATCAGTATTATCACTAGCCTAGTTAGGGCCATGGTTCAAAATATCAGTATCGGGTACCATATCGGTAAGTCTAAAACAGGATACGTATTGGCATACCGGACTGTATCAGATGGATACGGCGACAAAAATCAGGATACGTTAAGAAATATTGGAATACGCGAAGAAAAACTTGGATACCTTGCATAAAACTTCTTTTAATATAAATATAAGATAAAAACAAACTAAAAGAAGGTCTTCAACTATATTTATGACAATAGATATGAGAGTTAAGAATTTTAGAAGTTAAAAAAGGCGCACGTGCTGATAAACATGTATGAAAAATACAAACCAGTCACTACCCCTGCCTCTTGCGTGAGTGGTAGGGGTGTGGCCTTCAATGGAGGGAGGTCGGGGGATCCAATCCCCCCAAGGGTATGAGTTGCAAGAGCTCTAATGCTCAAGCTAACAACTGACTAACGTGCTGACCGTACTAACGTAAATAAATATGCGTACACCAAAAAAAAAGTATTAGAAATACAATCTAGATATTAAAACCTTACATTCAATGAGTTAAATAAGAATATATTGACTTACAACCATAAATTATAAGCTTGAATGTAAGTATTTTTATTCTGAACTGTCACACTGTTAGTTGGCTTTTTGAACCTGTAGATGAAAATATTTTTGAAGACTAAAATTATGAGACTTTTTTGTCGGACTTTTGGGTATTGATAAAGTAGAATATATAAAATTTTAATATTTAAGAAATACTTTACCATTTAAAAGTTGAAATTTTGACCTAATCCCTAAAAGGCGCTAAAAAGAGGATTTTGTTCTTGAATTGGAAAGTTGACTTTTTATTCTTCAGAAATTTAGATTCAGAATAATTTTTATTAAATTCAATGGGGATATAACCTTATTTACATATAAATATCTTAACTAAATGAAAATAAAATTAATTGACCACTCCCCCTACGAACACTGGCACTGGCACATAAGGATATTTTTATGTAAAATTAATTAACCTTATTTACATATAAATATCTCTATGTAAATAAGTTGTGCATATCGGGTCTATTGTAAATGGAAGGAGAAATTAACTAACCCCCCCTCGGGTATCCGACTTATCACCCAAACGGGAGAGTCTTTTCCAACGTATCAATGTATCGGGTAACTCTATATAGAATACGTATCTGCCCATATCGGTCGATGTACCGGAATTTTAAACCATGGTTGGGACATTGATGACTTCGAGCCTCCGCGTAACTCCTGGTTTTGATTGTAGTTCTTGAGGTGGGTTGGATTATTATTATGTATGTTTGTATTGTTGTGAATCTTATTAATTATGAATTTATAATTGATTGATAAATGAATGAAACATTTTACGTAAGTTAGTGGTGAATATTAATCAAGCATACATTGTCATCAACACACATCTTTGCCCCCTTCCCATTACATCTCTTATGTACATTGTCGTTTTTTAAAATATTTTTATTCTCAAATGTGCATTAACATCTATTTTAAAATTTCCTGAAATTTTATTGTTAAATTCCATGTTTTGCCTCATTTTTTCCTCATGTTTCAAAAATCCCCAATAAACATTGATATATCTTTATCGACTCAGGATCCTCTCCAATAGTAGCTAGCGAGGGCACTGCTAGCATTACTCTGCAACTGACACATGTTACTATTTTCCCGCCTAAAGCAAACCCCATTGACAGAGAATGTCTCCGTTACACTTCTTATAGGATATGCCTAATTTGAAAGCTCTGCCATTTGCAGACTTGTAATAAAATAATGAGGCTTTTGCATATCAGCTGCTAGGTTCTTCCTATTTGCAAATACATCATTATGTGTAATCATTTTGCAAATTAACTCATGGTTTTCCAATCGTCTATCTCAACCGTTGGTTCCGTCAGACTTGTGTTTGTAATTGTTAGTAAAACGACTATTATACCCTTAAGATGTTTCATAACCTCATAAAGCTCCTTTAATTGTCCTTGACTATAGTTAATAAGTTTTAACCTTTGTGGTTAATTTGTCACATTTTAATTGGTTAAGATTCATTAACCCTTAGGGTTAAAGCATCTACCCTTGGTTTTCAAAAAATAAAATAAAAATTAATGTGTCCCTTTTAAATCCCTTTAACTGTGGCTAGCAAAGATTCACTAACCCTTAGGGTTAAAGCATCTAACCTTGGTTTTTAGAAAAAAATTTATGTCTCCCCTTTTAAACTTCCTTTAACTGTGGTTAAGATTCACTAACCTTAGGGTTAAAGCATCTAACCTTAGTTTTTAGAAAAACAAATTTCGATGAAGATTTACTAACGCATCTAATCTTGGTTTTTAGAATTTTTTAATTAAAATTTAACGTGATCCCTTTTAACTCTCTTTAACTATGGTTAAGATTCAATGACCCTTAAGGTTAAAGCATCTAATCTTGATTTTTAGAAAAAAAATTAAAATATTTAACTATAGGGGTTAAAACTTATTAATCATGGTTCAAGAGCAGTTACACTTACAGGGATTTAAAACCCACGGGTCAACATGTGTCCTTTTTAACCCCTATTAATCATGGAGCAGTTGAAGGGAATTTTTAACCCACAGGTCAACATGTGTCCTTTTTAACCCCTATTAATCATGGTTAAGATTCTCTAACCCTTAGGGCTTAATAATATAGCCTTGGTTTTTTGAAAAAATATTTTAAAAAATTTAAGCTTAGGGTTAAGAAATTTTAACCCTAAAATTCTTAGGGCTTAATTTTAAAAAAAATATTTTTCTTATAACTAAGGTTAGATTATTGAGGGTAAAGAATCTTAATCATAGTTAATAGGGGTTATAAAGGGACAGTGTTGACCAGTGGGTGTGACTGAACTCAGGAGAGTTCAATTGTGATTCAATCTCATAGAGTACCTGCTTACTCTCAAGTATCAAATCACAAAGTTTATTATTATTTTAAATAAACTATGCAAATGTCATAGCTTTTAAATGAGGCATATCATATGCAAGAAGTGTAACGGAGATATTCTCCATTAAGGGGTTTGCGTTAGGCGGGAACATGTAACATATTAACAGGTGTCAACCACTGCCAGCTACTACTGAAGAGGATCCTGAGTCATCTTTATCCCACCGGTGTGACATGTCGTGCGATATCAACATTTAGCCCAACCCAACCTTGATTGGGTTTTGATTTCCTACTAAAATCCCAACCTTAAAAGTCTAAAAAGGAAAACCCATCCTAACATTTAAGTCAGGTTTGCCCAAGTTGTGACCCTAATCAAAGGCGTGCTCCCCACAAGTGTGGCAGCCATATTCATGGTTTAAAATGCTGACGATATACCGTCGATATCAGTGGTATCCAATATATCTATATGATATATTCGTTTCTTTACATGATATTTCACATATGAATGGATATATCGCATATATCGTGCAATATATGCGATATTTTGGGCAAACACTAATTTTTTGATATTTTGGGTATAAAAGAGGTTGTAGGTTTGGGAATGAGGCAGTAAACTCATTCGAGTTTCATGAGAACTAGAGAAGACGTGAAATTTGAAAGACTTTCAAATATTTGTGGATAATTCCATCATTTAGAGTGAAATTACCCCACATTTTGTGAAACTTTCATAAATGGTAAGAAATTTCTTCAAATTAGAATGGGGTTTTGGCTAATTAGTATGTAATTAGTCTTAAATTAGTGCCAATGCATCAATTTGATGCATTTACATTAGATATTTAACTTAAAAAATCAAATTTCTTACTTTAGGGAGGGAAATGCTCTAATTTTTCAAAATTTTAACTTAATTCTAGTCAATTAAAGTAATTTTTCTTATATGTTAAGGTTTTTGGCCCAATCTATAGATTGGCCTTTTTTATGGACAATAAAATATTTTTATAGCGAGGGCACTGCCTCTCTTGGCCCAATCTATTTGATGGGAAGTTGAATCCAGGGTACTAGTGGGCATGGAACTACTGGTATGCACTTTCGATTGTCTGAAAGCTATGGCTTTGAGATTAGAATCCTCGTAACTTTTTATTATAAATTTCATAATGTTTACCATTTCTCTTTATTTTCAAAATATCCAATACCTATTAATTAATTTGAGAAAGAAATGCTATTGAGGCTTATGCCTCAAGCTTTAGGCAAGTGAAGCGCCTCGCTTCAGAACTTCCTTTTTTAAAACATTTCATTAAACTTATTCACCAAAAAAGAAAAGAATAACTAAATTATTCCATTGACATTATATTAGATATCAAAAGAATAAATGATTACCTCATCAAGGTCCAGTGTTCCCTCAGAAACTATACTGACACTAGATACAGCAGAATCATGTACATGGTCATGATGATGTCCATTGCGGTGTTCTGCCATAACAAAATGTAGAGATATAAAACACACTGACTCACTTTGGAGAACTGCATGTTAGATGGAACAGTTATATTTTCAGATAAATGTGATACAACATATATGGATAGTTCCATCTTCACATCATCATCATCAGTGTCTTGCCAGAGACTCAGAATGATTGAGTACTGCAACACGAATCCTGTTTTGCCATTTCATTCTATCAAATACCATATATATAGATTGTTAGATGAATAGCTGTATTTTCGCGTAAAATAAAATGACAATATATATAGATAGAGTCCCCACAAATAAAACAATAACTCGAAAAAAGAAACTTATTCCATAGGGGCATGTAAAGTCATACAAATGCATAGGCACCCCATCCAACGTAGTACAAACTGGTCATTCTGGTGATACGTCATCTTCATGCAACTTTAGACACAGTACCTTTCAAAGTTTATTCTTAGGTTCGACTAGCACATTAGAATGTCCAGAAGATACCTTCCAAGTTGATTTTCATTATTATTAGCAAATGAGTAACCAAAAAGAATGAATATCTAAGGTTCAGAAAGTTCAGATACAATCAGTCGAATAAAATATCAGTGATAGTTTCCCTTGAAACAAATCAACTGCTGTACTTGGTCAGCAGCATAAACCTGTCATGTCCCTCTAGGTTACCTATGTTGAACAGGCAGAACACGAGTACAGAAAAGAAATCTGTCAGATACAGCTCGGGTATACTAAACATTTTATATCACCCCTTTTAAGGAAATAAATAAATTGTAATTTTGAAAAGAAGACAATTATAAGTATCATTATACTAATTTGTAATTATTTAGCTAATTAGAGAATAAAGGGGAGAATCTCTGAGTTTTTCCCTCATTATTCATCCTGATTATTATTATTATTTTTTTTTTGTAGAAACCAGTTTGTTTTCTTCATGGAGGACAAGATCTCTACAACTGCTGAACCTGTCAAATTTTGTACCATCAGCACCACATGACCATATCTTGAGAAAATTACAGCATTTTGTCAATCCAACTGCTGCCTTAAAAGTAATTACTCCATCTCTTCTTTGAATCCTTGATATATTCTCATCAAGCTTAACCACAAGATGATATGCTTAACACTTGGCTGAAGGAAAATATAATAAAATTCCTCATTAATGATGGATACATGTGTCTTCTTAAATAGAGTCTTTTGGCCAGTACGAAACCGTCTTCTGCACACATGGTGCTCTTCACCCTACTTTCCCATCAATCTCCACTCTGAAATTGCATCCATTGCTGGTATCTAGAAAAGCCACCCATTTAAAGGGCACGCTAGAAAGCTCCAAACTAGACCCTGGCTTGCTAAAGTGCATAGATCTTGATCATAAAGTGAACAAACTGGATAGCATTTGGATTGGTGGGTATCTCTGTTTTTTAGTAGAAAATAATATATAAAAAATGTGCTTTTGTTTTAACTGTAACAAGTGCAGTCACAACGCTACAACATGCTGGTTGGAGATTCATAATGATATTATATATAACCTGCTTCAGCACCAGAATTGGTACCAAAGAAGAATGCATCTGAGAATGTGAAAAGGTTTGATGTATACCTATCATGGCAACCTAGGAGTTGAAACCTACACCGATGCAGATTGGGCTGACTCGGTTTCCGATAGGTGCTCTACTTCAGGGTACTGCACTCTAGTTGGAGGCAACCTTGTAATAGAGAGAAGTAAAAAGCAACATGTGGTTGCAAGATCCAATGATGAAGCAGAGTTTCAAGCTATGGCAAATGGGATATGTGAGCTTCTTTGGCTTCGATTACTCATATCTGAGATTGGACTCCCTACTTGTGGTCCTATGAGCTTTACTGTGATAATAAGGCAGCAATCAGTATTGTTCACAACCCTGTGCAACATAACACATGTAGAGACCTTTCTTTTATTCCTTTTTGGTCCTTTTTATGTTTTATATATTTGATATGGATGCTCACTTAAAAGTAAAAAAAAAAAGGGATTTGGTTCGAACCAAAATCCAATCCAGTCGAATGAAAAGGACTTGCTTCGAACGTTACAGTCTAAGCAATTGAAAGACTTCTCGAATGGAATTGGTTCGAACGAAACCATGATCATTCGAAACGAATAATAGGTTGTTCGAACGAAATTGTGTAGAAACTGGAAAAAATAGAATTTAACTACGGAAAACCTTGAGGGATTAGGAAACTAAGCTCTATAAGGATTCCTTAAGACGAAATTTGTGGGTTTAGGGCTCTCTAATCAGACTACACCTAAATTTCAGAGGAAAGAGAGAGAAACCTAGAGTTTTGAGAGAATTCTTACTTGATGAAGAAGGAAAAACTTGAAAACTTGGAAATGAGTGATCGTGATCGAAAACGAACACTGAATCTCGTTGGATCCAGGGATTTACAGCGAAGAGAAGCCTTCTTTATCGCAGAGAATTATCGTTTTAAGGTATATATGACTTCTCTAGTTAATGATAGCATGATCATTAATGAGAAATAAGAATATGGTTTAAGAATAAGGATTGATATGCAAGTGGACATGATTTCTAATGATGAATAAAAGTATGATTAAGGGTATGAAGTAAGAACATGGATTTATTATGCAAGTAGGAATTTAGGTCAATTTAAAAAAAATAAAATTCATGTATATATGTTGTGTGATTTGATGTAAGCCAATAGGTTAAATAATCCTGTATAATGTAGGTTAATTGGGTGATTTGTGATGGATTGATCTATAATAAATGAATACAATAGTAATTCTATGGTTATTATTAGTATGAGCAATGATTGAGTATGTTTCACTCTATGATTGTATGCCATATATGAAGTGATTTACGTCCGGGTAAACAAGTCTTGAATTATGGAATTGTAGCTTAGGTTATTTATCATGGTGGTATGGGACATGATATGTTGTATGATTTGATGCAAGCTTACAAGTCTTATAAGATATCTCACAAACTCACAAGAATTTCACAAGCTCATAAGTCTCGCAAGCCTCATAAGTTAAAAAGTCCACAAGTGCTCACGAGTATGTATGATTATAAATATGAATGCATGATTGATTTTTCACAAGTTACGAGTACCAACACTAAGATCTCAAGAGTATTCGTACCTTTTACTCAAGGATGATAGTACCTGGCTAACAACTAACAAGTTAGGAACTCAAGGGTAAATAGTACCTGACTCACAAGTGGATTTTATGGGTACTAGTTATCTGGCTCACTCATAAGTGCACTGACGGATGCAAATCATTGGTTACTCGGTATGAATAATATATTGTAGTCATGGTGTCAAAAATCAACTCAATTCCGCCGAAGTTGACCGAATTGAGTTTGACTTCCGTGGTGTCTGAAGCGAAATGCACTTGTGTTTTAAATATTCTAGACTTTGTGGTAAACTTTGATGAACTTCAGTAAACGCCGACCGAAACAGAAAAGAATTGTTGAGAAAATACAAAACTTCGGTGGAAGTTAACTGAAGTGTATAAAAAAAAGTCGGTAAATTGAAGAGCTTTTAGTTTTGACTTAAAAAGATAATGTTAGTTCCACTCGCTTCAAACTTATTTTCTTCATAAGAAAAGATGTATGTTTCTAACATTAACCTTATTATAAATATAATTAGCTTTAAAATAGAGTGTTGCTAGTATTAACATTATTATAATTTTATTATTGAAGTGTGGTTAGCATTAACCTTATTTTAAATTATAATATTATTATTCTAATAATTTTGTTGTCAGTAAATTATGCCCATAAGGGTTTTTAGTAATATTAAAAAATTAAAAAATTTCTTGATAGTATTTCATAGATTAAAAACTATTTAATTACCCATCTCCTCTTCACATATTGATTTAATCTTGTAAAAACATTGAGCTCATCAATTGCAGATTGAAATTGGTTTAAAAACTAAATTGAAATTCAATTATTTATCAACTTTAATGTGCATTCATAAGTTTTTCAGGTTTCCAAAACAATTAACATAGATAATCATTGAAAAATAAAGAGAATATATATCCTCTTCACTTGACAAAGAGGATAAAATATAGTAAAAAACATTTAACAATATAGGGAAATATCAAGAAGAAATTACAGCTCAGACAAGAAGACAATACATGTCACTTAACAGGATTCTCACATTTTCACATATTGATTCAATCTCGTAAAAACATTGAGCTCATCAATTGCATATTAAATTGGTTTAGAAACTAAATTGAAATTCAATTATTTATCAACTTTAATGTGCATTCATAAGTTTTTCAGCTTTCTAAAACAATTAACATGGATAATCATTGAAAAATAAAGAGAATACATATCCATTTCACTTGACAAAGAGGATAAAATATAGGGGTGGTTATTGAACAAGATGTTCATGAATTACTCGGGCTCGGCTCGTTAAAAGCTCGAGCATTGTTCACCATTTTATAGCCCGTTTAGTAAACAAGCCAAGCTTGAACACACCCTACTGAGCTCGTTAAAAGCTCAGTTCGTTAAGATGAATACATGTCTTGAATGGCATGTGAAGTAATTATATATTTATATTAGATTCAAAGGTTAATAAGAAATGTAAATGTCTCAATTACAGAAATGTAAATATGGTTAAACCAGTAAAGGTAAATGGACAAATGCTCTCATTACTCTTTTGTATAGACAAAACTTCCAAAGCTTTCATTCTTTAACCAATGTGGGACTATTTTCCATTGTAAAGTGTTTTTTTTCAATTGTGAAGTAAACCGTGTGTGATAGTGTGAGTGTCCCTTTGCACAATTACAGTCCCACATCGGATCATGGTTGAAAATATCGGTATCGGTTGCCGTATCAGTAAGTCAAAAATAGGATATGTCATATGTAGATACGTATTAGATGGGTACGGTGGAAAAAATCAGGATACGCTAAGAAATGCTTGGATACACAATGAAAAACTTGGATATCTTGCATAATACTTCTTTTCATACAAATACAAGTTATTAACAAACTAAATGAAGGCCTCCAATTATGTTTATAACCATACATATGAGTGCATTTTGTGCTGATAAGAAGGTATGAAAATACAAAACATAGTCACTTAGTTAAGTATAAGAAAAACAATTTAAATATTAAAACCTTACATTCAATGAGTTAAAAAAGAATGTGTTGAATTATAACCATAAATTTTAAGCTTAATTTAAGTCTTTTTATGCTGAACTGTTACACTGTCAGTTGACTTTTTGACCTTGTAGATGAAAATATTTTTAAGACTAAGGTATGAGACTTTTTTTGCCGAACTTTTGGCTTTTGGTAATTTTTGATATAATCAAGTTTATGAAATTTTGATATTTGAGAAATACCTTATCATTTGAAAGTTAAAATTTTGACCCAGTCTCTAAAAGGTGCTAAAAAGAGGAGTCTTGAATTGAAAGTTGACTTTTTATTCTTCAAGAATTTGAATCAAGATAATTTTTATTGAATTCAAATAGGGGATAACCTTATTTGCATATTAATATCTTAAGTAATTGAAAGTAATATTAATTTGAAATAATTTAATGAAATAATATTTCATATAAATAAGTTGTACGTATCAGGTCTGTGTTATGGATCCTAGTGTAAATGGAAGGAAAGAAAAAAACTAATTGAAAAATCTCTCATATCGGGCCTGTATCGGTCTGATACGAGGGAGTTTTTTTTCCAGTATACCAATGTATCGGGTAGCTCCAAACAGGATATTTATCGGCTCATATCGGTCGATACGTATCGATATTTTAAACCATGCATCGGATAGGAACCAAAACCCCCAAGTTTGATTTGCATATAAAAAAAGTATTGAAGCTGATAGAGAATTTGCAACTTAGCTCGAAAGCATTCCATTCCAACCCGACCTGAGCTGAGTTAAGCTCAAACTCGTTTATTTTTTCATGAACTGATCACGAGCCAAGCTGAACAGTAGTAGTTATGTTTGAGCCGAGCTTGAACATTTGTAAAACTTAGCGAGCCGAGCCCGAACACCTCACTACTTGGCTCGGCTCAGCTCGATATCCCCCCTAATAAAATATAGTCAAAACAATTTGGCAATATAAAGAAATATCAAGAAGAAATTACAGCTCAAACAAGCAGACAACGGGTGTCACTTAATATGATTTTCACATTTGAGTACTATATGCTTGCATCAGTAATATAATGAATTCTAGATGTGTATTTATACTTAAGTATTGAATTTTTAAAGTTTCATCTTAGATTTCTAATGTTTCCTTAAAGTTTCTCAGTCTTCTTTAATTTTTACATAACTTCCGTGGACTTCCTTAAACTTTCTCGAAACGTGTCAGTTTCTTAGATTTCCAATCTCACAAGTGCATGAAGTTGAATAAGCTCACAAGTTAAGTAAGATAATATGTTCATAAGTAAAATGAATATGCTCACATTTTCCATACTCCAAACTATGTAAGTATGATGTGCTAAGTTAAACAATGATAAACATGATTTATATTAATGTTTATGACGTTAACTAGGATTTTATATCTACTGAGCCGCATGTTGCTTAGCCAAGAAACTTTATGTCAGCAAGTGTGACGCTCTGAACCCGCACAATTTGGCAATATAGAGAAATATCAAGAAGAAATTACAGCTCAAACAAGCAGACAACGGTGTCACTTAACATGATTCTCACATTTGAGTACTAAATACTTGCATCAGTAATATAATGAATTCTAGATGTGTATTTATGCTTAAGTATTAAATTTCTAAAGTTTCATCTCAGATTTCTAATGTTCCCTTAAAGTTTCCCAGATTTTTTTAATTTTTACATAACTTCTGTGGACTTCCTTAAACTTTCTCGAAACATGTCAGCTTCTTAGATTTCCAATCTCATAAGAGCATGATGTTGAAGAAGTTGAATAAGCTCACAAGTTAAGTAAGATAATATGCTCGTAAGTAAAATGAATATGCTCACATGTTTTCCACACTCTAAACTATGTAAGTATGACACGCTAAGTTAAGCAATGATAAACATGATGTATATTAATGTTTATGACGTTGGTAACTAGGATTTTATATCTACTAAGCCGCATATTGCTTAGTCGAGAAATTTTGTCAGCAAGTGTGACGCCCCGAACCCGCGCCTAAAGAATCATGTTCCAAGACACGCGCCTGTTCGTTTTTACCACACAAGAGGATGACTTTACCCGCGAAAATTGTGAGAATTTTCAACTTTTTATCAGAAACTTTCACTAAAGCAATAAATCCTGTCATCACAAACCCCAAACTTGTATTATATTTTCATTAAGTCCGGTTACAAAAGAAGGCGTATCTAAATGCCGAATACAGTCTATACAATTTCCTAAAATGTTCACCTAGAACCTTCCATTTGCTTACTGATCAGCAGCTTCAAGATATGTCGACATAAAACGTCAGTGAGCTATGAAGCCCAATAAAATACACCATTCATTTAAACTATTTTCCATATAATAACACACATCAATAACGAAATAATAATACCGTTCAATTCTGTTTTATAATATAATAAAGCAATAATAAATTAACCATGACACCAAGTCACGCAGGGCTATTTCACCTAATCCGAGATTCCCAATCTCTTATTATTTTCCATTTATGAAGTTTATTTATTTAACAATGTTCGCAATACCAAGTTAATATTTCAAAAACACAATCATGGTCCTTTTCGAGTCCTTGGACTCTATTAACTAGCTGTAGCCCATAAACAATTCTTGTTTTCGAAGACCGAAGTCTCAACACACGTTTGGGTATGTTACCCATTTCTCAATCATACCTTGAGTCATTTTAAACTCACTCATACAATCCGGGTATTCACCTGATCACAATCAAACCTTGAGTACTATTACCCAAACAACCTGAAATCTGAAGACTCAACACAACACTTAGTACATCAACTCAGTCAACCTAGGACATTCTCCTAAACTTTGCTAACTGCCAACATCTACTGTATATCCGCCGCCATCTCCCTGGGTATCAGTCACAAAGGAACTATGACCATCCTGTCTACTGCCTTTTCTGGCAATTAAATGGAGGAACCGCGGGCTCCATTTGGACATCGATATCTCCTACTTTTCCTGTAACGACCCAGAATTTTAAAATAATAAAATTATGCGTTTATGGGTCCTTAATGGAGGTTAATTAGTTAATTATTTGTTAAATTGGTAAAAAGTGGGTTTTGTTCGGGATGGGATTGAATTGTATTGGTAAAACTTCAATGTTTTTCCTCGAAAATAATGTACAATGTGTGGGTCGACTATCTGGACGATCACCTATTGTTCTAGTTCCGTTGAGTATCGATTTGCGAGACCGCGATAGTCTTAAATGTAAGAAAACCAAGAAATTCCAGATTTTCCAGAATTTAGTGGGACTCCATAATTGTTAGAGATTCTAATAGAATTCTGTGCAGCTGGTACCACAGCGTGCCGGTTAGTCGTGAGGACAACTGTCTGTCGTTTCGGCAGTTAATTATCTCATATGAAGAAACGACAACGTGTTTTGTATCCAAAACCAGGAAATTAGTGGGTTTTGTAGTTTTCTTCCAGACTTGCTTTTACTGTCAAAACTCAGTATTTCTTCCCGAAAATTTTACAGCGGGTATTGGACTGTCCCAAGTTCGGTCACCTGAAGTTTCGTCAAAATCGGATGTCATGAAGTAGGACTACGGAGGCCGTATACGCGAGAGAATGCGAAAAAATAGTCAAACGGTCAAACCGTTGACTTGGTCAATGGGACCATTTATAATCATATGCATGGCACATGACCTTGATCTATAAAATGGGGGCCAGCCCCCCTCATTTCTCACGGTTTACAAACAGGGGGCGGTTCTGCCACAGAATTTTTAGAGAGAGAAAGGAGGAGAGAGAAAGGAAGAGAAAGGAAAAGGGAGGTCCCCTTAGGGTTTTTTGACGTTCCTGACGCGTTGGCGATATCCATTTCTTTTTCCGACGCCTCGATTTACATGTAGAGAGAGAAAGAGAGAAAGTTAGAGAGAGAAAGTGGGAGTTAGAGAGAGAGTCTACCTTGGGGTTTTTCAGTGTTCCGGACGTAACTGTGTCGTCCGTTTACCTCTCCGAAGCTCAAAAAACATGTAGTGGGTAAAATCCCTCTCCCTCTGTTCTCTTTTCCCTTATTTATGTTATATTTTTATGTGAAATGACGTGTTTAATTTATGGCGTGAATAGAAAAGGGTTGGAGACCACTATGTGATGTGTGGAAGGGTTAGATGTGCATGAAAAATGAGTAGAGGGGTGTAGCCCTCGGTCTCGGGTGTCAAAACCCCGGATTTAGGCTCAGTGTGAATGGCGTAGATGGAAAAAGGGTCGGAGACCCCTATGTGATGTTGTGATTTTATGTGGACCTTCGGGGAGTCCAGATCGGGTCCCGGATAAATTGTATCGCCACTCTAGGGTGACGAAAAGTTGTTTTGCAAGTTGTATAAGGTTATGGACACATCCAGTAGCCTAGAAACGTTCCCTAACGGGACGGTGTGTTATCGGATTTGGTTCACGAGCGTGAGACCTAAGTATTTCAGTTAATTAAGCGAGACTTGGGTTAACTGGAGTTAACCTGTGGTTGGAAAACCTAACCAGGGTTAAAAGTATAGTCCGTGGTTCCTTTTTGACTAAGACGGTGTCCAGTAAGGCCCGGGATTCCTCCGTGACTGATAGTCGGGAGATGTCGATCTGTTTGTCTAGGTCGTCCGTGGTGCCTCTTGGACTAGGTCAGGAGTGGCGGTGTCCTGCATGGCCCGTGGTTCCTTCGTGACTGATAGTCAGGACATGTCGGAGTCCTAGGGAGTTTAAAATGGTTGAACATCAGATAGTGTATAATCCGGGGTTCCTCTCTGGGTGGGTCAGAAGATGTCGGCACCGTGTCTATAGGGGTCCCTTCTTGGTGGAACGTCAGGAGATGACATTGGTAAAGATGTCGGGGTTCCTCCGTAAACTAGCCAGAAGATGACGGTAGGCAGGTTGGTCGGGGTTCCTTCTTGACTGATACCCAGGGCGATGGCGGCGAATACACGGTAGATGTTGCTAATCAGTTAAATGGAAAAATATGTCCTTATTGGGTGAATGCCCATGTTGTGTGTGTAAGCTTCGGATACGAAGTTATCTGAGTCGGTATACTTAGGGTTGATGTAATTGTCTGATTAGTGTACTCATGGTTCGGTTTGGAATCGTCGGAATCCAGGTAAGTTGGGTTATTATACCCAAGATTTGGTCGTATTCGGGTGAAAGCCGGAACAAGGTGTGTGAGTCTAAATGGCTCTATGTATGGTTATGATTTAGAGACTTTAAGCTGAACATTTGTGGGCTATGGCCAGTTAATAGAGTCTCAGGACTCGAAATGAAACATGATTGATGATTGAAATGATAACTTGGTAATATGAATACATTTATAACTAAACCCCATAATTGGAAAGTAATGTGAGGTCGGAAACCTCGGTTAGGGTGACGTAACCCTAAGTGACCCTGGGTCAAGGTTTATCATATACTGTTCTAGTTTACTGTAACATGCAAATTGAACTGTTTATTATATCATTATTGATGCGTGTTATTATATGGAAAATAGTTTAGAAGGACTGTGGTTTTATTGGGCTTCATAGCTCACTGACTTTTTATGTCAGCAAATCTCGGAGCTGCTGACCAGTAAGTGAAAAATCCAACTGGACATTTTGGAAGATTGTACAAACTGTACCCAGCGTGATAGAGGTGCCTACTTTTGTAAAACAAATTTGATGTAAATAATACAGGTAAGATACATTTTAAGGATCGTAAAGAGGTTGAAGAAGGGGATAAGAATAATAATGATCAAATCTGGGTGATTAAAAAAGTTGCCCCTATATCAGATTCCTTAAATATCAATTCAGAAAAATCTGGACAGGATCTTCAGATGAACTCTCATCGTGATTTGCTGGAAAAGAACAGTGGGGAAGACTTTACAGATTGCGCGACAGTAGTAGATTTAGCAAGAAAACAGTCTCAAGATCTAGGGGAGAAAGAAGTTTCTAATACTCCCTTGACAAAAGAAAGAAAGGAAAAGGAAAATAAGGAGACTTTCATTCCTATTTCTCAAGTTTCTAAAGATGCTATAGAGGAAGCTGCTGATCCCGATAACAACCATACTAAGCAATGGGTTATACAGGCTTTTAGTGTGGCGAATCCAAGCTCTAAGGAATCACCTATTCAGATCAAGAACTCTGAAGAATTCTCTGACTTTAACACGGCTCAGGTAATGGAAAACATAGCTGCTAATGATTTTTCTTTTTTGACAGAAAACAGCGGTGAGAATCGGGCGGCTTTGATCATTGAATCAACCTCTCAACCAGTGTTGGAAGAATCTAATAGAGAGAAATAGGCGGCTTTGATCAATGAAACACCATCTCAGCAATCGTTGGAAGTTCATGGGATTAGAGCTAATCCAATCCTCAACCAAATAAGGGAGCTGTCTTTCACATTATCAGTTCATGAAGAGAGTGATGATCATTCAAAAAACGATCTGGAATTCAATGTTGGGGAGAAAGGTATGGCTAGAAACTCGAATTTAAAAACTCACAATATAAATGATGTTGTTGGTAGAGTTGCAGGTTTGGATCTTCCTAATCTTTTTTCAGATTCTCAAATAGAAAATTCTGCTCACCCTTTTCTAACTAATCATAGGATATCTGACAAGATTTGTTATGATCAAACTATTGATATTGGTGACCTAGATTCCAGTTCTGATGAAGAAACTAATATTGTTCAATTGGAAGATAAGAATAACATACAGAAAAGCTCATGCACTAATCAACCGATAATTGAATTACATAGAACTGAAAATTCTTTAAATTCTCTGACTTCTTTATCTGATTTTGATTTTACTAGATTTAGTTTTAATAATACCAATAAGCTTAATCATAATTTTCATAATTCTAACTTCTAAGCATTATCATATGTGGAAAGAGTTGATTTCAACTTTAGAGGGTTCTTCTAACTTTGAAAAAAAGTTAAACTTGGGCAATGTTTTATGGGAGACTTCTCAAACTTGGGAATATCATAGTAATTTTGAGCCTTGTTTGCTTAATGATATTGAATTATTTAAGGAAGAAGCGAAAAAGTTTTCCCTAAGATTACTAAAGTCTGACATTTTAAAGAATTTTCCTTTTAAGGACTTGAAGATTAAGACAAAAAAAGCCAAACCAGTGATTTCGACTGATAGAATGACTCGATCTAGAACTGCGGTTCGTGCATTGGTTTCGGATTCTACTAAAGTTATCAATGAATAATTTTCTCTTATGGAATATTCGTGGTATTGGTAACTTAGCATCTAAGTCTAGATTGAAACAGATTATCTCTTCTAACCATATCGATTTTGCTGCTATTATGGAACCTAAAAAGAACTATGATACTTTGCATGATATTTGTTCCTTTATAGGTATGGATAATCATTTGGACTCTCATCTTTCTCACCCTAAGATTTGGCTTTTTTGGAGGAGTCAAATTCAAGTTTCCTTTGTCTCCTCTACTGATCAAGTGATTGTTGTTGATGTCTATAATATTGCTACTTCTACTAGATGTGCCTTTATTTATGCTAAATGCACTGGTAGGGAGCGTCTTTCTTTATGGTCAGACCTTAGTAATTGCTTCTCCTCTTATGCAGGCCCCTTCTTTATTGGAGGTGATTT
The DNA here is from genome assembly GCA_015143295.1 of Tetracentron sinense. NCBI lineage: Eukaryota > Viridiplantae > Streptophyta > Magnoliopsida > Trochodendrales > Trochodendraceae > Tetracentron > Tetracentron sinense. The sequence continues at coordinate 27,018,005 of CM026571.1, forward strand.
TAATGTTATTGCTAGATCTGATGAAAAATTGGGAGGATGTTAATATTAATTCTCTTACTGACTTTAACAATATGATTAATAATTTGGGGTTGATGGATGCAGGGTTTATTGGTAATAAATTCACTTTGTGTAATAACTAAGAGGGTTTGAATCGTATCTATGCTCGTTTAGATCGTATTCTTTTAAATGCTGCTTGGAGAATAACTTTTTCTCATACTTCTGTTTCTCATCTTACTAGATTAGCCTCGAATCACTCTCCCATTTTTTTTTCTTTTGGTCAAGATAATTCTAGGATTCCTGTTCCTTTCAAATTTCAACAGATGTGGATTTCTCATGCTGATTTTCAAAAAACTGTTTCGGATGCTTGGGATAACCCTATCTATGCCAACCCTATGATGACATTCTTTTTAAAATTAAAAAGACTCAAAATAGCTTTAAAAAGTTGGAATAAGAATGTTTTTGATAATATTTTTTAGAAAATTAAAGATTTTGAACTTCGTATTAGTTCTCTCAAAGAAGACATTTAACATAACTGGGAAAAGAGTATTTCTCAACTTCAGATTTTGAAAGAAGATTTACAAGGTGTCCTTCAAGAAGAGATTTTTTGGCGCCAAAAATCTAGAATCAAATGGCTCAAAGAAGGGGACAATAATACTAAGTTTTTCATACGGTTACTCATTCTAGAAGGGGTAGGAATTTCATTCCTAGGATTAAAGACCTGCAAGGAAACTGGTTGAATAATAGAGAGGATATTGGTGCTGCAGCTGTTTCCTATTTTGAAATTTTATTATCCTCAACTAATGGCCAAATTGATCAAAATATTATTAACATCCCTTGCCTGGTTTCGGATGGCGATAATAATTCTATATCTATCTCTCCTTCCATGGATGAAATAAAGAAAGTGGTGTTTGATATGTCTGCTGATAGTGCCCCTGGCCCGGATGGTTTTTCGGGTCATTTTTATAGGTCTTGTTGGCATACTATTAAGGAAGATTTATTTAGTTTTATATCATATTTTTTTATTCATGCTATGATGCCTAAAGCTATTAATGCTACTGCAATTACGCTTATTCCCAAATGTAGTTCTCCTGCTTCCTTTTCTGATTTCAGACCTATAAGTCTCTGCAATTTTCTATATAAGATTATATCATGCTTACTGTCTAATCGGTTATGTTTTCTTCTTCCTAATATTATTTTTGATGAGCAGAGTGGTTTTGTTAAGGGAGAAATATTACTGATAATATAAGTTTAGCTCAAGAAATGGTGTAGGACATTGATAGATCAACTCCGGGAGGCAATATTATCTTTAAATTGGATATGTCGAAAGCTTATGACCGTATGAAATGAAATTTTATTTTAGCAGTTTTGCACAAGATGGGCTTCAAGAATGAAGTGCTCAGATTGATTAAAGGTTATCTTTACTCTCAATCCTTCTCTATTATTGTTAATGGTAGTTTTCAGGGTTATTTTCAGAGTTCGCGTGGACTTCGTCAAGGAGATCCCCTCTCCCCTGCTCTTTTTATCTTGGTTGAGGAAGTTCTTAGTAGGCGCTTGAAGTCTATATCTAAAAATCTTTCTCTGAACTACAAACTGGGGAGGTATGGTTTTCCGATATCCCATCTTTTTTTTGCTGATGATACGCTTATCTTTTGCAATGGTAGAAAGCAAAATGTTAAAAAAAAATTTGAATTCATTTCTACTTAAGAAATTTCTTCCGGTCAGCTGATTAATCGTGGTAAAAGTGTTTTTTATTGCTCTTCTAAACTTTCTAGATCTAGAAGTAATTCTATCTCCAATTGGGTTAACATCCAAAATAAAAACTTCCCTTTTACTTATTTGGATGTTCCTCTTTATAAAGGTCAATTAAAAAAGTCTTTTTTAATCCTTTAATTGATAAAATTTTTAAAAAGATTGAGGGGTGGAAAGGAAATTTTCTATCTGCTGGAGGTAGATTGATTCTCATTAAACATGTTCTCTCTTCTATTCCCACTCACCTCTTAGCTGGCCTTTACGTTCCCAAAGCTATCTCTGCCCTCATAGACAAATCTACGGCAAAAAAAATTTGGAATAATAGGGTTGGATCTAAAAAAAGGCATTGGATTAATTGGAATACTTGTGCCCTTCCCTTATTGGAAGGTGGTCTGGGAATTAGGAAAATACAGGATTTTTCTTCTGCATTTAGAATGAAGCAAGCTTGGATACTTTATCAATCTGAAAATCTTTGGTCTAAAATTTTCAAATCTAAGTTTCAATTTAACCATATTTGGTATGCTTCTTTTCGTCCTGGTGCTTCCAAAACTTGGATTCATATTACTCAAATGTGTAAGGATATAGTTTGCAAAACGTCGGCTTTAATTGGTAATGGTAATAGAATCAACTTTTGGCTTGATTGTTCGTTTGGAGATATCCCGCTGATTGTTCACTCTATTAATACTCCTACTATTTTCCCTCTTATCTCAGAAATGCTTGATATCAATGGTTTATGGGACTTCAGCCTTGTTAATTATCTTCCTGATTACCTCAAAAATGATATTAGAGATGCAGGCTTCTTTACTTCAAATGCAGAAGATGCTTTTATTTGGAAATTAAGCTCTAAAGGTATTTTCTCAGTTAAATCAGCTTGGGAATCTACTAGAAATTCCTCCACTCGGAAAGATTGGCCTAGGTTTGTTTGGAATAAGATCACCCCAACAAAAATCAGCATCTTTGGTTGGAAGGTTATGTATGGAGTTATTCCTATTGATTATTTGATTCAATTTGTTGGCATTCTCCTTGCCAGTTGTTGCTCTTGTTGTACTCAAGGTCATTCTGAAACCTTAACTCATCTTCTTCTTCTAAGTGACATTGCAGGTGCTGTTTGAAATTACTTTGGTAGACTTTGCTCTATTCTTCCTCAACGCAACGACAACATTCAATGTTTTCTTATGAGATGGTTTAGAGCTTCTAAGAGACGGCATAATGAGGTTTTTACTATCCTTCCTCTTATTTCTATTTGGGAGATATGGAAAGAACGTTGCTCTCGAAGATTCAACAATGTGCGCAAACCAAATGAAGTTATTATTGCCAAAATCCAGAAATGGATGTTTGATTTGGTTTCTCTTCCATCCAAAAAGTCTATTGACTTTTCAATTCTTCAAAATATGCCTCCTCCTATTCGAATAAGAACTTTTATCTCTCATATCAAGTGACTTAGACCTCCTCAAGGTGAAATTAAATTAAATGTGGATGGAGCTTCCAAAGGTAATCCTGGTTTAGCAGGAGGAGGTGGTATTATTAGAGATCATAATGGTGATATGATAGCTAGTTTTTATTCTTTTTATGCTACTTGCTCAAATTATGTTGCCGAGACTAGAGCACTTCTGGATGGGCTTTCTCTTTGTCATAGTCTGGGCTATCTTCAGGTAGAGATTGAATCTAATGCTAAATCCCTGGTAGAAGCATGAAAGGGTACTATTAGACATCCTTGGAATACTTGGTACTAGAATAAAAAGATTATTCAAGTGATAGATAGTAGTTCCTCTATCTCTCACATTTATAGGGAAGCTAATATGGTTGCTGACTTTCTTGCAAATTATGGATGTATCAATCAGCGATCAGGTTATATTTTTTATACTCAGGATGATCCTTCTAGACTCAGATCTCTTATCTTTCTTGATAAAGCAGGTTTGGGTAATATTAGACTGGTTAATGGTATTTGATTGTATTTTGTTTTCTTTTTTAGGGGTAAGGTTTTATGTCCCCCCCCCCCTTTTTTTTGTAGGGGTTATTGTCATCCCTGTGGGTTTTCTGTAGGGGTAAGGTTTTATGTCCCCCCCTTGGTCTTTGTAGGGGTAAGGTTTTATGTCCCCCCCATAATTTTATTTAATTAATAAACAAGTAGGGGTCCACCAAATCCCCCACTCCTCAGTGGATTTTCCAAAAAAAAATTAAAAATTAAAAATTAAAAAAAATAAATAATAATACATGTATTGTAGAACCCCGGATTTCAGGTGCACTGTTCATGTGAATAGTGTTAGTGTACAGTGTATGTAAAGGCCTAAGGCCCACTAGGTGTTCTTGATATTGGGGAAAGTGAAGTGAAGATTTTATATGTTTATGTTGAGTCTCAAAACAAGAGTATAATAATACTCAAGTATCTAGGGTATAAAATACCCTAAGTGTGAATGTAGAACCCGGGAACCCATTTCACAATGTTGTGAATTGTGCCATGGGCACAAGTCTTGTAAAGACCGAGGGTCATTTATGTAACTTGGTTTATAAGACATGATAAGAATAGCTTAAATTAGGTTAAGTGTTGTTGTTGGATGGTTGGGATAAAGAAATAAGAGTATAACATACTCTAAATGTCAAGAAAGAGGGATGTCTTTACATTCCCTCAACTTGTGGGAGCTCTAGTTTTTTCGTCACTTATCAGAATTGAGTAATTCTTGAATTGTTGGAAAGATATCAAAGCCCTCTTCGAGGTTCATGCTTTACGTTTTTTCAGATTTTGAGTGTAAGTTATGTCAATTGTGAGGTTTCTAAAAGGTGGTCTGCTGTCAAATCAGCAGTCATTTTGGACTAATCCACTTGTGGACCCATTTAGACCATTAAGAATTCATAATTAGGATTTTTGTATAACATGAAAGTTATTCCCCTTTGAATGACGAGTCCAACGCAAGTTGAATCGTCAAAATCCGATAAGTGAGTCAAAAGTTATGGTCAAAATACCGAGGCGGGAAAAACGGGAAACAGGGTGACCAAACCGATCGACCGAACATCTGACCGGTCGACCGGTCAACTGTTCATTTGTGCTATAGCCGACTTCCAGAGATCTTTTAAGGGTGATTTGGGGTTTTGGCAACCCCCAAACCCTTAAACCCATATTTCGTGCATGAGGGGTTTTGAAAGAGGAAGAAGAGAAGGTTGGGTTGTTCTTAGCTTGGGTTGGCTTGAGTTGTGAACCAAAGAGAAGATCATTTCTCTTTCAAGATGTCTTCCTCGGCATAGTCACAAAAATCGGCGATTTTTTGAAAAAATCGCGTTTAAAACGCGAATTATGAACCCAACGATTAAATCGCGTTTTATTGATTAAATCGGCGATTCGCGTTTAAATCGCGAAAAACGCGTTTAAATCGCGAAAAACGCGTTTAAAACGTTAACTGTTTTTTTTTAAAAGATTTTTAATAATCTTAGGGGCAAAAACGTAATTTGCCTTTATAAAAAAAAAAAACCTCGTTTTTGTTTTAGGTTACTCGATTCGGAAGAAAGAAGAAACAAAAGAGAAGGAGGAGGAGGAGAAGAAGAAGAAGAAGAAGAAGAAGAAGAAGAAGGGTTACCTACTTACCTCTCGCCTCTCGCCTCTCGCAGCTCTTGCCCTCTCGCCTCTCGCTGCAGCTCGCAGCCTCTCGCCTCAGCTCGCAGCCTCGCCTCAGCTCGCAGCAGCTCTCAGTCTCTCGCCTCAGCTCGCAGCCTCTTCTCTCTCATCTTCATCTCCCTCAGGAAGTGCTAGATCTCGCAGCTGAAGCCCTCCACCGCAGAGGAAAAGGTATTTCTCTCCATTTTGCTTTTCCTTCCTCCACCTCTTCCGGTTTCCATTTCCGTTTCCTCTTCTTGTTTTTCATTTATTTTTTTTCCAATTTCTCATGGAATGTAAGGTTTAATAAAAGATTAATCCACAATAATAGTCCCATTGTAGATTTGCTCCATTCTCTTTTACTATCTAATTAAATTTTGGGGGTTTTTTCTGTTCATCATAAGATATTAGAGTATATTTTATATGATGGTTGCCATTCATTGGTATAAATTGCAATACATGATAGGAGAGGGTTTTCTATCACAGTAAGTTGGGGCATGGGAAAAATATTATACGGAGATGTTCAAGTATCATATGATATTTTGTCTCAAAAATTTGGTACAGAAAAATGGAAACCCCAAAAATTTGGAAACATATATATATTTGGGTATTAGTATGCGTCAAAATTGCATGATAAAAAAATTGCTATATATATATACAAATACCTACACTGTCCTATAATAGAACTTCTTATTGTATTGTTTGGAATTGGTAGTTTTAATCTTTGTTAATTTATTGTATTTTTCTTCAATGTATATTACTTTTCGGTTGTAAAATTTCCAGTAAAAGGATTAAATGAGCCTCTTGGGTGTATTTGAAAATATGGTAGTTAGGCTATCCTTTACATTTCGTGCAACATAACACATATTGTTGCTAAAATTTCTGTTGTGCATCTTATTTGGTTGTATTTTAGAAGTATTTGCTGTACTTTGGATTTTATGAGTGTTCTATGGATATGGAATAACAGATTTTGGGTTATTTTGCGGGTTCAATTCTACTAATTGTTTATTTATTTTGGAAGGCCTAAATAATTTGGAACTAATTCAGAAATCAAATCATCTCATATTTATGTGTAGCTTCCTATATCTTGAATACCTTTTTTTTAATAGCTAATTTGTACTTTATTTTGGAAGAACTTATTTTGAATGACTGTATCACTGTATGTATGAATTATGATCATGCTTAATTACTTATATTGTGAATTATTTTGTGTTTTTTCTTTTCTTAAGGGACTAGGGTTTGAAATTTTGAATCAAAGTATTAAAGTTAACCATGCCAAGAGCTAGAGATCCTTTTTGGGAGTATTTAACTGAAGAAGAGGGGACAAAGATTCGATGTAATTTTTGTCAAGATGTGTTTGTGGGTGGAATTACCCGTATGAAGTTTCATTTTTCAAAGTTATTAGGAAGAGATGTGCGGCCTTGTCCTTCAGTGCCTGATTTTGTTAATGAAATGGCACTAGAGGTCGTACAAGAGATAGATTCGCGTAAAAAGGCAAAGATATTGCGAACATCTAATTCTCAAGTTGGTGGTGCTAGTGGAAGTTCTACGGGATCAACTGGGCATGCAAGCACAACTTGTGGTAGCCTAGGTCCTCAAGGAAAAGGAGGTCAGCCAAAGGTAATGCAACTCGTAAAGAAGAAAGAAAAAGAGCTTGCAGATCATTTGATGGCAAAGGCTTTGGTGGCGAATAATCTTCCGTTTCAATTGGCAAGGTCGCAAGAGTTTCAGGATGCCATCACAGCTGTTGCAAATCATGGCCCAGGTTATGTTCTCCCAAGTAGTGAAACCTTTAGGGTGAAGTTATTGGCAAACTTGAAAGAGGAAGCAGAAGAGTATGTTAAGATGATTAAAAAATCTTGGGAAACAACTGGGTGTACTATCATGTCTGATTCTTGGACTGATGGAAAGAAAAGGCCACATGTGAACTTGTTAGTGGCGTGTCCTAAAGGGACAATATTTTTAAAAAGTGAGTGTACAGTGGGGAAGAAGAAAGATGCGACATTCATTGCGAATTTCATCTCATCTGGGATCGAAGAAATTGGAGCAGAAAATATTGTCCAATTCATATCAGACAATGCTTCCAATTATAGTGCGGCTGGAATTATTATTGAAGATAGATATCCAAATATCTTCAAGACATCATGTGCAGCACACTGTTTGGATTTGATTTTGGAGAGCATAGATGAGCTTCCTCATGTGAAGCCAATTTTGGAAAATGCAAGACTTATTGTGAAGTTTTTGTACAAGTTTCAACATGTTCTTGATTTGATGAGATTACACACACAAAAGAGAGAACTAAAAAGGCCCGGTGCTACTAGATTTGCAACACAATTTCTGTGTTTGCAATCTATTCTTAAAGAGGAACAAGCTTTACGGTTTATGATTGCTTCAGCTGAATGGAGAGCTCTTCCTCAAAGCAAGACAGAGGAAGGAATAGAAGTTACAAATATAATACAAGGTAATATGTTTTGGGAGAAGGGCAGAGAGATAATCCATACAGTAGAGCCTCTTGTTAGGGTTCTACGAATGGTAGATGGTGATGGCTCTACTATGGGATATTTATATGAAAGCATGGATAGGGCAAAAGAGGCAATTAAAGAAGTATATAGAGACAACTCTGAGAAGTATATGCCTTTTTGGAAGATAATAGATGAAAGATGGAACAAGACATTGCACAGTCCCTTGCATGCAGCTGCCGCCTACTTGAATCCTTACTTGTTTTATAATAAACTTGTGAAGATGGATAAGAAAGTGAGGGTAAGCATTGAGATGATAATTAATAAGATGATCCCTAGTTTTGAGGAGAGAAAACAGTTTAACAAGGAGCTGAAAAGTTACCACCAACTAGATAATGACATCTTTACCACATGGGCAGTTGATTCCCTTTTGGATTCACATCCAAGTAAGTACATTACATTTATTTTCAATTTTGAAGTTTGATTAAGATTTTAAATTTTATAGTTAAAATTTTTTAATTATGTATTTGTATTGTAATTAGGGGTTTGGTGGGATATGTGCGGTAGTCCAATTCCGACCATTCAAAAGGTAGCAATCAAATTGCATAGTCAACCATGTAGTGCCTCGGGTTGTGAAAGAAATTGGAGTGCTTTTGAGGCCGCACACACGAAGAAGCGGAACAGATTAGAGCCAAATAAATTACATGATTTGGTGTTCGTTCGTATGAACTTGCATTTGATGAAGACAAGTGCAAGTAAAGAAAAGAAGGATTCAGAACCAATTAGTCTTGAGAAAATTTTACCATTCCCAGATATTCCTGAAGTTGAAGGGGATCATGACCTTGAAGATGGAGCATCATCTTCCAATGAAAGTTTAGAGAATGAAGAGAATGCAGGCTGTGCAGCTATTGATTATCTAGATTATGATGCAACTTTTTTGTGATTGATAAATTCAGTGACAAATGATTTTATTTTGTAGTAGGTTGAACTTCGTAATACTTTTTTGTTAATGGAATTGTAAGGATAAACAATCAGTCTTTTGTTTTTAATCTTAAGAAGTTGATGATGTCTTGGTAAATTTTGATGCTTTAATTGTTGGAATGAAGTGGATGTTTAAATGATATTATGAATATATTATTGTTGATAATATTAAGAGTTGATGATGACTTAGATATATTAATTAATATCATATTTATATTTTATATAATTATTAAAAAAAAATATTTCTCCGATTTTTTCCCGATTTTTTCCGAACTTGAACCCTACCGAATTATTCCCGAATCCGAATTTTTCCACGAATTTTTCCCGAATTTTACCGAATTTTTCCCGAATTTTCCGCATTTTTCCGAACTTGAACCCTACCGAATTATTCCCGAATCCCGACTTTGTGACTATGTTCCTCGGTGCATCCTCAAGTGAATTAGATCAAGGGATTGATCTAGGAGAGGTAGAACAATCTACTAACTAGCTATGTTATGATTCATTAATATGAACTATGGTTTAATGAATGATTGTTATGCAAGTTGAGTTGTTTCGGTCAATTTTTGTAATTCCTCTATTACATGTTAAAAGTAACTAATGAAAAGGAATACAAAGGGGATGGGTTTCGATGAAAAGAGTGTGAAGTCACTCTCATGAATGGGTTTTGTTATGACTCATGTTTATGTTATTGAAAGAATGAAAGGGAATAGAGAATTTCACTATACTTAATGATTCTCCCTTGCTTTTGCTCACAAATGATGTATATTACCACCATGCTTTTATAATGAATTTTGTATTAAGCATAAGTATTAAAAGGATGATTTTATCTTAAAGTAAGCTTAGAATTATGATTTTTACAAAATAGGCTAAATAGCCCATGTATACACTATGACAACTCTATGAATGAAATCCCATGATCCAAAATGTTTCACTACTCACTATGAATACTATGATGCTCACACTTACTCTCATTAATATGATTTCCATGTTTACAAGATTTCCAAGTTCACCATGATATTTACAAGTCCCGCATGATAGTTACAAGTCTTGCATGATATTTACAAGTCTCGCATGAGGTTCACAAGCCTTGCATGACGTTTACAAGTCTCGCATGATTCGATGATTTCTCACAAGAACAGAGTTTTATAAAGTTCATAAGCAAGGTGCTTGTAAAAGAAAGTTTCACAAGCTCACAAGTTCACAAGTAAGGATAAGGCCAAACTTTGGGTTGGTGTTCTAAGATCGTTTCAAAGCTCACAAGGAATCCCACTATTCATGGACTCACAAGTCATGTCTCACAAGTTCACAAGAAAATCATGCTCACTCAGATCTCGCATGCTCACTCAGATCTCGCATGCTCACAAGGAATCCCAACTATTGCAAGACAATTATGCTCACTCAGATCTTGCACGCTCACAAGGAATCCCAACAATTACAAGAATTCATAAGTTCTCATAAGATAAAGCTCATAAGGATCTCACAAGGCATCATGCATATCTCATAAGGATCAATGCTCATAAGGATCTCATAAGTCTAAGGTCTCATAAGTTCTCATAAGATATTTAGAATATGTTTTGTGAAAGTATGAACTTAAGGTATGATTTAAAATATGCTTTTCGAGATTATTCAATTGTTAGATTGTTTTAAACTTCTGTACTCTGATAATGCTTATATTCTGATGACCTGTACTCTGTATGACATGTTAATGTTTTATAACATTGTTAGTTAGTAGTTTGTAGACACTGAGTATTCCATGCTCAGCCGTACATTTTGTCGGCAGGTTTATTTAGCATTTGCAACCTAAAGCTGCAGGTTGAAAAAGAGTAAGTGGAAAATGATCCTGTTTGGGGTTATCATGTGAAGATAAGGGTTGTGACAGGCGACCCTATTATTACTGCTTTTGAGTGATGAGAGGGAGAGATATGTATATTTAACTAAGTGGGTATGTCCACTGTGATTTGCCGCACTTGTATGCACTTGGAATACATTTAAGTGATTAAGAAATTTTCAGGTTCACCTTTTAGCATGTCTTGTATGCTCTTACAGGATGGTATGTATGCCTTATGTGTCATGACGGGATGGTATGACACAGCGGTCTCGAGCCAAAAGTCTCCTAACTCCTAGGGGGGATTTTGGGTTGTGACATGTATATGGTTTGTATGATGGCTATTGTGATGACATGTGTTATTTGCCTTTTGAAAGTATCTGATAAATGTTTAAATTTCCTGTATTTTCGCGGGTAAAGTCTTCCGCTTGTGTGATTTGACGAATGGGCGCGCGTCTCGGAACTTGATTCCCTAGGCACGGGCTCAGGGCGTCACAGTTCCACCACGAAGGAACCCCGATAGACACGGCACCTGCATCTTCTGACCTAACCAGAGAGGAACCCCGGTCTATACAAATATTCGATGTTTAGTCACTTGAGACGTCAATAGGACTTCGACATCTCCCGACTATCAGCCACGGAGGAACCCCGGCGACACTGCCTCTCTTGACCTAGTCAAAGAGAAACCACGGTCCCACTTAACATTGGTTATGTTTTCTAACAATAGGACAACCCCTAGTTATTTCAAGTCTTGCTTGAATAATCAGGCAGTTGGGCCTCGCGCCCGTGGACCAAGTCTTGGGGAATGAACCCAGACCAGTGGACCCTTTCATTGCTTAACAAGTGTCCAAATAATCATCACATCATAGACACACGTCATTCCAAGTCAACAAATCGCTTACCAATTGATCACCCGATCAGTCACCGAGAATAAATTCTGAGCTATTCGACCTGAAACCGAGGGCTACGCCCCTCTGCTCAATTCACACACCTCCCATTCATCAATTACACATCACAACGGGTCTCCGACCCTTTTATCCACATACAATCACATACAACCAATTTCAACACACCATGATAAGCATGTCATCTAACAACTTGTAGCACCCCGGAACTTTATTTGACTAATAAATAGTGTAATCGAGGCCAATTGGCAATCCTCGGGATTAAAAGTGGCGTTTGAGATGGCTTGGAAGGTTAATCACCCAAGGGCAGCATGAGGTAAGGGGTTTAGGACCCTATAGGTTGTGAAAATGAGGTTGGAAACACCCCTATGGATTTGCAGGGGCAAAAACAACAAAATCTGGGATGTGCGATCGATCGCAGGTTTGGTACGATCGATCGCATGTAGGCGAAATAGGTCCCAAGGTCTCTGGACCATATGCGATAGATGGGGATCCCTGTGTGACAGATCGCAGTGATCGATCGCAAATATGTGCGATCGATCCCATACAGAGGAAAAACAGACAATAGTGTTCGGGTTCATGTGCGATGGATCGCATCCATGTGCGATCGATCGTAGACAAGTGTGCGATCGATCGCACGCGGTAACTGGTACTGGATTTGGGGGTTTTAAACCTTATTTCGTTTAGGGATCTCATTTTTGGGATTCCTAAACCTAGAGGAGAGAAAGGAGGGGAGAAAGAGGAGAAGGGAGATTAAAGGAGAATTCAAAGAGGGCTTTGGGAGATCAAGGGATCGAGCTTGAGGATTTCAAGCTAGGATCTTCCCCAAATCAAGGATTCAACCCAAGATCAAACTTGATCTTCAAGGTTAGTACACTCTACTAACTCTTCTAGCAATAATCTGGGTTTTTCTTTTGAAAATCATGATTTAACCTTGTATTTCCTTCCTTTGAAACATACCATATATCCTAAACCTAAAACAAGATAAATGTGGATGAATGGTGGGAGGTGTGAATGGATGAAATGGTGTTGAGGTGATTGGATGTCGTGTCAGTTGATGAATGTGTGTTGGAAAATTGAGGATGGATATTTCAAACATAATGAATACACGTGGTGTGGTGTGATGAAACATATGCATTAAGAAATTGAAATGAAACGGCTATTAATGTGATGTTTGCCAAGTGTTTGATAAAATGCTTAAATGATGATTTGAACGAATGAGCTTGAATTATGGAAGCATGAATTGAGTTATTATTGTTAAATGCCAGCCTTGATCAAATGCCCTGCGTGCTATCTACATTCCCGTAGGCCTATATTAGAAATGGAAATGCTATACTTATGTGATCCCCTCATCCAAGCATGTTATCATGATTGTCACCATTGGCACGCACACGAGCATGCATATTTTCATGAACTGAGTTTTCAAGAGCATATGCATATAATAAATCAACAAGAAAACATTGCATGTCAAGGAGGTTAGTAGCCCAGGGATGTACGGGTACTAGCCTCTGGCTCACAAGAAACCAAAAATTCACTACATGTCGAGGAGGTTGGTAGCCTAGGGATGTACGGGTACTAGCCTCTGGCTCACAAGAAAACTAAACAAGTAACTAAAACAACTATATGTCAAGGAGGTTGGTAGCCTAGGGATGTGCGGGTACTAGCCTCTGGCTCACAAGAAAACAATATGTCAAGGAGGTTGGTAGCCCAGGGAGGTTCAGGTGCTAGCCTCTGGCTCACAAGTATACAAGATGAGACAAGACACGCATGCATGAATTTCACAAGCAATCCCGAGACATGAAACGAGCTTTCCAAGCATGAGTTTTATCGGAGTTTTCGCATTCATGCACGCATGTCAAGATAATGATATTGTTTCATGTTCAATACGGTTTATCTCATGATACTACTGTTGCTTGAATTGATACCTTGTATTGTGTTCATCCTTGTCGTGCTTTTATTATTGCTATGGTTAGCTAGTAGTTTGTACTCACTGAGTATTCCATGCTCAGCCGTACCTTTATGTCGGCAGGTACCGAGGAAGCCCTCGACCCGGAGCCTTGGGTTGAGGAAGAGTACGTAGAGGAGAGAGCCGTCTATCCCGTTACAGTCTCAAGCGGATAGAGACCTTAACGTGTGGCCGTACCTTGACTATTGTTGAGGGGAGAGTACGAGCGGGTCCTTTTGTGTATTTTGACATTTTGATAGGTGGGCCTGTCCACCTTAGACTTAGATATGTTTTGTGCATACGTTAACTTGGAATACTATTTTGGAATTTTAGATGAAAAGAAAAAGTTAGTTTACGCTTCTGCATGCATGTTTAGCTTCCGCGCTCTGATCATTGTTAGTATTGTATTATGTTAGCCTTGTTTACTTCAGGATGGTTTGGCAAGTACGATTAGTCACGCCTAAAGTATCCCTTAACTAGTATTGAAGATCCAACCATCAAATTGATCTAATATTTGGATATGATTCACAAACAAGGTTGATAGTAGTGTGATATAAATTTCAGGCTAATCAGAATCTTGGAGGTGCCTATATCATCATCAAAACATTACATTTTTCATCAAATAGTATCAGGATACGGTTGAATCAAAAAATGATATATCATGATCTAACCGTCAAAAAGATCTGAAATTTGGATATGATTGAGAAATAAGGGTGATTGTATTGTGATAAAAATCTGAGACAAATCTGAGATCGATAAGTTCCTCTGCAATTATCAAAACCCTACTGTATGACCTATAAATAGTATGCTAGGGTTTAATCCAAAAATTCGTATCATAAGATCTAACTATCAGAAAGATCTAAAATTTGGATATGATTGAAAAATCAAGGTGATTGTATTGTGAAATATGAGGCTAGTCTGAGACCGGGAAAGGTCAATGTTATCATCAAAATTCTACTATATTACCTATAAACAACATGCTATGGTTTATTATAAAAATCCGTATCACAAGATCTAAGCATCAGATATGTCTGAAATTTTGATATGATTTAACAATTGGGATGATCGTATTATGGTAAAAATTTGAGTCTGATCTGAGATCGAGAAGTTCCTCTGTCATCAAGAACATTCCATAACAATTAGTAGAAGAGAAGATAGAGAAGAGGAATAGTGATTTTACCTCTAATATAAAAAAGTAGACTTTGGATAGTAAAAAGAACGTCGTAAACATGATCAGGACGTTGAAAAACCCCTGGGTAGATTGTCACTCTCGCTAATTCCCACTCTCGTTGGAAATTAATGTTTGGGAGGAAGAGCTATGCGAGAACTGCCAGATGTGGCCGGAGTCGATGGAAATCAGGTATTGCCGGAGTTGGGTTGTAGCAAAAGGAGAAGCATCGGAGAAGGCAAAGTCCCCGGAGAAGGAAAAGACACGTGTTCTGTCTGGATTGGAAACTCGTACCAAAGCCCAAATCTCAAATTCAAATTCAAAAGTGGAGCGTGCGAGATCTGTACACAACAGTGGGACGTACAGCAATACTAGGCAGACGGTCAGAGAAACATCACCAAACCTACCCAGGCGCAGGGATTCTCAACTGACTTCGGCAGTAATCACAATCAGGAATAAGAAGAAGCAAAAGAGAAAAAAGAAAAATCAAAATAAATTGCGTAACTTCAGACGCATGCGTATGCGTTGGCAGCGTAGGGAGCCTACTCATCGAGGGAGTAGCTCAGATGACCTTGATGGGGTTAGGAAGGAGCCTAGGTCTTCTGAAGTTCGGGATTTTGAGGAAGACAATCCTGTGTATCTCACTCCCGATCACGTGCTAACTCTTAAAGGATGTTGTGATGGGCCTGTAGTATTTGGGCCCAATCCAATGGGCCAGAAAGATAAGGAGTGGCAGGCGGGCTTAGAGATGGTAGCAGCTAATGGGCCATTAATCGGGTTAACCCCTCAGCCCAGTGCAAGCAGTCTGGAATCGGGCTCGTCTGATGACCCATTCGGGTTATACCCACTTATTAATAATACTCACCTGCATCGTTCTAACCACGCTATAAGCTCGGCAAATTTGGGGGAAAACATAGAAATGCAGGAGTCGATGGAGGATGGAGTTCCGGCGATGTCACCATTATTCCGGCAGGTCCAAGCTATCATCCAAAGACATCGGGACTCTAATCCTTCTTCCGCCATCTCTAAGAGTCTGGAGTGTGAGAAGACCAAGCTCAGGCAAGATAAGTTGCTTCTCCAGCAGCTTGATCGAGCCACGATCTTGCATGAAGGCAGGGAGCAAGAGGAAGAATCTCGCAGTTCTAGACCAGATTTTGGGGAAATTGGAGATCAGGCACATGATTCATCCATGACTTCCGATTTCAATGTGGCCGAAAGTTCGGTTGTGGCTAAGGTGTCAGATGGAATTGTGATGAGAGATGGTGAATCAGGCGAGTCTTTGTCTACAGAGGAGGGGATACATTCAAATGGCAAAATACCTAATTCAACAACAGATGATAAGGACTCAAAAATGGGGGAGATGAAAGACAAGGCCTCCGATATTCTGAATAGGAGCGGCCAGCAATCAGATGTCAATGTTCAGGGGATTCAGCAAACTTATCCGAAGGGGCTCGAAAGCGTGAGCAGCCACCAGATAGCCCAACAGCATGAGGAATTTAACATCCTCAATCCTCTCAAGGGTAGACTGTGGGGCATCAACGAAGAAGACCCAGAGGTTGAACAACCAAAGACGATCTCAGGTTTAATCAATTCAGCGGTGGAGAGTCTCGACTCAAAGGCAGGACCAGTCACGGATTGGACAGCAAGATCGCGGGAGCCAGTGGACAAGATAGGCGTTTCAGGTTTTGGAGGTTATCATGCTGTAAAAAGGGGGAGTATTGGGTCAGTTCTTATTTCGGCGACGAATGAGGCTAAGTCAGGGGACAACGAGTATGTCAGTCCTGTAGTTACTACTGATCCATCTCTCGCAAACCTCATTTCAACTCGTTTTGAGGAAGTAACGCCGGGAAGCGGACAAAAGAAACAGGACCATCTCCATTTGGAAGAGAAAGAACCTGACAAAAGTTCACACTCATCTCGAGGCAAGGCACTTCAAGAGATCGGAGTTACACCGCCTTTTCTTTTGGGAGGTATGCCTAAACCCTCTTCTCTCTGTATCCATCCATCCCGCTCGAGGGCGGGTCACGGATGGATAGGGAGAGCTCATTATGTTCCATTGGTGAGTATTCTAATTCAATCTTGACAATTCATGGAGACACAATACCTCAGTTGCATGTCGAAACCAGTGTTGGAGTTGGGTCTAGATTGTGTTCGGTAACTAGAGATCTCACAGAAATTCCACAAAGGCTCGAGTCATTGCTTGCAAACTCAAATTCCCAATCAGGGCCTGAGAACCAAGGGTGCAGCCCCCCGGCTGCAAATAGTTGGGCGTCAAGGGAGGGGTCCGAGGGTAGTCCGGATCAGTTGGAAACCTTGGGGAAATTCCTAGGACTCTCCTTTGTGGGTCATGAAAAGGAAGCCAGAGCTTTATTTTCTAGGCTCCAACAAGATAGACCTGAGGAAATAGGGGCATCCGGTCGGAAGCCTAGCATAATCCAGGGAGGGAAATCAGGTAAAGAGCTGAGGAATTTGGAGTGTGGTATTAACTATGAGAGGTTAGGGTCCAGGAGCGTCTCGTGCAGTCCAGGAATAGGCAAGGGTTGGAGAGTTCGTAGATGACAGGTTTTCCCATTATATCATGGAACATCCGGGGGTTGGGGTCAGTGGAAAAACGTATGGCTGTGAAACGTCTAGTTAAATCTAGGAGGCCAGTTTTATTATGTATTCAGGAGACCAAACTAGAATCAGTCCAGGATCAAATCGTTAGAGAGTTGTGGGACATTTCAAAACCCCAGTGGATGGCCATTCCATCATTGGGTGCATCAGGAGGCATTCTCTTGATTTGGGACAAGGACATTCTAGAAGTGAGAGAATCAGAACTAGGGGCATATTCGATCTCCATTCTTTGTCATCGGGTTGAGGAAGAGTTTTCATGGGTCTTCTCCGGGGTCTATGGCCCAAGCGGTGGGTCAGATGACTCTGCTCTCTGGAGTGAGTTGGAGGATGTAAGTGTTAGATGGGGGAATCCTTGGTGTTTGGGTGGTGATTTTAATAGCATTCGATTTTCAGAAGAGAGGAAAGGTGGATGTGTGATAAATGCAAAAATGAGGAGATTTGGAGAGTTCATCAGGTGTCATGAGTTGATCGAACCTCCATCAAAAGGCCAACTCTTTACGTGGGCACACTCAGATTCCAGCTTTCTAGCGAGTCGTCTCGATAGATTCCTTTGCACCCCGGAGTGGGAAAGTCATTTTCCAAACCTTATTCAAACAACTTTGCCTCGTCCAATATCAGATCATGTTCCTATCTCTTTGGAGTCGGGTCAATTCAAAGGGGGTCCTACGCCATTCCGGTTCGAAAATATGTGACTTCTAGATGAAAGGTTTAAGGGGGTGGTGGCCGAGACATGGAATGCCAGAGAGGGGCAGGGTCTAGCGAGCACACGATTTGCTCTCAAACTTAAAGCTCTTAAGGTTCGACTCAAAGTTTGGAATAGAGATGTGTTTGGTAATATCCAAGCACGATTATCAGGCCTTTTGAAGGAAATAGGTGATCTGGATTTGGTGGAGGAATCGAGACAACTCACTCATGTTGAGCTTCGAGCAAAGGAAGCAATGAAGTTGGAATATTTATCCACAGCTAGGATGGAAGAGATCAGTTGGAAACAGAAAGCTAGGGTTCGCTGGCTTAAGGAGGGGGATCGAAACACCAAATTTTTTCATAGGATGGCCAACTTTCATCGTAAGAACAATTTCATTTCCAGAATAAAGATTCATGGGGAGTGGCAGGAAGGGGGAGTAGAGATTGCGGAAAACATTGTTTCATTCTACCAAGATTTGTACACGGAGAGGGAAAGGTGGCGGCCACAGTTAGATGGACTCTCTTTTGAGTGCCTGCCGGAGAATCAGAAGGAATCTTTGGAGGCTAGCTTCTCGGAGGAGGAGGTCTTGGGAGCCCTTCAAGACATGGCCATGGATAAGGCTCCTAGCCCGGATGGTTTTTCCATTGAATTCTATCGCTCCTGTTGGGACATTGTTGGTAAGGATTTCATGGCGGTAATGAGGGAATTGCACGAGCTAGGACGTTTTGATAGAGTGATCAACAACACTTTTATTGTATTGATTCCAAAACATAAAGGGGCAATGGATATCAAAGATTACCGGCCAATTAGCCTAGTGCATAGTGTTTACAAAATACTGTCCAAAGTGCTAGCAAGTCGGCTTAGGAGAGTGTTGGGCAATATCATATCTCCGCATCAAGGGGCATTCGTGGGTGGCAGGCAGATCCTCGATGGTATTTTGATTGCTAACGAATGCATTGATGAGAGGATTAGATCATCGGTCTCGGGTCTTCTATGTAAAGTGGATATGGAGAAAGCTTACGACCACGTTAGTTGGACGTTTTTGGAGTATGTTATGCATCGAATGGGTTTTGGTCCTAAGTGGTGTCATTGGATGAAGTTGTGTATATCCTCTGTGTCTTTCTCCATTCTGATCAATGGTAGTCCAGCAGGCTACTTTCAAAGTTCTAGGGGTTTAAGGCAAGGAGATCCACTGTCCCCGTTCTTATTCATCATTGTATCCGAAGCTTTGAGTAGAATGTTAGCCCGTGCTGATGGGCCGATTTTCGAAGGTTTTTCCGTAGGTCGAGATAGATTGCGTATTTCGCATCTCCAGTTCGCAGATGATACTCTTATTTTCTGCAGAGCAACTCGTCAGGATCTAGTCTCACTTAGGTGCCTTCTTTACTGCTTTGAGGCCGTGTCAGGGTTGAGGGTCAACATGTCCAAGTCCGAAATTATAGGGGTAGGACAGGTATAGGATATGGTCGGTCTAGCGGCTTGTTTGGGTTGTCGGGCAGGAACACTTCCATCGACATATTTAGGTATGCCCCTTGGAGCTAGTTTTAAAGCTAAAACAGTGTGGACTCCGGTCCTGGAAAGACTCGCAAAACGCTTGTCCGGGTGGCAATCATCCTATTTATCAAAAGGGGGAAAGTTAACTCTGATCCAAAGCACATTGAGCAGTTTGCCTACATATTTCATGTCCACCTTTGTCCTACCTCGATCGATAGCTTCCACTCTTGAACGTATGCAGAGGGAATTCCTTTGGCATGAGAAAGGAGGGCAGTTCAAATACCATCTAGTTGATTGGGCCAGTATTTGTCGCCCCAAGCGTGAGGGTGGTCTAAATCTGAAACCTCTGTCATTAGTAAACAAGGCCCTTCTGGGGAAATGAATTTGGAGATTTGGGGAGGAAAGAGAGAGTCTTTGGCGTTCCGTGATTGTAGCCAAATATGGGGCTCACTCGTGCTGGGTCCCAAAGGAAGTTAGGAGAGCCCATGGGGTGGGTTTGTGGAAAGGCATCATGTCAGTTGTCCGTTTTGTCGTCCCATTTTTTGAGTTTAGAGTTGGGAGGGGAACCGAGGTCAGGTTTTGGAAGGATGTGTGGTGTGGTACCACGAAATTGCAGGATGATTTTGCTTTTATTTTCCGCATAGCTACAGATAGGGATGCGTCAGTCGGAGAGTACATTGCTAGGGATGGTGGTGTCCTAGACTGAGGAGAGGGCTAAACGATTGGGAGGTTATCGAGT
Source organism: Tetracentron sinense (assembly GCA_015143295.1). NCBI lineage: Eukaryota > Viridiplantae > Streptophyta > Magnoliopsida > Trochodendrales > Trochodendraceae > Tetracentron > Tetracentron sinense. Next base: position 27,038,157 of record CM026571.1, read on the forward strand.
TGAGTAGCTTGTTAGAGCGGCTGGAGTCTCATCCGTTGGTTTACTAGGGGCAAGATTGTAGAATTTGGTCTAAAGGCAACAAGGGCCGTTTTTCTGTGAGATCTCTAGTTCAGTCACTTAGGCCTAACTCATCCGCCTGTTTTCCTCATAGGACTGTGTAGAATCCAGGAATTCCATCAAAAGTATCTTTCTTTCTATGGAATGCGACTTTGAATAAAATCCTCACTAATGATCATTTGAAATCTAGAGGGTGGAGGATGGCTAATCGCTGTTTTTTGTGCCTCCAAGCGGAAGAGACGGTAGATCATCTTTTCTTGCATTGTGCTGTAGCACGTGAACTTTGGAGTTTCTTTCTCTCCCGTATGGGTGTGGCTTGGGTCTTTCCCTCTTCCCTTCAAAACTTCTTATCCTGTTGGGATGTGGTAAGTGAGTAGTTCTAGGAGGGCTATATGGATGGTCTTGCCGGGTGCTCTAGCCTGGTCCTTATGGAAGGAGAGGAACAAGAGAGTTTTCGAGAACTCTTCCTCCTCCATCCAATGCTTATGCTATCGGTCGCGGTCGATAATTCGGGCTTGGTGTAATGGTAGACAGGCGGGGGTCGATTTGGATATTTTGTCAGGATGATGACTGTCTAGGCTTGCATGGCAGAGCTTAGGGGTTTCATGGGGTTTCTGTCTTTTTTCAGTTTTAGCGTATTGGTTTACGATCTCGTGAGCTATGCGTTTCTGTGTTCTATGTATCTTTATTTCGTTTTGATTTATATATATTCTTGCATTATCAATCAAAAAAAAATTCTTAAAACAACAGAAGAGAATGTTTTCTCTTCTCTTATATACTAGCTTACAAATACAAGACACTTGTCTTGTGAGAAAGTGGTAAGTGTAATGGGAAGCTCTTGCATCGACACTTGTCATATGCAAATGTTGACTTGTTGACTCGACTTCCACGGCTTTTCCATGCATACGGTCCTGTAACTTTGCGAGACGATGTGTGATAGTGCCGATATCACAGGTGACTATACTAGGGGCAGTCCGACACCTGTTGTGCGAGTTTCGAGGAAAAATATTGAGTTTTGACAGTAAAAGGTAAGTCCAGAAGAAAACTAGAAAACCCACAAATTTCCTGGTTTTGGGCACTAAATACATCGTGGTTTCGCAATTTGAGTTACTATGAAGCCGAGACGACAGGCAGTCGTCCAGACGGCCGACCGACATGTTGTGTGTGAGTTTCGAAGATGGCGGCAAATTATATATATCCAGTCCCACACAAATACCCTAATGTTTGCAATATTTATCCAACACTGGTCTAATGTACATTAATTTTAGCTAAATTCATCCCAAATAAGGACCAATAAACCGTAAATTTTATTATATTAACATTCCAGGTCGTTACAATCTCTCCTCCTTACAAACATTTCGCCCTTGAAATTTACATAACACCCGAGTCTTCAAACAATGGAGGATGACTGCTTCTGATAGCATCCTCGAGTTCCCATGTGGCTTCCTCCATGCCGTGATGTTACCACAAAACCTTGACCAATTTGATCGACTTGTTCCGCAACACCTGCTTCTTGCGGTCCAAAATTTTCACTTGGTTCTCCTCAAAGGTTAAGTCTTCTCTTCCTTGAATTGGTTCATACCGTATCACATGCGAAGGGTTAGGTACATATTTCTTTAGCATGGATATGTGAAACACATTGTGAACCTTCTCTAATTCTGGTGGTAACGCCAAACGATAGGCTACGCCTCCAACTCTAGCCAAAATCTCAAAAGGTCCAATGAATCGCGAGCTTAGTTTTCCCTGCTTCCCGAACCGTATAACACCTTTTGATGGAGAGATCTTCAAGAAGACATGGTCGCCGACTCGAAACTCTAAGTCCTAACGCTTTCCATCTGCATAGCTTTTCTGTCGGCTCTGTGTAGAAAATAATCTCGATCGAATCAACTCAATCTTCTTTGTCATTTCTTGCACCAACTCAAGTCCCAGTAGTTTATATTCTCCTACTTTAGTCCAACATACTGGTGACCAATAGCTCCGACCATGTAAGGCCTCGTAAGGAGCCATTTGTATACTTGCCTAATAACTGTTATTATACGCGACCTCGATCAATGGCAAGTGATCGTCCTAGTTACCCCAAAAGTTCAGACTGCAAGTGCGCATCATATCCTCTATAGTTTGTATTGTGCGCTCGGACTGTCCATTGGTCTACGGATGATAAACTGTACTCATGTGTAGCTACGTTCCCAAAGCCTCTTGCAAACTTCGCCAAAACTGGGATGTGAATCGCGGATCACGATCTGACACAATAGACACTGGTACACCGTGCAACTTAACAATTTCTCTGATGTACAACTTTGATAGATTCTCCAAGGTGATGGAATCTTTAATAGCGAGGAAGTGGGCCAACTTTGTCAATCCATTAACTATCACCCAAACAGTGTCGTGTCCACTCCTTGTTTTAGGTGCCCCCACAAAATTCATCGTAATATGTTCCCATTTCCACTCGGGAATAGACAATGAATTCAGCAACCCAGGTGGTTTCTGATGTTCTGCCTTGACCTGTTGGTAGACTAAGCATCGAGATACATACTCTGCAATCTCCCTTTTAATGTCATTCTACCAGTAGTTATTCTTCACATCATGGTACATCTTCGTGCTTCCAGGGTGTACTGCAAAACGAGATCGATATGCCTTATTGAGCAGTTCCTTCTTTAATTCGAGGTTTCCTGGTACACATACACGACCCTTAAATCGGAGTATTCCATTTTCTGAGTTTTCAAAATCACCTTTTTTTCCCTGAAGCATTCTACCCCTGATATCCTTAATCTCTTGATCTTCCAACTGCGCCTCTTGAATCTTCTGTAACAACACCGGCTTGGCCTGAATGCTAGCCAATCGAGCGCTCTTTTCCTATAATCCCAGAATCAGATTTCAATTCTTGAATTCTTCAATCATCTTCCAGCGCTCTGCCCACATATATGCTACGGATCCTACCGTCTTTCAACTCAGGGCATCGGCCACCACATTACCTTTACTAGGATGATATTGGATCACATAGTCGTAATCCTTTAAGAATTTCATCCATCTCCGTTGTTTCATATTGAGCTCCTTTTGGGAGAATAAATACTTCAAATTCTTGTGATCGCTATAGATCACCATCTTTTCTCCGTAAAGACAGTGCCCCCAAATTTTTAGTGCGAAAACAACTGCGGCTAACTCCAGGTCATGTGTGGGATAATTCTGCTCGTGAATCTTGAGTTGTCTAGATCCATTAGCAATGACCAATTTGTTTTGCATCAAATCAGTCATCCATCATTGTTCCTCCTCGAGTCTTCAGGTGTGTATGCTATATCCATTTTTGGGTCCAACTAGGACTAAATTTAACTTCAAATCCATTCAAGGTGTTCTCTTAGCAGGGTATTCTTCCACTCAAAAGGGAAAAAAATGTTTGGATCCGATGTCACGAAAATGATTGTTACCATGAATGTCACTTTCTTTAAGTCTGAGCTCTTCTTTTCTCGTCCTCCTACCTCTCTTCAGGAGGCATAGTGAATTGGAAAAGAGGCAACATTCCTCTTCAATTCCTCTTCCTCATCCAGTCCTTAATGTTCCTTCCCATTGCATTGTTCTGAGACAACATTTTGCTCCTACGCGTATTACTATTGCTACTGATAAAGTCCCGTATGAAAAGAAACTGCAAGTTTATACCAAACACAAGAACAAAGAACATCTTTATATCACAGAGAAAGTATACCTTAGACTTACTTAAATATACTGAGAAGCTAGGTTCTCGACCTGTAAATACTCCGATTGAGCCGAATCACAAGCTTAGCACCAGTGATGGACAATTATTGGAAGATAGAATGATGTACCAAAGACTAGTAGGCCGCCTTCTATATATTTCTCACTGGGCCCAACATTGTGTATGCGGTTTAGTGTGGTGAGTCAGTTTATATAACGACCCAGAATTTTAATATAATAAAATTTTGGGATTATTGGTCCTTAACTGAGATGAATTTTACTATAATTTATTACCACTAGATAAGTTTTTGATAAATTTGTGGGAAGTGGGTTTTTGTTCGGGATTGTGTTGTCACTGGTAAAATTCATTGTCTTTCTCTGAAAATCGCACACAGCATGTTGGTCGGCTATTTGGACGATTACCTGTCTTACCAACTCCGTCATGTATCGATTTACGAAAACGTGGGGGCCTCATACGTAAGAAAACCAGGAAATCCGCGGGTTTCGAAAAAAAAAACAGTTGGTACTCAATATTTACCGATTGCCCCAATAAAAATCTTCGAAACTCACACACACGTGTCGATCGGCCATCTGGACAACTGCCTGTCGTCTCGGCTTTATTGCAACTCAAACCGCGAAATCGCGGCGTATTTAGTGTCCAAAACTAGGAAATTTATGAGTTTTGCAATTTTCTTCTGGACTTACTTTTCACTATCAAAACTAAACATTTTTCCTCGAAATTCGCACAGTGGGTGTCGGACTGGCCCCTGTATGGTCATCTGTTGTTTCGTCACCATCACACGTCATCTCGTAGAGTTACGGAGGCCGTATGTGTGAAAAATCAGGAAAGCCGGTCAAACCGGTCAACATAGTCAAAGTGCCACATCACCATGGCCATGTGATGGAACATGGGTTTTGCCACCTAGGCAAACCCTTTGCCTATATAAAGAGGGTCACACCCCCTCATTTCTCTCATCCCATTCCAAGAGCCGAAGCTCTGTTCGGTGAGTTCTAGAGAGAGAAAGAAGAGAGAAAGGAAGAGGAGCTCCACCTTGGGGTTTTTCGACATTCCAGGGGCTTTGGCAACGTCCATTTTATCTTCCGGAGCCTCAAAAAGCACGTAGTGGGTTAAACCCTTTCCCTCTTTTCCCCTATTTATGTTATTTTCTATGTGGAATGGTGTGTTTGTGTTATGGGGTGGATGAAAAAGGGTTTGAGACCCGGTAGAAAGTGAATGGAATGAATGGGGATGGGTTTGACTTGAGTAGAGGGGCATAGCCCTCGGTTTCGGGTTGTAACAGTCCGGAATTTCAGTTCAGATGGACTGAGCGATCGATCACCAAGACTGGCGATCGTTCGCCAGTGCACAGGATTTGGGGATTTTGATTCCAATTGTGTAGGACTCTTTGGGAAGCTCGGTTTGGCTCCTCCGCGTGTTGTGATGACACCTTTGAGTGTTGAAAGTATTATTTTGATTTTATTCGAGGCGATGGATGAATCCATCAGCCTGGGTGTGTTCCCCAACAAGACGATATATCATCGAACTTGGTCCACGGGTGCGAGGCCCAATTGTTTCAATTATTCAAGTGAGGCTTGGGATAATCGAGGTTGTTCTGCAGTTAGAAAACCTAACCTATGTTAAGTAGGGTCGTGGTTCTCTTTAACGAGGCCAGGAGAGACGGTGACCAGTAAGGCCCGAGGTTCCTTCGTGACTGATAGTCGGGAGATGTCGGTCTGTTTGTGTAGGTCGTCTGTGGTTCCTCTTTGACTAGGTCAGGAGAGCCGGTGTCTGTTTAGAGCCGGGGTTCCTCTGTGGCTGATAGTCAGGAGATGTCGGAATCTTACTGAGTCTAAAGTGACTTAACATAATACAGTGTATATACCGGGGTTCCTCTTTGGTTAGGTAAGAAGATAATGGCAAACTGTCTATCGGGGTTCCTTCATGGTGGATAGTCAGGAGATGACGGTGTTTGTATAGAGTCGGGGTCCCTCTATCGACTTACCAGAAGAGGCGGTAGGCAGGGTTATCCGGGTCCCTTCGTGAACGATAGCCGAGAGATGGCGACGGATACGCAATAAATGTTGGCAGTCAGCAGAGTTGAGGAGAGTGTCCTTGGCGGGTGAATGACCGGGTTATGTGTTGAATCTTCGAATTCGAGGTTGTCTGGGTCGGTGTACTCAGGTGTTGTGTTGAATCTTCAGATTCCAGGTTGTTTAGGTCGGAGTACCCAAGGTTCAGTTATGATCGGGTGAACACTTGAAACTGTGTGAGTGAGTCTAAACGACTCAATGTATGATTGAGAAATGGGTGAATGCCTGAAGATGTGTTGAGACTTAGGTCTTCGAAACTGAATGTGTATGTGCTACGGCCAATTAATAGAGTCCAAGTAATCGAAGAGAAACGTGATTGATTATTTGGAATGATAACCTGGTAATGCGAACATTGTTAAATAAATGAACTTCATAATTGGAAAACACTACGAGATTGGGGATCTCGGATAGGGTGAAATAGCCCTGATTGACTTTGGGTCACACTCACTATTTACTGCTTTATTATACTGTAACACGAACTCGAACTGTACTATTATCTCATTATTGATATGTGTTATTACGTGGAAAATAGTCGTGATAAACTGCGGATTTTATTGGGCTTCATAGCTCACTGGCGTTTAATGTCAGCAGATCTCGAAGCTGCTGATCTGTAGATGATGGTCCCACTAGACATTTTGAAGACTGTATAGATTGTACCCGGCGCGTTAGTGGTGCCTGTTTTTGTAAACAAGACTTAATGTAATTAATACATGTATTTGGTTTGTGGTGATGGCTATTGTGATGACCAGTGTTATTTGCTTATTGAAGCATCTGATCAAAGTTTAAAATTTTCGCATTTTCGCGAGTGAAGTCTTCCGTTTGTGTGGTAATGACAACGGGCACGCGTCTCGGAATATGATTCCTTAGGCACAGGTTTGGAGCGTCAGTGTATGCATGCACCTCAGATTCCACATTATGAAGCTGTTGAAACTTGAGAGGATCTTTCGATATTTGAAGACTACTCTAAGGAAAGGCATACTATTTGCGAACACAAACATCTCTTGCTAAAAACTTACATTAATGTTGACTGGGATGGAAACATTGATGATAGAATGTCTATTATAGGGTATTGTACCTTTGTCGGACGTAATCTCATAATATGGAATAAGAAGCAAAGTGTGGTGGCTAAGTCATGTGCAAAAGCTAAGTATAAGGTGATGGCTCATGGTATAGCAGAATTGTTATGATTGAAAATCTTATTGCTAGATCTGGGAATTAAGGTGGATGTTACAATGAAGTTGTTCTGTGAGAACAAGGTAGCTATCAGTATTGCTCAGAATCTGATTCGGCATGGCTGTACTAAGCACAAAGGGATAGACACTTCATACGAGAGCGGACTATTTCTCAAAACTTGTCTATTGTTTGTCACAATTAAAAATCAGCTAGCTGATAATCTAACTAAAGGTGTTGCCATGGCAAATTTTAAAGTTGTTCTTAACAAGCTGGGCATGATAGATATCTATGTTAGGCTTGAGGGGAGTGTTGAGTTATGTATTACGATCAATATAGATACACCATATCATGGCATTAAAGCTAGTATTGTAATCTTCCGTTATGAGTGATATAACCCCTAATCTCTCCAAGTTTTTCCTTTTATTCTTCGTCTCGTATTTGCTCTAGAGTTTCACTTTCTATTGAAATGTATGCCTCTACTCACATTTTAAATCAGACAATTGCTATATCCTAAGGACTACACATCATAAGAACTAAATGTGTCATGCTCATAGTTGTTAAAGGCATCGCCTAAGGAGACCAAGCGCTTTGTTGGGCTCAAGCGATTGGCCGCCTAGGCGATCATTATTAAAAATCTGATATTATTATCGTTTCAGGGTATACATTTTATTTTATTTAAACACGATAGTTTGGTCAATAAAAAACATGTTATTTTATATGTTTCTCGAGTCTTTTACCATACATGTTAAGGTTTATATATCCAACAAAAAAAATGTTTGCAGATAAAAGAAAAAATAGCAAACGATGTCACATATTTTTCCTTCATGTTAACCTACCCTCTCTCTCACTCAATGGGTGGACCAATTTCTCTCTCTCTCTCTCTCTCTCTATTTGTGGGTGGACCACATGATTCCCTTTTTTTTGCATAGTTGTTAATAAGTGTCGCATAAGCGGTCAGGCATATAGCTGGGCTCAGGAGGCCCAATATAAGCATTTAAATGCCTTAAATCCCCTCTAGGGGTCCCCCAAAGCTCTCATAAACTCATCTGTAAAGAGGTCTTTAATAATTTAAATAAGTGTGAACTCCATAATTATATATATTTTTACTTATTATGTAGTTTTTATTACATTTCTTTGGCATAATCGAGAAGAAAGGAGAGTAAGAGGTACGACCTCTCCCTCTCTCCCTCTCTCCCTTGTCTCTTCTCTCTCTCTCCCTAGTTCGACGGTGACATTGACAGTTGGGCTATTTTTCTCTCTCCTTTCTCTCTCTCTGGTTCATCTGCCACTGGAGACTGTTGTATTTTCTATTTTTTATCCCCCACAGCTCCTCGCTCTCCCCCCTTTCAATAATTATTGTAGACTTTTTGTTTCTCTTTTTTATTCTCAACTCTTGGAATCCCCCTTTATTATTTCTAGAATCGTCTCCAAGGTAGTTCTATCAAAGTGCATCTTGATAATGGAGATTTTGCAATTTATATGAATTGTAGGGCCCCTTATTCAAGGAATTGTAGCATACATAGATCTTATATTAAGAGGGAATTTTGCTGCAAAGAGTTCATCAGGCGACGCCTCAAGCTACCGACTCAGGCGTCCATGATGTCTATTGCTTCAAGTCACCTTGACAACCATGGCTACGCTCGCAATTTCCATTAATAAGTTGATACTGTCCTAATCAAACCTTGAAACTAATGTCCTATCCTAATAAAGACTTAGCAAGACTTTGTTTTCCTAAAAGATAGAAATAAAATTGAGATGAAATGGACCCTCGTTTCTGCTAAAATGCACCTAGTTGTGACTAAAAACTACATTTTAAAAAAGAACAATAACGTACGCAATAATACATTTTGTACTTCTATTTCTCTTTTTGTGCCGATTAAAATTCCTATAAGAAAAAAGGAAAGAAATAAAAAGAAAGCATTACCATGCCGAGTATCATGCTGCTGGGCTGCACAACATGATCCATCTACCTGAACTTCAGACTCAATTCTGCAAAACCGTAGTCAATATAAACTTCCATGTTGGCCTTAGTTAACCAAAAACAAACATTGACATAGCAAGATGCTCGGCTGCAAAAGATAAGCAATAACTGACCTGTCTAGATCATATCCTCCCACCCCCAAAACAAAGTCCATGTCAATAGATCCAAATTTAGCTAGCTTTATTTGTGCCATCCCGTTGATATGCTGCCAAAAATGCACCAAAAAATATTAGAAGGGGGCAAAAGTCATAATATGTTTAGAAAATAATGTTAAATAAAGCAGTGTTTAAAAAGTAGTACAACTAGAAGCAGAACTTTTGACAGCCCCTAAGCCGCTTTACAGTTATTTTCACAATACAGACCGGCCGGTATTGTCATAAACCATACAATACATCCGGTCTAACACAACTGTCTAATTTAGAATATACGCATTCCTCTGTTAAAGAAAATGTTCAACTGGATTTGTACCAGTTGAGAACTTCCGGCATAGTTTATGCAACCATCAGTTCATTTGATGATATAAACTTCTAAAATAATAATAAATAACACTGTTACTTTGACTTAGTTTATAGTGCAAACTTATATATGATCTTCAAAAAGCTCTGGAGGTGCATGTTAGCGATTTTTCTTTTTTCCTTTAGGTGCATGTTAGCATCCTAAATCTCTGAACTTGCGTTAGGGTTCCATGGAGCCTTCCATGGCCGCCGGCCACATGGGGGGAGCTTTCCCTACTCGGCACCCAGATTTGAAGACTTCATATGCTGCTACGGTAGGTGTTTCTTCCCAAAAGTCATATGCTGAATTTGTTCTTGAAAGTATGCCTCTTTTTAATTTTAGAAAAACAGTTCTTGGGGGGCATACATCGAATCCCAAGATCTGACTAAGATTCTAATTGATTTTATTCAATGAAGGATAAAAACAACAATCACCTTTGCAACTTTGAAATTGTTAAGTCAAATCCACGTTAGAACAATGCTTGCAAAACTTCACAAGTGTAAAGTCTCTTTTGCGATCCACACGAACCTTCTTTTTTCTTTAAAGCTTTCTCTAATGGAAGCTGATGACCCTTCCAATTCAAGCTCTATGATATTTGTTCTTTTCTTGAATCTCAAGATCCTTTCTTGATTTAACAAGATTGGTTCTGCTTTTGGTCAAGAGAAAAACTAGAACCAAGAGAAGAAAGGGATGGATGACCGTACACTTCTCAAGAGGAGAGAGAGGGGGTGTGAGCTATTGGAGAGGGAGAGAGAGAGAGAGAAAACCGTGGAGAATAAAGTGGCTCCCAAGGGCGGGTGTCCCACCTATTTATAGGGTTCCTCTTGGATTGCTTTGGTTGCAATCCAAGACTCCTCATCCTTATCCTAATCCAATTAGGATTCCTCAAAAGTTTTCTTAATGATAATCCCTAATTAATTAGGATTTATCTTAAAAGAAACTAACCTTATCCATTAATAACAAACTAATATTATCCTTATCTAATAAGGAATCTTTAATTAGTAACTAACTAATTATTGATTAGTAACAAACTAATGGAATCTCATTTAAATAGGGAATCTTTAATTAGTAACTAACTAACCTTATCCTTATCTAATAAGGAGTCATTAATTAGTAACTAATTAAACAAGGCTCCTCATCTTGAAGTGGGCATCCCACCCTAGGTGGGCCCGACTTCCACACGCCCCTTATGGGTTTCCAAAACCCAATAGGTCATCCTTTGATCTTTATCAAAATTCCCAATAGGTCCTACCCATTTGGTTAATCACATCCAATGTGATTTCACCTATTAGAGCTTCACTATACCATGTAGTGATTACTTAGAGAAATTAATTAATAATTAAATTAAAAGCTTTAAGAAGGTCTTAGTATGTGGGATCTAAAGGAATCTCCTATTTCCGGTTGTGGGACCAAGTGCTTAACCTTCTTAATTAAAACATTGTTACTAGGAAACCATTTTCTATAACACCATTAGGATTATAGAATTTTATCTGTCCCTAGACTTCCACTAATCACAATAATGTTTATTAACACAATGTGACTAACCCCCAAAAATTAGAGAATTACTTGCAGGTATTTCTATCACAAGATTTATTTACAGATGCGTCCCTTCACTTCCAATATTGTTATAAGCTTACGGAACAATATCTTATACTGTTTTTAATCCCTAGCTTATATTGAAAACCCATTCTCTTTGATACTTTTAGTTAAACTTGGACTTTCAAAACTATTTTAGAAATTCTTTTAATAAAATAATAATAATAATTACATTTCTTTTATTTAGAAAATAAACTTCTCGATAAAACCATTTCATCGATAAATACCAACATTGGGTTTTTCAAGTCGGGTTTTGACAAGTATCAACTCAATATAAATTACTCTAAAAGAGTGGTGGAATCCTTGTTGAGCGTACACACACTTCTTCTAATATAGCGTACATAACCCAACGAGCCTGTATTCAGTCCGGTGTATTGGACATTGACGATTAGCTACATCAAAACTATATAGGCAAATACTAGTGAAGATGTCGACCTCTCAGGTTAAGGACAATCTGTCAAATGGACTACCCTAAATATATAGACTGTATATTTCTGAGGGTATCCACTAAGTGATTCAGTTGCAATATAAGTACTTCTTACTTATATCCACATCTTAGTCAAGAGACCCTTCTCTCAGTGATTGAGATTCATCACTCCATCATATGGAACTAATAATGTGTAAGTTAGTAGGAATACATTATCCAGATGTATCCGGAATAACTTAGAACAATTCTAAGTTTACAAGGAACCGGAAAACCATATCTCCTCAGCAATTAGTTAATAACTAATTGAATGGTTTTCCTACAATGTTACCTAAGGGACAAAGTAGTCTCATCTAATGAGATATTTTTAATATGTTACCCAATGCAGAAAACAAAGTGTGAATGTAAAATATGTTTTTATTGATTAAATAGATTAATACAATTCCGGAATGGCTTTCGTGTGCATATATGTCTAACAGTTCTCAACCATTCTCTTAGTCCTGAAGTGATTGAAATATCCAAACCCTTGGCGATATACAAAGGTGAACCTGCTCTCTATCTCTCTCCTGAAGAAACAACAAAACTGGTTAGTCCTCTTAAATACTCACTGATTGCTAAGTGCGCTTATGGGAGGCCAAGTTTCTTGGATATTAGAGAGTTTTTCAAGAAAAATTTTCTATTAAAACTAGATTTTACCATTGGAGTTCTAGATCCAAGACACCTCCTTATTCGATTCAGTTCCGAGGAAGATTATTTAACAGTTTATCTCAAAGAATACTGCTACATCAAAGGTCTTCTCCGATTTATTAAATGGACTCCAGAATTTTGCTCGGGCATAGAACCAACCTTGGTTCCTATTTGGATTGCTCTTCCTAACCTACCATTACACTTATTTCAAGAACATATATTAAGAAGTATTGACTCTGCGGTGGGGAAAGTGTTATGTTTAGATAATCCTACAAAAGTTTTATCTCGTCCAAATAAAGCCAGAATGTGCGTGGAACTAGATATTACAAAAGAAAAACCTTCCAGGATCTGACTTGGTCTTGAATCCAACAATAGATGGGAATCCATTATATATGAAAAAGATGTTTCTTATTGCATCCATTGCTGCAAACAAGGGCACGAAGTTGCTGATTGCCAAATACTCAACAAAAAAAAGAACTCCCAACATGGTTTGAAAGAGGATCACCAAGAAAAAGATCTCAATGGATCTCTCACTAACGAAAGGAAACAAATCTGGGTGAAGAAGGCTGTCCAGCAAGATAAAGTTGCAGAAGGGAATGATAAGGAAGTTTCAGCAGATCGCAATCTTCAGATTACAGCATCTTCCATCGGCACAAATAAAAATATAATATGTTCTCCAGGCAACAGTTCGGAAGATTATGGTTTTGATAATTCTACCATTGTGGAAAGATCAGATCAGATTCGATCTTATGATCCTACGAATACTACTTTGGAACAGGGAAAAAATCCTAATAGAGTTCAGAGAACAGATGAAACAATAACAGTTGCGATTGAGAAAGGTAAGGCTGTAGTAATTTTTGATCAATCAGATTTTCTAATTCCTTATGTTTCAGATCAGTCACATAGAACAGGCGAACCGTCTTCTCACTACAATCAAGCTACAGTGGAGATTGGAGAAGAAGAGAATACAGTAGATTTAACTGGCTCGTATTCAGGTTTGATCTCTCCTATTGACTCCTCTAAAATTTTAGTAGCAGATATACAAGGTGATACAAACATTTTGAGTAAAAGTTTTGAGAATAACATGGAACTGACTAAGAAGGGAATTGATTTACATAATAGTAGTATCGTTACTTCCTCGGAAATTAAGGGTCTAAACAATAACAATAGTAGAATTACTAGCCTTAGGTTTCACTTCTCTCCTCAATATCATATGTGGGAAATGCTGATTTATACTCTTGAAGGAAATCATTATAATAAGGAAAAATCAATTCCGGGTAATATTCTTTGGGAACAATCTCAAACCTTCGAATATCATTCGGATAATGAACCTTGTTTGATATAGAATATTAATTCTTTTAAGGAAGAGGCAAAAATATTCTGTCACGGGCTGCTTAGTTCGGAATTATTCCCCTCGTATAATTATTTTGATCCCAAAAAGAAATTTAAGTATAGCAAAGCTGTGCTATCATCTGATAGAATGACACGTTCTGGATCTGCGGGTCTATCTTTGGTGACTTCCTTCATTAATGTTATCAATTAATAAATTTCTCCTTTGGAATATTTGAGGAATCGGTAACCTAGATTCTAAAACTAGATTAAAACAATTAATCTCTTCTAATAATATCATGCTCACTACTATAGTGGAACCAAAAAAATTTTTGATTCTCTTTATGAAATTTGTTATTTTATTGGCATGGATAACCATCTTGATTCTCAACTTTCTCATTCTAAGATTTGGTTGTTTTGGAAGAGTCATGTCAAAGTTTCATTTATTTCTACTACTGATCAAATGATAGTTGTTGATGTTTCTGCTAACTTTATGATTCCAATTAGATGTGCCTTTGTTTATGCTAAATGTACAAAAAGGAAGCGTTTGGCTCTCTGGGAAGATCTCTGTGTGGCTTTTTCGACTTTTGCAGGACCTTTTTTTTATAGGTGGTGATTTCAATGCTATCTCTACTTCTGATGAAGAACTGGGTGGCAGAGATGTTAACTATGAATCTATGGAAGATTTTAACAACATGATTAATGAGTTGGGGCTGATGGATACAGGGTTTTCAGGTAATAAATTTCCTTGGTGCAATAATCAGGTAGGCATGCATCGTATTTATGCTCGTCTTGATCGCATCATTTTTAATCCTGCTTGGACTATTAACTTCAATATCTCTTCGATTAAATATTTTTCTAGAATTGCTTCTGATTATGCTCCTCTTTTATTAGAGTTTGGTAATAATCAAACTAGAAGGCACTCATCCTTTAAATTCCAGCAAATGTGGACTAATCATTCAGATTTTTCCAGAATTGTATCTGAATCTTGGGGAACTCCAATCTTAGCTAATCCCCTCATCTCTATCTTCCTTAAACTTAAAAGGCTTAAATCCTCTTTAAAAATCTGGAAAAAAGATGTCTTTGGTAATATTTTTTTAAAAATTAACTCTCTCGAGAGCCAAATATCTGAGTTGGGAGATGATATTCAAAGATCTTGGGATGATGTAAAAAGTATCTCTTTGTCTAACCTTAAGGTTGAACTGCAATATGTTCTTCTTTATGAAGAAATTTTCTGGAGACAGAAATCTAGAGTTCAATGGCTCAAGAAATGTAATAACAACAAGAAGTTCTTTCATATGGTCACTAATTCTAGAAGGGGTTGAAATTGCATTTCTAGAATTCAAGATGCTCAAGGCAATTGGCTAGACTCTCAGGATGATATAGGTAATGAAGCGGTTAATTTTTTTAAGAATTTGCGTTCTTCTGAAAATGCTATTATTGACAGTAATATTTTGAATCATATTCCTTGCATTATTTTTGAGGAAAACAATAATTCCATATATTCTCTTCCCTCTTTAGAAGAAATTAAGAAGGTTGTTTTTAGCATGTTTGCTGATAACGCTCCTGGTCCTGATGGTTTTTCTGGCCATTTTTTTCATTCTTGTTGGAATATTATTAAGGAGGATCTTTTTCATGTTATTACTTTTTTTTTCTTGACTGCTGAAATTCCTAGAGCTATAAATGCAACAGCTATTGCCTTAATCCCTAAATGCAATTCTCCTGTATCTTCCTCAGATTTCAGACCAATTAGTCTTTGTAATTTTCTTTATAAGATTATATCTCGCATTTTGGCTTATCGCATTGGTATATTAATTTCTAATATTATCTCTGATGAACAAAGTGCCTTTGTTAAAGGTAGGAATATTGTAGATAATGTTAGCATAGCTCAAGAGATGGTGCAAGACATTGATAGGAAAATTTTGGGAGGTAATGTTATCTTTAAACTTGATATGTCCAAAGCTTATGATAGAATGGAATGAAATTTCATATTTATTGTCCTTCAAAAAATGGGTTTTAAAGAGGATTCCATTAGATTGATTCGTGGTTGTCTCATTAATCAATCTTTCTCTATTTTTATAAATGGTTGCCTTCAAGGTTTTTTTCAGAGTTCGCGGGGTCTTCGCCAAGGTGATCCGTTATCCCCTGCTCTTTTCATTATTGCAGAAGTTCTTAGCAGAGGCCTAAAAGCCACAGCTAAGAGCCTTTCATCTAATTATAAACTAGGAAGGTATACAGTAATCCTGTCTCTCATCTTCTCTTTGTTGATGATACTCTAATTTTTTACAATGGTAAGAAACAGAATATTAAAAAAATCTTTGAATTCATTTTAGCTTATGAGAGATCTTTAGGACAATTGATTAATAGATCTAAAAGCTATTTTTATTATTCTGATAAGATGAATAGAATGATAACGGATAATATTTTTAATTGGGTGGGTATTTCAAAGAAAAATTTCCTTTTATTTATCTGGGAGTCCCTCTTTATAAAGGCCGCCTGAAAAAGAGTTATTTTAATTCTCTTATCGATAAAATCTCCTCTAAGGTGGAAGGTTGGAAAGCTAAATTTTTATCGTTTGGCGGGCGTCTTACTTTGATTAAACATGTTCTATCTTCTATTCCCACTTACCTCCTTGCGGGCATCCATGTGCCCGAAGGTATTACTTCTCAGATTGATAGAATTATGACAAATTTTTTTTGGAATAATACGAATGAAATTAGAAAACGTCACTGGATTAACTGGAATATTTGCTCTCGTCCCCAGTTGGAAGGGGGTATAGGAATTCGTAAGATGAATGATTTTTCTAATGCCCTTAAAATGAAACAAGTGTGGAATCTATACCGATCGAATAATCTTTGGTCAAATTTTTTCAGAAATAAATTTCAATTTAATCATATCTGGCAGGCTTCTTATAGTCCTGGTGCTTCCAAAATCTGGATTAAAATTAGTCAACTGTGTAAAGACGTGATTTATAAATCAACTTCTTTAATTGGAAATGGAAATAAGATAAATTTCTGGTTAGATTGTTGGTTTGTAGAGGTCCCTCTTATTGATCTTGCTTTATCTACTCCTCAGACTTTTTCTTTTATTTCGGATATGCTTGATTCTAATGGTATTTGGAATTTCTATCTTGTTAATGACTATATTTCTGACCATTTGAAAATAGCTATTAGATCCGCAGGTTTCTTCACTTCTGCTTCTGATATCTTTATTTGGAATCCCAGCACGAATGGTAAGTTTACAGTTAAATCTACTTGGGATTCTATTAGAATTTCTAATGATAGAAAGGACTCGAGTATGAACATATGGAATTCAATTACCCCAAAAAAAATTCAAATTTTTGGGTGGAAGGTAATGTATGGTGCTGTATCAACAGATAATATGATCCAATCAACAGGTATTCCTTTTGTTAGTCGATGTTGTTGTAATTCTGGTAATGTTGGTCTCTATCTCACCTTCTTTTGCAAAGTGATTTTGCAGCTAGTATTTGGAGATATTTTTCTAGGTTTTGCTCCATTGTCTTCTAGCCCAGTGACTCCATTCAATGTCTTCTTATGCGATGGTTCAGAGCCTATGATAGGAATCACAATGAGCTTTTCAATCTACTCCCTCTCCTCATCATTTGGGAAATTTGGAAAGAGAGATGCTCGAGAAGATTTAAGAATATTCAAAAGCCTCCGGATATCATTATTACTCGTATTAAAGTTTGGCTAATGGGGTTGGGGAGATTACCTTCTAAAAAGAGACTGGACCCCTCTTCTTTTAGCATTTCTTCTCCTAAGATCAGAAACTCTATTTCTATTGTTAAATGGATATGGCCTTCTCAAGGTATCATAAAGCTGAATGTGGATGTAGCATCTAGAGGTAATCCCAGGTTAGCTAGTGGAGGAGGTATCATTCGAAATCATTATGGTGACATGTTAGCCTGTTTCTTCTCGTTTTATGACTATTATATCAGCTATGTTGCTGAGACTAGAGCTCTCTTTGATGGCATCTCGCTTTGTCATTCCATGGGATATATGCAGATTGAGGTAGTCTGACTCTAAATCCCTTGTAGAAGCCTGGAATGGTCAATGTCATCACCCTTGGTCTGTTTGGAATTGGAACCAAAAAATAAAAAGAGTTAATAGCATTCGTTCGTCTATTACTCATATTTACAGAGAAGCAAACCAGGTTGCTAATTTTTTAGCTAATTACAGTTGCGATCTTCAAAGTTAGGGATTGATCCAGTCTATTCAGGATAGCTCTCCTCGTCTTAGGGCCTTATCTTTCTGGATAAGGTGGGTCTTGGTAGTATTAGATTGTTTTGATGTGTATTGTGGTTGGTTGTTTGTATAGGGTTGGGGGTTTTTAATTCCCCCTACCTGTCTGCGTCTTTTTTAGGGGTAAGGTTTTATGTCCCCCCATGTTTACAAAATTTTATTAATAAATAGGTAGGGGTCCGCCAAACCCCCCACTCCCCCTGATTTTTTTTATATATATATATATATATATATATATATATATATATATATATATATATATATATATATATATATATATATGATTTTACTTTCTGTAACTTTAAGTAAAACTATGATGAGCTAGAAGAAGAAGAAAAATATAAGAAAAGCCAATTGTTAGCCATCTCATTTATTAACTTCCCTTTATGTTTCTGTTAAGACATGAACAATCTTACGTCAAGGTTTTTAAGGGAAAAGATGAACGTTATTGGAAGAGCACCATCCCACCTAAATCAAATCTAAGGTAGTGTTTGAAAACTCTAAAAATTAGAACTTTTACTAAAGATTAGAGCGTATTTTAGAATTAGAATATTTGGTAATGCTCAAGTACGGGAGAAATAAAGTTTAGAATTAGAGATTTACCACTAAAGCATCTAATAGAACTTTTTTGCTAAAGTGTTTAAAGCATTCCAGTCAATCCACAACTAAAATCTGGAATTTCCCTTGTGGATTTATCACGACGCCTTCTCTTGTCTTCATTCTTTTTCTCCTTGAGCGCAAAAAACTTTCCGCTGCTCTTGTCGTCGTTGCCATTCAAGATTGGGTGTTTTCTCAAGTCGTGGATCAAATTCCTATTCATTCCTTTTTTTCCTCAAAATACACCGATTTTCACTTTGTTTATCAAAGACATGCAGTTTTGGTGATGGTTAGGGTTTGGACACAAATTTGTTTGGGATTTTCCGCCCCACTGCTAATACATTTTAGGAATTTGAAGGATTTTGGGGATTTATAGGATTTTGAATGCTTTGATTCTGTTTGATGAAAGTCCATAAGACTTTGGTGTTTCTTTTTTCAGATTTTAGCTGTTCCTTTTTTTTTTTCAAAAAAAATTGAAGTTTGTGCATTCTTAACAAACATGTCTCTCTCTCTCTCTCTCTCTCATGCTCATGACCAAACCAACATGTGCCTTTGAGAGTATTTGAGAGCTCTCCTTAGTCCTTCCCCATTACCACATATTTGTGCTCAAATTAGATACCTAATCCTCAATTGGTGCTCCATACGACGTACGGACCTAGATTTGGGGGACATCCTTGGGTGAGCGAGAGTGAAAACCGCACATCCATATCAGAGGGGTTTTTTTTGATTTATCATTTTGGCAAAATTATTGTCCAGACAAGAGTCATCTTTTCAATTCTTATCTTCCGATTTAGGGCAGTTATTTTTGTTGATACATGTAATATAGAGGGTATATTTGTAAAAGGGTATATATGTAATGTTTTCTCTTAATATAAGATGCTAATAGAGTTTTCTAACCCCAACTAAGCAATTTACCCTAATCTTTCTTCTTCCTCTCTAAACCTTAAAACCTCTAACCCTAAAAACTTGGTATTAGAGCTACAAAGAAGTTAGGAGAAGCTTGTTAAAATAGGAAGCAAGAACCAAGGAATAGGAACTCACAGGTGACGTCACCAATATTAAATTCAATTGTGCTAATTTTCTTGTGTGGCAATCTTGTGCTGAGCTTTATATTGGGGGTTGTTCAAAGATGGGTATTTTGATGGTGAGACCCCAAAATCAGTGACTAGTGTTCCTGAGATTACCGAGTGGAATGCTGAGAATTGCATTGTTTTGGACTGGTTTTTGAACTCTATGAAACCTCATATTGTTGGTAATTACATTTTATATAAGAGTTGTCAGAGCTTTAGGAAGCTCTCATTCAAACTTATGCCCTCGTGGAGAACAATGTTCGGATCTATCAACTCAACCGTGAGATTGCTCATTTTCAGCAAGGGGATATGCCTATCTCTGATAATTTTGGGGCTCTACGGCATCGTTGGGAAGAATTGAGCCATTATGAACCTGTCTAAATTGTTCACTGCTTTTGCAAAGGTTATGACGAAGCGAATTTAACGTCATCGCATTTATGATTTCTTGGGTGGTATTTTGTGCCGAATTTGAGCAATTGCCCACTCAAATACTTGCCACATCTCCTTTGCCCTCTCTTTGATCTATATACTCCACTGTGTTTGGTGAGGAACACCTTCAAACTGTGATGTCTTCGAGCACCACTCTTATTGCTCCATCTGGATCGTACCACCTTTGCTACCGATTTCCTTCCTACTGCAGGCTGTGGTAGGGGGACTGATAGGGGTAGTCGTGGTCGTGGTCATGGCGATCAAGGTCGTGGTAGACCTACCACTCCTAGTGCTCACTGCGGTATAATGGGACATGATCGTGATCATTGTTATCGTCTGCATGGCTATCCCGAGAGTTCCTTGTCTCATCCTGCTACTCACTTTGTTACGACTCCTGTTATCGATCCTCTGTCATCAGTTATTGCGAGTGATCCTCTAGAGTACATGAGAGCCCAGGTTGCTAAGATGATCCAAGCTGAATTTCGTTTGTGGAGTGATTCTCCTGATACTGCTGCTTCATCTGCCACAGGTATCCATGCTCCCTCGGCCTATGTCGCCACTATATCATCTTTTTCTTCTAGCTGGGTTATTGATTTTGGAGCTACTAATCATATGACGGGTGAGTCACAAGGTTATTTTATTTATTCACCTCCATCTCCTACTGCCAAGGTTCACTTGGCCGATGGCTCTATTACTCCCATTTTAGAAGTGGAACACATTCATATATCTCTGTCCCTCTCTTTTATCTCCTGTCTTACATGTTTCTTGTTTATCTTCTAACCTTCCTTCAATTAACAATCTTACTACCAAACTCAATTATTGTGCTATGTTTTATCCTTCTCATTGTCTCTTTTAGGACCTGAATACGAGGAGAATTGTTGGTAGAGGTGTGGCAAGAGGCAGACTATACTACCACGACGCTACTTCTGCTCCAGATTGTGTCTCATCTGTTGTTGCTACTGTTTCTATTTTTCCCTATTCTATTGATGTTACTCTTGACACTTATTGTTTATAACATGCTAAGCTTTGGCATGTTGAATCTAACACTTTATGTTCTTTGATTCCTACGTAAACTTTGTTCTTCATCTACTTTTCAATGTGATATTTATGAGTTTACTAAACATGTTCGCACTGTTTATCCTTCTCGCATGAATAGATGTCGTTCTATTTTTGAGTTAGTTCATTCTAATGATTGGGGTCTTTCCTCGGTTACCTCTAGTGATGGTTTTCATTATTATGTTACTTTTATCGATGATTACATTCGTGGGTTTACCTTCTTAAGTTTAAAGATGAGGTGTTCTCTAAATTTTAGGAATTTCATGCTATGATTGTTACCCAATTTGGTGGTCTTATTAAGGCCCTTCGATTTGATAATGGTGGTGAGTATCTTTCTGCCCCTTTTGCATGGTATCTTCAAACTCATGGTATTGCTCATCAACTTACATGTCCTTACATACCACAACAGAATGGTGTTGCTAAGCGCAAGAATCGTCATTTAGTCGATGTCATTCACTCTTTGTTGCGATGCATGCAAGTGCCTAAGCCTTATTGGTCTCAAGGTTCTAAATGTCGATATCGCTCGACATGTCGAGTTGCGAAAAAAAGATATATCGGAGATATATCGAAAGATGTATTGTTTATCGGTGATTTTTGAAAAAATGGCAAAACATGGAATTTTGCAGTGAATCTTCAGGAAATGTTAAAATAGATGTTAATACCCTTGTTAGTTAAATAAGTTATATTATTTGGTCGATATTCATATTACTAAGTACATTATTTAGAATTATTAACTATTAATAATTATAATAGAACATTATTAAAATTCTTAAATAAAATATTATGAATTTCATGTATAATCTTTAAAATAAAAAAGGCTTATCTTATAATTCTAATACATTTTTTTTGGTGTATAGTATAAATCAATATTAATTTTTGTTATTAAGTGTATAATATAATTTGGTGTATAATGTAAATCAATATTAGGCCGTATATTAAAATTTTAATACTTTTTTACATGACAATTAAAGAAGAATGTTTAATGATATAGGAGTGACCCTAGCATGCCCTTGTTAGGGTTACTTAAGTTAAAACATAAGAGAAATATGTTTAATGGCATAGGACTAGGAGTGACCCTAGCATACCCTTATTAGGGTTAATAAGTTAAAACATAAGAGAAATATGTTTAATGACATAGGATTAGGACTTGGAGTGACCCTAGCATACCCTTGTTAGGATTACTTAGTTAAAACATAAGAGAATATGTTATTACATAGGGCTAGGAGTGACATTAGAATTCCCTTCTCAGGGACTTAGGGTTACTTAAGTTACAAAATAAGAGGCTAAGCCTCATCGTATTTGCTGATATCAATAGAACTCAAAAAAAAAGAAGCTCAAACTGAGCTTGGAAAGGAAGAGAAGAGGGGAGAGGGAATAACCTCAACGGCAATGGCTACAACCCACGGGCCCACAACAAAAACCCACGGTGAGAGGTATGTACCATCTTGCCTCCCTCTTCTTCCATCTTCTCTACTCTCAACCCTTCTCCCTTTTTGTTTTTTTAAATCAAAGATTATGGAGGAGTGAAGACTGATTTCAGTCCGTGATTTTTCTTTTCTTTTGTTTTTTTGGATGATGCATGTGCATCTGCAAAAAAAAATGGAGGAAAACAGTTAATTTTTTACAGATTTGGTCGATATCGAGAGATATCGACGATCTGTCTCCGATATCGTCGATATCTCTCGACATGGTGTAATTTTTTCCTAACAGCATATCTATACATTGGTGACCACCGATATCGAAAAATATCGGCGATACATCGTTGATATTATCAAAATTTCGAACCTTGATTGGTCTATAGTCTCACCACCTGTTTTCTCATCAATCGGGCACCTTCTCGTATTTTTGATGGCCTCTCACCATATCAGCTTCTTTGCCCTCACGCTCCTATTTTTCTCATTGAGCCACGAGTATCTGGTTGTACCTGCTTTGTCTAGGATCTTCGTCCAAGTTGTCAGAAATTGGACAATAAGGCTATTAAATGTGTCTTTGTTGGTTATTCTAGTGCATCTAAAGGCTATTAGTGTTATGATTCTCAGTCTCGTCGTTTCCCTGTCTCTCTGGATGTTACTTTTTTTGAGACAGTGCCATATTTCTCACCTGCTTCTACTGCGCTTACTGTCTCTTTGCCTCTACATATTCCACGGCAAAAAGAGTTTATCACATACTCTCGCCGACGGTTGCCTGGTTCCTTCTTCGATGCGCCTCTACCACAGTCTTCCTCGTAGGCCACTCAACTAGGTACTTCTCCACCTTCTTTTATTCAAGTTAATCCTTCTACTATTGTTTCTCCTGTTGCTTCTAATCTTGAGTTGCATATTGTTCATCGCAAGGGTGTACGTTCCGGTGTTACTTCTTACCCTCTTGCCAAGTATGTTTGTTATCAGGCTGTATCTCCCTCGTACCAGGCCTTCCTCTCTGCAATTGACATTGCGACTACTCCTCGGTCTGCTCATGCTACTCTTCTTCATCTTGAGTAGAAGGGTGCTATGGTTGACAAGATGAATGCCCTTCAGTCTAATCATACTTGGGATATGGTTCCTCTTCCATTTAGGAAGAAACCTGTGGGCTGCTATTGGGTTTTCACAGTCAAACATAACTCTAATGGTGTTGCTCAGTATAAGGCTCGTTTTGTCACCCGCGATTTTACTCAGACTTATGGGCTTGACTATGATGCTACTTTTGCGCCCGTGGCAAAACTGACTTATATTCGTGTTCTCCTCAATCTTGCGGCAAATCAAAGTTGGCCTCTCCATCAATTGGACATTAAGAATGTCTTTCTTAATGGGCATCTCACCGAGGAGGTATATATGGATCCCCCTCCTGGTTTCCTGCTTCAAGAGGAGCCTGTAAAGGTTTGTAGACTTCGGAAGTCTATATAAGGTTCGAAGCAGTCATCTCGTGCTTGGTTCATCGCTTCAGTGAAGTGTTCTTAGCATGGGCCTTCAGTGATGTCACTCCAATCATTGTCTTCATCCATTTTGGCACCTCAAGCCACACTATTCTTCTGGTATATGTTTGATTGGTGATGACTCCTTCATCTCTCATGCTACGCATAAGCTGGGGTGTACCTTTGATGTCAAAGATCTGGACCATCTGAAGTACTTTCTTAGTCTCGAGATTACTCGATCTAAGAAGGGAATTTTTCTATCACAACGAAAATATGTTCTTAATATGTTGAGCGAGACTAGTATAAGTGGGTGTAAACCCTCTACTTCTCCCATGGATCCGAAGCTCTCTTTGCATGATAGTGAGGGTGATCTTCTTTCTGATCGTCATGCCTACCAGTGTCTTGTGGACCGCTTGATATATCTCACCCTCACACGATCAGATATTACTTTTGTTGTCAGCATGGTTAACCAGTTCATGCATGCTCCCCGTGCTTCACACCTTGTTGTTGTTCATTGTATTCTCCAATAAATCAAGTCTAAACCCAGTTGTGGATTTGTATATCGCTCACATGGTCATCTCGATATCTCTGGCTATACAGATGTTGATTGGGTTGGATTTGCTACTGACCGTCGCTCCACCTCGGGCTATTATGCTTTTCTTGGAGGCAACTTGGTTGCGTGGAAGAGCAAAAAGCAACCTGTGATTTCTCACTCTAGTGTCGAAGCAGAATATCGGGCTATTGCTCATGGCACTTGTGAACTTTTAAGGCTTTGTTCTCTTCTCTCCGAGTTAAGGTTTCCTATTAAAAGTTCTATGTCTTTATATTGTGTTAATGAGGCTATCACAAAGATTGTCCTTGATTTTGTACTTCATTAGCAGACAAAACACATTAAGATTGATATTCATTTTCTCTGAAAGAAAGTTCGGGATTATTCATTATCCTTCAGCAAGTTTCGTCTTCTCAACAACTTGCTGATATCTTCACTAAGCCTATTGGCCCTGCTATTCTCCAGGATATTACTGTCAAGCTGGGCATGCTTAATGTTTATGCTTCAGCTTGAGGAGGAGTATTGATATATGTAATATCAGGGGTATGTTTGTAAAAAGGTATATATGTAATGTTCTCTCTTAATATAAGATGCTAGTATGGTTCTTTATCTCCAACTAAGCAATTTACCATAATCTCTCTTCTTCTTCTCTTTCCTCTCTTTCTCTTCTCTCTAAACAATAATTACCAGAGCGAAAATACGAAGCAAAGCAAAAACACGAAGCAAAGCGAGAAGTGGGAAGCGAGACTCAAAAAAACCTTAGGAAACAGGAAGCGTGAAATGAGATATAGACTCCTCATTCCCATTTTGTTATTTATGGGTAGTTATACTTTTGATTTTATCTTATGAGAGATTTTTATGAAAAAGTAGGTGCCTTAGGTTTCAAACCGACGATATTTGCTTAGAGTCTACACCCTAGGCTATAGATTGTGGTCTACCACATTACTCACACATACAACTCCCTTTGACTACTAGATCAAGATGGGACGTGATGGAAGTGAACTTATTAGGAAGTGAGTTTGTCTCAGGAAGTGAGTCTATCCGTGGAAGTAAGTCTGGGAAACGAGCTTCCCACCCTATACATAGCTTCCCTGCAACTATGCTCTAAACCCTAAAACCTCTAACCCTAAACTCTAACTATTTCACTGTAACCTCTCGGTTTCTCTCTGATGCTATGTAATTTATACCTGTTTGATCGCTTTTTCCTCATATATAAATATGTATTCTCACATTACCGATCAAAAAAAACTTCGCAGGGCTTCCCTGAAATTGATTGTTTTTAAGATCATGTAAATGTCGAGGAACAAAACCCATCAATTAATTTGATCGAAAGAGCAAAATTAGGGCTTCATACAGAAAATCCCAATTCAATGATTGAAAATTAGGGCTTTAGAAATAGAGCAATTATAATGGAATAAATTGCAAAAGATCAAAGGGAACTATCCTATATGGTGTACGGCTACTATAGAAGCAAGAAAATTTTATGTGACAAAAAAATTGAAATATCCACTCACCTATGGTTTGGCAGTTCGACTAGTGCTTGGAATGAGTAAAGTTGATTGTTTCTTCAAGCAACAACAAACCAGCAACCAAATCAAGCATGATAAATCTTTTCTTCACCTTCATTATAACAAAACTAGAAAAGAATAAAAACACTACAACAATTGCATCTCTATTTATTGAGTGCCAAATATGGTCTCCTATTCCTATTCTAATTCTAATTTAGAAACTTTTGATTGATCCGGGTACTTGGGATTTCTAATTTAGAAACTACTGATGTGATTCGTATTCTCTCAAACAATTCGGAGAATATCTAACTTCTAATAATAATAAAAGATCTAATGAAAATAAAAGACTTCTAATTAAAATAAACTATTAATGACTCATCTAGAATTTACTATTTATAGAAATTCCGAAAATTATAATGTATGTTAAAATCAAGAACTCTTAACTAGAACTCCTAAATAAAGCAAAGGCTCCAACTAAGGGGCTGGCTTTGCTAACGGGCTTTGATCCTTGGGTGGGCTGGCTCTCTTCCTAGGCGTCATCTTTAGGGCCTTCCTCTTGTGGGGAGGTACATAAAGTGGGTTGAGTCCATAGACTCATCGGACCTAATCCTTAAGCTCTCTTGAATTGTCCTAGTCGGGCTAAGTAAGGGCATTAGAAGTTCCTTGAGATGCGCCTGCATCAAGCTTAGTGACAATATGAATGCACAACCTTGCATTTTTTTAGCAATGATGGGTCTATAGCCTACATATGCTATTTTTTTAAATAAAAAAAAAGACTATCAATGCCCCTTAGATATGTGATTATTTGTGTGTTTTACCAAACAGGCAACTAAGAAATAAGAGCCTTTTTTTATTAAACAGACTGTAAAATAACATACAAAATAAAAAGCTCATATTTCTCTAAATTAATATAATTAGTTCTTGTTAGATTAGATCAGAGTTTCCAAACACTATTTAATTTCATTACTTGAAGGGTAAATATTATTTTATTTCCAACATAAATTATTTGAAGTAATTTCATTTATTTCTCGACCTTTATGTTGAAACGTTCCAACCCCTGTTCAGTCCAGTCCAACCAAACACACGACCTTACCAGTTCAGCAGACGGTCTGTTGTTTATACAATTGGAAAAACCCTTCTTGTACAAGTGAAATCCCTACCTTAATTCTCTTAGTCAATCTCTCCAAGTCAGCCTCACTCACCAAATCTATCTGCCAAAACAACGGAAAATGTGGAACAGGATAGGTGAATGTAGACTCAAAGTTTAGGAGTAAGATAAATAAAGTTGAATAGCGAAAGCAATAAACAGATGATTTCAAAAAAAAAAAAAACCAAAGATTTAGAGGGGAAAGATCAAATTTCACCTTGTTCATAATGATACGGTCTGCATATGCAACCTGTTCTACTGCCTCATTCACCACAAATCTTGGTTTCACTTCATTCAAGTGCTGCATGGCATGCTTGCAGTCAACCAAAGTAACAACTCCATCAAGTTTCACATACCGCGAAACCAATTCATCAGTGCAAAATGTCTCAATCACAGGAGCCGGCTTTGCAAGACCTGCATAAGGAGCATTAATGAATAATCTCAATACTCAAGCTCTCCAATACCTGCATTTAAAGCAATTAACTAGTTCACTCTCAAATCGTTTGCACCTGATGCAACCAACTAGTGCCTATTCTAGGTACATGTTCCATTAAATGGGAAGGAAGGCATAGACATGACAAAGGTCCTCCAGGAGCAAAAAAGAGATATCTAAGCTTTTAAAAGAGCTGAAAAGGAAATAGTTTGAAAAAAAATTGCTGCTATAATGTAGCCTAAATTCAAATTTAAAATTATGGATTATATCAACCTACAAGTCTGTCATTCCGTTGTCTCGGGCTTTATAAGATCACGCTGCTCATTTTATCAGAAACAAGAGTAATGGAAGAGAAAACATGTGTATAATTCAATAATCAGAGTAACTTTTAGATAGAGTTGGCAGATCCTATGTTATCCTGAGCTTTCCCATGATGAATCTCATATATGTAAAAATTGACTTCTGCGGTCAGATATCGAATGAAGACAAACATTCTAGCCCCCTCATGCATTAAACACTATACCTGTTGTTTCTATAACAATATGATCAAACTTGTCCCGCTTTTTCTTAGCTAACTCCAAAAGCATTTTAACAAGATCCCCTCTCACAGTACAGCATAAACAACCATTGTTAACCATGACAATGTCTTCAGCCACAGAGGAATGACTGGCAACCAATGAACCATCAATATCCACTTCACCAAACTGCAGAGAAGAAAGATAATCAAATACATATATGTACTGATAAAACATAGCATTTTGTTCAAAGACTCCAAACTGAAACATGTTGAATAATTCAAAGATGACAAGTTTATTGAAATTAAACCATAACAGAACAGATAATTTGAGCGAACGGGGTAGAGCTATCACCCAACCCCTCCATAGCATGCAGGAACATTATACACTTGCATCAGTTCACAAAAGAAGCATTTCTCCTGCTAGAAACACTAACAATACAAAAAAAAGATTGGGGGTTCCCTACAGTCCGGAAAATCATTCCTTGAATTTCTTAGAAATTAATTACTTTTACACACTATACATCCATTCAGAGACTGATGGACCATAATTTAATACAATTAGTTGTGCTAAGTTTATTTCTCTTGGAACATTTCGTTGGCAGTTGAAGCTGGTGATAGAAGTCTTGAACACTCTAGTGTACTAGCTTAGACAAAACTTGTGCAAACTTTTGAATTAAATTGAAGGAATCACATGTAAGTGGGGACTGTGACTTATGAGCCACATAAAAAGCAATGGTGCACTTGCATTGAATGATCCCTTCCTCTTTTGAACACAAAAATTAAGGCTTCTGAATAGTTTGCCTAAGATCATTGGAATTATAGTGCGGTATGTACGCATTTTATCCATCACATCACACAACACTGACTCTACATTCTTATTCGGAAATATAAGCTGATATAGGACGGCCAATGTAAATGCATTGAATCCTTACGGCTAACGTATGCTCTGGTTGAATCTCGGGTATCCATTTGGATCATATAGCTCAACAAGTATGATGAAGATATCCTGGAATAGGATTGATCTACATGCTCCAATCGAACAGGCTCGACCTACATAATTTAGTTAGATCTTTCTTATAGCTCTTCTTGTAGTGTGGGATCTCCTCTCCATCTAGGTCAATGTTTAGCATGTGCTGGATTTCTCCTAACATAAGACACAGTCATTCTTGCCAAACCAGAACACCATACAAGATGATGGGTCCCAACATTGAATAGCCGCCGAGATCAAACGCCAAACTGGATTGATCTTGATCAAGTCTAAGATATACCCCCCATGTGATAAAATTGTCTCCAGAATAGTCGTTTAAAGGGTGAGAGAGTCGTGATCGCACTACAGAGGTCATCATCACACGCGGAATGAATCTGCAACCTAATGTGTGTGCTTGATCTAGCCGTCGATTTGATTGAAACGGAAGGGATGCGAATGATTAGACATGACTATGCTAGACCCTATGTGATGGTGATGATGAATGATGGTAATTGCACTAGCATGCTTATACAAGATAGGGGTGAGTCAACTTGACATGTGTGACCTAGAGCTCACCTAATTGGGTTAAAGGATCCAAAACCCACTAGATTAAGGTGGAATGGGCCAATGGGTTGTCCATAAAACCCATATTCAAACTAGGGTCATGCCCTCACACATATGTATAGTTGACCTAATGTTATGCCCTAGATGGAGTAGGATTTTCCTATCTACCAAACACCAAACAAATGACAACACAAGCTCCCAGAAGGATTGAGTATAAGGATTAAGGACAAGGTTATCCTTATTCCCAAATAAAAGATGAGCTTTAAGCATTAGCAAATTAGGGATAGGGGTTATCCCTCCTTAGGGGTATAGCTCTTGGTTTAAGCCCATATATGCACCTATTGACTAAATGAGCACAATGTTTTAAAAAGTGCGTGACGCTTACACCTCAAGGCGGGCCTTGGGACAAGGCTTAAGGAAAACACCTTGAGACTCAACCTTGAGGCTTAAATCTCAAATCTCATGAGGCTAACGCCTTGGATTTTGAGACTCACATGAGGCACACGCCTCATGCCTTGAGGGCTTGAGACTCGTTTTATGTCTGAGGCATGTGCTTCATATATTAATTAAAAATACGGTTCTAATCACATAACTATTAACTGAGACTTCAACATTAATTTAGGCTTGTGCCCCATACATTAATCAGAAATGAGGTTCTAGCCATGGATGTCAACAGTGATGCATCATGGATTATTATGAAAAAAAGTATGTCTTGCTAACATTCATCAACACCTTATACAAATTCAGAGGTTATAAATATCGATCAGCCTTTATGTCTGTGAACCTAACCAAAATTTCCAACATTCCAGTGTAATTTATTCAAAAAAATGGGATGATAATCAAATGAATATTACAGTTTATACTTTATAATAAATAAATAAAAAGAAAACAAACAAACAAACCACCATTTACAAATTCACAGAGAAAGTAAACCACCCAGAGGAGATGATAGGTACTAGAAAATAAGGAGTAGCCAAAACAATAGGAAGGAATTATGAAATTGAAGACAGCAATTCCGTACCTCATTCTCAATTACAGCAATCCGCTTGCCATGTTGAGAGGTTAAAATATGATTCAGGAGAGTTGTCTGGCATTTAAAAGAAAAGAAAAACAATAATTTCAATAGAGTTCTGGAATGAAATAATCAAAATCGAAAATCATTTCAACTTCCCACTATCCAGAATATTAAGGGGTCGCATATATATAATGATTTCCAAACGGAAACGTCTTAGAAAGAAAATCAGAAGAAGAGATGGACCTTTCCGGAACCCAGGAAACCGGTGATTACAGTCGCTGGAACCCTATTATCAGAATTCAATGCGGCGGACCCGGCTTCTGCACGATCATCACTGGTAGCCAATACCATGCCCCTGGAACTGAAGGGGTGAATTTTCTCGAGAAAGCGAAGATGGAATCCCCGAGAAACAAAATAATGAAGATTTCGGAAGCATTGACAGATTGCTGAAGGAGAAATCGATGGAGAATCGACCAAAGGAGGTCGAAGGATTTGATACAGGGTTTTCGCTGCTGTTCTTGAAACCATGAACTTGGCAGCCATTTTCAACAGTAGCCAAAAAAATGGCAAAAAGATTTTTTTAAAAAAAAAAAAAATTGAAGTTGCAATAACTAGTGTAAAGAGCGGGGAAGTTGACGCTTAAACCCTAGTAAGGGACTAAGGTACAAGTCAGTGGTTTTGTTTTCTTTCTTGTTTTAAACAGGAGTAGACTGCAAACGGTTAAAAACACAAAAAAACAAAAAACAAAGGGGATATCTAGAAAATTCAATTTTAGTTTAGGGTGCTTTCGGTTGGGAGGAAAGTTGATGAATGAAAGAAAAGAAAAGAATACATAGAACTAGTAAGCACCCTTGCAATGCACAGGATACATGTTCCTGATCACTATCAACTGTTTAATAATTATAATACGCATGCTTTGATGCATAACCAATCATTATTATCAAATCTATTCAAATTCCTCTACTATGGACTATTTCATCAATTACCATTTGATCAATATATAACCGATCAAACGGTTGACAGAGATAATGGCTTAATACATAATATTATTGTTTTTGAAACTATCACCTAATACATCCCTATGTACACTTTTACCGTGATTGCATAAGCAAGAAACAGATGGTGAGTCACGATATAAGGCTCGATGGCAGAATTTCTTGAGCTGCAATTTGCGTTCATCATTTAGAACATTGGCCCGATGCATGGACTCCCAAGGCATATCCATGTCTTGGATATGCTAAAATACTCAATCACCAAATTCTTCCTCGTAGTCTCAAAAAGCATCCCTAATTATCAAATGAGCATGAGAAAAATCCATTTTTATCATGTGGGACCACTCAGGTCCAACGTAATTCTACCTATCGCAACCCAAAATACCCCCTACGAGTTAGGGATACTTTGGCGCACGATGTGCTATATCCGATACCAAACCATCCTGTAAAATTTCTAAGGCATAATATAGTAGAAATATAAAATAGTGCGCAAGCGTAAACTTAAAATTTCTTTTCTATACATGATCAATATTCCGAGTTTGTACAATAATAACCCAAAACAAGAGTGGACATGTCCACTCATCAAAATACAAATGTAGTCTCTCTCTCTCACTCACTCTCAATAGTATCCAGAATAAGGCCACTTATCAAGGTTCCTATCCTCTTTTGGTTGAGCTACTGTCGACTCCTCATTACTGTAGTCCTCCTGGACCCATGGACTGAGATCACAGATGTCGAACTGACATGTTGACAAAAATATACAGCTGAGCATGGAATACTCAGCGAGCACAAACCACTAGCTAACAATGCTATAACACATGCAAAACTTAAAGGAATACCATTCATAAACTTCATGCTTAAAATCCATCGTAGAAAACCTTTCGCCAAACCTTATCTTTCATGGAAAACAAAATATCTTGTACATGCCTTATGAGTTCTTATGAATGCTTATAAGCCTTGTAAGTTCTTATGAGTTCCTTGTAGAACCCTGGATCGTGATGGAATGGTATGATGAATAGTACTGTGAATAGTGTCTATGGCTTAAAGGCTATTGTAATGCCTTGAAAAGTTATCAATGATAATGAGAACATGGTTTTGATATATTTCGGGTGTATGATGTGTTATGACATGTATTAAAGCCTTAAGAATATTTTCTTAAGTTTATGGGTGTTTGGGATAGAGAAGTAAGAGTATAAAATACTCTAAGTGTAAAAAAGGGTTATGTCTTAACATACCCTCAACTTTAAGAAGCTTTATTTTTGTCATCATTGAATGAAATTGAATGATTCTCGAACCATTAGAAATGTATTGAAACCCTCTTCGAGATTCATGTTTATCATTTTTCCAAATTTTTAGTCGAAGATAGGTTAAATATTGGATTTCCAAAAGTCTGGTCTGCTGAAATCCATTCCACACCAGTCAGCTTTAGATCCCAATTATACAATTAAGAACTCAGAATTATGATTTTTCTATTATACACAAAATTTTTCCCCTTTGAATGACGAGTCCAATACAAGTTGAATCGTCAAAATTGATAAGCAAGTTAAAGTTATGGTCGAAATACTAAAGCGGGAAAACCTCAACCCAGTTAGAACACCCAAACGTCGACGTTTGGGCATAAACAGAATGCGAAAACCATTCCAAACGTCGACGTTTGTAACCCAGACGTCAACGTGGCCCAAACATCGATGTGGATTTGCCTGGACGTGAAAAATGGGTTTTTTTAAGGGGTTTAAATGTGATTTTCCAACCCTAACCCTATAAATACCCAATTTTCGTGGGATTAAGTGTTTTAACACTTTGAGAAACATATTTTGAGAGGAAAAGAAAGAGAGCTAGGGTTTCCAAAAGGGTTTTTCATTTGAGATCGAGAGGAGCACGATTCTTGCATCCCAAGGCTTGGATATTCTTCCTCAAAGCTTGGATCTTCTTCCTCAAGCGCGATTTCACTTCTCCAAGCATTTTCAACAATCTCAAGCTTTAAGATAAAAGGGGTTTCGACCTTTCCAGGTAAGAACATTCTACTATCTAGGTTTGTTATTATACCAAGATTGAAAAGAGGATTGAATGTGTGATTTTGAATGGCATTTGTAAATACACTCTCATATCTAGTTTTGTTATAATCCAAGTCATGAAATGTAGATTTTAAATGGAGATTTCTCAAGAGTAAGGGTAACTACACTCTACTAATTAGCTTGTTGTAATCTCATAAGTAAATTTATCTATTTTCTAATCTTGCTAGGATTCAACCTAGAAATAAGGGTTTTAAATTGGGGGACTTCCTCAAGGTCAATGATAAATCTATATTTTGGATATTATTTTTAAAGAAAATGTGATGTGGGTATGATGTTGATGAAATAAGCTTAATGATCAAGATTATTATGATAAAATGCAATGAATGAAGATGTTCCATGTTTGTAGGATTTTCTAAGTGTATTATAATGTTAATAGGTCTTGTTTGAACATGTATGGAATGCTTAAAGTTTCCTAAGTATATTGTGATGCTCACAAGCACGCTACGCACTCTATGTTTTACATGACCGAGGTTTTCTCATAAGCACTAGGAATTGAAACAAATGAGTGAAACTCATAAGAAAATAAAAGTACGATCTCATATGCATTAATCATGCCAATACGGTTGGTCAAGGATGTTAGTAGCCCAGGATAGCACGGGTGCTAACATCTTGCTCATAAGTTAAGATATAAAAAATTCTCATAAGTTGAATGATCATACAAGGAGGTTGGTAGCCCAAGGTTTTGTGGGTATTAAACTCTTGCTCACAAGAAATTCTCATAAGTTTGGTGGATCGTCAAGGAGGTTGGTAGCCCAGGATTTACGGGTACTAACCTCTTGCTCATTAGAAATTCTCATAAGTTGAATGATCATACAAGGAGTTTGGTAGCCCAGGGTTTTGCGGATATTAACCTCTTACTCACAAGAAATTCTCATAAGTTTGGTGGATTGTCAAGGAAGTTGGTAGCCCCGGTTTTAAGGGTACTAACCTCTTGCTCACAAGAATCTCGAAAGGAAGTCTCATAAGAAATCTCACAAGACTCATAAGCTCACAAGAAACTCACAAGAACTCATAAGGCTCATAAGAACTCATAAGCTCATAAGAAACTCACAAGAACTCATAAGTTCATAAGGAACTTACATAAGCTCACAAGGAACTCACAATAACTCATAAGCTCACAAGGAACTCACAAGAACTCATAAGGCATATACAAGGAGTTTTGTTTTTCACGAAAGATAAGATTTGATGAATGATTTTCTATGATGAGTTTTAAGCATGAATTTATGAATTATATTCTTTTAAGTACTTGTATGTGATATTATGGTTGTTATAGCATTATTAGCTAATGGTTTGTACACGCTGAGTATTTCATGCTCAATCGTACATTTTATGTTGGCAGGTTCGTTCGACCACTGCAACTCCGAGCTATAGGTTGAGGAGGAGTATGCGGAAGAAGGGGCGACTATCCTGTTACAGCCTCGGGAGGACAGGGATCTAGATAGGTCACCCTATCTAGACTATTGTTGAGTGGAGAGACTGTGCGTTTTTTTTTTTTGTATTTTGTTAAAGTGGGCATGTCCACTTCACTTTTGGATTATGTTACCTTGTAAAAACTTGGAATACAGTTATATGTATAAAAGAAAATTTTTACTCACGCTTCGCACTATTCTATATTTCTGCTATGTGATGCCTTAGGTATTTTTACAGGATGGTTTGATATCAAATATGGCACATCATGAGCCAAAGTATCCCTAACTCTTAGGGGGTATTTTAGGTCGCGACATTCCCTGTGAGCTTACGAGTTCTTATGAGTTCCTTGTGAGCTTATGAGCCTTGTGAGCTTTATGATCCTTGGAGACTTATGCAAGATCTTAATTAGACATGATCCATGGAGCTTGTGAGCACTTATGAGCCTTGTAACCGATCTTAGACTTATGTATTTCTTATGAGTTCTTAGAAGCCTTGTGAGACTTATGATCCTTGGAGCTTATGCAAGATATTAGACTTATTCCTTGTGAGCATGAGGTAATCGATCTTAGAAATACCAACTCAAAGTTTGGTTTTGTCAATGCTTATGCTTCTTCTTATGAAATTTCCTTTGAAAAACACTTCTTATGATTCTTAAAATATAATGCTTATGAGAAAACCTCGGTGATGTGAAACATAGAGTGAGTGGAGTGCTTGTGAGCATCATAAGATACTTAGGAAACTTTAAACATTTCATACGGGTTCACACAAGACATATTAGCATCATAGTATACTTGGAAAATCATAAAAACATGGAACATCTTCATTCATGGCATTAAATCCCAAGATCTTGGCCTTTAAGCCTATTTCATCAACATCATACTTAGAATCATAATTCACTGAAAGATAATCACACTCATATACAAGTATAAACATATGTATCCTTTTATTGAAAAACCTCAATCTTAAAAACCCTTATTTATAACATTGAATCATAATAAAGTCATTTAATAGAGTGTATTTGTAAGATCCTATTCAACATCATAAATTCAATCCTCTTTTTACTATTTGTTTCATAGCGAGGTTAGTTAATAGGAGTACTTACCTTTTGGATTAGAGAAAATGCTTGAGAAGACTTGAGAAGGTGTGATCCAAGCTTCAAAGAGGGATCCAAGCTTTGAAGAAGGAACCCAAGCTCCACCTTGATCCTCCAATAGAAACCCTAGCTTTCCCCTTTCTTCCTCTCTAACTCTCTCAATTTATCTAAAATTGATGCCCTGAGGGTTTATGGACCCTAACCCACGAATTTTGGGCTTATATAGGAAAAGGGGTGGTCAAAAGACCATCCTACCCTTAATGAAATGGTTCAACAGACCAAATCAGACAAAAGTTCAGGTGCCCGGTCGACTGGCTAGGAGGGGCGGTCGACCAGCCTTGGGAAAAACCTTACTGTTAACCCATTTTGGCCAAAACCATACAGTCGGCCGACCGGCCTTGAGGGACGGTAGACCGGCCCTGCTTAACCAACTCACTGTTATTGTGGCAGTCAGTCGACTGGCCTTGATGGGCGGTTGACCGACCTTTGCTGAACTTGGTCATTTCTCTTGTTTTTTTTTTTTTTTTCCATTTTTCACACCTAGAGTGATTCCACTCTTCTATTGACTTACCTAGAGTGCTTCCACTCTTATACATTGACTTTAACACCCATATACCATTATATTTTTTTGTTCCAACTCCTTTTATTCATAATGCATACATCATGAAATTACTCTGATCGATGATCTCTATGACCCAGAGGGGGGGTGAATAGGTCTATCTAAGAATTTCTAACCAATTTTTAAAAAAATTTAAGTTATTTGTTCAGAAATCAATAAGTGATTCACACAAACAATCCACACAAATCTAACACATCAGATTTTTACGTGGAAAACCCTTATGGGGAAAACCACAGGACCTCGTCCAGCAACAAACTTCACTATAAGAAGAATTCAAGTACAAGACAAGACCTTACCCAAACCGGACATGACGTTCCTAGGTACAGACTCTTACCCTTGATTTCCACGAACCAGCAGGTTCAATCTCTGCCATAGCAGCTTCGGTTCCACACCGACCAAATCTTCTCAAGCTACTTCAATACCACGATCTCACACGATCGATCTCCTTCTGAGAAGGATCCGGATCATACACCGGACACACACACAAGGTGTAGGGTTATGAATCAATTTAGAACAATTTAAACCCTAGAGGGATCTCATAAAGATCTGAGATCACACAATGCAAGATCAAAGGAATAGATCTATACTTGCATTCTCTAGGATGATTGAAAGAGGAGAGATCAACAAAGATCAAAAGATAAGAATGGATAAAACCCTAGATAGGTTTCTCAGACCTCTACTCTTTCAAAAATAAACAGTGGATACGAAATAGGTCTCCAAAAGTTGTTTATATAGGGTTTAGAAAAGAGTCCAGAAAATTAAAAAATTACGTTTACGAGGACCGATCGATCGGTGCTCATAACCGATCGCTCGGTCCAAAAGCGATCGAACGGTCTTCACACTGAGAGATCGGTTAAAAATAACCTCTCTGAAAAAATACCCCATACAAATTTTAAACCAGTCAATAGCCACCAATCTGTCGGTAGGCCACTGATCGATCGGTATATATGACCGAGCGAGCGGTCCAAAAACAACTCTCTGGAATTTTAGCCTATACAAAAATGATCACCAGTCGATAGCCACCGATCTCTTGGTAGACCACCGAGCGATTGGTCTCAACACTGAGAGATCGGTGGAGACAGAATTTTAGCCAAAAACTTTTTACATTTAATTTTTGTTTGATTCAATTAAGACTAATATTCATTGTTAGGCTTAAAACTATCCTCCTAGGTATGTTTAGGGTTATCTAAGTCAAATCCAACCTAGGTAGGGGTCTCTAAGTCCATTACCTGTCTAGATCCAGAGTAGAAGCTTTTTCTTCAGTTTCTTCACTCTTCTTAAAGCTTTAGCTCTTATGATAAGTTGAACAAGACTCAAAACACATGACCTATCTAATGATCACGGAATTTTCCAACACCTAAGTAGGGATTTACACATCATAACACATAGAAGACCCTATTTGACCAAAATCACTATTCACTGATACTATTCACCAACTAGGTGATTGATTTTCGGGGCTCTACACTATCCAATGGTTTATAAGCAAAAAATTACAATCGATTGAGAAGGTTAGAGTTTGACCTAGGGCATTAAGGAGAATGTCAAGGATAATTTGTTAGTTAATGATATTAAGACATCACCATATTCATCTTTCAAGGCTTGAGGATGGTCCTAACTAAGTAACCAGAGTGGAAACGAGAGCGGGAGCGGGAGCAAGAGTGGAAGAGCACCTAATTTTAATTTAGGATAAGGTCGAGAGTGCCTCCGGAGCACCGGTATATATATATATTAAAATTAACCTTTGTTATGATTCACTCATTCACGTGGTTAAGTTTTATTTTTAAAAAATTCCTAAAAATCAAGGTTAAATTATTTAACCCTAAGAGTGAGTGAATCTTAACCACAATTATTTGTTATGGTCTTGAAAAGCATCCCTAATTATTGAATGAGCAAGAGAAAAATCCATTTTTATCAGGTGGGACCACTCCGGTCCAACATAATTCTATCCAATAGTTTATAGTCAAAAATTGATAGTCAATATGATAGCATTGATCGAGAAGGTTAAAGTTTTACCTAGGAATTAAGGAGAATACCCAGGATAATTTGTTAGTTAATAAGATTAAGGGATCACCATTCTCCTCTTTCAAGGCTTGGAATGGTCCTAACTAAGTAATCAAAGTGGGAGCGGGAGAGGGAGCGAGAACAGGAGTGGGAGAGTGCCTAATTTTAATTTAGGATAGGGTCGAGAGTGCCTTCGAAGCGCCGGTATATAAATAAATAAATATATATTTAGTTTAAAATATTTTTTTTCTAAAATCAAGTTTAAATTATTTAACCCTAAGAGTGAATGAATCTTAACCACAATTATTTAGTGTACCGCCCAACAGAACATGCGAGATGCATGCTATCACATTCGTACATCCTTACACGCATTGGCCGAAGCGGCAATGTCGTTGCTATATAAGAAAGGTAAAACGTAAAATTAAAGATGAAAAATACTTAATAGACCCATGTTAGCCTAAAGGTTATAATCCTGTGTACCCAAATAATTTTGATTATGACAAAATAATGCAATGAGCATTTTTTGTACTAATTGTTCTTCAAAGTGTATGTTAATTTCAGATTTAAGGAACATTAGTCCACATTTCAAGATTGACTCAACATTACCAAAGTGATCTATCAAGTCAAAAGACAAAAGATAACTCAAGAGAAAGTCAAAGGAGAACTCAAAGTGAAAATTCAACCAATCTCAAGGTGTAGATTAAAATTGAAGATTCAAGTTCTCACCTATAGTCCAAGTCGGATCATGAAGCTAAAAAGAAGAACTCATTCAAGATCAAGTCTAGATTAAAATTGAAGATTCAAGTTCTCACCTATAGTCCAAGTCGGATCATGAAGCTAAAAAGAAGAACTCATTCAAGATCAAGTCTAGAAGAATGAAGACTCAAGAAGATTTAAATTGTACTATTTAAAAAGAGTCTAGGACTTATGTAAAAGCCCTCAATTGGGTGGAAAGTTCAACAACTCAAAAGCTTAGATTGACTTTAGGAAACCTTTACTTAATTAGATAATATTCCAAGGCCCTAGGACATCTTAAAACATGGCTAAAACATGATAATGGAAAGCCCAAACACCCATGAAATCATTCATATCATAAAGGTCTATTAAAATAAGTAAGTCTGTG
This sequence comes from Tetracentron sinense, assembly GCA_015143295.1. NCBI lineage: Eukaryota > Viridiplantae > Streptophyta > Magnoliopsida > Trochodendrales > Trochodendraceae > Tetracentron > Tetracentron sinense. The sequence continues at coordinate 27,077,992 of CM026571.1, forward strand.
AAAAGTCAACATTTGTGTCGTGCCCCAAAATACCCCCTAGGAGTTAAGGGATACTTTAGTCGTGACAATACTTAACCTGTCAGACCATCCTGTGATGAACAAGGTAAAACATACAATAACAGTACATGGATCAGAGTGCAGAAGCTCATAACAGTGTGGAAGCTTAAACCAACTTTTTCTTTTCTTTCTTCTATGAACCATATAAGTATTTCAAGTTAGATACACAACATCAATAGTAAAGGTGGACATACCCACCTATCAAAATACAAAAAAAGAAACTCTCACAGTTACTCAGCTCAACAGTAATCTAGATACAACCACACATCTAGATCCCTATCTGTCTGCGTCTGCATTGGGATAGGCGGCTCTCTCTCTTCCACATATTCCTCTTCAACCCAAGGCTCGGGGTCGAAGGCACCCTTCGGACCTGCCGACATGAAAGTACGGTTAAGTATGGAATACTTAGCGAGTACAAGCTACTAGCTAACAATAGTAATAACAAACTACAATTCATAACAGCAATAATTGGAGCAACACAATATCAATAATTAAGACGATACAAGAGCAACAATTTGAAATAGTACTATGATCATGACATGCATGGAATGATGCAAAACCTACGATAAAACTTATACTTTAAAAGTCATGTCTTGTTCTTAAAAATAGCCTTTCGTGTTTTTCAAAACTTACTTGACGTGTAAGAAAACCTGTTCTTGTCTCGTGGGAATCACATGTATCTTGTCTTGCTTGGAATCACTTGTCTTGTCATGTCTTGTCATGTCTTGACATATCTTGACTTGCCTTGCCATGGTTTTCTTGTGAACCAGATGTTAGTGAACTTGTAGCGACTTGTGAGCTGGGAATGTATATTCCCTTCAGCGAATATATATATATAGAAAAAGGGTACACCAACATCCTTGATCGGCCCTTTCTCTAGCTTGATCAACTAGTTTTCTTGTGACCCAAGTCTGACATATCTTGCGATATGCCCTACTCTTGACTGGTCTGATGTCCGGCTTTATCATGCTTGTTTACTTATGAGCCAGGTATGACATAGCCGAGGGATATGCCCTACCCTTGACCGGCCCAATGTCCGGCTTTATCATGCGTTTCATAAATCACATGTCTTGTTCGTGTTTGTTTTTATATACTTATACTTTAGAAAAATACCCGATTCATGCATGCATGCGTGTGTGTGTGTAGCACTTATGATGATCATGGTGACATGAACAACTAAAGGAGTGGCATATGACATTTTAATTCTTAATAAAACATGAGGAATTTGACAAGCATATAAAGCATTGGATCAAGGTTAACACTTTTGGAAAGGTTACTCAATTTATACTTGCATTATTATTCTATAAATTTGTTCATTTCTCATTTGTGCGTTTCATCCAACACTTGGTGTGCAACTTATTCAAACCATTTATTCGAGTTCTTAAGTTCATGCATTTCATCAAACATTACACATGTGTTCATTATGTGTACTATGCCCTTCCACCATTTTCCATCACCCAACATTCATCACAAACATGGTATCTAATCGCCTCAACCATTCACCCCACACATTCACATTCATTCCATTTATCATGTTTATTTTTAGGGATAGTAGTGTACTAAAGAAAAATGGAAAACACAATATCAATATCATCATTTTTGGAAGAGAAACCTAGGTTATTACTAAGTTAGTTAGGAGGGTGTACTAACCTTTGAGATCGAAGCTTGATCTTAAAGGAACCCTTTAATTTGGAATTCTTTGCTTGAGGAAGAACACCACTTGAAGATGGAGGAGTCCTTACTAGATGAGGAAGACCCACCTTGATTTGGGCTCCACTTGATCTCAATCCAACCTTCCTTGGAAGTTTTTCCCCAAAATCTCCCTTCTCCTTTCTCTCCTCTAGGCTTAGAAAACCCCCAAAATGAGATCCCCTAATAAGCCAAGGGTTAAAACCCTCAATTTAGTCTTTAGCACATGCGTGCGATGGATCGCGGATCCAGTGCAGTCGATCGCACCTTAGGGTGATTTGTCGCACATGAACCCAAAAAATTTTGTCTTATTTTTTCCTGCATGCGATCGATTGTAGATCCCTATGATCTGTCACACTTGGAGACCCATCTATCGTACTTGGTCCAGAATGTTTGGGACCAATTCCACCTGCATGCGATCGATCGCACCTAACCTGCGATCGATCCTGCGATCGATCGCACTCCCCAGATTTTGGTTTCCTCCCCCTGTAGACCCATAGGAGTGTTTCCAACCTCATTTTCACCATCCTTAGGGCTCTAAACTCCCTCCTTCATGCTGCACATGGGTCGTTATCACCCATTTTATCATAAACACCAATTTCAAACACAGGGAATGCCATTTGGCTTTGAATACACTATTCATTAGCCATATAAAGTTCCGAGGTGCTATATCCTCCCCCTTATAAAAATTTCATCCTCGAAATTTGGATGATACATACATGTACAAAACGACAAGAAAATACAAAAGAGAATGCCAAAGTTCTAATCAAACAGTCGAGGATATTTTTCCCTCACTTTGGCCTCTTGCTCCCATGTAGCCGCTTCCCTTGAATGATGTTGCCATCTTACAAGGACCAAGGGAATTTTGTTGCGCAAGACTTGATCTCGCCTATCCAAGAGCTATACCGGTTGCTCTATTAGCATGAGATCCTCCCGAATGTCTACCGAATCAAGTTCGATTACATGGGAAGGATCCGAGATATATTTCCAGAGCATAGAGACGTGAAATACATTGTGGACTGCTACCATATGAGCGGGTAGAGCAACACGGTAAGCTACCTCACCAACTCTAGTGATGATCTCGAATGGCCCCACATATCTAGGGCTGAGCTTTCCTCTTTTGCCAAATCTCATAACACCCTTTGTCAGAGAAATCTTAACAGACACAAAGTCACCCACACAAAATTCGAGATCTCTCCTACGGTTGTCGGCATAGCTCTTCTGGCGATCCTATGTAGCCTTCAACCTATCTCTGATTACCTTGACCCTGTCTGCAGGTTGTTCAATCAACTCGAGGCCTAACACTTTCCTTTCCCCAACTTCATCCTAATACAAAGAGGATCTACAACTTCTCTCATACAATGCCTCGAAAGGAGCCATTTGGATGCTCACCTGATAACTGTTGTTATAGGCGAATTCTACCAAAGGAAAGTGATCTTCTCAACTGTCTTTAAAGTCTAGCATGTAGGCTCGGAGCATATCCTCTATCACTTGATTCACTCTCTCGTTTTTCCCATTCGTCTTACGGTGAAAAGCTGTGCTGAAGTACAAATGGGAACCCATGGCACTCTGGAAGCTCTTCCAGAATCTGGATGTGAATCTTGGATCCCTATCCGAAACAATGCTCACTGGCACTCTGTGCAACCGCACAATTTCCTTGATGTACAGTGCGGCTAACTGGTTTGAGTTGAAAGTAGTCCAGTATGGCAAGAAATGGGCGAACTTAGTTAGTTTATCGACTGCCACCCAGATAGCATCAGAGTTTCTAGCCGTTCGCGGCAATCCTACTATGAAGTCCATGAAGATGTTCTCTTATTTCCACTCGGGAATAGGGAGGGACTGTAATAGACCCGCCGGTCTCATGTGCTCTGCCTTCACTTGCTGATATACCAAACATCGGGATACATACTTTGTAACATCCCTCTTCATGTTTCGCCATAAAAAATGTCCCTTGAGGTTCTGGTACATCTTCGTACCCCCAGGATGCACTGTATACTTGGTACGGTGGGCTTCATCCAAAATCTCTTTGTTAGCCTTTAGGATTTGACCTAAGGCAACATCATTGATTTTGATGATAACACAATGAAGGAATGAATATTGTGTTACTAGTGTCTCTCTTGAGTTTCAATGAAAATCAGATTAAGAAGAGCATTAGATTGCCTTTCATCCAAAAAGCATGAGCTGGATCCTGTTAAAGCCTATATGCAGGATCAAGTCCAAGTTAAAGTCATTCTAGCTCACATCATTAAGTTGACATAAGCTCAAGCATCAAGATAAAGATGAAGATGAAGGAGATGGATCAACTCTAAGCTAAATCAGATCCAGTAATGAAGTGAAGACTCTTAAGGTTTTTAATGAATTAGTTTAAGTTGAGAGTATTTAGGACTTTTGTAAAACTCATCCTTAGATGGTTTGGATGAAAAGCTCAAAGACCTTAGATTGACCATAGGTCCCTTAAACCAATGTTAAAATATGATTAAGAACCTTTAAACATGTTCATCATACTCATAAAGGTTAAGTATAAAACCTTGGAATCAAATCCTATCTTAAAAGTTTTGAAAATAGATTCTGCAAATAAAATTAGCCTATCCAGTCGATCAGGAAGGCCATCCAGCCGATTAGGTAGACCATCTAGTCGATCAGGCAAGCCCTGTGATCGACTGGATAGAACAAATTTTGAAAAATTTGTCTGCATGTTCTGTTAGTGTTGGAAACCTCTTTGAATCCATGTTAGATCATTCTAATGATCTTTATGAGTTGTTAATCATGTTTATCTATCAATTTAAAGGACTTTGGAGCACTTAAAAATCATTCTAAAAGTAAGCCAAGTGGCTGTGGACATCATTCAAACCTTTAAAATCAAGAAAATGGGATTTCAGTATTTTTTGGACAAAAAATACACTATCCAGTCGATCACACAAGCCTTGTGATCGACTAGATAGAACAAATTATGTTCTGACTATTTTTCTCAAACCTAGAAATTTTCGGGACTCTTTTTGACCATGATAGAGGCCGAATTAGGATTTTTCTATTAGAGACAAAATTGTTCCTCTTTAAATTTTGAGTGAAATAAGCTTTTGAATCACCTAATTTCATTGAGCTAATAAAAAAGTTATGATCAAAATACAGAAGGCAACAAAAACATTGCTCTACCCAGTCGCGAAATGGACCAGTCAACTTCGGGAGGCTTTTTGGCCATGAAAAACGAAGAATTGAGACTTGTCCATTAGAGACAATATTGTTCATCTTTTAATTTTAAGTGAATAGGCTTTTGAATCACCCAATTACGATAAGGGAAGAAATAGTTATGGTCGAAATACCGAGAGATAAAAATGGAGTTCTATCTAGCTGATCTGGTAGAGCATCCAGTCGATTAGGAGGATCATCCAGTCGATCACACAAGCCTTGTGATCGAATGGATAGAAGGAAATTTGTCTAGAACGTGATTTTTACTGTAACTGCTCCTTTCACATTTAATGCTTCTCCAATGGCTATATTATCGAATGCACTATAAATTGAGATGGTTTATGAACTAAAACAATGAGGGGTGATCAATCTATCAATTCCCAAACATTCACCAAGATCCAAAACTCAAATCTATTGTGAAAAATTTGAAACCCCCAATACTTTGTTTTTTGAGCTAAAATCCAATCCATCTTTTGTGAGATTTCTTAGAGTTTGTTATTCCATTCTTATCTAACTCTTAAAGGAGTTTGTATTTCGGATTCAAGATCCAAAATCTCTACATTGTAAAGGTTCATCCTTAGCCTCAAAGGATTGTGAAGGTTTGATCCTAAGCCATAAAAGGATTGTGTAACGGTTCATCCTCAGCCCGTAAAAGGATAGTAAAGGTGGTCTCCTAGCCTGCAAGGGAGTGTAACGGTTTACTCTTCACCCAAAAGAAGAGGACACGGCATGAGAATAAAATCGTGGGGAATCCTTGGAGCGGGAATAGCTCAAGGCGGGGACGTAGGCAGGTTGCCGAACCTCGTGAACAATATCCGGTGTCAAGTGTTTGTATCTCTCTAACTCTCTCTATTTGACTGATTTCTATTATTGTTTACACTATTGTTAAACCAAACTTGTTAGATTCTCTATTTCCCTTTAACTTGCCTTAAAGTTGAAATTCCAATTTAGAGTAAATATTTTTAATTGTCATAGACCCTATTCACCCCCCTCTAAGGTCCATACCCTGGGCAACACTCTTTTCGGAGATCTACATCGGTCGGGACACAAAGTCTACCCTTGAACGTGATTGCCCATCACCTTTCGTGGTGAACTCATCGCTTCCCTTGCTAACCACCTTGTCACAGAAAGCAATCAACTCGGCATCCATTACTTGCAACTCCCGTATCCGATCTATGATGCATGGTTTTACCATGATATTTTCCATCAATGGCCCATGGGTAGGAGGACTGAAACTAATGTCGAGGTTGGAAGCATCCTCCAACAACATCCACTCTCGAACCATCATATACGAAACAAGCCCATGTGACTTCCTACTCAATGCATCCGCCACCACGTTTGCTTTACTCGGGTGGTATTGGATGGAGCACTCATAATCTTTCAAAAATTCTACCCATCTTCTTTGCCTTAGATTCAGCTCTTTCTGGAAAAACAATTACTTCAGACTTTTGTAGTCCATGAATACCTCAAACTGTTCCCCATAGAGATAGTGTCGCCAAATCTTCAAGGCAAAAAAACCGCGACAAGTTCCAAATCGTGAGTGGGATAATTCTTCTTATGCTCCTTCAATTGCCTTAAGGCATAGACAATGACTTTATCGTGTTTCATGAGCACACATCCCAATCCCACGTGGAAGGCATCATTATACACTTTGAAACCGCCACTCCCGAATGACACTATGAGTACGGGAGCGTAGTGAGCCTCTTCTTCAACTCAGTGAAGCTTGCTTCACACTTATCGCTCCACACAAACTTGGCATTTTTCCAAGTGAGGTATGTGAGTGGTGCCGCTAAACTGAAGAACCCCTAGACGAATCTCCGGTAATAGCCTACCAACTCGAGGAAACTACGTATCTCGGTGACACTCTTGGGTCTCTCCCAGCTCATAACTGCCTCTATCTTCACCGGATCAACTGAGATGCCTTCAGCTGACACCACGTGGCCTAAGAATGCCACTTTCTCCAGCCAAAATTCACACTTGCTCAATTTGTCATATAACCTATGCTCTCTCAACATCTCCAGAGCAAAACGGAGGTCTCGTGCTTGATCTTCCCGTATCTGAGAATACACTATGATGTCATCAATGAACACAATCACGCATTGATCCGAGTACGATCAGAACACCTGGTTCATCAGATCCATAAAAGCTGTCAGCGCGTTCGTGAGACCGAAAGGCATGACAAGAAACTCGTAATGCCCGTACCGAGTCCTAAAGGCCGTCTTTGGAATATCTTCTGCCTTAATCTTTAATTGATGATACCCCGATCTAAAATTAATCTTGGAGAAGAATCTTGCTCCCTTCAATTAGTTAAACAAGTCGTCTATTCGTGGTAAAGGATAACAGTTCTTGATCGTGAACTTGTTTAATTGTCAGTAATCAATACACATACGCATTGAGCCATCCTTCTTCTTCATAAATAGTACTGGGGCACCCCATGGTGAGACACTCGGTCTAATGAATCCGAGGTTTTGCAATTCATCCAACTGTACCTTCAACTCCTTGAGTTCAATTGGGGTCATCCTATAAGGAGCCCTAGAGATCGGAGCAGTGCCGGGCGCAAGCTCAATTGCGAACTCAATCTCTTTATTTGGAGGCAATCCAGGCAATTCCTCTGGAAAAACGTCCAGGAACTCACTCACAACCGGAATGGTTGAGGAGTTTTGTGCCTCTGGGTTCGCTAAGTTCAAAGCTGTGAAGCGGGCAATATCCCTTCCTCGTAGCCCTCTAAAGTGAAATGGCTTTGCTCCTTCTAGCTTGAAATTCACTACTTTCTCAAAGCATGCCACATGACCGTGGTGAGTTGATAACCAATCCATTCTGAGGATGACATCGAAGTCCGGGTTTTGAAAATCCAGGATGATCAGGTCGGCTAACAACTCATTCTATCCCACTTGAACCACACTGTCTTTGTACATCCGGTCCGTGTCAACCGATTTGCCAAGCGGAGTCGAAATAGACAACTCATGCTCTAACCTACTAGGCTCGGATAAAATCCTTTCGCAAAACTCAGTGAGCCGAAGAAATGAGTGGATCCTGTGTCGATCAACACTCGAGCTAGGCATTCGTTTACTAATAAAGCGCCTATGCGATTAAATAACTAACATAAATAAATTTCAAACAATACACGCATCATACATAGGCAGACTATTAACAACGTATCACATAATAGTTAGCATTCACAACTTAAAACTCTAGTATTCTTGCGTACCTTGCACGACATCATCGGATGCACGTGCGTCTCTCTCTAACAAGGCAAAAACTCGTCCTTGAGTTGCTTGACGAGGCGGCCGTGTAGACCGTGAGGGCCTCGATGCCTATGACAAGCTTTGCTGAGACACTTACCTGACAGGGGGCCTACTCCCCTGAGACTGAGCCAGCAAATGTTAGTGGGGAATATTTCTAATCATGTGGCTTTGGTCACCACAATGAAAACAACTTCCGGTAACTTTTCTACACTCGCCGGCCAAATGCCTCCGACCACAAAGAGTACAAGGCTCATAGGATTATGTGGAAGGTGCATATCCTGTGGCCTGAGGTAGTACAGGGTGAGGAGCATATGTAGTCGCCGGGCGTGGAGCCGGTGGAACAAAATAGCAAGGAGCTTGCAGTGCAAAATACAGTCTTTATGACTAAGCCAGCCCTGAAGGCTGGTATGCAATAGTCCTAGCTCTCTTCTCTGCTGAGCCACTAGACTGGCCCTTCTCCATTCCTCTTCTCTTAAAAACATTCTTTAGAGTTAGCCTTGACCAAGAGTGCTTTATCCACCACTTCTGAATATGTCTCATGCTTGAACATCGAGACTCGATCCTTGAGGTAGGCCTTCAACCCCCTCTCAAATTTTCAGGCTTTCATAGCCTCTGTAGCTATCATATGCGGAGTAAACCTGGATATCTCCAAAAACTTGGCTTCATAAGTCGCCACTAACATATTACCTTGCTCCAAGATTAATAAATTCAACTTCCTTCTTCTCCTCCTATTGGGAAGTAATTCTTATAAAACACATCCAAGAATTCTCCCCATGTCCATTCTTGGCCTTGTCGGGTCAAATCCCGGGTCTTAACCGTGGACCGCCACCAATGATCGGCCTCTCCTTCAAGCATAAAGGCGGCCCAAGTGACCCTCTCTGCCTTAGTAGGTGATAATGAAAAGATCTTTTCTAATTGCTTGACCCATCCTTCGGCCACTAGTGGATCAATACTTCCTCAAAACACTGGAGGCCTCACCCTTTGAAAAGCTTCTATTCCCGCTTGTGCTCTATTTGGAGGAGCAACTATTAGAGTGACACCTAACGGAGGAGTAGCAGGTTGCCTTGCTACCAACATAGCCAAAGTCTCAGCTATGGATGCAAAGGCTTGAGCGAAGTCAGGTTGTTCATCACCCGATGGAGCATCACCTCCATTTCCTCTTGTATTGTATCCGCGACCTTGAGCACCGCGTTTCGTGATTATTCCTGAGAATGACAGTACATCATGAGTCTAACTTGGATACCCATTTTACAATCAATTTAACAATTTCTTAATAATCACTAAGTATTAAACCATTCATCCAAGGTAGACATGTCTGCGACCAAAAATCCCCCCTAAAAGTTAGGAGACTTTTGGCTCGTGACTGCCGTGTCATACCATCCTGTCATGACACATAAGGCGTATATACCATCTTGCAAGAACATACAAGGCATGCAAAAAGGTGAACCTGAAAATTTCTTAATAACTTAACTGTATTCCAAGTGCATACCAGTGCGACAAATGAAAGTGGACACCCCCACTTAGTAAAGTATACTTGTCTCTCCCTCTCATCACTCAAAGTAGTACTAATAGGGTCACCTGTCAAAACCCTTATCTTCACATGATGACCCCAAGCAGGATCCTCTTCCACTTACTCTTTTTCAACCCGTAACTCTTGTCAAATAGACCTGCCGGTATAAAATGTACGGCTGAGCATGGAATACTCAGCGTCTACAAACTACTAACTAACAATGTTATAAAACATTAACATAACACATAGTGTATAGTTCATCATATAATATGCAACATCAGAGTGCAGAAACCAAAATGAATTAACAAGTGTATACATTGAATCATAACATATTTCAATATCTTATGAGTTCTTTATGAATCTTGTAAGTTCCTTATTAGTCTTATTCGTCTTATAAGCTTTCGTGTAAAAACATAAATCTTAGAAGGCCTTACGAGAATCAATAGCTTATGGGTTCGTATGAGTTCTTTGAGTTCCTTAGAGTTCTTAGAATTCCTTAGAGCTTATGATCCGTAGAGACTTAGAGCACTTAGAGACTGTGAGATTCACTTATGAGATCCTTGTGAGCATAACTTAGAGCCATTTATGATGCCTTGTGAGATCCTTATGAGCATAGAGAATGTATGAGACTTATGAGTACTTATGAGCTTTGAGATCCTTATGAGCTTGTAAGACAATCTTAGACTTATGAGATCCTTATGAGCATAAAGAACGATCTTAGACTTATGAGATCCTTATGAGCTTGTGAAACGATCTTAGAATACCAACCCAAAGTTTGGCCTTATCAATGCTTGTGAACTTGTGAGATTTTCTTTACAAAAACCTTGCTTGTGAACTTGTGAGATTTTCTTTACAAAAACCTTGTGAGAAATCATCAAATCATGCGAGACTTGTAAATATCATGCGAGATTTGTAAATATCATGTGAGACTAGTGAACATTATGATGAACTTGGAAATCTTGTAAACATGGAAATCATATTCATGAGAGTAAGTGTGAGCATCATAGTATTCATAGTGAGTATTTAAACATCGAAATAGATCATGGAATTTCATTCGTGGAGTTATCATAGCGTATATGTGGGCTACTTAGCCTATTTTGTAAAAATCATAATTCTAAGCTTACTTTACGGTAAACCATCCTTTTAATACTTATGCTTAATACCAAATTCATCATAAAAGCATGGTGATAATATACATCATTTGTGATCAATAGGGTAAGCAAGGGAGAATCGTTAAGTATAGTGAAATTTCCTATTCCCTTTCATTCCTTCAATAACCTAAACATGAATCATAACAAAATTCAAGAATCACTCAATTCTGATAAGCGACGACAAAACTAGAGCTCCCACAAGCTGAGGGAATGTAAAGACATCTCTCTTTCTCAACACTTAGAGTATGTTATACTATTGTTTCTTCATCCCAACCATCCAACAACAACACTTAACTTAATTTAAAATATACTTATCATGTCTCATAAACCAACTTACATAAATGATCCTCGGCCTTTACAAGACTTGTGCCCATGGCACTATTCACAACATTGTGAAATGGGTTCCCGGGTTCTACATTCACACTAAGTTCGGTTGAGGTTTAACCTATTTTGACTAAGACTAGCTTATTAGTCTATACTTGGAATACAAATTTTCGAAATAACCCTATTCCCTTGTTCAATCCTGGTATCATTTCTAAGTGACCCTAGGGACTCTAATGCCTAGAGCTCTGATACCACTTCTGTCGTGCCCCAAAATACCCCCTAGGAGTTAAGGGATACTTTAGTCGTGACTATACTTAACCTATTAGACCATCCTGTGATGAACAAGGTAAAACATACAATAATAGTACATGGATCAGAGTGCAGAAGCTCATAACAGTGCGGAAGCGTAAACCAACTTTTTATTTTCTTTCTTCTATGAACCATATCAGTATTCCAAGTTAGATACACAACATCAACAGTAAAGGTGAACATGCCCACCTATCAAAATACAATAAAAGAAACTCTCATAGCCGCTCAGCTCAACAGTAATCTAGATACAGCCACACATCTAGATCCCTATTTGCCTACGTCTGCATCGGGATAGGTGGCTCTCTCTCTTCCACATATTCCTCTTTAACCTAAGGCTCGAGATCGAAGGCACCCTCCGGACCTGCCGACATGAAAGTAAAGTACGGTTGAGTATGGAATACTCAGCGAGTATAAGCTATTAGCTAACAATAGTAATAAGAAACTACAATTCATAACAAAAATAATTGGAGCAACACAATATCAAAAATTAAGATGATACAAGAGCAATAATTTCAAACAGTACTATAATCATGACATGCATGAAATGATGTGAAACCTCCAATAAAACTTAATACTTTAAACGTCGTGTCTTGTTCTTGAAAATAGCCTTTCTTGTTTTTCAAAACTTGCTTGATGTGTAAGAAAACCTATTATTGTCTCGTGGGAATCACATGTGTCTTGTCTTGGTTGGAATCACTTGTCTTGCTTGTCTTGTCATATCTTGACATGTCTTGACTTGCCTTGCCATGGTTTTCTTGTGAGCCAGATGTTAGTGCCCTTATAGCGACTTATGAGCCAAGAATGTAAATTCCCTTAAGCGAATATATATATATATATAAAAAAAGGGTACACCAAAACATCCTTGACCGACCCTTTCTCCGACTTGATCAACTTGTTTTCTTGTGAGCCAGGTATGACATATCTTGCGATATGCCCTACCCTTGACCGGCCCGATGTCCGGCTTTATCATGCGTTTCGTAAATCACATGTCTTGTTCGTGTTTGTTTTTATATACTTAGACTATAGAAAAATACCCGGTTCATGCATGCATGCGTGCGTGTGTGTAGCACTTGTGAGGATCATGGTGACATGAACAACTAAAGGAGTGGCACATGGCATTTCAATTCTTAATAAAACATGAGGAATTTGACAAGCATATAAAGCATTGGATCATGGTGAACACTTTTGGAAAGGTTACTCAATTCATACGTGCATTATTATTCTTTAAATTTGTTCATTTCTCATTTGTGCGTTTCATCCAACACTTGGTGTGCAACTTATTGAAACCATTTATTCGAGTTCTTAAGTTCATGCATTTCATCAAACATTACACATGTGTTCATTATGTGTACTATGCCCTTCCACCATTTTCCATCACCCAACATTCATCACAAACATGGCATCCAATCGCCTCAACCATTCACCCCACACTTCCACATTCATTCCATTTATCTTGTTTATTTTTAGGGATAGTAGTGTACTCAAGAAAAATGGAAAACACAATATCAATATCATCATTTTTGGAAGAGAAACCTAGGTTATTACTAAGTTAGTTAAGAGGGTATTCTAACCTTTGAGATCGAAGCTTTATCTTAAAGGAACCCCTTGATTTGGAATTCTTTGCTTGAGGAAGAACACCACTTGAAGATGGAGGAGTCCTTGCTAGATGAGGAAGACCCACCTTGATTTGGGCTCCACTTGATCTCAATCCAACCTTCCTTGGAAGTTTTTCCCCCAAATCTTCCTTCTCCTTTCTCTCCTCTAGGTTTAGAAAATCCACAAAATGAGATCCCCTAATAAGCCAAGGGTTTAAAACCCTCAATTTCATCTTCAACACACGCGTGCGATCGATCGCACACTAACTACGATCAATCGCGGATTCAGTGTGATCGATCGCACCCTAGGGCAATCTATCGCACATGAACCTGGAAACTTTTGTCTTATTTTTCCTTGCATGTGATCGATCGCACACCGTTGCGATCGATTGTAGATCTCTGCGATTTGTAGCACTTGGAGACCCATCTATCGCACTTGGTCCAGAATGTTTGGGACCAATTCCACCTGCATGCGATTAATCGCACCTAACCTACGATCGATCGCACCTGTAGACCCATAGCGGTGTTTCCAACCTCATTTTGACCATTCTTAGGGCTCTAAACTCCCTCCTTCATGCTGCACATGGGTCGTTATCACCCATTTTATCATAAACACCAATTTCAAACACAGAGAATGCCATTTGGCTTTGAATACACTATTCATTAGCCATATAAAGTTCTGGGGTGCTACAGTCTGAGAACAGTTCCTCTTCAAACGTCGACGTTTAGGTATTGACTTAGCTTAGGAAGATTTTTGATTTTTCAAACGTCGACGTCTGGCAATATGCTAGACTCAAACGTCGACGTTTGGAAGAGACAGTGTTTCAGACAAATTTCTCTATTCTGAAACGTTGATGTCTAATCTTCACTCAGACCTAAACATCGACGTTTGCCTGCAGGAAAAATCGTAACGGCTAGTTTTTTAACGGCCATAATCACATTAAATGCAATCCCAATGGCTATAATCTTTCGAGCTTTATAAACTGAGTTCATTTATGAACCAACAACAACTACTGATCTTCTATTGAATACCCATTGATCAAATCATTCAATTCTCACCAATCATACGTTGAAAATCTTAGAAACCCCAAATTCTCCTATTTGAACTTTAAACTCTCAATCATTTGAGAGGTTTGTAGAGGTATTATTTCAATCCTATTTAGCTCATCAAGGAGCTCTGTAACTGGATTAAAATCCAAATCTTAACTTTGTATGGAGTGAAATCAAGAATCAATAATTCTTGTCCATGAAGCCAGAATGCTTTGCATAGTTAAGAGAGAGTGTTCTTTTGCAGTAAAGGTGGTGTCCCACCCTGTGAAGGGATTGTAAAAGGTTTGAGCTTCACCCAGTGAAGAAGCTTGTAAGAGTAAAATTGTGGGAATCCTTGGAGTGGGAAGCTGAAAGGCGGGGATGTAGACAAGTTATCGAACCTCGTGAACAAACCTGTGGTATCTGGATCTCCTTCTCTTTACCTCTTATTCTTTTAATTATTGCTTATTGCATATTGCATTGCCTTAAATTCTTTAATTCCGCAAATTAGTCCAAGGAAAATTTTTATTGTGTCATTGACCCTAATCACCCCCCCTCTAGGGTCCATATATTGGGCAACAACCCGGGGTTTCCATTATGTAACGAAATGGATGGTCCTCATTGGTCCACATCCTATTTTTAAGCAAACAACAACTGTGGTTAAGATTCACTCACCCCTATGGTTAAGCAATCCAACCTCGGTTTTTGGAAAAAAATTCAAAATCTTAATTTTAATTTTCTTAAGTTTAATCAGGGCTAAAAGGTTGTTAAATGGGACACAAGGACACGAGATAAGATAAGTAGCGGACCCACGGGTCTTTAAGTACACTTTGTTGTACTTACAAAATAGATAAAAGAAAAAGGAAGTTTAAGGAGAAAACTCTTCCTTGGTATAGATAATAATAAACACCTTGTGCGATGCACGAGACCAAAATTGAGATAGACTTATTATATTAAAATGATGAGACTTCAAGAAATTTCATGAAAAGTGTATGCTAATGTTTATCTCAATCTGTTCTTTATTTTCATTGGTTTGTCATAGAAGTCTGTACATTTCATATCCTTAAGGTTTCTTTAAGGTCTTGTATTTGTAGGCTCTTAATTCAACCATGCACATCATTATATGTAAATTTCATGGTTTTTTTTATATGGTGAAAAGTGTGTGTTCTCATCGTATCCAAAATTCCTAATCATAGGAGTGGAACCCTTTTCACCCCAATAGGAGATACACATTATCATTGTCGAGATCAAATCACAACCAATCACGATTGAACTAAGGGAGAGTTCAATTGCAACCACAGGTCAACAGATGTCTTTTTTAACCCTTATTAATCGTGGTTAAGATTAACACTTATGGTTCAACAATCTAACATTGGTTTCTGGAAAAAATATTTAAAAAATAATAATTTTAGGGTTAAGAAATTTTAACCCTAAGGGTTAATAAATCTTCACCATGGGTAATAGGGGTTAAAAAGGACACTTGTTAACCTGAGGGAGCAATTGAACCCAGTACACATTGTCACTGTCACAATAGATAGGTGTAAAAGGGGAAGCGAAGCTTGTCCCATTGGTTGAGTGGGCTTGGGGATCATGTAATCTGTCCTTCACTCTTGGAGAGCGGAGTATGACCTAGAAGAGGTTTCGTCACCGCTGGGGATGTTCATGGGTAGACCTATTTGTCTTGCCACTGCTGGAGATTAGACTCTATCTGGGGAGAAGCTTGCTGGGGAGCGAATTGGATGCTTCTATACTCTTGCTGGGGAGAGTGTATATAGAGAGTAATTGGAAGCTTCTTCTGGAGATTCACTCGGGAATACGACACCGTTGTAGACCGCTACTGAGGATCTGATAGGGGATATGACACTGTCATAGATCGCTGCTGGAGATCTGAACTCTATTGGAGACTAGTGTTAGGGAAGCTGCTCTTCCATGCCATCTATTGGGGACTGCTGCAAGGGACTTATTTGGCTAGACTGATTGCCACCGAATTCTGTTGCCAAACTGCTCTTAAGCTTTTCTTCATTTTTTACCCTTAGAATGACCAAGTCATGGGGTTTGCATAATTTTTGCGCGATGAGGGCGTTGCTGGTTTGCCTCATGCCTACGAAGTAGATTGATTTTTGTCCATTTTTTTGCCCCTAGTCGCAAGACTAGGTCTGGGGATCACGTAATTTTTTGCGCAATGAGGTCGTTGCCAGTTTTTACTCATGCCCGCGATTGCTAGGGAAATCTACATTTGATGGGGAAAATGGATCTTCTCCCGTCATTGCCCTAAATGGCACTCCACTGGGGATTAGGAGATGATATATCCGTTACGGGTACAGATGTGATATAGCTTGCAGTCGTAGTTTTCAGGAGATCTAGAAGGACTTGGAGTAGGACGAAATGTAAGCTGGCGGACCAAAGTTTGGGACACCCTGGGATTTCTCCTGTTGTAGTTGATTTACACTCCCTTGAAGGTTTTGGTTTTTGATATAGTTGATTTTCACTCTCTGGGGGAATTCTTTTGTTGAAGATTTGTACCTTTGATTTCCCAACGTTTTTTTTTTTTTGGGATCCGCTGGGGAATTTAAGAGAGGTTGTCTCTGCCAGGGAGGGTGAGAGAGGTTGTCTCTGCTGAGGATAGAGAGCCGAGTTTGTCTCTAAAAGATTTTTCTGTTGGAGAAAGAGTCCGGAGAGATTACCTTTATGGGGAGTCTCTGGCTTTTGAAATGTTTCGACTTCTATTTTGGGTTTTCCTTTGATGGAAATTTTGTACCCTTGAGAGCCAACTCATCTGGGGAGTTTGAGAGGATTTTTGCTTCGCTGGACTCTGTGAGAAGATGTTTTTTAGAGAGGCTTTGGTTCCACTAGGGATGATCTAGCTCTGTATGGGAAAGTCGGGGAGGCATGTGGCTCCTCTAGGGAAGAGTTGACTGCATGGGGAAAGTTAGGGGAGGTGTGATCTCCTTTTGTGTGAGTGTGACCGCACCTGCTTTTGTCTAGTTGCCTACGTACCCTTTGCAGGATCAGGTCATGACGTAGTCTAGGCAAATACCGCAGAGGGCGAGGGAGGGTGTCCCTGAAAAGGTGTAATGAAAGAAGGGCTATTAGGCTCAAGGAGCTAACTAGCGGATTTTATTGATTTGTAAATGGGTTACAGGAAATAGAGATAAGTAGTGTGCTAAGGATGGCCTTATGTAATTTCTTGGAGAAACTACAAGTCCAAAGCGCCTATTAGATCTAGACCTTAAGTGTAGTATCGTTTGACTTTGTCCATGTTGATAGGCTTTGGGAGGTCTTCATCATCTATGCGTCCGAGTCGAAGGGCGCCGCCTGAGAATTTATCTCTGACAATGTATAGGCCTTCGTAGTTGGGGGTGAACTTGCCCCTTGGGTCAGGGTGGTTTGGAAACATTTTCCGAAGACCCAGCTCACCGATCTCGATGCTTCTTGGCTTGACTTTCTTGTTAAATGCTGTAACCATGTGCCTTTGATAGGCTTGAGAGTGGTTGATGGCTTTCAGTTGCCGTTCTCCAATTAGATTCAAATGCTAGTACTGGGTCTGTGCCCAATCCGCTTCTGAGAGTTCTGCTTCCATTAACACCTGGAGTGATGAAATCTGTACTTCGTTTGGGAGGACTGCTTCCATACCATAGGCCAGAGAGAATGGTGTTGCTCCAGTTGAGGTTTGGATGGACGTTCTGTAGGCCATGAGTGCGTATGGTAGCATCTCATGTCAGGTAGAGTACTTGGTGGTCATCTTCTCATGATTTTCTATAGATTTTTGTTGGTAGCTTCAACTACACCATTGGTCTGTGGCCTGTATAGGATAGAATTGTGAAGCTGGATCTTGAATTTCTAGCAGAGGTCAGTCATCTCTTTGTTGCAGAAGTTGAGAGCATTGTTTGTTACAATTTCATACGGGATCCCATATCGGCAGATGATATCCCTTTTTAGAAAAAATCTGAACCACTGAGGCTGTGACGTTGGCATAGGAGGCCTTAACCCATTTGGTGAAGTAATCGATTGCAATCAGGATGGATTGATGTCCATTATATGCTTTCGGAGCTATGGGTCTGATGACTTCAATGCCCTAGGCAGAGAATGGCCAAGATGCAGTCAGATTGTGTAGCCTCATTGGTGGTGCGTTTACCCTGTCGGCATAGATTTGGCATTGGTGGCACTTCCGCACGTGCTTGCAACAGTATGATTCCATGGTGGACTAGTAGTAGCCTAGTCTGAGTATCTTCTTAGAGAGTATCAACCCGTTCATGTGTGGGCCGCAAGTTTCTCAATGAACTTCTTCAACCACCTGTGCTAATTCACTAGTGTCAAGGCATCTGAGTCAGAGTAGGTTCAGCGACCTTTTGTATAAGATGCCCCCTGATAGGATGAACTGAATAACCTGTCTTCTGATTGCTTGGTGATCTGTTTTGGTAGCATCGAGCGGGAAAGTCCCATCGTTGAGGTATTGCTTGATGTCTGAATACCAAGGCTTGTCATCTGATACCTCCCCAATCTGAAGGCAGTAGGTAGGTTGATCCTGTTGTTGAATTTCGATCGGCCAGAGCATGATACCTGTGGGGATCTGTACCATAGAAGCGAGAGTGGCCAGTGCGTTGGCGAATCTGTTTTGATTCCTGGACCTATGACTGAAGCTGATTAACAGATTGAGGTAGGCTAAGTACAGGACTAGCCTTACTTCTCAGATGGCCCAAGATTCATTCACCTAATAGATTACCAGAGATGAGTCACCGTAGACGTCTACCTCTTCAATCACGATGCTTAGGGCTTCTTTCAGTTCAGCTACGCATGCCTCGTACTCTGCCTCATTGTTCGAGCATATGAATTTTAGTTTGACAAAGATTGGGAGGTGTGTTCCCTTAGGAGAGATCAAGAATGCTCCTACACCATGCCCGTGACTATTAGCGGCTCCATCAAAGTACAATTCCCAGCTAGAGTACTCTTGCTCCTCTATTTCTGCGTACAAGATGGCTTCATTTGGAAACTGATCGTGTACAGACACATAGTCCTGTGTTGGACTGAGGGCTAGGTGATCTGCTATCGCCTGCCCCTTGATTGACTTCTGAGTCATGTATGTGATGTCGAATTGAAACAACATCATGAGCCATCGGGTAGTTCTTCTGGTGGTGGCTGGCTTTTCTAGCAAGTACTTGAGTGAGTCCATCCGGGAGATCAGGATTATCAGGTAGGAAAGCAGATAGTGCCAAAGACGCTGAGTAGCCCAGACTAGTGCCAAACACGTCTTCTCAAGAGGGTTGTACCGCTCTTCATACTCTAGCAGGCGCTTACTGATGTAGTAGATGGCTTGCTCTGTTCTGCCTATCTCGTCATATTGTGCTAGGACGCACCCTATGGAGGTTTCTTGTACTGAGATATAGAGTGCAGGGGCCGTCCTGGTGTAGGGGGCGCAAGTACTAGAGGATTTAGAAGATACTGCTTTATTCTGTTAAAAGCTTCTCGACATTCTACTGTCCAGACTGTAGGTGTGCTCTTCCAGTGAAGCTTGAAGATTGGCTCGCATATCGGAGTGAGTTGAGAAATGAATCTGCTGATATACTGAATTCTGCCCTGGAACCCTCAGATTTTCTTTTCAGTGTGGGGAGTCGGTATTTCGATGATGGCCTTGGCTTTGGCTTCTCTACATTCTTGCTGACTATAAAGCTAAGGAGCTTTCCTGATGAGGCTCCAAAGACACACTTGGTTGGATTCAGTCTCAGGCCGAACTCTCGGAGTATGTCATAAAGTCTTTTCAAGGTGTTGCCTGGCAGTTAGAGATTTGACGATCATGTCATCCACATAGATTTCAGTTGACTTGTGGATTATGTCGTGGAACAACGCTGTCATGGCCCTTTGGTAGGTTACCCCTGCGTTCTTGAGTCCGAAGGGCATAACCTTGTAGCAAAACGTGCCCCAAGGTGTAATAAAGGTTTTTTCCATGTCTTCTTCTGTCATCCTGATTTGGTTGTATCCAGAGAAACCATCCATGAATGAGAGTGTCTCATGTCCTGCAGTATATCGACCAGAATGTCGATGTACGGAAGAGGAAAGTTGTCCTTAGGGATTACCTTGTTCAGATTTTGGTAGTCAATACACATTTGGACCTTATCGTCCTTCTTGGGTACTGGGACAATGTTGGTCAACCACTCGGGGTAGTTTGCTACTGCCAAGAAGCCTGCGCTGATCTACTTTTCAACTTCTTCCTTGACCTTCTGTGACCATTCGGGCCTCATCCGTCTCAGTTTCTACTTTACTGGTCTAACATCGGGGTTCAGGGGTAGTTTGTGTACCATCAATGCTGGGTCTAAGCCGGGTATGTTTGCATATGACCAGGCGAAGACATCACTATAGCTCTTCAGAAAATGATCATGTCTGCTCTTTGCTGAGGGTCCATGCTTGTGCCAATCTTGACTACTTGGGGAGTGTCCTCGAAATCCAGATTGACTGTTTCAGTGTTTTCCATGTTCGACTGCAGAAGTCCTTCGCTGTGCTCAAGGGGGTCCAAGATTTCCTGAGGCAGTTCCTCTTCCTATTCTGATTCATACTCTACTTCTGAGAGTTCAAGGAGGGTTTGAGGGGTAGCCCTATCAGAGGTGATTTCCTGGCAAAATCAATTAGCTTCAGTTTAGCATGCTTATGATTTTTTTTGTTGGCTTCAGGACACTAAGCCTTCCAGGGGAAGAGTCCGTGTGATTTCGCCATCAACCGCTATGAAATGTTTTTTCAAAAACATGATTTTTGAGTAAAAAACATCTGATTTTCATTGACAAAATAGATAACTGGTTACAAAAATGACTCAAACAAAGAAGAGGCCGACCGTGGCCTAACATTTGGATTTTACAAATAAGGTCAAAGAAAGATATATGAAAGAGAAGGGTGATGCTTGGTCATTGCTGTCTATGACCAACCTGTCCTGCACTGTGCTTGCCTCGGCCCTAAGCGGCCTCGATAGTGAGAACCTCAGTCCACCAACGAATCAGTGGCTGGCAACTGGAGGATGTTTCTGCGTTGTTGGAGAGGGTGCAGACCTGCTCTCCCGTTGGATATTCTGCTTCGGTAGCATCTTCGACAGTCAGCTCGTCGAACATCTGGGTCATACTGAACACTTCCGGATCTGGAATCCTTGAAGATTCATCACTGGGCTAGGGGATTAAGGCAACAGATGCAACAGAGATTTCTAGGTAGGTTTCAAAGATTCCCACGGGGAGGGTTATAGAGATGTGGGGTCGGGGTTCATGCCCTAATTCTTGGCACCCAAACCCTTTCCTGGCTGGTAGTTCATTTTGGCCATCATTCTGACAAATGGCAGCACTGCTTGCTTGCTTTGCTGTTCTACCTGGGCGATAGAAGTAACTTGCTCGAACTGAAATATCATGAAGGCAATGCCTTGCCCCAGCTCTTAGACATCCTCAAAGAAATTTGCCAATTCCTCAGAAGGAATGACGACTAGGAGGTAATCCTGGATGAATTTGATTCTTTGATGTAGAGAGGAGGGAATGGCTCAAGTCGTGTGGATCCAAGACCTCCTTAAGAGCAAGGTGAATGAGGCTGGCACATTTACAACCTGAAAGTTTGTCGAGAACTGAGCTAGTCTGACCCCGAAAGTCAATCAATGTCACCCAGGTTCTACCTGGTGGTATTATCAAAAGCCTTGATGGTCATGGGTCTCTTCTTTACCTGACTGAGGTTCAGGCCCAAGTTTTGTAGTATAGAAAGCATGTAGACATTCAGGTTGGAGCCATTGTTGATGAGCACTGATGATAATGTTCTATCCATGCACTGAATTCCTATATACAAAGCCCGGGTATGATCTCTGTCACTGTCTGGTATTTCCTCTTCTATGAAGGAAATGATTCTGGATTCGAGGACTTGCCCTACCCTTTGCCCCAGTTTCTCGGGCGTTATGTTTGGTGTTACATGGGCATTGCTGAATACTCGGAGCAGCTGCTTCATATGGTGCTATGATGTTAGAAGAAGACCCAAGATAGAAATCTGTGCTGGGACCTTGCTCAATTATTGAGTGATATTGAACTCCTCTGCTTTCTCTAGGATCTTCAACAAAACTGTTGAATCAGCTGCTTCCTTCTGTGGGTCTGACACCCCTACTTTTTCTTTCTCTGTCTCTGCATCCTTTGTCTTTACTGGCTCAGTTACGGGATATTGATATACCCAGCCAGATCTGGTTAGGTTGGCTATGCTCTCGCTCTCAAGGATGAGAGAACGGGGAGTGGGTATTCGATTGAGGTCAAAAGGTCGCTTTGGGATGTAGGGGATTCGGACAGGGCCTGAAGAATTTGAGGCTTAAGCTGGAGCTGTAGGCCAATTTATAAGGTAAGGGATAGTATAGATGATCTGTTCGGGGATAGGTATCTAGATTGAAGACTGAATGGTCTGTATGTGTGACTGGGGGAAGGGGATTATGATAGGGGACTGGTAAGAGGGCCTGATAATGCCATCATCGACTGCTGGTATGCTGGGTCCTAGCTGCCCTGTCCCGGGCTTTTTCCACTGAATAAAGTTGATTTGATTGTTATATGGGGGCAGTGACACCTGATTGATGTTGGTGTTACTGGGGGCCAACTCAACCTTTCCGTTATCCAAGAGATCTTGGATGACACACTTCAGGCCTATGCAGTAGCTATAGCATGGCCTGGGCCTCTATGAAAGGCGCAGTGATGACCGGCATGGTAGTTCTTGTTCTGTTTGTCTAGAGGTAAAAGATGTGTGGGGCCTATCAATTCGAGAAGGCCCAGCTTGGTCAAGAATTCCAATAACTGGCTGAGTGTGTATGGAAGAGGGGTAAAGTTTCTTGGGGGATGGTTTTACCCCTGGATTGGTTAGACTAGTCGGGTATTTCTGACAACTGATTGTTACTGAGCTACTGGAGCTGGTAATTTGATGGGTGCTCTAGAAGCAACCATATATACGTCTTCCTTCTTTCTGTGGTCCTTGGGATTGATGTTCCTGCTAGATGAGGTAGTTGCCTTGGAGGGATCAAGTCTTAGGATGGAATGAATAGCCTCGCTTTTGATGGTAGTCTCGATACGTGCACCCGTCTTGACGATGGTGTTGAAGGCTATTACTGGTAAGGTCACCATAAGTGTAGAGTAGGGCTGCTTTAGAGTGCCCATGAGCATGTTTGCCAGCTCCTCCTTAGGGATTGGAGTTGGTATCATAGCTGTCATTTCCCTCTAGTGGGTGGCGTATTCCATAAATGATTGGTTGTTACGCTAGCTTAACTGCTCAAGCTGGCTCCTCTGATGGCGGAGCTCCTGGTTAAAGGAGTATTGCTCCATGAAACTGTCCATGACATCTTGTCAGATCTTGACTTTCTGCTTGTCCACAGACATCCACCATGTTAGGGTTGCCCCCTTTAGACTCTTTTGAAAATACTAGATGAGTAGGGGCTGATTTCTGTTGTGTTGGAGCATGTCTCCCAAGTATAACTGTAGATATTGCTTTGGACAGCCCTAGTCATCGTATTTATTAAAGTCTGGGACCTTGAAGCCTGTAGGAACAACATCCCCTGATGAGAAAGTTAAGTCCTCCAGCGATAGACTGGTACTGGTGGATGCACCCTTCATTCTTCTTATTTCCTTTTTCATCTGCTTGATCTCGTCCTGTAAGAATGGAGTGGGGTCTGAGGATGATGGCCAGTCTTGGTTGATGTGTAAGGCCTTAGGCTGCTCTTCATATTGGTCATACTCCTCTCCTCCACCTGTTACGGGTATATGGTTAGGTATGATGAGGGAGGAGGACGAGGCTCTGGTATAGGTTGCTCGGATGGTTCTCGAGTTAGGATTCGAGTAGAGGGTTCCTTGGTTCAGACACCAATTAGAATCTTTAGGGATTCCAGAATACTATCAAGCTTTGATTGCATAGCTACTATGTCCCTATCATGTGACTGTAGGATCTCACTGGTTCGCTGGTGCTGATCTGCAGGTTCTGCCATTGAGTTTGAACTGTTTTCTGATTGGGCTATGTGAGAGCTGCTCTCTGATTAGACTATGCAAGGTACTATCTGTGTGATTAGTACCTCTGTCAAGATTGCGTCTGCGACTACTACTTCTGCGAGAATTTCAATCAGAGAACGAGTCACAGGTCGGCTCCTGCAACTGAAAATAATGCAATGGCTAATCATGATTATGCAGATGATAGGAAGAAGATGCTAGAAAATGGATTTTTCATTGATGCAAGCAGAGTGTAATGAGTACAAGATAGTGTGACTCAAAAAAATAAAAAGACTTGATCCTAGGCAGGCCCATTAGGGATTGCGAAGTCAAGTGGCCGGGGCACACCATTAAGATCCATGATCTGTTGCTGGAGGGATGTGATCTCAACCTCCATGTTTGCAAGGGGCTTAGTAGCTTTGAACATGCAGTATCCAAACTGTTGGATACGGGAGGTCATCTTCGCCTTTGCACTATCAAGCTGCTCTTGGTGGAAGTTCAATTGGGCCCGGATGATGACTATCTCTCTGGCGTCGCCTTTCTGCCTCCTGCAGAGAGACTGGATTGTCTGATCCAATTGTTCAACCTGCTCTTATATGGCTTGGAGTTCGCGGTCCTGTTCTGCTTCCTGTTGCCTGAATGCTCGCTGGGCTTTCCATAGCCTGTTCTCTTTCTGCTGGATTTGGAGTTATCTCTCTAGGAAGAAGTTTATCCAGGGAACGACCATTTCAGTTAGGGGTATGGTTCCACGTGATGGAGCGGCGACTGGTGTGGGTAGTTTCCTAGGTGTAGGCATGCCGGGTAGAATGTCAGGATTATCCACCCATTGTCGGTATGCTGAGTTGGTCAGTGGTCCTGATGTAACCAAATAGTCAGGCCATTGGTCTCGTCTGAAGCTAGCCAAGCTTTCTGGAAGCCTCGGGTGAGGTTTTCGGAGTGCACTGAGAAAGTGATCCAATCAATTTTCTACCAGTCTATCACTGGGATGCGCTAAGGGAGTCTAAACTGTCGGAGGAATCGGAGTGGTGTATAGATTGCGGAGCCTGTTAAACCAGTAAGAATCATGCATCGTCTGTCGGTGATGACAACGTGGGGTAGCCTATTCAGTACAAGCCACTCATATTGCCATATGATTTCTTCCTCTGATAGGGCTTGGAGATGCTGGTAGAGCTCTCCGACGTCTGTAGTTGTTATTAGACCCTGATTCACAGAAATCTTCTGAGGTAGACTGTTCGCTTCATGAAGGCCTCTGATACCGATATGATTGTAGGCAGGTTTCCTACCAACCAAAGGTGTAGGAGAGGTGTACTAGCATAGAAGATGCCCCTTCTGTGGTCTGCCAACTGGTTGAGAACCCTGAGAAGGTCAGTTAGGATGATTGGTATGACTGAGTAGGAGTTGTGCATGTCCTTGATGATCCCGAGCAGAACTGATTCGACAAGTGTGCGGCACCTTGAAAATACCAGCTGAGAGTCGCTAGGGCCAGGAATTCCGCTGTAATGGAGTCAGGGTTCCACTTGCGCTTGTACTTCTTTTCAAGAAAAGACATAGGTATCCGATCAAAAGAGCCCCTAGGACAGGGCTACAAGCAGGCAGACTTGATATGCAAGAACCTGAATAGGTCTGCTTAGTATGTTGTCTTATAGCGCGGTATTATGGCTTCGCCGTCCATCTTTAACTCTAGAATGTGCTGAACCTCTTCCAGTGTTGGGCAAAGCTCGTTCTTACCACAACGGAATATCATATGAGATGGGCTCCAATACTGGATAGCAGTGTTCATAAGGCGCGGGTCCAGGTTAACCAGCGATAAGTCTAGGATAGTCCCAGTTTTATAGTACTGAGCCCAAGCAAGACGCTGACTCGAGGTAAAGGCCCCAATTGCTTTCTAGAGGTTGTCATCACATGCCCCCTGGGAAGTTAGATACACGGGCTGCGACGATTGACCCATTGACTGAAAAATCCTTGAAGGACCTGCCATCTACCTGGACAATATATAGACTCTATAAGTGCACCATGTATGCAGATGAAATGCAAAAGATTATGCAATATATATTTTTTATTTTGATTTGATTGGGTGTGACAAGGCACATGTGATCCGATAGGGCAGACGGACGGAGGTTCAATGTTCTTTAGCCCAAGTTGTTGGAAACCGAGGAACCTATTAGGTCAAGGTTAGGGGCAGGCTTAGTAAAGGCTCCATGTACTATGTCGAGATGTAAGGTTGGATGTAGTTTATTACAAGAACAGCTTTGGCTCATTACATGCCCCTGGGTGGGTGGTTATCTGGGTGGAATTTGCGCAGGTAATCAACCCTGATTGGGGACAGGTATAGGGTGCAAGTAGGTTATGGTTTATAGTAGCCCTCCTTGGTTGGGCTGCTTGTAGACTATACCCTAGCCTAGGCTATATGTATGAATGCTGGTTTGATGCAAGTGTGTTCATAGCAAGATGGGGGGATCACTTAACACCGTATGTGCGACTCCCCAATATAGAATATACCTGAAAAGGGATGATTGGTGAAAGCAGGAGCATTTATAATCCTTCTCTAAGGGTAATCACCTAACATGAATAATTTCACGCACTTCCAAGACGTTTAAGTTACTGACACTGACGATGATCATCCAGCAGCCATTAGCGTAATAAGCATGTCTACTGGGTTGAATGAGATACTTACACTACTATGACATGTATGGATGCATAGTACACAATTAACCAAAAGATGTAAAATGATTAGTGTTAAGTTAAATGCTTAGGCATCTCGAACAAGATTAAGGTTTAGTTGGCTTAAACCTGGGTTCCCGGTTGAACCTTTTCAGCGAGTTTCCCCAGCAGAGTCGCCAGAGCTGTGAGCGCAGATTTTCGTGACACTCACGAAGAAGGATGGTTATATACTTGTACCCTCACGGGTGTAATGAAGGTTAAGTTTAAGAGTTTTCACCTATTCATTCAGAAGAGATAAGTCCCCCGGGGTTTGGATAAGGTCTTGGTCTGCGAGTGAGATCAGGGTAAGGGGTTCAGTTAAGTCCGGGAAAGGTGTTAGGTACCCCGAGACTTTCATTTTACAATGATTCCGTACTCCCCAGGTATAAACCAATTAAAGTTAATATTGTTCAAAATGCCGGAATGTTTAAGTTATTACTAATCCAAGAAAGGAAAAGCTAACTGGGGTCGAACCCGGGTTGGGTTGCCTACGTACTCACTGGGTGAGATCAGACTGAGCGTAGTTCTGGCACGTGAGCCTGTGCCGAGGCTAGGGGCATGTGTGTGTGCACTAAGGGTGGCTAACATGAATTAGTTCGGTACACTAGGGTTTGATTGACTGAGGAGGGTCAAGTGCAAGGTATAAGCCTAGTATGCTTAGGGGTAGTCTGGTAGATTAGGGCAGAATTTGACCCGAGTTAGGGTTGCTAATTGGGGTTAGGCCATGCTAACCATGGTTAGGGTTGCTAACCATAATTAAGGGGGTGTGAGATTTAACACGAGTTAGGGTTGCTGGATGATGTAGTTGCCTTAGGGAAATCAAATCCTAGGCTGGAATGAATAACCCCGCTCTTAATTCCAGTCTGGATACGGGCACCCATTTTGACAGTGGTGCTGAACCCCGATTAGCAACCCTAACTGTGGTTACTTTACTGTTTACGGCCTACTGGGCCGAAAAACCAAGTCTACCAGACTTATTTTTGGCCTACAAGGCCTCCCCTTAGCCTACTGGGTTAAACCTCACACCCCCTTAATTATGGTTAGCAACCCTAACCATGGTTAGCATGGCCCAACCCTGATTAGCAACCCTAACTCGGGCCAAATTCTGTTCTAGTCTACCAGACTACCCCTAAGCCTACCAGGCTTATACCTTGCACTTAACCCTCCTCGGTCAATCAAACCCTAGTCTACCGGACTAGTTCATATTAGGCACCCTTAGTGCACACACACATGCCCCTAGCCTCGGCACAGGCTCACGTGCCAGAACTACGCTCAGTCTGATCACACCCAGTGAGTACGTAGGGAACCCAACCCGGGTTCGACCCCAGTTAGCTTTTCCTTTCTTGGATTAGTAATAACTTAAACATTCCGGTATTTTGAACAATATTAACTTTAATTGGTTTATACCTGGGGAGTACGGAACCGTTGTAAAATGAAAGTCTCGGGTTACCTAATACCTTCCCCGGACTTAACTGTACCCCTTACCCTGATCTCACTCGCAGACCAAGACCTTATCTAAACCCCGGGGGACTTATCCCTTCTGAATGAATAGGTGGAAACTCTTAAACCTAACCTTCATTACACCCGTGAGGGTACAAGTATATAACCACCCTTCCTCGTGAGTGTCACGGAAATCTGCATTCACAGCTCTGGTGACTCTGCTGGGGAAACTCGCTGAAAAGGTTCGACCGGGAACCCAGGTTTAAGCCAACTAAACCTTAATCTTGTTCAAGATGCCTAAGTATTTAACTTAACACTAATCGTTTTACATCTTTTGGTAATTGTGTACTATGCATCCATACATGTCATAGTAGTGTAATTATCTCATTCAATCCAGTAGACAGGTTTATTACGTTAATGGCTGCTGGATGATCATCCTCAGTGTCAGTAGCTTAAACGTCTTGGAGGTCCGTGAAATTAATCCTGTTAGGTGATTACCCTTATAGAAGGATTCTAAACGCTACTGCTTTCACCAATCATTCATTTTCAGGTATATTCTATATCGGGGAGTCGCATATACAGGGTTAAGTGATCCCCCTATCTTGCTAGGAACACACTTGCATCGAACCAGCATTCATACATATAACCTAGGCTAGGGTATAGTCTACAAGCAGACCAACCAGGGAAGGCAACTATAAACCATAACCTACTTGCACCCTATACCTGTCCCCAATCGTGGTTGCTTACCTGGGCAAATTCTACCCAGATAACCACCCACCCAGGGGCATGTAATGAGCCAAAGCTGTGCTTGTAATAAACTACATCCAACCCTACATCCCGACATAGTACATGGAGTTCAAATCCCTGGCAGACATGCCTTTACTAAGCCTGCCCCCAACCTTGACCTGATAGGTTCCTCGATTTCTAACAACTTGGGCCAAAGCACGTTGAACCTCCGTCCGTCTGCCCTATCGGATTACATGTGCCTTGTCACACCCAATCAAATCAAAATAAAAAAATATATTGCATCATCTTTTGCATTCCATCGGCATATATAGTGCACTCATAGAGTCTGTATATTGTTTAGGTAGATGGCAGGTCCTTCAAGGATTTTTCAGTCAATAGGTCAATCGTCACAGCCCGTGTATCTAACTTCCCAGGGGGCATGTGATGATAACCTCTAGAAAGCAATTGGGGCCTTTGCGTCGAGTCAACGTCTTGCTTGGGCTCAATACTATAAAATCGGGACTATCCTAGACTTATCGCTGGTTAACCTGGACCCGCGCCTTATGAACACTGCTATCCAGTGTTGGAGCCCATCTCATATGATATTCCGTTGTGGTAAGAACGAGCTTTGTCCAACACTGGAAGAGGTTCAGCACATTCTAGAGTTAAACATAGACGGTGAAGCCATAATACCGTGCTATAAGACAACATACTAGGTAGACCTATCCAGGTTCTTGCATATCAAGCCTGCTTGCTTGCAGCCCTGTCCTAGGGGCTCTTTTGATCAGATACCCGTGTCTTTTCTTGAAAAGAAGTACAAGCGCAAGTGGAACCCTGACTCCATTACAGCGGAATTCCTGGTCCTAGCGACTCTCAGCTGGTATTTCCAAGGTGCCGTACACTTGTCGAATCAGTTCTGCTCGGGATCATCGAGGACATGCATAACTCCAACTCAGTCGTACCAGTCATCCTAGCTGACCTTCTCAGGGTTCTCAACCAGTTTGCAGACCGCAGAAGGGGCATCCTCTGTAACGATTCGGGTCTCTACATGAAAAAGATTCGGGTCTCTACATCTTCTATGCTGGTACACCTCTTCTACACCTTTGGTTGGTAGGACACCTGCCTACAATCATATTGGTACCAAACGGCCTTTATGAAGCCTATAGTCTACCTCGGAAGATTTCTGCGAATCAGGGTCTGATAACAACTACAGACGTCGGAGAGCTCTACCAGCATCTCCAAGCCCTATCAGAGGAAGAAATCATATGGCAATGTGAGTGGCTTGTACTGAATAGGCTATCCCACGTTGTCATCACCGAGAGACGATGCATGATTCTTATTGGTTTAACAGGCTCTGCAGTCTATCCACCACTCTGATTCCTCCGATAGTTTGGACTCCCTTAGCGCATCCCAGTGATAGACTGGCAGGAAAATGATTGGATCACTTTCTCAGTGCACTCCGACAATCTCACCCGACGCTTCCAGAAAGCTTGGCGTAGCTTCAGACGAGACCAATGGCCTGACTATGTGGTTACATCAGGACCACTGACCAACTCAGCATACCGAAAATGGGTGGATAATCCTGACATTCTACCCGGCATGCCTACACCTAGGGAACTACCCACACCAGTCGCTGCTCCATCACGCGGAACCATACCCCTAACTGAAATGGTGGTTCCCTGGACAAACTTCTTCCTAGAGAGATAACTCCAAATCCAGCAGAAAGAGAAAAGGCTATGGAAAGCCCAGCGAGCATTCAGGCAACAGGAAGCGGAACAGGACCACGAACTCCAAGCCATATAAGAGCAGGTTGAACAATTGGATAAGATAATCCAGTCTCTCTGCAGGAGGCGTAAAGGCGATGCTAGAGAGATAGTCATCATCTGGGCCCAATTACACTTCCACCAAGAGCAGCTTGATAGTGCAAAGGTGGAGATGACCTCCCGTATCCAACAGTTTGGATACTGCATGTTCAAAGCTACTGAGCCCCTTACAAACATGGAGGTTGAGATCACATCCCTCCAACAACAGATCATGGATCTTAATGGTGTGCCCCGGCCACTTGACTTCGCAATCCCTAATGGGCCTGCCTAGGATCAAGTCTTTTTATTTTTTTGAGTCACACTATCTTGTACTCATTACACTCTGCATGCATCAATGAAAAATCCCTTAAAAATCCATTTTCTAGCATCTTCTTCCTATCATCTGCATAATCGTGATTAGCCATTGCATTATTTTCAGTTGCATGAGCCGACCTGTGACTCGTTCTCTGACTGAAATTCTCGCAGAAGTAGTAGTCGCAGACGCAATCTTGACAGAGGTACCAATCACAGAGATAGTACCTTACATAGTCTAATCAGAGAGCAACTCTTACACAGCCCAATCAGAAAACAGTTCAAACTTAATGGCAGAACCTGCAGATCCGCACCAGCGAACCAGTTACATGACAGGAACATAGCTGTTATACAATCAAAGCTTGATAGTGTTGTAGAATTCCTGAAGATTCTAATTGGTGTCTGAACCAATGAACCCTCTACCCGAATCCTGACTAGAGAACCATCCGAGCAACCTATACCAGAGCCTCGTCCTCCCCCCTCATCATACCTGACCATATACCCGTAACAGGTGGAGGAGAGGAGTATGACCAATATGAAGAGCAGTCTAAGGCCTTACACATCATTCAAGACCGGCCATCATCCTCAGACCCCACTCCATCCTTACAGGACGAGATCAAGCAGATGAAAAAGGAAATAAGAAGAATGAAGGGTGCATCCACTAGTACTAGTCTATCGCTGGAGGACTTAACTTTCTCATCAGCGGATGTTGTTCCTATAGGCTTCAAGGTCCCAGACTTTGATAAATACGATGGCTCGGGCTGTCCAAAGCAACATCTACAGTTATACTTGGGAGACATGCTCTAACACAACAGAAATCAGCCCCTACTCATCTAGTACTTTCAAAAGAGTCTAAAGGGGGCAACCCTAACATGGTGGATGTCTGTGGACAAGTAGAAAGTCAAGATCTGACAAGATGTCATGGACAATTTCATGGAGCAATACTCTTTCAACCAGGAGCTCCGCCATCAGAGGAGCCTGCTTGAGCAGTTAAGCTAGCGTAACAATGAATCATTGATGGAATACGCCACCCACTAGAGGAAAATGACAGCTATGATCCCAACTCCAATCCCTAAGGAGGAGCTGGCAAGCATGCTCATGGGCACTCTAAAGCAGCCCTACTCTACACTTATGGTGACCTTACCAGTAGTAGCCTTCCGCACCATCGTCAAGATGGGTGCATGTATCGAGACTACCATCTAAAGCGAGGCTATTCATTCCAACCTAGGACTTGATCCCCCCAAGGCAACTACCTCATCCAGCAGGAACATCGATCCCAGGGACCACAGAAAGAAGGAAGACGTATATATGGTTGCTTCTACAGCACCCATCAGATTACCGCCTCCAGCAGCTCAGTAACAATCGGTTGTCAGAAATATCCGACTAGCCCGACCAATCCAGGGGCAAAACCATCCCCCCAGAAACTTTACCCCTCTTCCATACACACTCAGCCAGTTATTGGAATTCTTGACTAAGTAGGGCCTTCTCGAATTGAGAGCCCCACACCTCTGTTTCCTCCAGACAAACAAAACAAGAACTACTATGCCGATCTGCACTACGCTTTCCACAGAGGCCTAGGCCATGCTATAGACTACTACATAGGCCTGAAGTGTGCCATCCAAGATCTCTTGGATAACTGAAATGTGAGCTGGCCTCCAGCTACACCAGCATCGATCAGGTGTTACTGCCCCCACATAACAATCAAATCAACTTTATTCAGTGGGAAGAGCCTGGGGTAGGGCAGCCAGGACCCAGCATACCAACGGTCGATGATGGCATCATCAGGCCCTCTCACTGGTCCCCTGTTATAATCCCCTTCCCCTAGTCAAATATACAGACTATTCAGTTTCCAATCCAGATACCTGTCCCCGAATAGATCCCTTACCCTGCAAATTGGCCTACAGCTCAAGCCTCAACTTCTTCAGGCCCTGTCTGGATCCCCTACATCCCAAAGCGGGCTTTTGACCTCAACCGAGTACCTGCTCCCCGCTCTCTCATCTTTGAGAGCGAGAGCATAGCCAACCTAACCAGATCTAGCTGGGTATATTAACCTCCCACGACTGAGCCAGTGAAGGCAAAGGGTACAGAGAAAAAGAATGCAGAGGTGACAGACTCACAGAAGGAAGCAGCTGATTCAGCAGTTTTGTTGAAGATCCTAGATAAAGTAGAGGAGTTCAATATCACTCAGTAATTGAGAAAGGTCCCAGCACAAATTTCTATCTTGGGTCTTCTTCTAACATCAGAGCACCACAGGAAGCAACTGCTTCATGCATTCGGCAATGCCCATGTAACACCAGACATAATGCCCGAGAAACTGGGGCAAATGGTAGGGCAAGTCCTCGAATACATAATCTTTTTTGTAAAGTCAAAGTTTTGTTGGCAAAATTCCAAGCCCAAAATGTTGTATATAGTTCACCTTAGGTCAACATCCGGTTTAAAGACAAAGTGAAGAAGAAGCCTTGAAGAAACATGAAGCTCCATCACCCCAAATTGGCTCAAAAGTTAGGATGGTAAGAGAGACTTAGAAGACCATATATTCCATCTGAAAAATACCCATCATCATGAAAAATAAGTCCAAAAAGAATAGAGAAAGTAGAGGTATGCATCAAAGGCTTAAAGGAATGAAAAAGGGACAAAATGCACCCCATGGTCCACCCTGACCATTGGGGGTCGACCCTGAGCTTGTGAAGTTTTGTATGGTAAAAAGTGGCAGAGAAGTGAAAAAATGAGGGTCAACCCTAAAGGTTACTTGGGTCAACCGAAGTGTACAGTTGGGTTGACCCAAGTAACCCCCAGGGTCGACCCTAATATGGAGTTTTGCCTTTGCACTGTCCTTTGCTACAGTGGGTCGACCCAGGTAACCCCCATTGTCGACCCTGATATGAAAAAACTTTCCAAAATCAGTTTTAGTAGTTTCTAAACCTTGGATTTTGTTCCTCTATATATGGGACTTCTCCCATTTCGTGAAGGCTATTTCTTGGAGAGTTTTTAGAGCACTTTGAGCTTCTCTAGAGTTTATGAAAACTCTTGAAATCATTCAACTTCATCTCCATTAGTTTGTCTCTAGGTTTTGCAAGTTTTCACTCATATTATTTCAACTTGCATTGTATGATCCTCATACATTGATGAGATCATCCTAGGGCTTCCATAAACCCTAAAACCCATTGTGTGCTCTTCTGTGAGTGTTGGTTGGCTTGAGCCAAAGCTGTCAAGGATGGAGATCAGTTTTCAGAGATCGTGGTTGATCACTTTGAGCAGGATTGACGGGTGAGGAATCAGAGCTGCTGTTACGGAGATCGAACATGTTGTGTTTGTGGTTTGCAAGTTGAATGTAGGGGATCCGGATAAAAAATTATACGGAAACTGGATCCCCTAGATCTTAATACCATAGAAAGCATCAAAATTATCTAAGAGTTTTAGTCATATCACCTCGGTGAATGCTTTTCACCGGTGAAGCTTAATCCACTCGAACCGTCAGAACTCTTTGTAGAGATTTCTCCAAAAAAATACTAGAAGTTCGATCCTTGTTCTTCGCTATCCCCACGAAGCTTTAGAATCTCCTTTGGAATTATTGAAGCAAGAGGAAGAAGATGGATCAATGGTGTAGAGCTTCTATCACCAAAAATACTAAGGTTCAAAACCCTAGAAAAGCAAAACCCAATTTGCACCACCTATATAGCTCATGAAAATCCCTAGGGGTCTCCCTAGGGTCTCACAGTTTGGAGAGAGAGAGAAGAGAAGAGAAACAATTCTGGAGAAAAGTGCTTAATGGTCTAGGGTGTTGGAGTATTTATAGATTAGGATCCTATCCTAATCCTACTCCAACTTGATCTTATCTCTTAATGAATTATTTAACAATAATAACTCTTATTATTAATAAATAATTTCCTAGTTTATCTATAACTACTCCAGTTATAGAAGACCTTCTAATTAAGGAGTCTTTCTAATAAAAGGGTTCCTTAATTAAAGGGATAAGTCAACATCCTACAGAATGAGGAAACCTAGTCAAACTAGGAGACCATCTCTAAGGGGGGCGTGAGCTTCTATGGGGCATGAGTTTTGAGGAGTTAAAACTCCTTTTTGTAATCCAATTACAATTCCATCTTAATCCTAATTACAATCCAACAATTGGATTTTAATTCCATAAATAAAGGAATTATATTTCAACAATTATTCAATTAAACAAATCCTAATCCAATTAGGATTCCTCAAGTGGGCGCCCCACCATAGGGTTTAAACCCATGGGCTTTGGCCCATATTAAAGGTCCATTGTAATGGGTTTATGGATATGGGTCAAACCCATTTTCCCTTTAATTATGTTAATTAAATAATTAATAAAATAATCCCTAGATTTAAATTAACAATTAATTTAAACCATAGATTAACTTTTAATCTATTTAATTAAATGATTAACTTTTAATCACTTAAATAATTGATTAAGTTTTAATCAATTATTGAGCTTGTATTTCTTATGTGAGCACCTCCACAGATTGCTCGGGCACATTCTTACCCTGGCTTACCCAATGTTATCCCATTGACCGTAAACGGGAATTACATCAAAATTGCAAGTGACGTGAGATATCCATGTTGCAATTGAATCCCAGTGTATGAACATTAACCATTACGGATCCCGCCACATGAACTTTTAAATTCGATTTATCCTTCCAAATACATTATCCCTAATGGGCCTTCGAGATTGACATACTATCTAACCCATAGCCCATTGCAAATCATCCGGGTTTCAAAGACTTATGATTAAGCCATGAGAAACAATTTCTCATGAAAAACATTTTGAGAAAAACCTTTTATAAGTATAATACCTTTTAATAAAAGTATATTTCAAAACTTATTTTGTTTTCAAAATCACCTGTGCAGGATTTGAACTTAATCAACTGTCTTACCCGGAACTTGGATAATCTCTCAAATTAATGAGCATGGATTTCTTGTTTGAAATTCATCATGACTCGAACAACTTTCTGACTATCCAACTGTCACTGTATTGTATTCCCTAAGTTAGAAAATACGTTGATGGAATCAAAACAGTCAGATCACTGCTCAATCATAGATGAACTCATCAAATCTAAGGATCATCGAAACCGTTCAATGTGAATGAGAAACCAACTATCTGATAGTATGTTTATGCAAGAGGTCTCTCATTGAATGCAATCAGTCAGTGTACATTTAAGCACCCATATACTGTTGTGTAATCTCCACTACAATAGTTCGAGATAGAACTACATCTCAACTATTGAGAACATCTTAGCATTCTGGTAGCCATATAAGTGAAGTGCCCAGCTTCACCCACAGCTATGACTATATAAGGTATAAAGAACCGGAGAGTTATATCTACCTGTGATAATCTAATCACATAACTTTCCTATAATATATCCTAAGGACCTTTATCGATATCTCATATCGTATAGATGATCTCATAATCATGGTCAATTACCCATAATGAATACACAATAGATTAAGAAGAATTCTTTATTAATCAAATTAATAAGAATCTAACAATCTAAATGACTTTTTTGGGCATCATGTCTAACACTGAGGAATCAATACCGAGGAACCGTGTGTCGTGTCCGATTGGGTAAGATTCGAGTCTTGTATTGTTTACATCTTCTCATAGTGAATTTTGTGTTGGACTAGGTACCGTGGTTTTTCCCGGAATGGTTTTCCACTTAGAAATCTTGTGTATTCATGTGAGATTAATTGTGTGCGATTGCATAAAATTAAAATTGATAGAAAACCTTGAGTAGACCTATTCACCCCCCTTCTAGGTCAAAGAGTTCATCGAAATAAGGAATTTCAATTGGTATCAAAGCGGGCACACTCATAAGGTTAATTCCTTTAGTGTGATCTTGTGTCTATCCTTAAGTCAATGACTACTCTAAGAGATGGTGGATCCATCTCTCCTCCCCCGTTGTTTGATGCGAACAACTATGCATATTGGAAAGCTCAAATGAAAGCGTTTCTCAAATCCATAGACAAGAGGATCTGGATGTCCATTCAGGATGGATGGACCCCACCAGTGAATATTCTAGGTGATGTAATTCTCACTAAAAGTACCAAAGATTAGAGCAAGGATGAGCTCGAGACAAGTGGTTGGAACACGAAAGGTCTCAATGCAATCTTTACTGTAGTCACCGTTGAAGAATTCAAACGAATCTTTTCATGTGAAACAGTAAAGGAGACATGAGATTTCTGGAAATGACTCATGAAGGTACAACCACGGTTAAGATCATAAAGCTCTAAATTCTTGCCACTAAATTTGAAAATCTGAAAATGGAGGACAATGACACGTTTGATGAATTCTATGCTAAACTAAGTGACATTGTTAACTCCAGTTTCAACCTGGGTGAGAAAATCAGTGAATCCAAAATTGTTAGAAAAATCCTTAGATCTCTACTAGAAAGGTTTCAATCTAAGGTCACTGCCATTGAGGAGAGCAAGAATATTGATGCTCTCAAGATTGAGGAATTGGTCGGATCACTCCAAACCTACGAACTCAATCTTTGACCATCCAAGAAAAACAAATCTGTAGCCTTGAAAACTATCAAGGAGACCTTGGATGAGGATGATAGTGATGCTGAGTTGGGAGAGTTGTTGGCTCTATTTGTTAAGAAATTTCAAAAATACCTGAAAACAAAGAGAAGGTTCAAGCCTAAACCAGGAGGAAAACCTCTTGAAAAGCCAAAGTCAAAACCTTGAGATAACAAGAAAGTCCCTAAAGGAACTGATAAGAAATCTCGTGGCATTCAATGCTATGAATGCAAAGGCTATGCCACATTTCACCTGATTGCCCTAACAAGAAGAAGAGTAAGGGAAAGGTGATGAATACCATATGGGATGACAATGAATCTGAGGATGAACAATCCAAAAGTTCTACCTCAAGTGAGGAATCTGAAAATCATATGGCTTTCACTGTCACCCTATCAGAGATTGACAATACTCCCACTAATCATGAAGAGAAGAGCAATGAAGATCAAGTGAGTGAGTCTAGTGAAGATCATGATCAGAGACACACTGTCTCTGAGTTTGATGAAGATATGGATACAGCCTATGAAAGGTTGTTTTCTGAAAGTCTCAAGATGAAGAAAGCTAAGATCTCTTTGAACAAAAAACTTAAATTTATCCAACAGGAAAGAGACTCTAGCAAACTAGAAGCAGAAGGGAAGAATGCTCTAGTTTCTCATCTTGAAAGTGAAAAAGCTGAACTGGTGTCCAAACTAGAATACCTTGAGGAAGAAAATGCCTCTTTGTCCAAATGGATCAAGGTTCTAGAAACTAAGGAAGATAACTCCATAAGTGTATCTGAAGAGTCAAACACTCGCATTTCAGAATTGGAATCTGAAAGAAATAACCTTATTGAAAAAGTTAGATTTCTAGAAAAGAATTTCTTGATATTCTGAAAGTTAAGGATGGGCTAGCTAAGAAAGTAACAGAACTCGAAAAAGAAGCTAGACTCCTTAGCAACACCCAAATCTTGGATAAACTGGCTAGTATGCAGCGTTCAACAGTAAACATGTCCAGCATAGGACATCCGGTCCCTTGAATATCAGAACAATGGCTACTGCAACATTTGAGCCAACACATGAAAATTCAAGATTTGTGAGTTCCAACTCCTCAGGATCAAAAGCTAGGATACCAAACTCTCAGTTGTACCAAACCTTCGTCACTTCAGGATAAGGTAAAAATTCAATTGAAGCTGAGAGAACTAAAGTGCAGCCTCAAGCTAAAAGACCTCCACCTCCCAGGTTCATTCCTACTTGCCATCATTGTGGAGTGAAGGGTCACACCCGATCTAATTGCAATGCCTTTAGGAGAAATCCCCGAAATAGTTCTTGGAATCAAACACAACATCAAGGGAATCTCCAAAGGCAAATTCAAGCCTTAGCAGAAAAGTCTAAGAGTTTGGGTGAAGAAGTGATGAAAATTGCTCAACTCTCTAGTACGCAATATGGTCGTGACACTTCTTATGCTCATCATGAAGAAGGTAACAAGATGGACCAAAATGCTAGGGTCTCCCAGTAGAGAAGGAAGAACAGGAGATCCAATAAAAAGTAGGTCATGCCTACAAATGAAGTAAACAAGGACAATAGGGTTCCCTAAAAGTCTAAGTTCATTTATGTAAGAAAGGATGACCTAAAATGCCTTGTCATCCACACCGCTTTGAAAGCCCAAAATTCTGACATGTGGTATTTCGATAGTAGATGTTCTAGACACATAACAGGTAACAAGTCCATCTTCACTCATCTTGAGGAATGCTCAGATGAGACTGTTACTTTTGGTGATGGAAGCAAATCCTTTGTGAAAGGAAAATGTGTCATCCAAGCACCAGCCATTCCAAAACTGAAGGATGTCTTGTTTGTAGAAGGACTGAAAGCTAATCTAATTAGCATAAGTCAATTGTACGATGATCACCATGCTGTCCACTTTACCATCAACAAGTGCTCTGTTGTGGATGACAAAGGTGTGTGTGTTTTGGAAGGGTCAAGAACCACCGATAATTGCTATGGTTTAATTCCAAGTGATGGATCTTCTCAAATTTGCAACAGGGCTAAAGTTTAAGAAGTTAAACTGTGGCACAGGAGGCTAGGTCACATGAATTTCAAAGACCTAAGAAAACTCTCAAAACACGAGCGTGTGAGAGGTGTGCCAAAACTAGGAAAGCCCTCTACTGCTGTGTATGGGCCATGTCAAATTGGCAAACAAATTAAAAGCCCACACAGGAAGGCTTCAAATATCGCTACCTCACACCCACTAGAACTAATACACATGGATCTCATGGGTTCAACTCAAACCGAAAGTCTAGGAGGTAAGCGATATATCCTAGTGATGGTTGACGATTTCTCAAGGATGTCATGGGTTGCATTCATAAGAGAGAAGTCAGATGCTTTTGAGAACTTCAAGAACATTTGCTTGAGAGTGCAAAATAAAAAAGGATGCCCTATTACTCGAATTCGAAGTGATCATGGAAAGGAGTTTGAAAACTCCAAGTACAAGGAGTTTTGTGATGAATCGGGCGTCAAACATGAATTTTCAGCACCAATAACACCTCAGTAAAATGGTGTTGTGGACAGAAAAAATAGGATGCTTCAAGAGATGGCTGGGGTGATGCTTCATAGCAACAACCTGGCTACTCATTTCTAGCCTGAAGCAGTTAGCACTGCATGTTATACTGTAAACAGAGTCTACACTAGGCTTGAAACTAGGAAGACACCCTATGAGTTGTGGTACAACAAGAAACCCAATGTCAAGTACTTTCGAGTATTCGGAAGTAAATGCTATATCTTTAGGGATAGAGAGCAATTGGGTAAGTTTGATTCCCAGAGTGATGAAGAGATTTTTCTTGGATATTCCACAAATAGTAGGGCTTACCGAGTGTACAACTTGAGAACCTCTACTATTATGGAGTCCATAAATGTGGTGATTGATGACTTAGGATCTGAGACCTTACAACTAGAGGATGACAATGCTGATGAAGGTGTGAAAATTCCAACATCTAAATCAGAAGATGAATCACTTTCAAAGTCACCTCTTAAAAAACCTATACATCCTAGGGTTATGAGACCTCATTCCTCAACTGAAATTATCAGAAACCTTGAAAGTGGAGTAAGAACTCGAAAATAAGTTGAAAATGAAGTTAGCCACTTTTGCTATTGTCGCGCCCCAAAATACCCCCTAGGAGTTTAGGGATACTTTAGGCGTGACTATACGTACCTGCCAAACCATCCTGTCATGAACAAGATAATTACAGTACTAAAACAATGATAATCAGAGTGCGGAAGCCAAACATAAATGCGGAAGCGTAAACTAACTTTTTCTTTTCTTCTAAGATTTCCAAAATAGTATTCCAAGCTAACATATATACAAAACATGTCTAAGTCTAAGGTGGACAGACCCACCTATCAAATGTCAAAATACATAAAAGACCCTCTCGTACTCTCCCCTCAACAGTAGTCGAGGTATGGCCACACGTCAAGGTCTCGGTCCGCCTGAGACTGCAGTGGGATAGACGGCTCTCTCTCCTCGATATACTCTTCCTCGACCCAAGGCTCTGGGTCGAGGGCTCCCTCAGTACCTGCCGACATGAAAGTATGGCTGAGCATGGAATACTCAGCGAGTACAAGCTACTAGCTATCCATAACAATAATAAACATGTGAGGAGTAGTACAATACCACTCATCAATTCCAGGCAATGGTAAAATCATAGAATCAAACAATATTAAACATGGAGCAATATTATCATCTTGATGTGCATGAATGCAAAAACGCCGATAAAACTCATGCTTGAAAACCCGTTTCCATGTCTCGGTATGCATTATAGAAATCATGTATGTGTGCATGCATGATGAATGTCCCGTCATCATCTTGAAACCTTGTATCTTGTAACTTGTGAGCCAGAGGCTAGCACCCGAATCTCCTTGGGCTACCAACCTCCTTGATATGTATGGTTTTCTTGTGAGCCAGAGGCTAGTACCCGAATGTCCCTGGGCTACCAACCTCCTTGATATATGGTTTTCTTGTGAGCCAGAGGCTAGTGCCCGAATGTCCCTGGGCTACCAACCTCCTTGACAATATGTGATTTTTATTA
The DNA here is from genome assembly GCA_015143295.1 of Tetracentron sinense. Lineage (NCBI taxonomy): Eukaryota > Viridiplantae > Streptophyta > Magnoliopsida > Trochodendrales > Trochodendraceae > Tetracentron > Tetracentron sinense. The sequence continues at coordinate 27,119,617 of CM026571.1, forward strand.
CTTGTTTAGTTTTCTTGTGAGCCAGAGGCTAGTACCCGAATGTCCCTGGGCTACCAACCTCCTTGACATGCAATATTTTCTTGTTGGTTATTATATGCATATGCTCTTGAAATCTCGGTTCATGCTATCATGCGTGCTCGTGTACGTGTCAATCGTGACAATCATGGAATAAGGATAATAAGAGAGATATGACATCACCATTCAATTCACAATATATGCATATGAGAATTTGAGTAATCAACATGATATTTAAATCCATTCATCATTCATGAGAATACATGCATAAGGCCCCTTTCCATTTCTTCATTTAAATTATTATTTCATAGTTTAGGCATTTTGTCAAACACATCACATACATTGTTCCTTAATAGTTCATCTCCTTATTTTAATTGCATATTTTCCATCCAATCACACAAGGGTAAGTTTGTTATTTGTACAATGCCCATCCTCTATTTCCAACTCACAACCCACACATATCATACATCACACATTCGGCATCCAATCGCCACATCCAATCTCCCATCCACACATCCATTCCATTTCCCTTATCTTGTTTATATTGGTTGAGTTAATACAATGCATAGGAAAGGAAAGCATAATATAAATAATCACCCTTAACAATAGAAAACCTAGATTATTGCTAGGGAAAGTTAGTAGGGTGTACTAACCTTGAATCAAGGCTTGATCCTTGGTAGAAACCTTGATTGAAGCTCCAACTTGCAAGAAGAAAGATCCTTGTTTGAAGAAGGCTTGGTGTGGGCAAGAAACCCTTGAAGTTGCCGTGGAAAACGCTGCCCTACCTTGGAGAAGGAGTCCCACACGAGCTTGAGGTTGGATTTTCGAAATCCAAGCTTTTAGGGATGCTCTTGGGTGCTTAAACCCTTGATCTTACTCTCAAATGGAAAGGGGGCTTTGGAACCCTAGTTTCTTCTCCCTCTCTCTCAAATATCCCTAAGTGTAGTGAATGAGGGCTCAAAGGGTTGAGCAAGCCCTTATGAGTAAGGGTTTAAAGCCTAAAAGATGAAAAAGCCCTTACTAAAATTTCTGCAAAAACTCGAAGACCGAGCGATCGGTGGTTATGACCGATCGATCGGTTGCCTACCGAGCGATCGGTACTCTGACCGAGCGACCGGTAAAAAAAACTACTCTCTAGAAAATTTCCCCATACAAAATTTTTGACCGTGCGATAGCTACCGATCGATCGGTTTTGGACCGATCGATCGCTGACTGGACCGAGCGATCGGTGCTCTGTAGGTCTGGACTGTTTTGACCATATCTTTTGACTCGCTCGTCCGATTTTGACGATTCAACTTGCGTTGGGTTCGTCTTTCGAAAATGAACATTTTTGATGTTTTAGAATTTCTGATTTCTCCTTTAATTATTAATTAGACTACGAGGAAGACCAATTAGCTACGAAAACGGTATTCATTAAGTATAGAAAAGTCCGGGGTGCTACAGCTATACTTCTACATTCGAACCCAAAAATGTAACTAAAGCTCTCACAGATGAAAACTTGATAAATGCCATACAAGAAGAGCTAAATCAGTTTACAAGGAATGATGTATGGTTTTTAGTTCCTATGCCTAAAGATACAAATGTTATTGGTACTAAATGGATTTTCAAGAACAAATCTAATGAACATGGTACCATTGTAAGAAAAAATGCCAGGTTAGTTGCACAGGGATACACTCAAATTGAGGGCATTGATTTCGATGAAACTTTTGCTCCTATTGCCCGACTAGAGTCTATTAGGATCTCAAGAGTGTCTTTCTGAATGACATTCTTCAGGAGGAAGTTTATGTGGAACAACCAAAAGGGTTTGAGGACCCTAATTATCCTGATTAGGTTTACAGATTAAAAATGGCTCTCTATGGTTTGAAACAAGCTCCTAGAGCTTGGTATGAGAGACTGACTACATACCTCTTAGCAAAGGGATTTTCGAGAGGGGGAGTAGACTCCCTATTCATTAAAAACATCAAGGATGATATGGTTATTGCTCAGATCTATGTTGATGATATTGTATTTAGTTCTACATCAGACTCACAAGCTCACTCATTTGCTGAACAAATGAAGAATGAATTTGAGATGAGCATGGTTGGTGAGTTGAATTTCTTTCTTAGTCTGCATGTCAAACAAGTGAGCAATGAGATTTTTGTATCCCAAACCAAATATGCCAAAGACCTTGTAAAGAAATTTGGCATGAGCTCAGCTAAACATGCTCACACACCAATGAGCACCACCACCAAACTTAGCAAAGATGCTTCAGGCAAAAGTGTCGACTAAACCACATACCGAAGTATAATTGGTAGTTTGCTTTATCTCACTGCTAGTCGTCCTGACATTGCCATTAGTGTTAGAGCTTGTACTCACTATCAAGCAAGTCCCAAAGAGTCACACTTACTAGCTGTCAAACATATTATTCGATATGTAAGTGGAACTCTATCTTTTGGCCTTTGGTATCCCTTTGATACTACTGCCATGGTTGTTGGATATTCTGATGCCGACTGGGCCAGAAATGTGGATGATAGGAAAAGCACCTCTGGAGGATGCTTCTATGTTGGAAATTGTTTAATTGCTTGGCTTAGCAAAAAACAAAATTCCATCTCCTTGTCTACTATCGAGGCTGAGTACATTGCAGCCGGCAGTTGTTGCACCCAACTTTTGTGGATGAAACAGATGTTGCAGGACTACGGGATAGAAGAGGGCACCATGACTGTGTATTGTGATAACACTTGTGCCATTAACATCTCCAAAAATCCCGTGCAACACTCTCGTACCAAACACAGAGAGATTAGACACCACTTCATTCGAGAGCTTGTTGAGCAAAGTATTGTGACATTGGAATATGTGCAAATTGATACTCAACTTGCGGATCTCCTCACCAAAACTCTAGACTCTCTTAGGTTTGAGTTCCTTAGGAAATCCATCGGTGTGTGCGGTATTGAATGATTGAGTGCTCTCTGATAGACTAGGTGACTTCATATCCATATCGTTTCCTAGTTCTATTCCTCCGGTGTACATTATCAGTTTTTGAGTATTTTTGTTTTTGCTTGTCTCTGTTAATTCAGAAAATCCAAAAACATTGAAAAATCAGAAAAAATCCAAAACGATTTTTGTTTTCATTTAGTTAGGCATTTTTGAAAAATCCAAAAACATTGAAAAATAAAAAATCCAAAAAGAAGTTGACTTGGAGTTGTTTGTTCTCCCTTGATATGCATGGTTAAAATTTTCTTGTGCTCATAATGCTTGTCCAAGATACCTATTTGATAGAATTGAGTTCATGAGGATATCATACCTACCAAAGTGTCTTTTGGGAATATGCACATAGACTATCTTGCTAAATACAGTTACAAAAATGGCTTCTACTGTTGCACTATCACATGCACTCTGACTATCACCTGTAGATGGTACATATCCCTATGAATAGGTGATGATATTAGTCATGATGGTTTTCCCGGTTGATAAAGTCTGTTTTAACCATGAAGGTACCATCCATTACAAAGTGCCAGTGTTTATGATTTATGCATTGGAAAGGGCTACCTCTGGGATAATGTGAAAGCCACTATTGGATGCAAACATCATGAAATGGCTACCTAGGTGGATAGTAGGTATCTATCTGGGTCCCTAGAGTGAAAGCCCCTGCTGCCAATTGCTAGGGCTACCTACCCAGTCTGTGTGAAAGTCGCCAATGCATTCCGAAATTCCCAAGAAAAAAACTGCACAAAAATAGCTTCAAAAATAACAACTTTCACAAATACTATGAGTACAAAATATGAAAAAGGGTAAAAATAGCACATTAAAAAGTCTTAAAGTTTTCTGGATTACCCTAAGTGTGTCCCTCAGTATTTTTGAAGCTTGTTGTTCCTGAAATGCACTAATGTCTTTATCTGTCTGATAGTGCCTACCCCTAAAGGAGTCTGGTCAGAATTTCACCTCACACACCTCACATTTTTTGGTAAAGCTTATTACTCATTGTACATTAGCATGTGTGACTGTGTCTAGATCTCCCTTGTGCCTAGTGTCGATGGAAATATCCTCATTTATTCATCATTCCATGCTACATTATCTTGGACATGTATTATTTGTCACATGCAAATTCTCACTCCTTGTATTCCTTTTAAAAATGTCTTTTTACAAGTGTTTGAGAAAAATGGTTTGAGCTTAAACTTGACATCTATGTGACAAATTTGCCAACTTTTGGATGATTTTGAGAAGAATGATTTTTTTTCCCTTTGTGCCGAATTTGCATATCTTTGGATATATTTTTTGGTTGCTCTTACTCTGCAATTTTCAGCTCTCTAATAGTGATAGTTCTTTCTCTCATAATTTGCCTCACCTGAAGCCAAATAGGGTTGGTTGTTGTCCATACCAACTTGTGAACCTACAGTCACTAGGGTGCCATGGTATTTTGGATTGTATTGCCATTTTTGTAGATTTTTTAGAGTTTTTCTTTGAAGATTCTCTCCCAAAAAGCTGCCCCATACCATGCCAAAGACACACCAAATGGGTCAAACTCAATCTTACACAAGTTCAGAATTTTTGGGGTAGAGGGTCGACCTTGGGAGTGGATTCGATCGACCGAACACAGAGAAATGGGGTTTTCAAAACCCTCCATTGATTCTCTTGGGATACCCTTTCTATTTTGGAGTTCTCTCTCTTTGAAATCCAGCTGGGATTTATCCTTTTTCAGCTCCTCCATTGTGTGCTACAGGCTATTCCCAGCCCTACCGATTGCTCCATGCTCCACAGTTTTGTTGACCTTTCCATTTTCCTGCGATTTCAAGCTCTCCTCAGACGAACCAGCTGCTTCCTAGGGCATCACGATCCTTCTATCAAGCTTGAAGCTTGATCATAGAGAGTTCTCAGCTTCCCTCCTTCTTCCATCGTGAGTTCCCAGTTGCTCAGGCAATATTCCAATCTCCAATGACAGGTTCAGATCTCCACATCACCCATTCCCAGTTGTCTGTGTGCTTCCACATCATATTCAAGGTAAATCCTAGACTTTCTCTCAATTGCTTCCATATTTGAATCTATGGCTCTTGAATACCTTCTTCTCATCATCTCCATCTTCATGGCGGGTTGCTCTAAGCATCGCCTCATCATTTCTCGGGATGAAGATGATGCTCCCCAGTCTGAGGATGCATCATATGATGCTGGCCACAGAATTCATGTGGGCTGTGCGGTCCATACCAGGGTTCCTCCACCCACGGATACCCATCAGAAAGCCATGGGTACTTCTAGTTCAAAGCCCTCGGTCAAATCCAAGTGCAAAACTCAAGTCCCCACTCCTAGTGCCCCTGAGATTGTGAGATTTCGCACCCCAGGGAATGAACATCTTTATAATAATTGTCTTAAAAATAGGTCTATCACCATTGAGAGGGCCACTATTATTTTGGATTTCACCCATCCTAGTTTTGAGGAAATAATTAACTCTCGCCAATAGTCTGGCCTTTTAAAATTGACCGGTTATGCCAGTTTAGACCTTGTCCAAGAATTTTATGCGAACATTTATTCTGCAAATCCTCGCGCCTTTTCTTCCAAGACTTAGGTTAGGGGTAAGAAACTTGCCATTAACCCGGATGTCATTGCCTTCTTCATTGGTGCTCCTCGGGTTACGGTAGCCTATTATCCTTATCTCTATCCCAATGATGAGGACAAGCATGATTTGGATATGGCGGCCAGCAATCTCTGGGATGATCACTCTAAAAAATGGTCTCATCCCCATTTTCTTCACTCCAGTCTTTCCTACTTAGCCCGTCTGTTTCACCTCATTATGTGCTCGAATATTCATCCCAAGGTGCATTCTACTACACTGAGTGTTGATCTGGCCCGTTTTTTGTGTAGTGTCATAACTGGGGACACTATCGATACTGGTGCCCACATTATTGACTTAATCCTTCAGGCTGTCGCTGTGACCCAAAAGCGCACTGCTCTTCCTTTTGGTGTCCTCATCACTAATATCCTGTTTGCTGAGGGCATTAGGGCTAGTTTAACTGAGGCCTCCAAGCCTTCTCTTGGACCCATCTGTGGTCGCACCTTGTCCAGTAGTATGTCCCATTCTACGATGCCTGAGCATGAGGATGACATTGATGATGATATTGCTCCTTCAGCCATGGTTGTCGGTCCCTCTCCCAGCCATGTTAGAGCCCTTACGGGTCCCCTGTCTTTCAACTCTATGGCTGCCATGCTCGCAGATATGTCGGCTGCTTAGTCTACTTTTGCCACTGATCTTCATGCACGCCTGGACTCCCACGCAGCAGCTACTTAGGAGAGTTTTTCGGCGACCAATCGCTGGATTGATGCACTTTCCAACATGGTGCAGGCGTCTCGCCAAGAGCTTCGCGATTTTCGTACTCGCTATGAGGATGATGTTGCTCGTCGCTTTCCTCCTCGACAGGATGATTAGGGTTTCTTGCGATGATGGTTCCAGCCTTGTTTTGCTCTTAGTTTTTGTTGGATTTAGCTCATCAGTCCTTTTGTTATGCGTCTATAGTTTGTGTTGTGCACTCTCTGTTGCTGTATCTGAGATGCTACTATTTTGTTTCGACTGCTTAGTTGTTGCTTATGCTTTTTGGTATTCCGCTACACTGTTTCCTATTAATGTTTGTTGATGCTTATACTTCTTGATAGGAATGTTCATTCTGCAAGGTTGTTTTTCCCTTGGCAATTCAAGCCAAAAAGGGGGAGAATTTTGATGGATATATCACCATATGTTCTCATCATTGATCTCATCATCATATGTGCAAGTTGTGCAAATTGCTCATTTATTCACATTATCACATGTTGCATTATATGGGTTGATTCACATGCTTATGATTCTGAATTTTTTTTTGTCATACGGGATCTCAGATTGAGGGGGAGATCTCAAACAATCTAGTATGATGTTAATTTTATCCATTGATTTATATTTTATGAAATTCTCCCATGCTTCACAAAGGTATTGTGTGTTTTAGTTTTTCAGGATTGATTGATGCCTCAATGATCTCGAAAGGCATATTGCTTCATGAAAGTTGTCCAACCGTCTAAAGTCATGTACTTTTCATTCTCTTTGTTTTTCATAGGTTTAAGAGAGTCTGCAATGTCATGTTCTTTAGTCATGTTGTATGTTTTGTCTCGGAATTGCCAAAGGGGGAGATTGTAAAGTCAAAGTTTTGTTGGCAAAATTACGAGCCCAAAATGTTGTATATAGTTCACCTTAGGTCAACATCCGATTTGAAGACAAAGTGAAGAAGAAGCCTTGAAGAAACATGAAGCTCCATCACCCCAAATCGCTCAAAAGTTAGGATGGTAAGAGAGACCTAGAAGACCATATATTCCCTCTTGAAAATACCCATCATCAAGAAAAATAAGACCAACAAGAATAGGGAAAGTAGAGGTATACATCAAAGGCTTAAAGGAATGAAAAAGGGACAAAAGGCACCCCAGGGTCGACCTTGACCATTGGGGGTCGACCCCGAGCTTGTGAAGTTTTGGATGGTAAAAAGTGGCAGAGAAGTGAAGAAATGATGGTCGACCCTGAAGGTTACTTGGGTCAACTGAAGTGTACAGTTGGGTCGACCCAAGTAACCCCCAGGGTTGACCCTGATATGGAGTTTTGCCTTTGCACTATCCTTTGCTATAGTGGGTCGACCCAGGTAACCCCCAGGGTCAACCCTGATATGAAAAAACTTTCCAAAATCATTTTTAGTAGTTTCTAAACCTTGGATTTTGTTCCTCTATATATGGGACTTCTCCCATTCGTGAAGGCTATTCCTTGGAGAGTTTTTAGAGCACTTTGAGCTTCTCTAGAGTTTATGAAAACTCTTGAAATCATTCAACTTCATCTCCATTAGTTTGTCTCTATGTTTTGCAAGTTTTCACTCATATTATTTCAACTTGCATTGTATGATCCTCATACATTGATGAGATCATCCTAGGGCTTCCATAAACCCTAAAACCCATTGTGTGCTCTTCTGTGAGCATTGGTTGGCTTGAGCCAAAGCCGTCAAGGATGGAGATTGGTCTTTGAAGATCATGGTTGATCACTTTGAGCAAGATTTGGCCAATGAGGAACTAGAGCTACTATTGCGGAGATCAAATGTGCTGTGTTCATGGTTTGCAAGCTAATGAATCAATACTGAGGAACGGTGTGCCGTGTCTGGTTGGGTAAGATTCGAGTCTTGTATTGTTTACATCTTCTCGCAGTGAATTTTGTGCTGGACTAGGTCCTGTGGTTTTTTTCGGAAGGGTTTTCCACATAAAAATCTTGTGTGTTCATGTGAGAGTGATTGTGTGTGATTGCATAAAATTAAAATTGATAGAAAACCTTAAGTAGTCCTATTCACCCCCCCCCCCTCTAGGTCAAAGAGTTCATTGAAATAAGGAATTTCAATTTCCTTCACGAAAGAGGAAATACTGGAAAGTGATAGGGATCACACTCGGGCCCTATACATTGCAGTACAGTGCATGGACCAAACATTATCATCAGTGCTCATCGACAATGGCTTCGGCTTCAATTGTCTGCACACTTTCCACACTGCAAAACCTGGGCCTGAACTTCAATCAAATGAAGAAGAGACCCATGACCACCAGGGCTTTTGACAATACCACTAGGCAGAACCTGGGTGATATCGATTTGACCTAGGGGTCGGACCAGCTCAGTTCACAACAAACTTTCAGGTTGTGAATGTGCCAGCCTCGTTCACCTTGCTCTTAGGGAGGCCATGGATCCACATGGCCGGAGCTATTCCCTCCTCTCTGCACCAGAGAATCAAATTCATCTAGGATGACTGCCTAGTCACCATTCCTTCTGAGGAGTTGGCAAGTTCCTTCGGGGATGTCCAAGAGCTGAGACAAGGCACTGCTTTCATTCTAGTTCGAGCAGGTTAGCTCTATCTCCCAGGTGGAGCAACAAAGCAAGCAGACAGTGCCACCATTTGTCAGAATGATGGCCAAAATGAACTACCAGCCCGAGAAGGGTCTGGGTGTCAAGAATCAGGATATGAAGAAGAGATACACGCCTCCTCGCTACACATCTCCCTTCGGATTGGGATACAAGCCCAAGTACGAGGACTACCTCGCCAAGCTGACCAAGAGAAGCAAACAGTCGGCGAAACCTGAACCTCGACCCCACATCTTTGTAACCTTCCCTGTGGGAATCTTCGAAACCTGCCCAGAAACCTCTGTTACACCTGTTGCCTTAATCCCCCAGCCCAGTGATGAATCTTCAGGGATTCCAGATCCGGAAGTGTTCAGCATGGCCCAAATCTTCGACGAGCTGACTGTCAAAGATGCTACCGAAGCAGAATATCCAACGAAAGAGCAGGTCTGCACCCTCTCCAATAGCGCTGAAGCATCCTCCAGTTTCCAGCCACTGATCCGTTGGTGGACTGAGGCTCTCACTATCGAGGCCGCTCAGGGCTGGGGAAAACACAGTGCAGGACAGGTTGGTCCTAGACAGTAGTGACCAAGCATCACCCTTCTCCTTCATCTATCTCTCTCTGCTCCCATTTGTAAAATCCAAATGTCAGGCCACTGTTGGCCTCTTTTTGTTTGAGTCATTTTTGTAAATCAGTTATCTATTTTGACAATAAAAATCAGATGTTTTTTACTCAAAAATCATGTTTTTGAAAAAATATTTCATAACGGTTGATGGCGAAATCACACGGACTCTTCCCCTGGAAGGCCTAGTATCTTGAAGCTAACAAAAAAAAAATTATAAGCATGCTAAACTGAAGCTAATTGATTTGCCAAGAAATCACCTCTGATAGGGCTACCCCTCAAACCCTCTTTGAGCTCTCCGAAATAGAGTATGACTCAGAACAGGAAGAGGAACCACCTCAAGAAATTCAAGACCTCCTTGAGCACAACGAAGGACTTCTGCAGTCAAACATGGAAGACACTGAGACAGTAAGCCTCGGTTCCGAGGACAGTCCCCAGCTAGTCAAGATTGGCACAAGCATGAACCCTCAGCAAAGAGTAGACATGATCAGTTTTCTGAAGAGCTATAGTGATGCCTTCGCTAGGTCGTATGTAGACATGCCTAGCCTAGACTTGGCATTAGTGGTACACAGACTGTCCCTAAATCCCAACGTCAGACCAGTTAAGTAGAAACTGAGACGGATGAGACCCGAATGATCGCAGAAGGTCAAGGAAGAAGTTGAAAAGTAGATCAGTGCAGGCTTCCTGGCAGTAGCAAACTACCCCGAGTGGTTAGCCAACATTGTCCCGGTGCCCAAGAAGGACGGCAAGGTCCGAATTTGTATAGATTACTGGAATCTGAACAGGGCAAGCCCCATGGAAAACTTTCCTCTCCTACACATCGACATCCTGGTTGACAATACTGCAGGGCACAAGACACTCTCATTCATGGATGGCTTCTCGGGGTACAACCAAATCAAGATGGTGGAAGAAGACATAGAGAAAACCTCCTTCATAACACCTTGGGGAGGTAATGTCCTTCGGGCTGAAGAACGACGGGGCAACCAACTAGAGGGCCATGATGGCACTGTTCCACGACATGATCCACAAGTCAACTAAAATCTATGTGGATGACATGATCGTCAAGTCTCCTACTGCCAGGCAACACCCAAAAGACTTGAAGAGACTCTACGAAAGACTCCGAGAGTTTGGTCTGAGACTGAATCCAGCAAAGTGTGTCTTTGGAGCCTCATCAGGAAAGCTCCTTGGCTTTATAGTCAGCAAGAGAGGCATCAAGATCGATCAAACCAAAGCTAAGGCCATCATCGAAATGCCAACTCCCCACATTAAAAAAGAAATCCGAGGGTTCCTGGACAGAATTCAGTACATCAGCAGATTCATATCTCAGCTCACTTCGATATACGAGCCAACCTTTAAGCTTCTGCCGAAGAACACACCAACAGTCTGGACAGCAGAATGCCAGGAAGCTTTTGACAGAATGAAGCAGTATCTTCTAAACCCTCCAGTACTGGTGCCCCCTACACTGAGATGTCCACTGCTGCTATACATCTCAGTGCAAGAAACTTCCATGAGGTGCTTCCTGGCATAACATGACAAGATAGGCAGAACAGAGCAAGCCATCTACTACATCAGTAAGCGCCTGCTAGAGTATAAAGAGCGGTACAACCCTCTTAAGAAGACGTGTCTGGCACTGGCCTGGGCTACTCAGCGTCTCTGGCATTGCCCGATGGCTCATGATGTTGTCTGAATTCAACATCACGTACATGACTCAGAAGTTAATCAAGGGGTAGGTGGTAGCAGATCACCTAGCCCTTAGTCTAGCACAGGACTATGTGTTTGTACATGATCGGTTTCCAGATGAAGCCATCCTGTATGCAAAAGCAGAAGAGCAAGAGTAATCCACCTGGGAGTTGTATTTCGATGGAGCCGCTAACAGTCACGGGTATGGGGTAGGAGTAGTCCTAATCTCTCCTAAGGGAGCACACCTCTCTATCTCCGTCAAACTGAAATTCAGATGCTCTAACAATGAGGTAGAGTATGAGGCATGCATAGTTGGACTGAAAGAAGCCCTGAGCATTGGGATTGAAGAGGTAGACGTCTACAATGACTCATCTCTGGTAATCTGTCAGGCGAATGAATCTTGGGCCATCCAAGAAGCAAGGCTAGTCTCGTACTTGGCTTACCTCAATTTGCTAATTAGTCAGTTTAGAAGAATCAACTTTAGTCATAGGTCCAGGAACCAAAACAGATTCACCGACGCACTGGCCACTCTCGCTTCCATGGTACAGATCCCCCCAGGCATCATGCTCTGGCCAATCGAAATTCAACAACAGGATCAACTTGCCTACTGCCTTCAGATCGAGGAGGTATCAGACAACAAGCCTTGGTATGCATACATCAAGCGGTATCTCGAAGATGGGACCTTCCCATTCGATGCTACCAAAACAGACCGCTGGACAATCAGAAGGCTGGCTATTCAGTTTGTCCTATCAGGGGGCATCTTGTATAAAAGGTCGTTGAACCTAATCTGGCTCAGGTGCCTCGATACTAGGGAAGCAACACAAGTAGTCGAAGAAGTTCATGGAGGAACTTGTGGCCACACATGAACGGGTTGATGCTCTCTAAGAAAATACTCAGACTAGGCTACTACTGACCCACCATGGAATCAGACTATCGTAAGCACGTGTGGAATTGCCACCAGTGCCAAATCTATGCCAACAGGGTAAACGCACCGCCAATGAGGCTACACAATCTGACTGCTCCTTGGTCATTCTCTGCCCAGGGCATCGATGTCATTGGTCCCATAACACCGAAAGCATCCAACGGACATCGATTCATCTTGGTTGTAATTGATTATTTCACAAAATGGGTTAAGGCAGCCTCTTATGCCAACATCACGGCCTCGGTGGTTCAGTGTTTTCTAAAAAGGGATATCATCTGCCGATATGGGGTCCCATATGAGATTATAATAGATAATGCTCTCAATTTCTGTAACAAGGGAATGACTGATCTCGGCCAGAAATTCAAGATACAACATCACAACTCTATGCCATACATGCTACAGACCAATGGTGCAGTTGAAGCCGCCAATAAAAATCTGAAGAAAATCATAGAGAAGATGGTAACCAAGTACTTTGCCTGGCATGAGATGCTACCATACGCACTCATGGCTTACAGAACGTCCATCTGAACCTCAATTGGGGTAACACCATTCTCTTTGGCTTATGGTATGAAAGCGGTCCTCCCCATCAAAGTACAGATTCCGTCACTCAAAGTGTTAATGGAAGCAGAACTCTCAGAAGCAGAATGGGCACAGACATAGTATGAACAACTGAATCTGATTGAAGAGCAGTGATTAAAAGCCATCAACCACTCTCAGGCCTATCAGAGGCACATGACTAGGGCATTCAACAAGAAAGTCAAGCCGAGAAGCATCGAGATCGATGACCTGGTTCTCCAGAAAATGTTGCCAAACCGCCTTAACCCAAGGGGCAAGTTCACCTCCAACTACGAAGGCCTATACATTGTCCAAGATAAATTCTCAGGCGGCGCCCTTCGACTCGGACGTATGGATGACGAAGACCTCCTGAGCCCATCAACATGGACAAGGTCAAACGATACTATGCTTAGGGTTTAAATCTGATAGGCGCTTTGCACTTATAGTTTCTCTCGGAAATGACAGGAGGCCATCCTTGGCACACTCCTTATCCCTCTTTCCAGTAACCCGTTTACAAATTAATGAAATCCGCTAGTTAGCTCCTTGAGCCTAACAGCCCTTCTTTCCTTACACCTTTTCAGGGACACCCTCCCTCGCCCTCTACGGTATTTGCCTGAACTACAACATGACCTGATCCTGCAAATGGTACGTAGGTAACCTGACAAAATTAGGTGCGGTCACATCCACACAAAAGGAGATCACACCTCCCCTAGCTTTCCCCGTGGAGTCAACTCTCCCCCAGAGGAGCCACATGCCTCCTCGACGTCCCCATGCAGAGCCAGATCATCCCCAGTGAAACCAAAGCCTCTCTAAAAAACCTCTTCCCATAGTTTAGTGGAGTAAAAATCCTCTCAAACTCCCTAGACGAGTCGGCTCTCAAGGGTACAAAATTTTCATCAAAGAAAAACCCAAAATAGAATTCGAAACATTTTAAAAGCTAGAGACTCCCCACAAAAGCAATCTCTCCGGACTCTTTCCCCAATAGAAAAATCTTTCAGGGACAAACTTGGCTCTCTATCCTCAGCAGAAACAACCTCCCTCACTGGCAAAGACAGCCTCTCTCGAATTCCCCGGTGGACCTAGAAAAAAAAAACACTGGAAAACCAAAGGTACAAATCTTCAACAGAAGAAACCTCCAAGGGAGTGTAAGTCAACTATAATAGGAGAAATCCCAGGGTGTCCCAAACTTCGATCCCCCAACCTATATTTCGTCCTACTCCAAGTCCTTCTAGATCCCCTAGAAACTATGAGTGCAAGCGTAATATCACATCTGTATCCCCAGCGAAAATATCGTCTCCTAAATCTCTAGAGGAGCACCATTCAGGGTAATGACAGGAGAAGATCCATTTTCTCCATCAAATGCAGATTTTCCCAACAATCGCGGACATGAGGGAAAACCGACAACGGCCTCATTGCGCAAAAATCTGCGATCCCCAGACCTAGTCTTACGACTAGGAAAAAAAAGGGACAAAAATCAATCAGCTTCACAAGCATAAGGAAAACCGGTAATGGCCTCATCGCGTAAAAATTATACGAACCCCACAACTTGGTCATTCCAAGGGTAAAAAGTGGAGAAAAGCTGAAGAGTAGTTTGGCAATAGAATCCGGTAGCAATTAGTCTAGCCAGATAAGTCCCCAACAGTAGGCCCCAACAGATGGCATGGAAGAGCAGCTTCCCTGACACTAGTCTCCAAGAGAGTTCAGATCCCCAGCAGCGATCTATGACAATGTTATATCCCCTAGCAGATCCTTAGTAGTGGTCTACAACAGTGTCATATTTCCCAGCGAAACTCCAGAAGAAGCTTCCCATTGCTCTCTATATACACTCTCCTTAGCAAGAGTATAGAAGCATCCAATTTGCTCCCCAGTAGGCTTCTACCCAGCCAGAGTCTAAACCTCTAGTAGTGGTAAGACAAACCGGTCTACCTATAAACATCCTCAGCGGTGACGAAATCTCTTCTGGGTCATACTCCGCTCCCAAGAGTGAAAGACAGATTACATGATCCCTAAGCCCTGACTAAGGTAATTTCCTAGCAAAACGAAAAGCTAGTTGAACATTCTTGCTTTTAGAATCAAAACCTTTTACAAAAGTCTAACACTGTTCTAAAATTGTTTTAAAAAATAGACCTTCTGATATCCAGACCAGCTCATACCAGCTTGCACTGAGCAGCCCCGGCAAGATAAGCAGAAGAAGCCGACACCATGCATCCCCGCAAGTCACAATCAGCAGAGTCATAGAAAAGCATCCTTGCCTTTATCCCCTACATGACATCCCTGCATAGCATCACACCTGTGTAACCAAATTCCTCAGCATCATTCTTGATCAAAACCTCGTGCCTCTTGGCCTTTTCAAATCAATCCAGCTAGTGTCGCTTGGCCATGCTGCAAACCCTTGGGACACCCCCACATGTCCTCGACATCTAGTGTGCTCCTTGGCAATCTCGTCATAATGCAGCATCACCTCCTGCATGTCACTCTTTTTGAAACCCCTACGTGTCCTCGACATCTAGTGCGCTTCTTGGCAATCTCGCTATACCATAGCATCACCTCCTGCATGTCACTCTTTTCGACACCCCCGTGTGTTCTCGACATCCGGTGTGCTCCTTGACAATTTCGCTATACCGCAGCATCACCTCCTGCATGTCACTCTTTTCGACACCCCTGTGTGTCCTCGACATCTGGTATGCTCCTTGGCAATCTCGCCATACAGCAGCATCACCTCCTGCATGTCACTCTTTTCGACACCCTCACGTGTCCTCGACATTCAATGTGCTCCTTGGTAATCTCGCCATACAGCAACATCACCTCCTGCATGTCACTCTTTTCGACACTCCCGCGTGTCTTCGACATCCGGTATGCTCCTTGGCAATCTCGCCATACCGCAACATCACCTCCCGCATGTCTCCTTGTAACACCCCATGTGTCCTCGACATCCCATGTGTATCTTTACAATGTACGCCACTCGTATGTCTCTTTTCAACACCCTATGTGTTCTCGACGCCCTGTGTGTCTTTCCGATCAAATCCATCTAGCCAGTGCCTCTGGGCCGTGTCATCGTTGCATCCATCAATACCTAGTGAGTAGATTGAACTACTCGCTCACCCCCAACAGTGGCCATACCACTTCATCGCACTCACCATTTCTTGTACTGCATCCATACATGCCATCATACTGCATCCCCAGGATCTAAGCTTGGTGTAAAAATAGGATGATTCTAGTCTTTGCCGTTCAAATCACCAATTTTGGCATTCTCTAGTAAAGAGGGGCAACTGTAAGCACCCAATTTTTATACCCCTGTCTAACCATGGTTAAGTTCTTTTAACCACGGTAATCCCCTGCATAGTCCCTTAGAACCTAGGTAAGCTACTAGTTAGTCCTACGTAACACCCTGAGTGAAACCCTAACAAATCCTAACCCTAGGCAAACCCTAGCTAAACCCTAGGTAAACCCTAGTTAAACCTAGGACTCAACCCTAATTAAACCCTAGTGTAAAACCTATGTCCAAAACCTAGCCCTAGGTAAGCCTAAACCAAGCCCTAGCCTAGCCCTAGAGCCCTTAGGCCTTAAACCCTAAAATCCATGGCCCCTAGGGCCTGAACCTCGGATTTAGGCCTATAAGGCCCAAAAACCATAAGCCTAAATCCCCAAGCCTGAGTGTGCATGGGTCAGGCCCATTTCAATTGAAATCCCTTATTGGCGGTAGATGATCTACCGCCAACTAGCCATTTGCCTGATTTGTTAAAGGCGGTAGGTCATTTACCGCTATTAGATGTTTTGCCTATTTTGACAATGGCGGTAGAACATCTACCGCCATTGTGTGATTTTTGAGTTTACAGAATCTGCTTGCCCCCCTGCACACTCCACCTTCACTTCAGGCCTCTCACATTCCAGCCCTTCCTCTTAATCCCCCTTGAGTCCCTAGTTGCCTCCTCCGTAAGTAGTAGCCTCCCCTCCACTGTAAACGATCGGCAAATACACCCAAGTGAAACCCTGTTCAAAAAACCAGACCCCAAAGCCCCTCTTCCAGCTTCTGTAAGCATTCCTAGAATCCCAGGAGTCCTCTGAGATCCACACTATTCGTACAGCACCACCGGTGTGCTCCACCACTGTACACAACCCTTCACCACCTTCGGCAAGAACAGAGCATAGGGTAGGGCACTCCCTACCCCATTTTTCTTTACTTTATCATCCATGTGAGCCCCTAGTCATCTCTAGGGGACTTATTTACATTTTCTTGGTGTTTAGTTAACAGCCCAAACCCTCATAGGGTGTTCACCCACCTTGATCATACGTGTGGTGAACCCCTACGGGTATATACACCTGCCTTAAGCTATTAGACCATCACCAGAGCTTTTGGGAGTCCCTCACATCATGGGGGAACCCCTGGTTACGTTGGTGCACAACCCCCATGGGCGTAAATCTGGTTTTGAGCAAAACTAGGAAATGCGGTAAACTCAGTACCGCCATTCCTGGCTTTTACTGTTTCAGCATCATTTGGCCTACTTAGGTGGGCCCTAGTCCATTTCCAGGGCCCAGGTTGAACCCCTCTCATCCCCCTTGACCTAACCTCGTCCTTCCAGGTCCATGGTTAGCACTAACCATGGTTAAATTTTAAAAACCAAACACTGTGTAGAATGGCTGTAGACCATCTACCATCATTTCTATTTTTGCCTATTTCGGTATTGGCGGTAGATCATCTACTGCCAATCTTTACTTTTAGGTAGTGCAACTTTGGATCTTTGTGGGGCCCACTCCAAGCACTCCTTAGGGCCCACACAGGGCTTGAACTCCTCTCTGGAGTTCCCTCTTCACCTCCATTATTTCAGATCACCCAGGGTTACCCCCTAACCCTAGTTAACAATGTGCAAAACCATGATTAAAACTTCAGCTTTAATGTCGGTAATCCAATTACCGACATTAACTTTATTTTTATTCTGGGCTTTCGCAGGGGCCTGGGCCTGGTAGGAGGCCACTTTAGGCCCTACCTAGCCCCCTGGGCCCACCTTGGACTTGATCATTCCCTTAACTATAGTTAAATGCACATTCGATTAACATTTAACCATGGTTAAGCATCCCTTAACCCCACAAATCTTGAGAAAATAATCAAAAACTCCTAAAAATTAACTTGGACCATAAAACTAATCTTGGTTAGTTTGGCCTACCAGGCGCTGCCTAAAGCCTACCGAGCACTGCCTAAAGCCTATCGAGCTTAATCTCGCACCCCTTAATTATGGTTAGCAAACCTAAGCATGATTAGTTTGGCCTAACCCCGGTTAACGACCCTAACCCAGGCCAAACTCTGCCCTAGTCTACCGGACTACCCTTAAGCTTACCGGGCTTATACCTTACACTTGGCCATCCTCGGTTAACCAAACCCTAGTCTACTAGACTAGTCCATGTTAGCCACCCTTGATGCACACACACATGCCCCTAGCCTCGGCACAAGCTCACGTGCCAGAACTACGCTCGGTCTGATCTCACCCTGTGAGTACGTAGGCAACCCAACCCAGCTTCGACCCCAGTTAACTTTTCCTTTCTTGGATTAGTGTTAACTTAAACACTCTGGTATTTTGAACAAGATTAACTTTAATATGCTTATACCTGGGTAGTACGGAACCGTTATAAAACAGAAGCCTCGGGGTGCCTAACACCTTCCCCGGACTTAAATAAACCCCTTACCCTGATCTCACTCACAGACCAAGACCATATCCAAACCTGGGAGACTTATCCCTTCTGAATGAATAGGTGGCGACTCTTAAACATAACCTTTCACACCCGTGAGGGTACAGGTATGTACACATCCTTCCTCGTAAGTGTCACGGAAATCTGCGCTCACATAAGGTATAGGAACTGGAAAGCTATATCCACCTATGTTAGTCCATAACCAATCACATAGCTTTCCTATAATATATTCTAGGAACCTTGTTCGATATTTCATATCATATAGATAATCTCATGATCTTGGTTAATTACCTATAATGAATTCACAATAGATAAAGAAGATGTCTTTATTAATCTAATCAATAAAAATCTTACAATCTAAATGACTTTTTAGGGCATAAACAAGCTTTTAAAAGGAATGAGAGTTATCTTACAATCACTCATACTGTACCTTGACAAGATCTTGTCAATGTAGAAAGTTTGGTTCAATCCCAACATCCGGCATTTTCTATCTCTCAGGATCTTAATTCCAAGAATATAGGACGCCTCTCCCAAGTCTTTTATTGAGAAATGATGAGAAAGCCAAATCTTGACTGATGACAATATCCCTATATCATTCCCAATGAGTAGGATGTCATCTACATAGAGAATAAGGTATACTACTGCTCTCCCACTATCCTTCTTGTAAAAACAAGATTCCTCTAAATTCTTTTGGAATCCAAATTCTTTTATCAAAAGATCAAATCTTTGGTTCCAGCTTCTAGAAGCTTGTTTTAAACCATATATTGATATGCTTAGCTTGCATACCATGTTCTCCTGGTTAGGAGCAATGAAGCCCTCAGGTTGCTTTATATAGATGTCTTCTTCTAACATTCCATTTAGGAAAGCAATTTTGACATCCATTTGCCATATCTCATAGTCATGGTGTGCAGATATATCTAGCAGTATCCGAATGGATTTGAGCATAGCTATTGGTTAAAAGGTATCCCCAGAATCAACTCCTTGAATTTGAGTGTAACCTTTTACAACAAGTCTTGCTTTATAGGTCTCCACATTTCCATCGGCACCCTTCTTCCTTTTATGAATCCATTTGCATCCAATGAGCCTTATACCATCTGGGGGATCTACTAAAGTCTAGACGCCGTTATCATACATAGAATTTATTTAAGCATTCATGGCTTTATTTCATTGAGATGCATCTACATCTAATGTAGCTTCCTGATAAGTATTAGGATCTGTATCCTCGTCATCAGTGGAATAGAATTAGAAGAGTTTGTAGTAGAAGAATTAGGTTCAGGTGGGATACTACTTGTGTTCTCTTTCATCTCAAAAATTCAACCTTTTTAAACAGATCCATTTCTTCCTCCAAGAATGTGGCATGATTCCTAACAACAATTGTTTGGTCTACCTTGGAGTAGAAATAGAAACCCTTAGTTTCCTTTGGATACCCTACAAAATTCCATTTTTCTTTTCTAGATTCCAACTTGGTAAGTTCGAGCTTGCGAATATGCGTAGGACAACCCCATACCCTTAGATGTTGTAAACTAGGTTTCATCTAGTCCACAATTCATAGGGTGTAATCGGTATTGATTTAGAAGGAACCCAGTTCAGAATATAAACAGCTGTTTGTAAAGCATATCCCCAAAGATAGGAAGGTACATCGACATGGTTCATCATCAATCGAACCATATCTAATAAGGTCTGGTTTCTTCTTTCAAAAACACCATTCTATTGAGGTGAGGCAGGACTTGACCATTGTGATATAATCCCATTATCCTTTAAGTAATCCATAAAATCGTTGGTGAGGTATTCACCACCTCGATCAGATCGAAGTGTCTTTATGGATTTATCTATTTGATTCTCAACTTCTAATTTGAATTCGTTGAACTATTCAAAAGTGTCAGATTTGTGTTGCATCAAATAGACATATCCATATCTAGAATAGTCATCAATATATGTAACAAAATACCAGTATTGACCTCATGCAATAATATTAAATGGACCATATACATCACTATGTATGAGTCTCAACTTCTCTTCAGCTCTTCCTACCTTTTTAGGGTAAGGCTTCTTGGTCATCTTCTCTTCGAGATGACTCGCAAGTAGGGAGTACTTCTACCTTGGGAAATTCAAGTGGACCATCTTTTACAAACCTCTTGATCCTATCAAGATTAATATGACCAAGTGTCTTATGCCAAAGATAAGTTGACTCTATTCAATGTCTCTTCATTCCATTCTAGATGATGAGGCATTGTCACTAAGCAGACTTATACTATTTACCAAAGGAAATATCAAATAGAGACCATTGATAAGATTACCAGTAATTAAGACCATTCCATCTTTCTTAAACTTCCCTTTATGCTTGTTCCTCTTTCTATTCTTTTTGTTTCGCTTGGAGGGATCAGGTTTATTGACAATTAATGTTTTACCCTTTGCTGACTTTTTGATCAAATCTTCTGCAGCCACCAGTGAATTCATAAGCTCACTTAGTGACATCTCACTCTTGTTCATGTTATAATTTAACATGAACACATTAAAAGACGAAGGGAGTGACTGCAGAACTGTATCAACTTGAGTGATGGCATCTATCTCTCCACCAAGAATTTCCAGTTCATTCAATAAGCCTATCATCCTTATGATGTACTCTTTGACTAGAGTTCCCTCAGTCATCTTGGTGTTAACAAGGGTTTTCAACTTTATTTGTCGAGCTAAATGATTTTGCTCACCAAACATCTCATGTAGGTTTTGCAAAATGTCATAAGCTTTATCCATGTATTCATGTTGGCTTTGCAAAATATTAGACATTGAAGCCAGAATGTAACACTTGGTCATCTGATTGGACCTCTCCCAATACTCCAACTCAGCCTTTTGGGCTGGTGATTCATCATCAGTAATCTCGGGTTTAGGTGTCTTAAGACACAGGTCAAGGTTGTCTGCGGCAAATACTGTCACGACCCAAAATACCTCCTAGGAGTTAGGGATATTTTAGGCACGTGATCGCCGTGTCACACCATCCTGTCATGACACATAAGGCGTACATACCATCCTGTACGAGCATACAAGGCATACTGAAAAGCAAGCCTAAAAATTTCTTAATCACTTAACTATATTCCAAGTGCGTACAAGTGCAACCAATCAAAGTGGACATACCCACTTAGTTGAATATACATGTCTCTCCCTCTCATCACTCAAAGTAGTAATAATAGGGTTGTCTGTTACGACCCTTATCTTCGCATGATGACCACAAGCAGGATCCTCTTCCATTTACTCTTTTTCTACCCATAGCTCTGGGTAGCAAATTCCAAATAAACCTACCGACATAAAATGTACAGCTGAGCATGGAATACTCAGTGTCTACAAACTACTAACTAACAAGGTTATAAAACATTAACATGTCATACAGAGTACAATTCATCAGAATATAAGCATAATCAGAGCCCAAAAGTTTAAAACAATCTAACAATTGAATATTCTCAAAAAGCATATTTTAAATCATACCTTAAGTTCATACTTTCACAAAACATATTCTCAATATCTTATGAGAACTAATGAGACCTTAGACTTATGAGATCCTTATGAGCATTGATCTTTGTGAAATATGCATGATGCCTTGTGAGATCCTTATGAGCTTTATCTTATGAGAACTTATGAATTCTTGCAATAGTTGGGATTCCTAGTGAGCATGCGAGATCTGAGTGAGCATGATTTTCTTGTGAACTTGTGAACTTGTGAGACATGACTTGTGAGTCCATGTATAGTGGGATTCCTTGTGATCTTTGAAACGATCTTAGAACACCAACCCAAAGTTTAGCCTTATCTTTACTTGTGAACTTGTGAGCTTGTAAGCTTGTAAACTTGTGAGCCTGTGAACTTTCTTTTACAAACACCTTGCTTATGAACTTTATAAAACCCTATTCTTGTGAGAAATCATCGAATAATACGAGACTTGTGAACATCATGCAAGGCTTGTGAATCTCAGGTGAGACTTGTGAACATCATGTGAGACTTGTAAATATCATGCGAGACTTGTGAATATCATGCGAGACTTGTAACTCTCATACGAGACTTGTGAATATCGTGCGAGACTTGTAACTATCATGCGAGACTTGTAGACTTGTGAATATCATGCGAGACTTGTAACTAACATGCGAGACTTGTGAATATCATGGTCAACTTGGAATCTTGTAAACATGGAAATCATATTCATGAGAGTAAGTGTGAGCATCATAGTATTCATAGTGAGTAGTAAAACATCGAAATAGATCATGGGATTTCATTCATAGTGTATACATGGGCTACTTAGCCTATTTTGTAAAAATCATAATTCTAAGCTTACTTTACGGTAAAACCATCCTTTTAATACTTATGCTTAATACAAAACTCATCATAAAAGCATGGTGATAATATACATCATTTGTGATTAATAGGGTAAGCAAGGGATAATCATTAAGTATGGTGGGATTCCCTATTTCCTTTCATTCCTTCAATAACATAAACATGAGTCATAACAAAACCCATTTATGAGAGTGTCTTCACACTCTCTTCATCAAACCCATCCCCTTTCTATTCCTTTTCATTAGTTACTTATAACATGTAATAGAGGAATTACAAAAATTGACCAAAACAACTCAACTTGCATAACAATCATTCATGAAACCATAGTTCGTATTAATGAATCATAATATAGCTAGTTAGTAGATTGTTCTACCTTTTGAAGGATCGATCTCCTTCAATTTTAGAGCTTGAGGAACAAGTTTCAAGCTTGAAAAGCAAGATCCGAGCTCTTCCTTTAATCACCAACCCAAGCTAAGAGCAACCTAAGAAGAACCCAAGCCTTTTCTTCTTCCACCTCCATCAAAATCACTCTCAAGCTCTCTCTAGGGTTCTTGTAACCCTTATGGACGAATTTTGGGCTTATATAGGTGTTTTGGGATTGCCAAAACCCCAAACCACCCTTAAAATATCTTTGGGAGTCGGCCACTGCGAAAATGAACAGTGCACCGGTCGACCGGTCACAAATCCGGTCGACCGGATTGGTCATCATTTTCTCGGTTTTTCCTACCTTAGTATTTCGACCATAACTTTTGACTCGCTTATCGGATTTTGACGATTCAACTTGCGTTGGATTTTTCTTTCAAATGGGAACAACTTTCATGTTTTGTAAAACTCCTAATTTTGAAATTTTCATAGTCTAAATGGGCCCACTAGTGGACTGGTCCAAAATGACAGCTGAATTGACAGCAGACCACCTTTCGGAAACCTCACATTTGACATAACCTACACTCAAAATCTGAAAAAGTGTAAAGCATGAACCTTAAATAAGATTTGAATATCTTTCTAATGGCTCAAGAATCACTTGATTCTGATAAGAGGTGACCAAACTAGAGCTTCCACAATTTGAGGAAATGTAAAGACATCCCTCATTCTCGACACTTAGAGTATGTTATACCCTTATGTCTTCATCCCAACCATCCAACAACAAAACTTAACCTAATTTAAGCTATTATTATCATGTCTTATGAACCACGTTACATAAATGACCCTCGGCCTTTACAAGACTTGTGCCTATGGCACTATTCACAACCTTGAGAAATGGGTTCCCGGGTTCTACATTCACACTTAGGGTATTTTATACCTTAGATACTTGAGTATTATCGTACTCTTTTTTAAAGAATCAACATACACATATAAAACCCTCACTTTACTTTTCCCAATATCAAGAACACATGAGGCCTTAGGCCTTTACACTAACACTATTCACTGCACTATTCATATGAACAGTGGCCTCGAATTCCGGGGTTCCGCAAATACAATTGTTATTTTTCTTTTCTAGTCAACATAGCTAGTCCCAACTAACTTCTCATCACGTAAAATTTCAATTAGAGGGTGAAGGCCTGTCTTGATCTAATCAAATGACAAAATAAAGATAGTACTAGGAGTCTATTGAATTCATTTAATAATATTAGATTATGGGTCTGTTTCTAATAGTATTGCCAATTTAGGAAGAATTAATTGGCATCGAAGACCTAATCATTGTCTTAATGTAATCCTACCTTTGGGGGCAATATCACATCGCCTTGAATAGGCAGATAGAATCTATCTTCTCGGCTTTCACAGACATTATCTTGTAAATCTTGGAGCATTCGATCTTCTGTCTGATCTATAAGGGATGTTATACTCATGCTATGTTGTTATTGTATGACATCTCATATTCATGTGCCCACCCACCATGAACCTAATAAACACCTAGCGAAAGCTCACGCTTTGGCTATGCTAACAGCGAGGCAACCTGCTACGCCTACTCCTACTGCTACACTTATAACTGCTCCTCCAACTAGAGCACAAGTAGGGATAGAAGTTTTTCGGAGGATGAGGCCTCCGGTATTTAGTGGGAGCATTGATCCGTTAGTGGCTGAAGTATGGATCAAGCAACTTGAAAATATATTCTCAGTTTTGTTGCTCACTAAGTTAGAGAGGGTCACCTGGGCTGCCTTTATACTAGAAGGTGAGGCTGACCATTGGTGGAGGTCTGCGGTAAAGACCCGGGATTTGACCCGACAAGGTCAAGATTGGACTTGGGGTGAATTCTTGGACATCTTCTACAAGAAATACTTTCCCATAGGAATAAAGGAAAAGAAGGAGGTTGAGTTTATTATCTTGGAGCAAGGTAACATGTTGGTGGTCGCATATGAGGCTAAGTTCTTGGAGTTATGACAGCTACCGAGGCTATAAAGGCTCGGAAGTTCGAGAGAGGATTGAAGGCATACATCAAGGATCGAGTTTCAATATTTAGGCACGTCATATGTCGAGGAAGTCGATAAAGAACAATTACCAGAAGCTAACTCTGAAGAATTCTTCCAGAGAAGGGAGATAGTAAGAGGCCAGTCCACTAGTTCAGGGGAGAAGAGAGCTAGGACTACTTCATACCAGCTTGCAGGGCTAGCACAGTCACAGAGGTTGTACTCTGCACCTCAGTTTACTCGCCATTTTGTTCCTTAGGCGGTACACCAGGCTACTACACAGGCTCCTCACCCCGCATTATCTCAAGCCACAGGATATACACCCTCCATATACTTATATAAGCCCTATACTTATTGTGGTAGGAGGCATTTGGTAGGGTTATGCCAGAAGATTTTGGGTGGATGTTTTCATTGTGGTGACCAAGGCCACATGATTAGAGATTGTCCCCACTGTCAGTTGTCAGCTCACTCAGGAGAGTAGGCCCCCTTTCAAGCAATCATCTCAACAGAGCTCTTCACAAGCATTGAGGCCCTCACATTCTACACAGCCACCTCGTCAAGCAAATCAGGGCGAGTGTTTGCCTTGTCAAAGAGGGATGCACTTGCCTCCGACAATGTCATGCATGGTACGCTAGAATACTAAAGTTTTTAAGTTGTAAATGCCTGATATTATATGATATGTTTGTTTAGTTGTATAATAGGTTACCTATGTATGATGTGTGTTATTGCTTGAAATCTATTGATTTTAGCTATTTAATTACACATTCGTGTTGTTAGTAAATAAATATCTATCCCGGGTGTTGATCGACACAGGATCCATTCATTCTTTCGTCTCGCCTAGTTTTGCGAAAGGATTTTCATCCGAGGCTAGTCGGTTGGAGTGTGAGTTAACCATTTTGACTCTGCTTGGCAAGTCAGTGGATACGGACCAGATGTACAAGGACTGTGTGTTTCAAGTGAGACAGAATAAGTTTTTGGTCGACCTCTTCATCCTGGATTTCCAAGACCTAGACTTTGATGTCATCCTCGGGATGGATTGGCTATCGACTCACCACGAATATGTGGCATGCTTTGAGAAGGTGTTGAATTTTAGGCCAAAAGAAGTAAAACCATTTCATTTCTGAGGGTTGCAGAGGAGAGATATTGCCCACTTCGCAACTCTAAGCTTAGAGAATCCAGAGACACAAAACTCCTCAACCATTCCAATTGTGAGTGAGTTCTTAGATGTATTCCCAGAAGATCTACTTGGATTACCTCTTGATCAGGAGATCGAGTTCGTGATAGAGCTTGCTCCAGGTATAGCTCCGATCTCAAGGGCACCATATAGAATGGCCCCAATAGAACTTAAGAAATTGAAGGAGCAAATTGAAGAGTTGCAACAACTTGGTTTCATCCGACCAAGTGTTTCACCATAGGGAGCTCCTGTACTATTTGTGAAGAAGAAAGACGAGTCGATGAGGATGTGCATCGATTACCGGCAGTTGAACAAGGTCACAATCAAGAATCGTTATCCTTTGCCCCGGATAGACAACTTGTTCGACTAACTGAAGGGAGCAAGATTCTTCTCCAAGATTGACCATAGATTGGGGTATCATCAGTTGAAGATCAAGGAGATGATGTTCCAAAGACTTCTTTCAGGACTCAGTATGGGCACTACGAGTTCCTTGTCATGCCTTTTGGTTTGACGAATGCCCCAGTGGCGTTCATGGATTTGATGAACCGGGTGTTCAGGCCTTATCTCGATCGATGTGTCGTGGTGTTCATCGACGACATCTTGGTTTATTCCCCAACACGGGAGGATCATGAGCGAGACCTTTGCCTTACTCTTGAGACTCTTCGAGAGCACCAACTGTACGCCAAGTTAAGTGTAAATTTTGTTTAGAGAAACTGGTGTTCTTGGGCCACGTGGTGTCGGCCAAAGGCATCTTAGTTGATCCGGTGAAGATAGAGGCAGTGATGAATTGGGAGAGACCTAAGAGTGTCACGGAGATACGTAACTTCCTTGGCTTGGCAAGCTACTATCGGAGATTTGTAGAGGGATTCTCCAGTTTAGCAGAACCACTCATGTATCTTACTCGAAAGAATGCTAAGTTCGTATGGAGTGACAAATGCGACATTAGCTTCCAAGAGTTGAAAAAAGGGCTTACTACAGCCCCAGTCTTCATAGTTGCAAAAGGGAGTGGTGGATTTGTAGTCTATAGTGATGCCTCACACGTTGGGTTAGGGTGTGCTTTGATGCAAAACAGGAAGGTTATTGTCTATGCTTCAATGCAATTGAAAGATCATGAAAAGAACTACCCTACACACGACTTAGACCTTACCGCAGTGGTGTTTGCATTGAAGATATGGCGACACTATCTCTATGGGGAACAGTTTGATGTGTTCATGGACCACAAAAGTCTTAAGTATCTATTTTCTCAGAAGGAGTTGAACTTAAGGCAACGGAGATGGATGGAGTTCTTGAAGGACTATGAATGAACCATTCAATACCATCGAGGTAAGGTGAACGTGGTGGTAGATGCTCTTAGTAGGAAGCCTCCTGGATTCTTGGCTCACATGATGGTGCAAGAGTAGAAGTTGTTGGAAGATGCATCTAACCTTGACATTAGTTTTAGTCCTCCTACTTTTGGGCCGGTAATGGCTAATGCCACCGTTAGGCCTTACATATTGGCCAGGATCCGAGAGTTACAAGGATCGGATACCGAGCTACTTACTTATCGAGACAAGTCGATTGACAATGGTAGGAAAGATTTCACCATGAAGGGTGATGGGATTATCGCATTCAAGGGAAGAGTATGTGTTCCAGCCGATGAGAAGCTTGTTAGGCATGATGCCCAGAAAAGTCATTTAGATTGTAAGAATCTTATTAATTTGATTAATAGAGACTTCTTCTTTATCTATTGTGTATTCATTATGGGTAATTGACCATGATCATGAGATAATCTATACGATATGAGATATCGACAAAGGTCCATAGGATATATTGTAGGAAAGCTATGTGATGGGACTATAACAGGCAAATATAGCTTTCTAGTTCCTTATACCTTATATAGTTACAGCTATGGGAGAAGCTAGGCACTTCACTTATATGGCTGCCACAATGCTAAGATGTTCTCAATAGTTGAGATGTAGTTCTATCTCGAACTATTGTAGTGGAGACTACACATCAGTATATGGGTGCTTAAATGTACACTAACTGATTGCATTCAATGAGAGACCTCTTGTATAAACATACTATCAGATAGTTGGTCTCTCATTCACATTGAACAGTTTCAATGGTCCTTAGATCTGATGAGTTCATTTATAACTAAGCAATAATCTGACTGTTTTGATTCCACTAAAGTATTCTCTACCTTAGGAAATACGATACGGTGACAGTTGGATAGTCAGAAAGCTATTCGAGTCATAATGAATTTCAAACAAGAAATCCATACTCATTAATTTGAGAGATTATCCAAGTCCCTGGTAAGACAGTCGATTAAGTTTAAATCCTGCGCAGATGATTTTGAAATCAAACAAGTTTGAAATATATTTTATTAAAATATATTATACTTATAAAAAGGTTTTTGTTACAATGTCTTGCATAAGAAAATGTTTCTCATGGCTTAATTAGAAGTCTTGGAAACCCGGATGATGTGCAATAGGCTATGAGTTAGATAGTATAAATAATCTCGAAGGCCTATTAGGGATAATGTAATTTGAAGGATCAATTGAATAAAAAAGTTCATGTGGTGGGATCCGTATTGGTTAATGTTCTTACACTGGGATTCAATTGCAAAATGGATATCTCACATCACTTGCAATTCCGATGAAATTCCTGTTTAGGGTCAATGGGATAACATTGGGTAAGCCAAGGTTTGAATGTCCCAGAGCAATATGTGGAGATGCTCACATAAGAAATACAAGCTCATAAATTGATTAAAAGTTAATCAATTGCTTAAATGATTAAATGTTAATCATTGATTAAAATAGATTAAAAGTTAATCTATGGTTTAAATTAATTGTTAATTTAAATTAGAGGATTATTTTAGTAATTATTTAATTAACCTAATTAAATGAGAAATGGGTTTGACCCATATCCATAAACCCATAAAAGAAGGACCTTTAATATGGGCCTAAAACCCATGGATTAAAACCCTAGGGTGGGGCACCCACTTTAGTTCTCCTAATTGGAATAGGATTAGGTTACTTGAATAATTGTTGAATAATAACTCCTTTTATTATGGAATTAAATTTCAATACTTGGAATGCAAGTAGGATCGAGATAAGATGGAATTGTAATACAAATAGGAGTGCAAGACTCCCCTAAGCTCCCGCCCTCCCTATGCTCACGCCCCCCCTTGGAGGTTTCCTAATTGGATTAAGACTTCTCTTTTTTTTTGAGGTGTTTGGTTAATCTTTTTAATTAAGGAATCCTCTTTTGAGAAGGAATCCTAAATTAGTAGGTTTACTATAACTAAAGTAGTTATAGATAAACTAGGATTTATTTAATTAATAATAAGTGTTATTATTGATAAATAATTCCTAAGGGATATGTTGTAATTGGATTAGGATTAGGATGTGATCCAAATCCTATAAATACACCACAACCCCCCAACCGTCCAACACTCTCTCTCTCACAATTTTCTCTCTCATCTCTCCTCTCCAAAACCGTGAGCCCCTAGGGAGAATCCCTAAGATTTTCATAAGCTACATAGGGTATTCTCCATTGGGTTTTTCAACTTTAGGGTTTTGAACTCTAAGGTTATTGGTGATAGAAAGTCTACACCAACATCCATCTTCCTCTTCTTGCTTCTTCAATTTCAAGTAGAGATTCCAAAGCTTCGCGGGGATAGCAAAGAACAAGGATCGAGCTTCGAGTATTTCTTCGAGAAATCTCTACAAAGAATTCTGATGGTTCGAGTGGATATTTGCTTCACCGGTGAACATCATTCACCGAGGTAATATGATTAAAACGAGTAGATAATTTTAGTTTCTTTCTATGGTGTAAAGATCATCGGGATCCAATTTCCGCATAAATTTTTATCTGGATCCCCCTACAGAGCATAGACGAGAAATCTTGGACGAGGGTCACCGGTCCAAGTATATGGTACACCCTGGGGATACAAAAATGTATAGAAATCTAAAAGGACACTTTTGGTGGCAGAACATGAAGAGAGAAGTGGCCGAATACGTGTCCCGATGCTTGGTGTGCCAGCAGGTCAAAGCCGAGCATATGAGGCCAGCAGGTCTTTTGCAACCCCTTCCTATTCCTGAGTAGAAATGGGAGAACATTTCTATGAACTTTATTGTCGGGTTGCTGCGGACTGCTAAGAACTCCGATGCCATTTGGCTAGTAGTTGATAGACTGATAAAATCCGCCCATTTCTTGCCTTATCGGACTACTTTCAACTCGAACCAGCTAGTGGCACTGTACATCAAGGAAATAGTTCGGTTGCACAGGGTACTAGTGAGCATTGTTTCAAATAGGGATCCTCAATTCACTTCCAGGTTCTGGAAGAGCTTCCAGAATGCACTGGGTTCCCGTTTGGACTTTAGCATTGCCTTTCATCCGCAGACTGACGGGCAAATCGATAGAGTAAATCAAGTGATAGATGGCATGCTCCGGGCATGTATGCTAAACTTTAAGGGTAATTGGGAAGATCATTTGCCTTTGGTTGAGTTCGCCTACAACAAAAGCTATCAGACGAGCATCCAAATGGCACCTTTCGAGGCCCTATATGGGAGAAGTTGCAGATCTCCCCTATATTGGGATGAAGTCGGGGAGAGGAAAGTGTTAGGCCCTGAGTTGATTGAGCAGACCGCAGACAGGGTCAAGGTTATCAAAGAAAGGATGAAGGCTGCACAAGATTGACAAAAGAGCTATGCCAGCAACCGTAGATGAGATCTGGAGTTCAGAGTTGGCGATATGGTATTTGTCAAAGTCTCGCCAACAAAGGGCGTTATGAGATTCGGAAAGAGAGGCAAGCTCAGCCCTAGATATATGGGTCCATTCGAGATCATCACCAGAGTGGGAGAGGTGGCTTACTGGGTTGCTCTACTCCATCATATGGTGGCGGTCCATAATATATTCCACATTTCTATACTCCGGAAATATATCCGGACCCATCTCATGTTGTCGAGCTTTATCCATTAAAGCTTTATCCGTTAAAGATTCGGGAAGATCTCACATTAGTGGAGAAACTAGTTCAAATCTCAGACAGGCGAGATCAGGTTCTACGCAACAAGACCATTCCATTGGTCCCTGTAAGATGGCAGCACCATTCAGTAGAAGTGTCTACGTGGGAGCATGAGGCTGAAGTGAAAGAAAAATATCCTCAATTGTTTGTTTGAGTTCATCATTGGTGTTATGCATGTTTGTTTTTCTTGTACCTCCATGTATCGTCCAAATTTCGAGGACAAAATATTTGTAAGGGGGGAGGATGTAGAACCCCGAAACTTTTGGCATGTGGTTGTGAATAGTGCTTTGGCCAAAGGCCTTCCATGTAATTAAATTTGGAAAATTTAATGAAAAAAAATGGTTAGTAACAGACTAGGTATTGTATATCAAGGGGGTTAGTGCCCTAAGGATGTTGGAAACACCCCAAAAGGGTCTACAGGTGAAAATCCAGAAAAATTGGGGTGTACGATCAAGCACAGGTAAGGTGCGATCGATCGCAGTCAGAGCAAAATTGAGAAAAAACATTCGGGTGCAAGTGCAATCGATCGCAGGTAGTGTGCGATCGATCGCATACAGGGTAAATCAGACAGAAGCATTCGGGTTCAAGTGCGATAGATCACACCCAAGTGCGATTGATTGTACTGGGATCTATGATCGATCGCAGTTGGTGTGCAATCGATCTCATGCGGGTGCTGATTCCGGAATTAAGGATTTTTAACCCTTTGCCTATAAATAGGGATCACATTTGGGGGTTTTTGTTTAACCAAAACCTAGAGGAGAGATTGAGAGGGGAAGGAAGAGAAATTTGGGGATTTTCAAGAAGGGTTTGTGGATTGAAGAGAGGGGAGCTCAAGATCAAGTTGGATCCTCCTCTACCAAGTTTGGGAGTTTTCTACTTAAGGGTTTTCTTCAAGATCAAGCATTGATCCTCAAGATTAGTACACCCTTCCTAGTTAACTTAGTAATAACCTAGGTTTTCCCTTGAAAATGATTATGCTTTGAGCTTGTATCTTCCAATTCTTGAAATAAACCAATGTTCCCTAAAAATGTGCAAGAAGAACTAAGTAGAGTGGAATGTATGAATGGTTGAGGCGATTGGATGCCGTGTGGTTTGTGATGAATGTTGTGTGATGAAAAAGATGGAAGGGCAATGTGCTCATAATGAATGCACTCCATGTGTTTGATGAAATGTATGAGCATAAAAACGTGAATAAATTGCTATCAAGATGTTGAATGATAAGTATTTGATAAAATGCACGTATGAGGATTTAAGTGAACTTAATCAAGACTATGACACTATGATTTAGAGTTTTTCCCCAATAGGATAGTTTTAATCAAATGCAATATATGTTCCTTCAAATGCTCTATATGTTTTCCTTAAATCCCCCATGTCTATGGCTATATTATGTTTTATGGTTGTATGTCACCATGATATCACCAATTGTTATGCACGAGCACGCATGCATGCATGAACCGAGCCTTTCAAAGTATAAGTATATATGAGAAAACAAAAAAGAACAAGACATGTGATTTAAGAAACGAATGATAAAGCCAGACATCGGGCCGGTCAAGGATAGGGCATATCCAAGGATATGTCATGTTTGGCTCACAAGAAAACAAGCAAGA
The DNA here is from genome assembly GCA_015143295.1 of Tetracentron sinense. NCBI lineage: Eukaryota > Viridiplantae > Streptophyta > Magnoliopsida > Trochodendrales > Trochodendraceae > Tetracentron > Tetracentron sinense. Next base: position 27,152,441 of record CM026571.1, read on the forward strand.
TTGATAAAGCCAAACATCGGGCTGGTCAAGGGTAGGGAATATCCTTGGATATGTCATACCTGACTAATAAGAAAACAAGACAAGTTGATAATGCCGGACAGAGGGCTGGTCAAGGATGTTGGTGCACATTTTCTATTTCCTTGAAGGATACTTACGTATCCGGCTCACAAGTTGCTTTCTATCTTTCGCTGAAGGATACTTACGTATCCGGCTCACAAGTCGCTACAAGGACACTAACATCTGGCTCACTAGTTAACCATGATAAGGCAAGTCAAGACAAGCATGACAAGACAAGTGTGATTCCAAACAAGAACAAGATAAGACATGCATGATTCCCACAAGACAAGAACAAGTTTTAAACACGACAAACGAGTTTTCTTAAACACAAAAAGATATTTTCAAGAATAAACATGGGTTATGATCATGGGTTTTACACGAGGTATTTTCATTGTTTCATGCATGTCATGATCATTGTATTTTCTTTAATTCGATGTTATGAACTGTATTTCATTATTACTATTGTAAGGTAGTAGCTTGTACTCGCTGAGTATTCCATACTCAGCCGTACATATTGATGTCAACAGGTACACGGTTCGACATATGCGCTCCGGGTCCTTGGGTCGAGTAGGATTATGGTGAGGAGGAGGCTCACATGGAGCCTATAGCAGAGCCTCAGGTGGAAGCCAGAGACTTAGATAGCTGGCCTTACCCGGATGAGTATTGAGAGAGAGAGGGTTTATGCTTTTGTATTTTGATAGGTGGGCATGTCCACCTTTACTCATTATGTTTTGTATATGTGAAGGGGGATCCGGATAAAAATTATGCGGTAACTGGATCCCCTAGATCTTAACACCATAGAAAGCATAAAAAACTATCTAAGAGTTTTAGTCATATCACCTCGGTGAATTATGTTCACTGGTGAAGCTTATTCCACTCGAACCGTCAAAAGTCTTTGTAAAGATTTCTCCAAAAAAAATACTAGAAGCTCGATCCTTATTCTTTGCTATCCCCACGAAACTTTAGAATCTCCTTTGGAATTATAGAAGCAAGAGGAAGAAGATAGAGTAATGGTGTAGATCTTCTATCACCAAAAGTACTAAGGTTCAAAACCCTGGAAAAGCAAAACCCAACTTGCACCACAAATGAAGCGCACGAAAATCCCTAGGGGTATCCCCTAGGGCTTACGGTTTGGAGAGAGAAAGGAGAGGAGAGAAAAAATTCTGGAAAAAATTGCTTAATGGTCTAGGGTGTTGGGGTATTTATAGACTAGGATCCTATCCTAATCCTACTCCAACTTGATCTTATCTAGTAGGATTTATTAATTAATAATAACTCTTACTATTAATTAATTAAACTCCTACTTAATCTATAACTACTTTAGTTATAGTAATCCTACTAATTAAAGAGTCCTTATTACAAGAGGATTCCTTAATTAAAAGGGATAAGTCAACATCCAACAAAAAGAAGGAAACCTAGTCAAACTAGGAAACCCTACACAAGGGTGGGCATGAGCTTCAAGGGGCATGGACTTTAGGGAGTTAAACACTCCATGTTGTAATCCAATTACAACTTATCCTCATCTTTATTGCAATCCAACAATTGGATTTTAATTCCATAAGTATAGGAATTATATTTCAACAATTATTCAATTAAAAAAATCCTAATCCAATTAGGATTACCAAAGTGGGCGCTCCACCCTAGGGTTTAAACCCATGGGCTTTGGCCCATATTAAAGGTCCATATTAAATGGGTTTATGGATATGGGTCAAACCCATTTTCCCTTTAATTATGTTAGTTAAATAATTATTAAAATAATCTCTAGATTTAAATTAACAATTAATTTAAACCATAGATTAACTTTTAATCTATTTGATTAACTTTTAATCACTTAAATAATTGATTAACTTTTAATCAAATATTGAGCTTGTATTTCTTATGTGAGCACCTCCACAGATTGCTCTGATACATTCTTACCTTGGCTTACCCAATGTTATCCCATTGACCCTAAATAGGAAATACATTGGAATTGCAAGTGACGTGAGATATCCATGTTGCAATTGAATCCCAGTGTATGAACATTAACCATTACGGATCTCGTCATATGAACTTTTAAATTCGATTTATCCTTCCAAATACATTATCCCTAATGGGCCTTCGAGATTGACATACTATCTAACTCATAACCCATTGCAAATCATCCGGGTTTCCAAGACTTATGATTAAGCCATGAGAAACAATTTCTCATGAAAAACATTTTGAAAAAATCCTTTTATAAGTATAATACCTTTTAATAAAAGTATATTTCAAAACTTATTTTGTTTTCAAAATCACCTGCGTAGGATTTGAACTTAATCAACTGTCTTACCCGGAACTTGGATAATCTCTCAAATTAATGAGCATGGATTTCTTGTTTGAAATTTATCATGACTCGAACAACTTTCTGACTATCCAACTGTCACTGTATTGTATTTCTTAAGTTAGAAAATACGTTGGTAGAATCAAAACAGTCAGATCATTGCTCAATCATAGATGAACTCATCAGATCTAAGGATCATCAAAACTGTTCAATGTGAATGAGAGACCAACTATGTGATAGTATGTTTATGCAAAAGGTCTCTCATTGAATGCAATTAGTCAGTGTACATTTAAGCACCCATATGCTGATGTGTAGTCTCCACTACAATAGTTTGAGATAGAATTACATCTCAACTATTGAGAACATCTGAGCATTCTGGCAGCTATATAAGTGAAGTGTCCAGCTTCAGCCACAGTTGTGACTATATAAGGTATAAGGAACCGGAAAGTTATATCTGCTTGTGATAATCCAATCACATAACTTTCCTACAATATATCCTATGGACCTTTATCGATATCTAATATCGTATAGATCATCTCATGATCATGGTCAATTACCCATAATGAATACACAATAGATTAAGAAGAAGTCTTTATTAATCAAATTAGTAAAAGTCTAACAATCTAAATGAATTTTCTGGACATCATGTCTAATAATCTCCCACTTGCCCTAAAAGTCACTGTGCCATAGATTTCAATCTCATATTATCTAAGTGTGTTACAAATGCTTTATCTGATAAAGCCTTGGTCATCGGGTCAGCAACATTAAATTGAGACCTAATCTTTGTAACCACTACATCTTGCCTATCAATGATCTCACGAATGAGATGATACTTCCGCTCCACATGTTTCATCTTTTTGTGGTTCCTAGGTTCTTTGTTGTGGGCTACTGCACCATTACTATCACAGAAGAGAGTGATAGGTTTGAGTGCTGAAGGAACATTTCCTAGCTCTTGTAAAAACCTTCTGAACCAGACTGCTTCTTTTGGTGCTTCTGAAGCTGCAATATATTCTGCTTCTGTAGTGGAGTCAGCAATACTCTTTTGCTTTATACTGTGCCAACTGACAGCAGCACCACCCAGTGTGAACACATACCTAGATGTGGAAGCTCTATTGTCCGGATCAGATTGGAAATTGGAATCTGTATAATGCAGTCCAACTAAATCTTCTGATTGAAAGGTAAGCACATAATCCCTAGTCCTTTCCAAGTACTTTATAATGTGCTTCACTACAGTCCAATGATTAACACCTGGATTGCTTTGGAACCGACTAACAACTCCCACTGCATGACAGATATCCGGTCTAGTACATAACATGGCTTACATGAGGCTCCCAACTGCCGAAGCATAAGGGCACCTCTTCATCTGCTCGATCTAATCAGCTGATGTAGGGGCCATCTTTTTAGACAAAGTGATACCATGTCTAAAAGGAATGAGTGTTGTCTTACAATCACTCATACTGTACCTAGACAAAATCTTGTCTATGTGGGAAGTTTGGCTTAATCCCAACATTCGGCATTTCCTATCTCTTAGAATCTTTTTTCCGAGAATATAGGATGCCCCTCCCAAATCTTTCATTGAGAAATGCTGAGAAAGCCATATCTTGACTAATGACAATATCCCTAAATCATTCCCAATGAGTAGGATGTCATCTACATAAAGAATTAAGTATACTACCGCTCTCCCACTATCCTTCTTGTAAATACAAGATTCTTCCAAATTCTTTTGGAATCCAAATTCTTTGATGGAAAGATCAAATCTTTGGTTCCAGCTTCTTGAAGTTTGTTTCAAACCATATATTGACTTGTTGAGTTTGCATACCATGTTCTCCTGGTTAGGAGCAATGAAGCCCTCTGGTTGCTTCATATAGATGTCTTCATCTGACATTTCGTTAAGGAAAGCAATTTTGGCATCCATTTGCCATATCTCATAGTCATGGTGTACAGTTATAGCTAGCAATATTTCCTGATGGATTTAAGCATAGCTATAGGTGAAAAGGTATCCTCATAATCAACTCCTTGAATTTGAGTATAACCTTTTGCAACAAGTCTAGCTTTATAGGTCTCCACGTTACCATCGGCACCCTTCTTTCTTTTGTAAATCCATTTGCATTCAATTGGCCTTATACCATCTAGTGGATCTACTAAAGTCCAGACACCGTTGTTATACATGGAATCTATTTTAGCAATCATGGCTTTATTCCATTGAGATGCATCTACATCTAATGTAGCTTCCTGATAGGTATTAAGATCTGTATCCTCATCATCAGGGGTAACTAGATAAACTTCATTATTGTAATACTGAAGTCTATCCAGTGGTCTAGAAACTCTTTTTGACCTTCTCAGTGGAACAGAATTAGGAGAAATTAAAGTGGAAGGATTAGGTTCAGGTTGAATACTGGCTGTGTCATCTTTCATCTCATGAAATTCAACCTTCTTAAGGAGACCCATTTCTTCCTCTAAGAATGTGGCATGAAGTGTAACAACTATTGTTTGGTCTACCTTGGAGTAGAAATAGAAACTCTTAGTTTCTTTTGGATATCCTACAAAATTCCATTTCTCTGTCCTAGATTCCAACTTAGTGGGTTCGAATTTACGAACATGCGCAGGATAACCCCATACCCTTAGATGTTGTAAACTAGGTTTTTGTCAGTCCATAATTCATAGGGTGTAACCGGAATAGACTTAGATGGAACCCGGTTTAAAATATAAATGGCAGTTTGTATAACATATCCCCAAAGATATGAATGAACATCGGCATGGCTCATCATAGAGCGAACCATATCTAATAAGGTCCAGTTTCTTCTTTCAGAAACTCCATTTTGTTGAGGAGAGGCAGGACTTGTCCATTGTGAGATAATCCCATTATCCCTTAACTAATCCATAAACTCGTTGGTGAGGTATTCTCCACCTCGATTTGATCGAAGTGTCTTTATGGATTTGTCAGTTTGATTCTCAACTTCTAATTTGAATTCTTTGAACTTTTCAAAGGTATCAGATATGTGTTGCTTCAAATAGACATATCCATATCTGGAATAGTCATCGGTAAATGTGACAAAATACCGGTATTGACCTCGTGCAACAATGTTAAATGGACCACATACATCACTATGTATTAGTCTTAGTTTTTCTTCGGCTCTTCATACCTTTTCAGGGTAAAGCTTCTTGGTCATCTTCCCTTCGAGACAAGACTCGCAAGTAGGGAATGGTTCTACCTTGAGGAAATCAAGGGGACCATCTTTTTCTAACCTCTTGATCCTATCAAGATTAATGTGACCAAGTCTCTTATGCCAAAGATAGGTAGACTCAGTGTAATGTCTCTTCATTCCATACATTCTAGATGATAAGGCATTGTCACTTTGCAGACATTCATTATTTACCAACCGAAATATTAGATAAAGACCATTAATGAGATTACCAATTATCAAGACCATTCCATCTTTCTTAATTTCAACAATTGAATTAAAAACGATAGAGAATCCATAAAATAAGAGTCTAGATATTGAAATCAAATTACGATGTGCAGAAGGCACATAAAAGCATTCTTCTAAAATTAATGTATTTCCATTAGGTAAATAAAGAGTAAACAAGCCGATTGACTTCACTGCAACATTTGCACTGGAGCCAACTTTAAGCTTCTGCTCCTGTTTGGTCGGCTTTCTGGTTTCCTTGAACCCCTGCAAACAATTGCATACGTGTACAGTGGATCCAAAATCCATGCACCATGAGTTAGGAGGACCATCCAGAAAGTTAGACTCAACAGTAATAAGTACTTCAAAGCATCTCATACCTTGAGTACTTCCCCTACCCTTCTTAAGAGTTGCGAGGTAAGTCCTACAGTTCCTCTTCCAATGACCTATTTTATCACAGTGGAAACACTTTCCATTGCCTTTGTTTTCCTTGCCAGCTTTTCCTGAAGAACCTTTGGCAACTCTTGCCTTACCCTTATTGTCTTTAAACTTTCATTTGCCTTTATTCCCTTTTCTAAACTTTTTAGATTTCTTGGAGGTATCAGGTTTATCGACGATTAAAGTTTCACCTTTAGTTGAATTTTTGATCAAATCTTCTACAGTCATAAGTGAGTTCATAAGCTCACTAATTGACATTTCACTCTTGTTCATATAATAATTTAACATGAACGAATTGAAGGACGAAGGGAGTGACTGCGGAACAGTGTCAACTTGAGTGATGGCATCCATCTCTCCATCAAGAATTCCCAGTTCACTCAATAAGCCCATCATCTTTATGATGTGCTCCCTGACTTGAGTTCCCTCAGCCATCTTGGTGTTAACAAGGGATTTCAACTTTACTTGTCGAGCTGACCTATTTTGCTCACCAAACATTTCATGAAAGTTTTGCAAAATATCAGAAGCCTTATCCATGTGTTCATGCTGGCTTTGCAAAATGTTAGACATCGAAGCCAGTATGTAACACTTGGTCATCTAATTGGACCTCTACCATTGCTCTAACTTAGCCTTTTGGGCCGATGAAGCATTTGGAGGAAATTCGAGTTTAGGTGTCTTAAGACATAGGTCAAGGTTATCCACGGCAAATATAATTCTAATCTTTCTTTTCCAGTCTATATAGTTAGTTCCAACTAACTTTTCATCACGAAGAATTTCAGTCAATGGGTGTAGGCCTGTCATGATCTATAATCAAATGACAAATAAGATAGTATTAGGGGTCTTTCTATTCATTAATACCAATTAGATTATGGGTCTATTTCTAATGGTATTGCCAATTTGGGAAGAATCAATTAGCATCGAAAACCTAGACACTAGCTTATGTAATCCTGCCTTTGGGCACATCATCACATCGCCTTGAATAGGCAGATAGAAACTATCTTCTCCAATTTCACAGATCTCATCTTGTGAATTCTGGAGTATTCGATCTACTGTCTGATCTATAAGGGATGTTATACTCACGCTTTGGCGTTATTGTATAATATCTCTTATTCATGTGCCCACCTACCATGAACCTAATAAACACCTAGCGAAAGCTCACGTTTTGGCGTTGTTGCTTATACAGTTTTCACCATGTTCACACATAGGTGAGAGGGATTGGACTCGACTTTGGCCTGTCAGTTTACTCACACTCCCCACTATAGGATCACATAGTGTATGGCAGAAGATCATAATACTTAAGGACTTGTCCCCAGTCTTATATACACATGATATATCAAGGGCAATTATTTCAATAGAATAATTTAAACATATTAACAGATATCATCTTATGATAAAATAAACAAGTATCATCTTATGATAATAATAACAATAATATACGAGATTAATCGTTATGGGTCAATAAATTAAAATGCATGGATGCAAGAGAATGAGATAAGAATAAAGGCAGCTCGCTAACTCCTTCGCGATCCCTTCCTTTATCATTTTATTGAGATCACATCGCAGCATCCTCCTTAACAGCATCGCCACCAATGCATTAAACAGAATTTAAATGGCATTAGAGAAACTAGTATTTTATTCGTCCTTTTTAGAGAAACTGAATGAATCTGCCCTTTACAGATTGCCAAAACCTACCACATATTAACCTCTAATATGAATGCATAAATGATAAACAATTTATCATAAAATATGACCCATAACTATAATCTCATATAAAATAGATGCTATATGGTGATGGAGTACTTTTCCTTATTTTAAAAGGATTTAAAATTTGATAAAAATTATCAAATCGCTCGATAAAATCCATATCTTATATAGATCAAACCTTGGAAAAAATAAAACAATTACATTTTCCATAAAATGATTTTTAAAATATAAGATAGAATTTTCTTAAAATCTCTACAAAATTTTATTTCTTTCTCGAATGCAAGATCTTTTCTCAAATGCAAGATCCTTTCATATAGATTGGTTCTACTATTATCCAAGATTAAAATAAAAATAAGAGAATCGAAAATCCTAAATATGATCACATAATAAATTAGGGTTTTATAATTTTTCGAATAAAATCTATTCAGGGGAAAAATCATTTATTAATTATTTTAAACAATTAATAAATATATATTAAATGATCAAATCATTTAAAAGGAATTTCAAAATAAACTCTTTATTTCGAATTTAATTATATCACATATAACACTATTTTTTAAAATTTATTTAATTATCAAATCTCATTCAATAATATAATAAATATTTACTTATTCATCTCATGAACAAATAAAATAATAAAAACTACGAGAAATATTAAATAGAACAAAATTAAATTCACCTCATGAATAAAATTATCCATTTCATTACCTTATCAAAATAAACCAAAAATACTCCTAACCATGAGCTCTGATCCCACTTGAAGGGGGATCTGGATAAAAATTATGCGGAAACTGAATCCCCTAGATCTTAACACCATAGAGAGCATAAAAAACTATCTAAGAGTTTTAGTAATATCACCTCGGTGAATCATGTTCACCGGTGAAGCTTAATCCACTCGAACCGTTAGAACTCTTTGTAGAGATTTTTCTGAAAAAATACTAGAAGCTCGATCCTTGTTCTTCGCTTTCCCCAGAAAGCTTTAGAATCCCTTTTGGAATTATAGAAGCAAGAGGAAGAAGATGGAGTAATGGTGTAGACCTTCTATCACCAAAAGTACTAAGGTTCAAAACCCTAGAAAAGCAAAACCCAACTTGCACCACAAATGAAGCTCACGAAAATCCCTAGGGGTATCTCCTAGGGCTTACGGTTTGGAGAGAGAAAGGAGAGGAGAGAAAAAATTCTGGAAAAAAGTGCTTAATGGTCTAGGGTGTTGGGGTATTTATAGACTAGGATCCTATCCTAATCCTACTCCAACTTGATCTTATCTAGTAGGATTTATTAATTAATAATAACTCTTACTATTAATTAATTAAACTCCTACTTAATCTATAACAACATTAGTTATAGTAATCCTACTAATTAAAGAGTCCTTATTACAAGAGGATTCCTTAATTAAAAGGGATAAGTCAACATCCAACAAAAAGAAGGAAACCTAGTCAAACTAGGAAACCCCACACAAGGGTGGGCGTGAGCTTCAAGGGGCATGGACTTTGGGGAGTTAAAAACTCCATGTTGTAATCCAATTACAACTTATCCTCATCGTTATTGCAATTCAACAATTGGATTTTAATTCCATAAGTATAGGAATTATATTTCAACAATTATTCAATTAAACAAATCCTAATCCAATTAGGATTACCAAAGTGGGCGCCCCACCCTAGGGTTTAAACCCATGGGCTTTGGCCCATATTAAAGGTCCATATTAAATGTGTTTATGGATATGGGTCAAACCCATTTCCCCTTTAATTATGTTAATTAAATAATTATTAAAATAATCCCTAGACTTAAATTAACAATTAATTTAAACCATAGATTAACTTTTAATCTATTTGATTAACTTTTAATCACTTAAATAATTGATTAACTTTTAAACAATTATTGAGCTTGTATTTCTTATGTGAGCACCTCCACAGATTGCTCTGGGAAAATTCTTACACTGGCTTACTCAATGTTATCCCATTGACCCTAAACAGGAAATACATCAGAATTGCAAGTGACGTGAGATATCCATGTTGCAATTTAATCTCATTGTATGAACATTAACCATTACGGATCCCGCCATATGAACTTTTAAATTCGATTTATCCTTCCAAATACATTATCCCTAATGGGCCTTCGAGATTGACATACTATCTAACTCATAGCCCATTGCAAATCATCCAGGTTTCCAAAACGTATGATTAAGCCATGAGAAACAATTTCTCATGAAAAACATTTTGAGAAAATCATTTTATAAGTATAATACCTTTTAATAAAAGTATATTTCAAAACTCATTTTGTTTTCAAAATCACATGCGCAGGATTTGAACTTTATCAACTGTCTTACCCGGAACTTGGATAATCTCTCAAATTAATGAGCATGAATTTCTTGTTTGAAATTCATCATAACTCGAACAACTTTCTGAATATCCAACTATCACTGTCTTGTATTTCCTAAGTTAGAAAATACATTAGTGGAATCAAAACAGTCAGATCACTGCTCAATCATAGATGAACTCATCAGATCTAAGGATCATCGAAACTGTTCAATGTGAATGAGAGACCAACTATCTGATAGTATGTTTATGCAAGAGGTCTCTCATTGAATGCAATCAGCCAGTGTCCATTTAAGCACTCATATGCTGATGTGTAGTCTCCCCTACAATAGTTCGAGATAGAACTACATCTCAACTATTGAGAACATCTTAGCATTCTAGCAGCCATATAAGTGAAGTGCCCAGCTTCACCCACAGCTGTGAATATATAAGGTATAAGGAATCAGAAAGTTATATCTGCCTGTGACAATCCAATCACATAACTTTCCTACAATATATCCTATGGACCTTTATTGATATCTCATATCGTATAGATCATCTCATGATCATGGTCAATTACCCATAATGAATACACAATAAATTAAGAAGAAGTCTTTATTAATCAAATTAATAAAAGTCTAACAATCTAAATGACTTTTCTAGGCATCATGTCTAACAATATGAACTTAGAATACTGGTCAGGTTATAGTAAAAGGAAAAAGTTAGTCACGTTTCTGTATGGTTTCTAGCTTCCGCACTCTGTTCCTATTTCAATTATTCTATGTTGTGCCTTGTTCAGTGCAAGATGGTTTGCCAGGTTAAGTGTTGTCACACCTAAAGTATCCCTTAACTCATAGGAGGTATTTTGGGGCACGACAACAATTTTCTCACAGCCAAATCATATATATATTCAATTAAAGCATCTTAGAAAAAAACTAATAAGAAAAAAACTCATTTTCCTGTTTTTGATTTTCGACTAAGGTTTTGACCCACAAAAGTACTAAATTTGGGAAAACTTTATTCACGAAAGTTGTTGATCTTTTCAATATCTTCGAAATGATGTACTATCGAACTTACGGTCACAGAGTAATGACCGGTATACCAAAACTGGATAAATTTTCTCAATTAACTCGAATCCAAAAATCCACAAAACAAAACAACTATAAAGTCTCAGATCTCACATATATTCATCCATTAAACTTAAAATGTTATTCTATCATTTATTAAAATCACACATAACATCTCTAATAAATCAAAATATTACATGAATTAAAATTTTCTCATTAACATGTTATCATAACAACATTCATCAATAATAACAAGATAGATTAACATCATTAAAGAACACATTGTTAACCTCAAGGTCACAACTCTAAGTACCCTTAAAAGTTTCGATGATAACACAATAATGGAATGATTTTTATAGTACTAACATTTCCATTTAGAATGTGTACTTTCAGAGAAATAGAATACTAAGATCATCATTCAAGATATGAATAATTGAAAAGATCAACCATTCAAGGGAATCAAAGTCAAAGCCCAAGTATCAGTCACTTCAAGGGAAAAAGCTTCAAGGTCTCAAGCCAATTCATGATGACTCATCAAGATTGAAGCTCGTGTTAAGCATGATGCCTAGAAAAGTCATTTAGATTGTAAGATTCTTATTAATTTGATTAATATAGACTTCTTCTTTATCTATTGTGTATTCAATATGAGTAATTGACCATGATCATGAGATGATCTATATAATATGAGATATCGATAAAGGTCCATAGGATATATTGTATGAAAGCTATGTGATGGAACTATCACATGCAGATATAGCTTTCCAGTTCCTTATACCTTATATAGTCACAGCTATGTATGAAGCTGGGCACTTCACTTATATGGCTGCCACTATGTTAAGATGTTCTCAATAGTTGAGATGTAGTTTTATCTCGAACTATTATAGTGGAGACTACATATCAGCATATGGGTGCATATTTATGTACACTGACTGATTGCATTAAATGAGAGACCTCTTGCATAAACATACTATCAGATAGTTGGTCTCTCATTCACATTGAACAGTTTCAATGATCCTTAGATCTGATGAGTTCATTTATAACTTAACAGTAATCTGACTGTTTTGATTCCACCAAAGTATTCTCTACCTTAGAGAATACAATACAGTGACAGTTGGATAGTTAAAAAGCTGTTCAAGTTATAATGAATTTCAAACAAGAAATGCATATTAATTAATTTGAGAGATTATCTAAGTTCCGGGTAAGATAGTCGATTAAGCTTAAATAAATCCTGCGTAGGTAATTTTGAAACAAAACAAGTTTGAAATATATTTTATTTAAAATATATTATACTTACAAAAGGTTTTTCTTAAAATATTTTACATGAGAAAATGTTTCTCATGGCTTAATCAGAAGTCTTGAAAACCCGGATGATGTGCAATGGGCTATGAGTTAGATAGTATAAATAATCTCGAAGGCCCATTAGGGATAATATAATTGGAATGATCAATTGAATTAAAAAGTTCATGTGGCGGGATCCATATTGGTTAATGTTCTTGCACTGGGATTCAATTGCAATATGGATATCTTACGTCACTTGCAATTCCGATGTAATTCCTATTAAAGGTCAATGGAAATGGGTTTGACTCATATCCATAAACCCATAAAGGATGGACCTTTAATATGGGCCCAAGCCCATGGATTAAAACCCTAGGGTTGGGCGCCCACTTTAGTAATCCTAATTGGATTAGGATTAGGTTACTTGAATAATTATTAAATAATAACTCTATTTATTATGGAATTAAATTCCAATGGTTAGAATGCAAGTAGGATTAAGATGAGTTGTAATTGGATAACAACTAGGAGTCTTTGAATCCCCTATAGCTCATGCTCCCTATGGTTCACGCCCCCCCCCCCCCCCCCCCCTTTGGTGGTTTCCTAATTGGATTAGGATTCTAATATTCTTGATTGTTGGTTAATCCCTTTTAATTAAGGAATCCTCTTTTTAGAAGGACTCCTAAATTAATAGGTTTTCTATGACTAAAGTAGTTATAGTTAAACTAGCATTTTATTTAAATTAATAATAAGAGTTATTATTAATAAATAACTCCTAAAGGGATAAGTTGTAGTTGTATTAGGATTGGACTTGATCCAAGTCCTATAAATTCACCACAAACCCCCTCCCAACCGTCCAAGCATCTTCACCATTCTCTCTCTCTCTCTCTTCTCCTCTCCAACTGTGAGCCCCAAGGAGAATACCCCTTGGATTTTCGTGAGCTACATAGGATCTTCCAAGTTGAGTTTTTCAACTTAAGGATTTTGAACTCTAAAAGTTGTTGGGGATAGTGACGAACAAGGATCGAGCTTCGAGTATTTCTTCGAGAAATCTCTACAAAAAGTTCTGACGGTTCAAGTTGGTTTTTGCTTCACCAGTGAGCATCATTCACCGAGGTAATATGACTAAAACAAGTAGATAATTTTAGTTGTGGTGTAAAGATCATCGGGATCCTGTTTCCGTATAAATTTTTATCCGAATCCCCTTCAAGTGGTGTCAGAGCTCACAGTTAGGCAGTATTTTTTTTGTTAAAGGATAATTAAATAGTTGAATTAATTCATCAGATGAATTTAATTCTATTTATTTAAATGATGCTCAAAGTTTTTGTTTTTTTATTTGTTCATAAGATGAATAAATAAATTACTATTTTTATTATATTATCAAATGAGATTTGATAATGATAATTAAATAATTTTAAAAACTAGTATTATATGTGATATAATTAATTTTGAAATAAATAGTTTATTTTGAAATTTCTTTTTAAATGATTTGATCATTTAATATATATTTATTAATTGCTTAAAATAATTAATGAATGATTTTTTCAATAAAAAGATTTTATTTGAAAGATTAGGATTTTCTTGCATTAGACCTATTTTATGATAAGATCGTATTTAGGATTTTCGATTCTCTTAATTTTTTAATTCTAATCTTGGATAATAGTGAACAAATCTTTATGAAAGGATCTTGCATTTGAGAAAGGATCTTGCATTCAAGTAAGGAATAAAATATTATAGAGATTTAAAAAAATTCTATCTTATATTTTTAAAAATAATTTTATGAAAATTGTTTTATTGAAAATACAATTGTTTTATTCTTCGGGGTTTGATTTATATAAGATATAGATTTTATCGAGCAAATTGATAATTGTTATTAATTTTTTAATCTTTTTAAATATCAGAAAATTACTCCATCACCATGTTGCATCTAATTATGTGAGATTAAAGTTATGGGTCAAATTTATGATAAATTATTTGTCATTCATATTAGAGGATAATATGTAGTAGGTTTTTGGCAAAACTGTAAATGGCAGATTCATTCGGTTTCCCTGAAAAGGGCGAATAGAATATTGGTTTCCCTAATGCCATTTGTGAGTGCGGATTCCCGTGACGCTCACTTAGGAATGTTGTACCTATACCCTCTTGGGTGTGAAAGGGTTTGATTAAGAGTTGCCACCTATTCATTCAAAAGGGTTAAGTCCCTCGAGTTTGGATAAGGTCTTGGTCTACGAGTGAGAACAGGTAAGGGTTTAGTTAAGTCCGGGGAAAGTGTTAGGCACCCCAAGACTTCCGTTTTTCAACGGTTTCGTACTCCCCAGGTATAAGCTAACTAAAGTTTAATATTGTTCAAAATGCCAGAAGGTTTAAGTTAATACTAATCCAAGAAATGAAAAGCTAACTGGGGTCGAACCCAGGTTGGGTTGCCTACGTACTCACAGGGTGAGATCAGGCCGAGCGTAGTTCTGGCACGGGAGCCTATGCCGAGGCTAGGGGCGTGTGTGTGTGTACCAAGGGTGGCTAACATGGACTAGTTTGGTAGACTAGGGTTTGATTGACCAAGGAGGGTCAAGTGCAAGGTATTCAAGCCCGGTAGGCTTAGGGGTAGTCTGGTAAACTAGAGTAGAGCTTGGCCAGGGTTAGGGTTGCTAACCTGGGTCAGGCCGAACTAACCATAGTTAGGGTTGCTAACCACAGTTAAGGGGATGTGAGTTTTAGCCCGATAGGCTAAGGGGAGGCCCTGTAGACCGAAGGTAAGTCCGGCAGACTTGGTTTTTAGGCTCGGTAGGCCGTAAACTGAAAGTAACTACGATTAGGGTTGCTAACCGGAGTTAAGGGGGATCTAACTGTGGTTAGGGTTGCTAACCAGGGTTAGGAATGGGCCAAGGTCAGTTTTATGGTCCAGGTTGATTTTTAGGAATTTTTTATTAACTTCCCAAAATTTGTGGGGTTATCTTAACAGCGGTTAATTGTTAATCGGAGGTGTATTTAACCATGGTTAAGGGTCTGGTAAAGTTCGAGGTGGGCCTAGGGGGCTAGGCAGGGCCTAAAGTGGCCTCTTACCAGGCTTGGGCCCCTGCAAAAGCCCAAAATCAGAAATAAGATTAATGTCGATAATGGTATTATCGATATTAAAAAGGTATTTTTAACCTTAGTTTTACATGCTATTAACTAGGGTTAGGGTGTAACCCAAGGTGCACTGAGATCATGGGGACCAAGAGGATACTCCAAGGAGGAGTTTGAGCATGGTGTGGGCCCCAGGGGGTGCATGGAGTGGGCCCCACAGAGCTGCAAAGGCACTGTAACAGAAACTGCATATTGGCGGTAGATGTTCTACCGCCAATCTGAAACTAGGCCAAATATTTATTGGCGGTAGAAGGTTTACCGCCAATAAGCACAGTGAAGTTTTTCAGGGATTTAACCATGGTTAGGCTTAACCCCTGCACCTGGAAGGACTGGGTGAGGTCAGGGGAGAGTAGAGGGGTCCACTTTGGGCCCTGGACATGGACCAGGGCCCACCTAAGTAGGCCAAACATGCTTGAAACAGAGACTACTAGGAATGGCGGTGCTGAGATTACTGCCATTCCTGGTTTTTCTCAAAACCAGAATTGTGCCCTATAGGGCTGTGCATAGGGATGTCCAGGGGTTCCCTAATGATTTGAGGGACCCCCAGAGGGTCTGTGAGGGCCGACCAAGCTCGGGGAAGATATGTATACCCTTAGGGGTTCACCCCACCTATGAACAAGGTGGGTGAACACCCTGTTGGGTTCGGTTTACACACTAAGCATCAACAAAATGAATGTAAACATCCCCTGGAGATGAACAGGTGTAGAGCCTCGAATTTTCATCTCACGTATTGGTGAATAGTGTGTGAATAGTGCCCAAGTGTGGTTTTGTACACTTAGGGGTCTTATAATTAATATACGAGTTTGGATAATTGACATGCATGTTTTAATAGGTCTATATATCCCTAAGGAGTGTGTTTTAAGCACTAAAGGTGTTAGAACTGGGATTGGAAAGGTCTAAGGTAGTGAAAACAAGGTTTTTCAGCAAAACAGGGGATCATCGATCGCTCGGTGATACGTCCGATCGACCGGTCTTCTACCAATCGCTCGGTATTTATCAAGCGGTCAAATTTTTTGTATGGGGAAATTTTCCAGAGAGGGTGTTTTCAACCGATCGCTCGGCTGAAACCACCGATCGACCGGTAAGCCACCAATCGCTCGGCCTATACCACCGATCGATCGGTCATACGCAGATTTTCTTCATTAAGGGTGTTTACGACTTTAACCACCACCCCTTGCCTACAAATAGGCTGAGTTCGTGCCTTAGGGTTTCAGAAACCCTCTGTGTCCTATCTTAGGAGATTTTGAGAGAGAGAAGGAGGAGAGGAACTACTTGTGATCAAGCTTGAAGGAAGATCAAGCTCTCTTTGGTGATTCTCAACCAAGAACTCAAGGTTCTTGCTTGTTCAAGCTTTTTGGAATCAAACTCCTTGATTTCACCAAGGTAGATACACTCTACTATCAATCTTGCAATCCTACTAAGTTACTAAATGATGTTCTTCTAAATCTATACTAAGTATGTATATATATCTTGGTTGATTATGGCGTGAAGGTATGTAGTTTAGATACTTGGGTGAAAGATACTATTATGATGCACTCTAAGTGTTTGATGAAATACCTCTAAGGGATTTTATGCTTAAATATGGTGATTTCTCTCATATGCTCATATGCTCGCATGTCTCGCATGAATCGATGTTTTCCATGGATTTCTCAAAGTACGAAAAATGGGTTTTTTCACCAAATGACTAATAAGGAACGATTCTAAGTAACTCCATGATTTCTCTAAGATCGTCTCACAAGCTCTATGGATCATACTATGCTCACAAGGAACTCTATGATAAGCTCTAAGATCGTCTCACAAGCTCTACGGATCATAAATATAACGCTCTAAGATCTCTAAGGATATGCTCTATGTGCTCTATGGTATCTCCATGTCTCTACGGATCATAATGGCTCTAAGTAACTCCATGAACTCACAAGAACTCACAAGGATATGATTATCGCATGACTCACACGGATATGTTTTTGGTTTCGGATTTCATCAAATATGCTATACATGATTTCTACGCTTTGATATGCTTTAAGGATTTCAATCTCCATGCTTCGTATGCTCTGTGCTATATGGCTTTATTGTTATTAGTTTGTATACGCTGAGTATTTCACGCTCAGCTGATATTTGTTATCATCGGCAGGTGCTCGGGCTCCGTTTGATCTATGTGGCACGGAACCATGGGTAGAGGAAGAATACTTCGACCCGGAGCCATCCATGGATCACTATCAAGATGATGGCGTAGTAGATAGGTGTCGAGACTTCGACTTTTGTTGATCGGTAGACTTAGAACTTTAAGGTGTTCTTTTGTTATGTGAGTGTGGGGTTTGTCCACTCCACTTTTGGGTTTCTCACATGTATATACTTTTGTTGGTTCATACTTGAACTGAGTTATAGGAGTATCGCTTTGCTTCCGCTATGTTTAATATTTTAATTTCCGCTGTGCATTCTTTATTGCTTCCGCTAGATATGTTTGTGTTTCTGATAGGTCTCCACGTGTGCCTTATGTATTACTGGAGGTATGATACGGCAGTCACGAGTCAATGTATCCCTAACTCCTAGGGGGTATTTTGGGTCCCGACACCAGGGGCTCACAAGTAATGTAATAAACAAAACAAGAGGGTAGGGGAAGCCCTACCCTGATACTCTGTCTTGACCGTAGGGGGTGGAGGCCTTTACGAAATGGGGGTGCACTCCGGTAAGGCTTGCAGCAGCTGGGGAAGCTTGAGGTAGGTCCAGGGGAGTCCTGGGACCACAACCAAGGTGTTGGTGTGGCTGAGGAGTGGGGATTTCGTAACAGGGATTCCTCTCTTGAAGATTTGGATTTGCAGCCCATTTTCATGGTGGAGGGAGTTGGGTTTTGTAAATGAAGGTTTAGGGGACCTAAAAGGGATTAAGGGGAATGCTGGGCATGGTATTGGACCTGGTGGAGGTCGAGTGGGAAGAGTTGAAGTGAGGGTGGAGGGTGGAGTGTGTAGGGAGGTATACGCAGTCTGCAAACTCGATTTAAACAATGGCGGTAGAGGGTCTACCGCCATTGTGAAAACAAGCTTAGTTGGAATTGTCGGTAGAAGGTCTACTGACAATAAGAGATTTTGACTAAAAATTGGGCTTGGCCCATGCACAGACAGGTTTTGGGGTTTTGGCTTAATGTTTTTGGGCCTTGTGGGCCCAGGCTAAGGGTTCAGGCCCCAAGGGTCTAGGGCTAGGCTAGGGCTTCAGCTAGGGTTACCTAGGGCTAGGGTTTTGGCATAAGTTTTGTACTAGGGTTCAACTAGGATTAAACTAAGGATAGGTCCTAGGGTTGAATCTAGGTTTTATCTAGGGTTTAGTTAGGGTTTAGTTGGAGTTTACCTAGGGTTAGGGTTTGATACTAGGGTTTTTCTAGGATTTGACTTAGGGTGTTACCTAGGACTAGCTAGAGGCTTACCTAAGTTTTAGGGGATTTGGCAAGGGGTAACCATGTTTAAAAGGTTTTAACCATGGTCAAACAGGGGTGTAAAAATTGGGTGCTTATACCATTTAAATTCCATATAATGCATTGGTGGAGATGCTCTAAAGGAGGATGTTGCGATGATGATCTCAATAAGATGATAAAGGAATTGTGAAGGAATTTGCAAGTTACCTTTATTCTCATTCTCTTGCATCCATGCATTTTAATTTTACTGACCCATAACGATTAATCTCATATAATTTTTATTGTTGTTTAATTATCATGAGATGATATCAGTTAATTTTGTTTAATTATTCTGTTGAAATAATTACCCATATATATCATGTGTCTATAAGACTGGGGACAAGTCCCTAAGTATTATGATCTTCTGTCATACACTATGTGATCTTATATTGGGGAGTGTGAGTAAGCTGACAAGCCAAAGCCAGGCTCATACCTTTCACCTATGTGAGAACATGGTGAAAACTGTACAAGCAAAAAGTGGGAGCAATAATCCCAAAGCGTAAGCTTTCGCTAGGTGTTTTATTAGGTTCATGGTAGGTGGGCACATGAATAAGAGATATTATACAATAACACCAAAGCGTGAGTATAACATCCCTTATAGATTAGACAGTAGACCAAATGCTCCAGAATTCATAAGATGAGATCTATGAAAATGGAGAAGATAGTTTCTATCTGCCTATTCAAGGCGATGTGATGTTGTGCCTAAAGGTAGGATTACATTAAGTCAATGTTTAGGTATTCGATGCCAATTGATACTTCCTAAATTGACAATACTATTAGAAACAGGCCCATAATCTAATAGTAATTCATGAATACAATAGATCCCTAATACTATCTTATTTGTCATTTGATTAGATCATGACAAGCCTACACCCATTGACTAAAATTCTTCATGATGAAAAGTTAGTAGGAACTAACTATGTAGACTAAAAAAGAAAGATTAGAATAGTATGTGTTGCGGATAACCTTGACCTATGTCTTAAGACACCTAAACTTGAAATTCTCATCGATGCATCACCGCCCCAAAAGGCTGAGTTGGGGCAATGGGGGAGGTCCAATCAGATGACCAAGTGTTACATACTGGCTTCGATGTCTAACTATCGTGACCCAAAATACCCCCTGAGAGTTAGAGGTACTTTGGCTCGTGATGTGCAATATCCGATACCAAACCATCCTGTCAAAATATACAAGGTAATACATAATTGAGACATAAAGTAATGCGGAAGCTTAAATCAAAGTACGGAAGCGTAACCCAAAATTTCTTTTCTATATATAGTCAGTATTCCAAGTTTGTACATGCATAATCCAAAAGTAAAGGTGGACATGCCCAGCTATCAAAATACAAAATAACCTCTCGCTCTCACTCCGCTCAACAATGGTCTAGATATGGCCACACATCTAAGTCTCTCTCCTCCTGTGGCTGCAACGGGATAGGTGGATCTCTTTCTTCCACATATTCCTCTTCAACCCATGGCTCTGGGTCGCAGATGTCAAATGGACTTGCCGACATAACATGTACAGCTGAGCATGGAATACTCAGCAAGCACAAACTAATAGTTAACCATACAATAATAACAAGATTCCACATGCAAGTATTTAAAGAAATAATAATCACAACATTCATGTTTAAAAACCCCATCGTGGAAAACCTTTCATAAAAACTTATATTTTTCTTGGAAATCAAACCATCTTATGCATGCTTATGAGTACTTATGAGTTCTTGTGAGCTTACGAGTTCTTATGACTTTTCTTATGAGCTTGTGAGCTTTCTTGTGAGCTTATTCTTGTGAGCTTATGATCCGTAGAGACATATGCTAGATCTTAGACTTGTGAGATTTTTATGAGTTCTTGAAAAGCCTTGCGAGACTCATGATCCGTGCAGTTTATGTAAGATCTTAGACTTGATCCTTGTGAGCATGAGTTAACCGATCTTAGAATACCAACCCAAAGCTTGGCTTTGTCAATGCTTATGCCTCTTTCTTAGGAAAGCCTTTAAAAACCTTTCTTATGCTTTTTGAAATACATGCTTATGAGAAAACCTCGGTTCATGCAAGTGTGCTTGCTTGTATGTGACAATAGGTGCTATTGTGATCGTAAGAATAATCAACATCATATAGCATTCCTACAATTTCATGGACATGTGAATTATTGAAGGGAAAACATATATATATATAGCATTTCACTTAATATTTGCCAAATGGGAAATTCTTTAAATCATATCATCATTTTCTTAACTTAGTCTTCATTCAGGCATTTCATCAAACATGTAGTATGCAACTCTTTCTTAGGTCTTTTCACACATGATTTCACATTTACATTTCATCAACATCATAGGTGTATTCATTATTGATACAATGTCCATCCACCATTTTCATCACACAACACCCATCACATACTAATTGGCATCCATTCGCCTTAACCTCCATACATTCACCACACATCCATTACATTTCCTTTAATCTTACTCTTTTAGGTTATATGATTAATTTCATGAAAATAACTCAAAATATAGGGTAATACTAGGTTAACTATGAGAGTGTACTAACCTTGAGATCAAGGCTTGATCTTGAAGAAAAACCACTTTGATTTGGGACTACAAGCTTGAGGAAGAAGGAACCCTTTGAAAATGGAGGGTTCTTTGCTTGATGGGGAAGAAAACCCCTTAAAATGCCGTAGGAAATGTTGCCGAGCTTGGAGAAGAAGCTCCACGCATTGATTGAGGTTGGATTTGAAGAATCAAAGCCAAAGGGATGATCTTGGGTTCTCAACCCTTGATTTCTCTCTCAAAAGGGAAGAAGACTTTAGGAACCCTAGGTTCTCTCCCCCTCTTTCTCAAAATATTGCTAAGGGTGTTTATGAACACCCTTGGCTCGAGCCAACCCTTAAAAGTAAGGGTGGAGTAGCCAAAAGACCAAAAAACCCTTAATGAAATTTCTGCAAAATGCGAAGGACCGATTGACATCGATCGACAAGTAGTGGATCAAGTGATCGGTGCTTATGACCGAGCTCTCGGTAGTGGACCGAGCTATCGGTGTTTTGACCGAGCTCTCGGCCAAAAACCAACTCTCTGGAATTTTTCCCCATACAAATTTTTGGACCAGGCGATAGATACTGATCGACCGATAGTGGACCGAGAGATCACTAGCGACTGGTACTCTACAAAAATGCACTTCGGTATTTCGGCCATAACTTTTGACTCCCTTATCGGATTTTGACGATTCAACTTGCATTGAATTCGATTTTCAAATAGGAACAACTTTGATGTTTTATAAGAATTCAAATTTTGAGTTTTAATTTACCAAAAATGGCTCTAAAGACGACTGATATGCAAATGGGTTTCATTAACCCATTTTTGCAGCAGATCTAATTTCGGAAATCGGACGTTTGACTTAGCCTCGACTCAAATTCAAGAAAAGTGGTCAACATGAACTTCGAAGAGGGTTCCACTACCTTTCAAAAAATTTCACAATCGCTCTATTCCGATCAACGGTGAGAGAACTAGAGCTTTTCAAAGTTGAGGGTATGCCAAAGCATAACCCTTGTTAATATTTATGAGTATTCTATACTCTTACTCTCTTCATTCCAAATGCCCATACACTAAATATACTCATAAAAGCTTTAATATATTATATCATTCATCATACTAGGCCATCAAGATCTAGGGTTCTACACTAACATTTTGCAAACCCAGCATGAACACATGGATAAGGCTTCTGACATTTTGCAAAACCTGCATGAGATGTTTGGTGAGCAAAATAGGTCAACTCGACAAGTAAAGTTGAAATCCATTGTTAACACCAAGATGACTGAGGGAACTCAAGTCAAGGAGCACATCATAAAGATGATGGGATTATTGAATGAACTGGAAATTCTTGGTGGAGAGATGGATGTCATCCTTAAGTTGACACTATTCTGTAGTCACTCCCTTTGTCCTTTAATGCGTTCGTGTTAAATTATAACATATACAAGAGTGAAATGTCACTAAGTGAGCTTATGAACACACTTGTGGCTGCAGAAGATTTGATCAAAAAGTCAACAAAGGGTGAAACTTTAATTGTTGATAAACCTGATACCTCTAATTGATCTAAAAAGTTTAGAAAGAAGAATAAGGGAAAAAGTAAGTTTAAAGACAATAGGGGTAAGGCAAGAGTTGTCAAAGGTTCTTCAGGAGAAACTGGTAAGGAAAACAAAGGCAAGGGAAAGTGTTTCCACTATGGTAAAATAGGCCACTGGAAGAGGAATTGTAGGACTTACCTTGCAACTCTTAAGAAGGGTGGCGCCAATACTCAAGGTATGAGATGCTTTGAAGTATTGATTACTGTTGAGTCAAACTTTCTGGATGGTCCTCCTAACTCATGGTGCGTGGATTCTGGATCCACTGTACATGTTTGCAATGGTTTGCAGGGGTTCAAGGAAACCAGAAAGCCGACCAAACAGGAACAAAAGCTTAAAGTTGGCTCGGGTGCAAATGTTGCAGTGAAGTCAATTGGCTTGTTTACTCTTTATTTACCTAATGGTTCACAATAAGGCTTCACCTGGGGATTTTGCAGATGGTTTCATGGCCACAGGGGGTGTCCCCTTTATAGGCCATGGGTTGGGGACACCCCTGGTATTAGTACTAGGGTGGATGAGGTTGCAGGAGGTCGGAGAGAGGTGATGGAGGCATGCCTGACAGCCTGGAGGGTGGTTGTGCTGCTGAACACGAAATTGGGAATTGGCTGTAGAATAACTACCGCCAATACCATACTAGGCCAAAACCGAAATGTTGATAAAGACATTAGCGCCAATGTTGGGTTTTGCCCAGCAGGCCCCTGGCCCAGGCAGGCACGCTGTACGCCTGAGCCCCTTCCTTTCGCCTGGAGTCCTCCCAACAACTACCTAGCTCATCCCTCGTCCCTTGCCCAGCACCACTGTGCTCCACCACCATTTGCAGCACCGCCTCAAGCCACCAGTAGTAGCAGCACGGTAGGGCATTCCCCTACCCCTTTATCCTTTTAGTTTGAACCTCTTGTGAGCCCCTTGTCCTTCCAGGGGACTTTAGTATATTGTTTGGCTCAAAAAACCCAACACAGGGGACTCCCCCACCTTCTTCATATGTGTGGGGAACCCCTGTGGGTACAAGCTCTTCCCTGAGGTCACAAGAAAATCTCAGACCCTACTGGGGGTCCCTCAGTTCATGAGGGAACCCTTGGTTACCCCTAAGCATAGCCCTTGTGGGCATAAGTCGAGTTCTGGACAGATCCAGGAATGGCGGTAAACTCAGTACCGCAATTCCTGGCAGTTTGTGTTTGCAGCCATGGTTAGCATACTTGGATGGGTCCATGTCCAGGGCCTGGGTTGAACTCCCCTGACCCCCATGAGTCTAACCTAGTCATTCCAGGTTCAGGGGTCAAGCTTAACCATGGTTAAAATTCATGAAAACCAACACTGCGTAGAATGGTGATAGATCATCTACTGCCATTCATGATTTTATGTAAATGGTGAGCAGCCTACCTTTGTCCCATTGTGGGGTCCACTACAAGCCATCCCTGGGGCGCACTCTAGGCTCATTCTCTTCCCTGGAGTCCCCTCTTCAACCTCGTGGGTTCAGAACACCCTGGGTTAGCCCCTAACCCGAGTTACCAATACGTAAACCACGGTTAAAAAGAACCTGTTGTGGCGGTAGACTGTCTACCGCCATTCCCACACTCATCTGTTTCTTGGCCTTACAGAGGCCCAGGCCTAGTGACAAGCCCCTAGGCCTTGCCTAAACACCCCTGGACCCATTGCAGACTGTCCCATACCATAACCACAGGTTAACCCAATCCTGGTTAAGAGTTAACCATGGTTAGCTGATCTAACCACCTTGGAAAATCTCCCAAAAATCACAAAAAATCCAAAATAATCTAGAATGACAGAAAATGTCAACTTTTGACTGAGCAAGCATGCCTAACCATGGTTAACTGGATTAATCATGGTTAAACTCATGTCTTAACCACGGTTAGCCCCACTTAATATTGGGGAATTTGGGACAAAATCCATAAAAATCATTAAACAACATTTTAAGGATCATAAAACTAATCTTGGACCTTGCCCAACCACGGTTAGACCTGGTTAACTCCGGCTAAACCAATCTCGGCCTATCGAGCCCAATCCCCTAGCCTACTGAGCTTATCCTTGGCCTACCGGGCCCAATCCAAGCCTACCGGGCTCACCCTGGGCCTACCGGGCCCAATCCAAGCCTACCGGGCTTACCCTCGGCCTACCAGGCCCAAACCTTAGTCTACCAGACTAACCCTAAACCTACCAGGCTTAAACCATGCACTTGACCAACATCGATCAACTTAACCCTAATCTACCGGACTAGCCCATTAGCCACCCTTGGTGCACACACATACACACCCCTAACCTCGGCACGGGCTCATGTGTCAGAACTACGCTCGGTCTGATCTCATCCCAATGTGAGTACGTAGGTGTAGAACCCCAGAATTTGGTTTCACTGTTCATGTGAAGAGGGCAGTGAACACTCACTTGCATAGTGGATGAAAAGGCCTAAAGCCTTACATGGGTACATGGTGTGAGGAGAGTTAAGTGAGGACTTACGCATGTGTATTGAGTTTCAAAAAAAGAATATAAAAATACTCTAAGTGTCTAAAAGCATAGGGTATAAAATACCCTAAGTGTGAATGTAGAACCCCGGATCTTGATGGTGTGACTTGTGAATAGTGTATAAGGCTTAAAAGCCTATTGTAATGTCTCAGAGGGTTTTCAACGATCGGTTTTGATATATTATGGGTAGATGATGTGTATGACATGTATTAAGGTCCTAAGAATAGTTTCTTAAATTTACAGATTTTTGGGAAGGAGTAAAGTATATAATACTCTAAGTGTCAAGAATGGGAATGCCTTAACATTACCCTCAACTTTAAGAAGCTCTATTTTGATCACTGTCGATCGGAATCATGCGATTCTTGAAGTTTTAGAAAGGTATCAGAATCCTCTCCGAGTTTCATGTTTATCATTTTTCACGATTTTGAGTCGGGATTAGGTTAAAAGTTGGATTTCCAAAACCGGGTCGACTGCAAATCTGGGTTGTAGCAACCCATTGTAGACCAGTCAACTTTAAGGGCAAAATGGTCCATGAATAATGAAGAATTGGAATTTGTACAAACACAAACGTTGTTCCTCTTCGAAAGACGAATCCAACGCAAGTTGAATCGTCAAAATCTGACGAACGAGTCAAAAGTTATGACCGAAATACAAAAAAGGGGAAAAATCTGGAAAATTATTGTCGGATTGCGAACGATCGTATAGACCCTATGAACGATCGTAGGTGAGCTACGATCGATCGTAGAAATTTATGATCGATCGTAGAATCTCAGGAATTTGGACAAACTCTCTGTAACGGTTACGATCGATCGTAGAAGATTTACGACCGGTCGTAGAAAACCTACGACCGATCGTAGGTCGCGAACCCAAAATTTTTATGCGGGATTTTTAGGGTTTTCTACCCTCTCCCTATAAATAGGGCTTTGCCTTGGCGGTTTTGGGTTTACCCTAAACCTAAAGAGAGTAAGAGAAATTGAGAGAGAAGGGAGAGAGGAGATCTTAGAGAAATCCAAGAGGGGTTTTGGAGCAAGATCAAGATTGGATCACCCCTTTCCAAGTTGGATCCTTCTACATCAAGAGGGGTTCTCAAACAAGGGTTTCTTCCAAAGATCAAGTGTGATCATCAAGGTTAGTACACCCTTACTAACTAACTTAGTAGTAACCTAGGTCTTCTTTTGAAATGGGTTATGATTGATAATGAGTATCTTATCCATACCTCAATACTTTGATTCTTTGAATAATGCAAGACAAACTAAGTAGGGATGGATGTTGTGTGATGAAAATAGTGGAAGGGCTTGGTACACATAAATAATACACCCATGTATTTGATGAATTGTGTGAATGAGTAAATATGAAATGAACAAATATAAAAAGATATTGAATGCCACATGCTTGAGATGCATGAATGAGTTAAAAGCCTAAGATTAAGGAACATGAATAAAGGATTGAATGAGTATTGCACGCAAGATGTTTGATATAAATTATGTGCAAAATGTGGAATAAAAACTATGAGATATGAACTAAGGACTTTTCCCCAAATGTTAGTAAAAACAATGCTATGCTTTATGAATTTTCCAATGCCTATCATGTGCCTAAAATTGTTCAAATGCCATGTATTATCCTCAATCCTTCCTTGTCATTATTATGCCCATGAATCTCACCCACGAGCACGCATGCATGCTTGAACCGGGTTTTCAAGTATATGTATGTAAGAAAACAACAAGAACAAGGATGTGATTCACGAACAAGCAAGTTGATAAAGCCGAACATCGGGCCGGTCAAGGGTAGGGCATATCCTTAGGATATGTCATACCTGGCTCACAAATTAAACAAGCATGAATATCAAGGGTAGGGCATATCGCAAGATATGTCATGCCTGGCTCACAAAAAAACAAGACAAGGAGGTTGGTGTACCATTTTCTATATATATATTTCATTGAAGGAAAGTTACGTTCCCGGCTCACAAGTTGCTTCAAGGGCACTAACCTCTGGCTCACAAGTATACAAGCAAGAACAAGTCAAGAACAAGACAAGAACAAGCAAGACAAGTGATTCCAAGTAAGACAAGACAAGCATGCATGATTCTCACGAACAAGACCAAGACAAGAACAAGTTTTCAAACACGACAAACAAGTTTTGAAAAGAACACGAAAGGCTATTTTCAAGCATAAGACATAGACTTTCAAGTACGAATTTTGCCGGAGTTTTTGCATTCATTCAAGCATGTTAAGATTATCATATTGCTTTACTTTCAATGTTATTTGTCATATGTTGCTATCCTTGCTTTAAATTGAAGTGATGAATTATATCTTGTTGCCTTGTGTGATTGTTATTGTCATGGTTAGCTCTTAGCTTGTACTCACTGAGTATTCTATACTCAGCCGTACTTTCATGTCGGCAGGTACCGAGGATGCCCTCAACCTTGAGCCTTGGGTTAAGGAAGAGTATGTAGAGGAGAGAGAGCCTCCTATCCCGATGCAGTTGCAGGAGGATAGAGATCGCGATGTCTGACCGTATTTAGATTATTGTTGAGCATAGTAGGTTCGATAGTTTTTTGTATTTTGATAGGTGGGCATATCCACCTTTGACTTGATATGTTATGTATATAAACTTGGAATACTGAGATGGAGTATAGAAAAGGAAAAGTTAATTTACTCTTCCGCACTTATGTTATAGCTTACGTATTCATGTCATAACCTCTGCACTCTGATTCATGTCATTATAGTATTAGATTTACCTTATTCATCACAGGATGGTTTGACAGGTACGAATAATCACATCTAAAGTATCCCTTAACTCCTAGGAGGTATTTTGGGGCATTATAGTAGGCAACGCAACCCAGGTTCGACCATAGGTTAGCTTTTCCCTTCTTAGATTAGTATAAACTAAAACTAAGGTATTTGATTAATAACTTGGCATTAATATGACTTAAACCTAGTAAGTAGGGAACCATTGTAAAATGGAAGTGCCGGGGTGCCTAACACCTTCCTTGAACTTAACCGAACCTCTTACCTAAACTTCTAAGCAGACCAAGACCTTATCCTTTACCCGGGGACTTATCCCTACTGAATTAATAAGTGGTGACTCCTAACATAAATCCAGTGAGTAAAAAATCTGTGCGCACATTATCTTTAAGAGTGTCTAGGACCTTGTAAAAGTCCTCAAGGTACTGGAACATGATTGTTCAAAGTATACCTAGATAAACCCTAGGATACTTAGAATAGTTTGGACATCATTCTAAGGGCCTAAAAATGATTAAAATAATGTTTTTATGAATGCCCATGGACCAAGTAATCATTCCCATCATTTTTGGTCTCACTCAGATGAGTTCTCTGTAAAATTTCAAAGAACTCGTCGACGAGTCTTAATGACTCATCTACGAGCGGCAAAACAGTAGCTCAAGTTTGAGCTCTGTCACACTACTCGTCGACGACTCCTTCTCACTTGTTGACGAGTGCTTACGGGAACTGAGTGTAACGACTAGTTTTCAACGGCTAGTTCGCATTAAATGTTCCTACAACGACCATATTTGATTGTTCAACTATAAATAGAGCTTATTTATGAACAAACAATTAGATTCTTACACTATTCATTCATACATTGATTATTCAATCAGTTCCAGCAATCAATACTCTGTTTTTTCATTGAATACCTAGAATCTCAATCCCTCTTTATTTGAGCATTCAATTCCAATCTTCTTTGAGTGATTGTTGAATCTGTTTTCCAATCTTATCTAGCTCAGTAAGGAGCTTTTAATTTTGGATTTTATATCCAACAACTCTTTGTAAAGTCTAAGGTCAAGAATCGAGGATTCTTACACCAGTTGAGAAGTTCTTCTTGTATCCAAGAGAGGCATTCTCTTGAAGAGGTTTTATCCTGAGCCTGTGAAAAGGATTGCAAAGGCTTACTCTCTACCCGTAAAGAAGAGTGCAATTAGTGGAATCGTGGGAAAATCCTTAAAGCGAGAAGCTTAAAGGCAGGGACGTAGGCAAGTTGCTGAACCCCGATATCAAATCCTGTGTGTGGTATTCTTTATCTCTCCCTCTCTCTATTTATCTTGTTATTGATTGTATCATTTTGTGATTAACTTTTAAATTCCGCATAAATCACTTAGAAATAATTTTAAATTGTCATTGACCCTAATCACCCCCCCCCCCCTCTAGGGTCCATTAGCTGGACAACACACATCACACATACTACATCTAAACCATAGAAATATCCATTTGCCTTTAATTTCAGATCTTGAGAAGAAAAACAGGAAGGTGATCGTTATACAGGTTTGATACTATCCCAGATGATCCAAAGCTTCGAACTCCGGTTCTCTACGAGCATTCACTGAACTCCAACCCTCCAGTCGTCTTCTCCTTTTTCTCCCAACTATATGTATCTCAAAACTCCTGGATTAGGTTTGTAAAAGAGAGACTAATTAGGTTTTATAAGTTATATTTATACTAACCCTTATTTAGAGAATTACTAAGATATCCCTACTAAGGTCCGTTTGGTTATAACTATTATTAAATCCAATTAACTCGACCATTAGGTTAATCCTAACTCATTAAGGTTAGCCACTATGACCATTACCCAAGGCTAATTGCTAGACTAATCTCAAGGTGTAAATTATCAATTTGCTCATTTAATGTAATTAATTAATTAATTAGGGTCACTACACAGCTAGAGGAAGATCACCAACCAAAGTCAAGGGAAGAGAGAGGAGGCCGTATGGTCACAAAGGGGAGAGGAGGTAGTATGGGCACTAGAGGGGAGAGGGGGTTGTCCACTATTGAGAGCAATAATCTTTCTGAGGGTTTCCACAATGGAAACCCTTTATTTGTACTATTGGATATCTCCTCCTTTTGGGAGTAAACCCCGAATTAGTATCCTAATCATATTAGAACACTAAGGGTGCGTTTGGATTTGTGGAATTGGTGGACGGAATTGGCAATTCTATTCTTGAATTCTAATTCTATCGTTTGGCTTGTACTATACAAAAGACTGGAATTGGAATCGTCAATTCCGCACGGAATTGAAACAGTGATTTCATAAGCTAAATGAACATAATTCAAATCATTACTGAGAGGTCTTATTTGACAATTCCACACTGTTGTGGAATTGAGGGAAAAATACAAACATTATGAAAATCTCTCTCCAGCTGCTTATCATGTGAGTTAAATGAATAATAATTTAATACATTAAATAATTTTAATTAAAAAAAATTTGCATAATTTTTTTTTAATCTAAATTCCATCTAATCAATAGTGCATCCAAATGGCAGAATTATAAATTATGTAGAATTCAATTCAATGGATTTCAATTCCATAAAATTCAATTCTTTAGGTCAATTCCTATTCCACAAATCCAAACGCAACCTAAAGTCAAACTTTAAGACTTTCTAAAAGTCTTAATTTCCTTTCATCCAACTTCTAATTAGATTAAGATTTCTATTTTAATAACTTTCATAATCAAATCAGGAGTTACCAAATAAGGAGGAGAGTGGGACGCCCCACCCTAGGTGGACCCGGCCCACTCCCTTTTGACTTATCTTATCCAACATATTTGGATTAAAATAGAATAGAAAAGAGAGAGTGGGACGCTCCACCCTAGGTGGGCCCCACTTTCCTTCATCCTATTCTTTCCTCTTTTCTCTCTCATATCATATACTAATGAGAACAATGCTATACCATATAACAAACATCAACTATGAAAAAAATTAATAATTTAATTCTTAATTAAATTATTTACCTTTAGAAGATTCTAGTGTGTGAGATCTTAAGGGATCTCCTATTTCTGGTTGTGGGACCCAGTGCATTAAATTTTATGTATATGATCGGAACTAGGAAACACTTTACAACATTGATTCCATTAGATATTTTAGAATTTCATCTAAAACTTTGGACTTCCACTAATTACGATAATATCCGCTAACACATCATAATTAAACCTCCAGAAATTAGAGAATTACCTCTAAGTTACAAATCGGTATTTCCACCAAACTGTATTGCATATACGCTACGGGATAATATCTTATACTGTCAAGTCCCTATCTTATATATATTGAGAATACATTTACTTGATACTTTATGTCAAACTGAACTTTCAAATATAATTTGAAATTCATTAAAAAGAATAATAATATATTTTTTTTATACTTAGAAAATAAGCATTCTAATAAAACTCTTTCATCGATAAACACCAGCTGGATTTTCAAGTCCGGTTTGACAAGTATCAACTCAATACTTATTTTGGAGTGGTGGAATCCTTATTGAGTGTGCACACACTTTTTTAAGTATTGCGTACATAACCCAATGAGCCTGTGTTTAGTCCACTATTAGACATTTTCGATTTGCTACATCAAAGCTACATAGGCAAATACTTAAGAAGATAGCGACCACTATTCTTATGGTATCCACTATTCGATCAGGTTCAGTATAAGTACATATTATTTATACTCACATGTTAGTTAAGAGACTCATCTCTTTGTGATTGAGATTCATCACATCATCTTATGCCTGTGTAAGTTAGTAAGGGATACATTATTCACATGTATCTCATTTGGCTTAGATCAATTATAGGTCTACAAGGAACCAAAAAACCATATCTCCTTGGCATTTTGTTCTCAACTAATTTGATGATTTTCCTACAGTGTTATCTAAGGGACAAAGTAGTCTCATCTTATGGGATACTTTACAATGTTATACCCAATATAGAAGATCATGTGTGAAATAGATATGCTTTATTATCATTTGTGTTCAATACAAGTCTGGAATGACTTTAGTGGGCATACATGTTTAATAGAGAAGTATATCAAGAGAAAGCTCTCTGGGCAAGGGATTTTGAAAACTCCATAAGCCTAAGATTTTTGGTCATAGGGTGCCTTCCCAAGGCATCTACAAACCTGACAATGTGCAGCACAAGGTTTTTATTAATTATATACATGTATATATTAAAAAATAATATTTTATTAAAATTTTATATATTTATATAAATATTATTATTTTATTTTTAAAATTAATATATAAATTTTTGACACTTCAATAAAAATTTCAAAATATTTCGGAATTTTAATTTTAAAAAAACAATAAAAGTATCATGTACCTGGGAGGTAATCCAAGGTTTACACATGAGATGCCTGGGGGAATCAGGGGTACTTTGAGAGTTCAGCACAAAAGTAATAAGACCAAGGCAGAAGCAGGATGCTTCAAGTGAATGTGTCAGGAGTCGGAACCACCCTGCATACGCTCCCCTTTGTGCAAGTTAAAGTTGTCATTCAATATTTAATAGATTTTTTTTTTTGGTTTTAATTGTATCTAGATTCTCATTTTCCACCGCTTGGTCATTTAGCTAGGAGGAAAAAAAATACATTTCAGGAGACTCAGAGAAGGCCTGTATCCGCAGGAAAAAAACAACGATTCCAAGTAATTTCTGAGCTTGCTACATAACTTATTTTCCAGGAGGATATATATATGCTATGTTTAAATCATATGGCTGAGCCAAACAGAAATTCGAAGTATTTGCAGTAACTATTAACTACTTTACAAGAGTACCGAAGCCCATCAATCCGGATTAATGCTTGATCTTTGGGCCATCCGTCCATGTTTCCCAGTCGGCTTCAAGAGGAATGCCACCCCAAAAGGGGCATCAACTCAACTAACCCAGGTTTCCTCTATATCTAAAAATAGCAGTTTGGTTTAAAAGACAACCTCTATGCCTAAATAAGATCTACATTTCTGCTTGATGGGACAATCGGAGCATACACATACACATACACAGGGCACAAATGCTCCTTCCTGGGTATCTACTTCCAAGAGGTTGGCATATTAAAATCGCCAAAAAGAGAATGAAGAACCTCTCCTTCTGCAACCCCAACGGTTTCCCCAGAATCTGTAATTAGCACCAAAAGGATGCTATTTTGTAGTGCACAACTGCATTATTAATACCCACAGAACAATTTACAATGCCGCCTGTGATGGTTCTCTTTCTGTATGGCCATTTATCAAAACCCCACCATGGCTTGATGATGCTCTAGATGGCGGCCTACCAACTGCTTCCAATAACCTGCTGAATACTAGCTTCACAGGAATGCAGGTCACTGTAGCCTCCTCAGTTTTGATTAGCCTGCCTATGTAACTCTTGCTTCCAAGTTCTTGTTCACCACTCTTGCCACTGAGTTTCTGTTCAATGGCAATTGAAGACAGCATTCTTGTTTTCTGGCTAGACAAGCTGACTTTCTTCAGTAGCTTCCTCGGAAACTTTTTATCCGTTGGAGGCCGGCGAATGTGAGGGAAATTATTCCTAATCAGCCTTGCCTTGAGATCTAGATGCCTTGTGTATGGTTCCCTGGACGGTGGCTTGTTTTCATGATCCAACTGAGGATGGTCAGAACCTTCGTCACCTTCTAACGCTGATGAAGGATGAGGACGCGGGACCCGATGCATGGCTGTCCTTCTGGCAGTCCTCCAAACTGGTGGAACAGCTGTACTCCCATCATTATCAGCCACCTCGTCACCAAAATCACCATTTGTTGAAAGAAGAATATCAGAGGAACCATCTTCTAATGCTTCAATTTGGATAGGATGTCCTATTATTGCCTTTCCATTCAATCTACTCATCAGAGAAACCAGAGGGACACGCTCTCCTTGATAGCTTGCTTGGACCTTCAAATCCACATCGACTAACATGGATTTTGACCGATTACCAACATGATAGCCAGCATACACTGGATCAAAGGACTCGCCTGGATCTTCCCAGTATCCTCTTAAAGCTGATTGAGATAGCTCATCGGCCTCCCAAACTGAGTCTTCTCCCGAATCAATGACATCAGTGCTGATTCTGCTGTAATCTTTGGAGGCTGCTTTTAATGGGTATCTTCTATTGTCAAATCCAATCATTTGGGTTTGAAAATCCTTCTCAATCAAACTATCATAACCATAGTTGAACTCCTCACTTTTATGGTAGAAACCCTGTCCCAGTGCTCTTTGGCTTAAATTGTTTCCCTTTTGTTCCAGATATGTTCCATGAATGGATCCATTGGGCCCCTTCACATCAATCACCTCCACTGGCCTTTTGGATATATTACGAATGTTCCGTTTTCCTTTCAGTTGCCATTTGGATATCCCCACATCAGCAGCAGCAGCTGCAGTTTTGTCATGAGCATGGAGGTTAGATATGTAACCAGTAAGTGTAGACTCATCAAGCTCCTCATTGCTCATGCTTCCCAGTTGTCCTTGAACTCCATATCTATCAGAATTTCTTGGTTCTGCTGCTGTCAGCATAGTGGCATCTGAACAATCAAAGAAACACAATTTTGGCTGATGAGAAGAAACTGCAATAGCCAGACCATCACATATTCTAGAGGATTGATTTAAAAGACTAGAGAATTTAACTAAGACTTGATATATCATATATTCTTTGAACTAAAACAAAGCTAAACAAGCACTATCTAATACTAAGACTTGATATATCATATTATTAACCATGGTTGTTAAATCCTTGCGATTTGCGATTCAAATCCTACGATTTGAATCGAATCGCAAGCAAAATGATTCAAATCGCATGTGAAAATCTTAATTGAATAAATCTCATTCGATTTGCGATTTACAATTCAAATCGTATGATTTATGTGATTTGAGCACAAAACCTTGTTACAGACCGAAACTTGTAAAAACAAATTCCTAAAATTTTTTATTCTTTTAGTTTTCTAATTTCTAAAGGTACTTTATGTCTTTTAAGAAGAGATAATAAATGGGAAAACCCCTGTTACAAACATGGGATTTTCTCTGTTGTGAAAAAAAAAAAAAGATGATGGAATTAGAGAGTTGGACTCTTGGAAAGGGGAAAAGCAGTCCCTATCAATGTCTTCCAATCAGTCCCTATCAATTCAGGTATGCCTCATTCATGATTGTCGAGGCGACAGACCCCATGGACAACTGAGGTGCCCAAAGCATCGCCTGATGAACTCCTTGCAGCAGAAATCCCCCCCAATATTAGATATGTATATGCTGCATTTTCTTGAATAAGGAGCCCTGCAATTCGTATAAATTGCAAAATCTTCATTGTTAAGATCACATTGATAGAACCATCCTTGGAGACAGTTCTAGGAATAATAAAGGGAGATTTCAAGTGTTGGGAATCAAATAAAATAAAAAATATCTACAATGACTGTCGAAAGGGGGGAATGGAGAAAATAACAATGAAGGATACAATGACAGCCAAACAAGAAAGAGAGAAGTAAAAAGAGCGGAGAGTGTGAGACTGAATAAAAAACATAAAAATAGCCTCACGATCAACTATGACTGCCTAACAGGGGAGAGAGAGAGGAAGAGGTCATACATATTCTTCTCCTTTCTTCTTCTTCTCAGTTATACCCAAGAGAAATATTTAGAAAACATAGAATAATATATATAAATATATAATTATGAAGCCTACATTTATTTAAATTATAAAAGACTCCTTAAAGAGGGATTTCTGAGAGCTTTGGAGACCTTAAAGAAATTTTGGGGCATTTAAAGACCTTTTATTATTAGGCCACCTGGGCCCAATTGTGCTCCTGGTCACCTAGGCAATGCCTTTAATACTATGCAAAACCAAAGGGGGGTCATATGTTCAACCCACAAACAGAAGAGAGTGACTAATTGGTCCATCCATTGGGAAAAAGAAAGCGCAAGTTAGCATAAGGAAAACATACTTAACATTGTATTGTCTCTTCTTTCTTCTTCTATTTGTAAATGATTTTTTTTGTTGAAGATACAAACCCTAACATATTGTATGTGAAAGATTCGAGAAGCATATAAAATATCATGCTTTTTTGTTGACTAAACTGTCATTTTCAAATAAAATGAATTTTTATACCCTTGCCTTGAAGAATAAAACATTACATATATCAAAATTTTAATAATAGCCACCTAGGCTAGCAATCATCTTATCCCAATAGAGAGTGTTTGGTTGCCTAAAACCATGGCCTCACTCATCTCCTCTTTTTACCTCCTCTATCCGTAGCGATATTTAAGGATATGTTGGTAGAAAGAACGATAAATGGTCAAAATGTGATATTATTACCGTTCCTAAATTGCTAAGGAAATTCAGTTACTAAAGATTGGTGATGAAAGAAGGTTGGTCTTGGGTATGACTAGTGAAACCATTGCATTTTGAAGGGGGTTTCATTGTGAACGTTTGTAGACCTGAGTAAGTGTCTGTTGACTGTACTTGACCACCCTTAAAGGTGTTGGAGGGAGTCGTGTCTAGTGGTCCTAGGTCCATAGTCCAGGATATGGTGTCTGAATAGGTCTTGGGGAAAATTGATGACTTTGCAAAGTTCTCAGGAGCGTCCTTCGAGGGTAATGAAGAAGAGGTCAGAGCTCTTTTTTTAAAATAAAGAAAAAAAAAAGCAGGCTTTCTAGGACACTGGGGGTCAAAGTGTCCCCAATAAAAGGATGATGGCAAATGAACTCAAAAAGTTGGCAAGCAGCGTCAATTATGAGGTAGATCAGTCAGTATGATGAATGGTAGCTCTAGGAAAGGGAGAAGGGGTCATCGTGGTAACTAATGGCATTAAGAAAGATCTCTTGGAATATATATGGGTCATGGGCTATGCAATTGAGAGGCTGGTGATCAAGCAAATGGTCAAAACAAAACGATCAACTATCCTCTATGTGCAAGAGATAGAGATTATAACAGATCTTGTTGTCAATTGAATTTCATAAGAATCATTGGATTATAGTTGGCCTTGTCAATACGGCTAAGGAGTTACATATCAGTGGGAAGCTAGACTGGGCTCGTAATAGTACTTTCATCGCTCTAATCCCAACTGTGGAAGGCACTTATGAGGTCAAAATTTTTTGGACAATTAGTTTAGTTGGGAATGTGTATACAATTCTGGTTGAAGTCTTGACAACCAGACTTAAGCTAGTTATGGACTCATCATTTAACCATCTCAAGCTGTGTTTGTGGGAGGAAAGCAGTTATTAGATGGGATTCTGATCTCCAACGAATGCGTAGATGAAAAGATTAGGAAAGAGCCTCCTAGCATCCTGTGCAAGAATGACATACAAAAGGCTCATTTCCATTGGGACTCCTTCAAATATGAAATGAGGATTATGGGCTTCAGAGTTAGATGGACGGTATGGATAAGGACTTGTTTCTCGTCAGCATCCTTATCCTTCTAGAAAATAGTAGTCTTATGAGCTACTTCAGAACCTCACGTGGCCTGCGCTAAGGTGATCTGCTTTCTCCTTTTCTTTTCATCATGGTCACGAAGCTCTCAGTAAGATGATAGTAGATCGACATAATCAAAGAGGGATTCTCCATAAAAAGGGAAGGGCGGAAGGCCTAACAATTTCTCATCTTCAATCTGTTGATGACACACTGATTCTTTGTGATGCCTCCAATAGACAACTAGCCTATCTTTGATGTCTATTTAGATGCTTTGTGGCGGTGTTGGGCTTGAAGATAAATTTTGCCAAAAGTGAGCTTTTTAGAATGGGGGAGGTTTTCAACTTGGTACTTGGGAAGGTTTAGCGTCTTGCATGGGTGCCAATATTGGGGTCCTTGTCGACATAGTAACATAGTTCTCCAGTTTTTTCAAGAAGTCCCGAATAATACAGGACTTTTTCGTCCAACGATTATGATGGAGGAGCTGAATCACCTTAAGAAGAAGCCCATGAAATTTCAAGTTTTCTATTGTGAGGCAATACTTGGACCTAATAGCTTAGGGCCGTACAATATGGGCCATCCTCTTCTTTTAAGTTTGGACATGTTACTGGTCTTGACTAAAAGTCAGCCCATTAATTAGAGTTTTTATTAAGAGTCTAGTTAAGAATCATTGTTTCTTATTATCCTAGTCAATGATTAAAAAATACGGCTTTGGGGTATGTATCTGTCCCACCAACCGAAACCTATACGTATCGGTTTTGGATGATACATATAATTTTTTCTTTTTCTTTAAAAAAATCAAATTAAATTTTAAAAATATCAAATGAGTTATATAAACCAAATTTACCAAATTTAAAGTCATGAGAAGTGACTCAAAGACAAAGTAACAAACACAATTTCAATTACACAATGAATGCAAATATAAAAAAACTAATAAACAATACGTATCGCAGTTTCGTATCGGTTTCGGCAATTTTTATTTCTATGATCCTAGTAACAAAATTCGCGATTTATTCCCGAATAACTCACGAATAATTCATTTTTTAGGGGTAAAAGTATTAAACGGCGAATTTTTCCCGAACTGCCGAATTATTCGAGATTAATAGATAGACTAGTTAGTATCACGTTCTTTTTTTCTTTTTTTTTGATCAATAACTCATTTTATTAAACAAAGCAAAAAGCCAAAACACTAAGACAAGCCCAACGCCTTCGGGTTTACAAGCAAGTAAACCCGAACCTGGCTACACCCCCCGCAAAAAGCCCCGCCCTTGCCCTTAAAAGGCTAATACAATAAGCCTTGGATATCTTCCCTAGCCCAATGCAAACCTACCAACTCCAGGACTACTAATCTGGTGGGGTCATAGATCTTGGGCACTAGAGCCGAAACTGTTTCAAAAACTCATCGATTTCTCTCTTTCCAGAGTGTCCACGAGATAGCCCCAGGAAGGGCGGCCCAAATCTCCTCCCCACCTCCCATTCCTCTTTCTCTATGCCAGCTATTCAGAAGCCTACAAAAAGAGGATGGGAAAACCCACGCCACTCCAAATCGAGAAAGGAAAAAACTCCAAACCTCCGAAGCGACTGGGCATTGCAAAAGAAGATGGTCCGTTGTTTCTTCTGCCTAAAGGCACATAAAACATCTATTTGTCATGCTCCACCCTCTATGCTGCAGCTGATCTCCTATAAGTATTTTGCCCAAATAAGCTGACCAAAGGAAAAAAGAGACCTTGGAGGGTATTCCTATGTTCCACACCACCCTATGAGGAAACGGCCCTCCTCGGGGAGGAGCCAGAGACTGAAACAATTGGCGAACAGAGAACCTCTCATTGCTGCTCCTAGACCACCCCTTGCAATCCCGAGCCCCTGGGCATAAGGCAACCGAGGAAAGCCGCTCTAGAAGCCTAGACAAATCACTAATCTCCCGATCATTAAGGTCCCACCGCATCCTTGGGCACCAAACAACTCCTTCTGGAGTAACCTCGTAACAATCCTCCACTAGAGCCTCCCTGTCTTATTTTTTTATAGTTATTAATTTTTATTTTCCCGAACTTATTTCGAATTTGTCGATTTTTTCCGAACTTCACCCTAGCCGAATAATTCCCGAACCGGAACTTTGTAATTATGCTTATTATAAATAAGTTTCGAAATTACTATAAATAGTAAATTATGGTTGAGTCATTAGAAACTTATTTTAATTAGTAGTCTTTTAATTTTGGTAGATCTCTTTGTTTTAGGAATAGAATATTCTCGAAACTAGTTAAGAGAATAAGAGTTTTTTTATAGGATTTTGTTTTCAAGTTTGAGTTAGAATGGGATTCTAAAATATCTTTTGGCTCTCTATATATAGAGGTAGCCAACTTTGTAGTCAGTTTTTGAATAAAAGATTGTTTGAAATTAATAAGAAGGAATCTCTTAATTTTGGTTGATAGCTGCTAATTGCTGAAATTAGTATTGGTTAGGGTTACCAAGTTCACTACATGCTATAGCGAACCCGAATTAGTTCGTGATTCGGTTCGGATTGATTTGTGAAATTGAGCAAACCACATTAGTCGTTTCAAACAATCTTGGTTTGTCAATTTTTTATTTAAATTCACTGATATTTTTCTTTAGGTTCGGTAAATAAATACTTTGGGTTCACAAATGGTTCATAAAAAGGCATTTTTTAAAATTATTTTTCAAATAAGTATTTCTAATATATTATTTACATGCTTAAAAGATAAATATTTTTATAATATAATATAAAATATATATTTGTTTTACATGCTTAAATTACGAACCAAGCTAGAAAACCAAACTAAAGAACCTAAGCAAACTGAAAAACGAATTATCTCATCCTACCCCTAGTGAACTGGATTCACTCTAGAGTGGCGAATTGCGAATCGCAAACCCGAATTCAAACCGAGCGAACCGACGAACCAGGTAACATTGGTATTGGTGGCCCTACATTGATCATCAATTAATCTTCAAGAAGAATTCAGATGGCTGAATTCTATGAAGGAAGAATTTTGATTCAAGATCCAAGGCTTGAAAACCCTTCTCAAGGCTGCCGCACCTCATTACTGGGTGAGTTCTTTGATTCGTGACCCTTAATTTAATGGTTCGCTTCTTAGTCAAGAAAACCCTAACATCCATTTGGTGGTTGTTTGAACCCTCATCTAAAAAATACTCAATTAGATGAGAGTTTGTTCTAAAGTCATTGGATAGATAAATCTAGACTATTCAATTGAAATTTTGAAGACTTCCAAATTTGCTACAGCTGATTTTTCCTGCGTATTTACAGTTCTGCCACTGCACACGACTTTGGTCATAACTCACTCAATACTCAACGTTTGGTGCTGAAATTTGATCTGGTAGTTTATTATACTGTTCTGCATTTAATCGACTATTCGATTTCTGATCTGAGATGAAAAAATGATGAAAATACCACTCTGTCCAAAATTCACAATTGTGGATTTTGATAATTAGGCTCAATCTCTTGAGTTATTCAAGGCTATGGCTTCTGGGCTACATCAGATTAATTCACAAAGTATTCCCGACTTTTGGGAAGAAGAAAAAAAACACGACTTTTTCAAAATATCACAAATTCCACAAATTATTCAAGACTTTTTGGAAAAAATCCTGAATAAATATCTAATATATAAAATATAATTGTTTATAATTTTCATAATTAGTAATCTTATTTTATTTAATTTTCACATCTTGCACGACATTTTCCCCATTTAATTTTCCAAATTTTGCAGAATTTTTCAAAATTTTCTTTAGACGAATAATTCCCTAATTCCAACTTGATAACTATGCTTATCGATGTCATATTTGGGTATGCCTCTAGGGGCTATGATAAAGCTAGAGTATGGGACTCACGATTAGATTACAATGCAATTTTCCAAAAGACTAGCAGGATGGAAATCTTTATATCTATCCAAAGGGGGATGGTTGACGCTTCTCAAAAATACCCTCAACGGCCTTCCTGCATATTTAATGTTGATAACTTTAAAATGACAGGATCAAGTCCAAGAGATATCATTTGGTTGATTGGAGTTCGATTTGTCTTCCCATAAAGAAAGGGGCACGAATGTGAGGCCTTTGGGGAAGTGGTTGTGGTGATTTAGGGAAGAGAAGGAGAATCTTTGGAGAATGGTGATCATCACTAAGCATGGGGAGGAATCTATTTGGAAGCCCAACGAAGCTGGAGGCTCTCGTAGGGTCGGGTTGTAAAAGGCAATCATTAATGTCAACGAAGACTACTAGAAACACATGAAATTTTCAATGGGTAATGGAGGTGGGATGAAGTCTTAGAATGACCCATGGTGTGGGCAATCGGTTCTTAGAGAGGACTTTTAAGAATCTATCCTCCATAACCTTTGATAAGAACGCGTCCGTAACCAAGGTTTTAAATGTCGATGTCACACAACATGCCGCACCAGTGGAATATATCGGGGATATATCACAAGATATATCATTTATCGGGGATTTTTGGAAAAATAGAAAAAAAAAAAAAAAAAGGGGGCAAAAACATGGAACTTTGCAGTGAAACTTCAGGGAATGTTAAAATAGATGTTAATAGTTAATACACATTTGAAAATAAAAATATTTTAAAAAAACAACTTACATTAGAGATGCAATGGGAAGGAGACAAAGATGTGCGTTGACGACAATGTATGATTGATTCAAATTAATCACTAACTTACCAATCAAAAAAAATATTCATTACTAACTTACATAAAATGTTTCATTCATTTCTCAATCAATCATAAATTCATAATTCATCAGATTCATAACAATACAAACATACATAATAATAATCCAACCCGCCCCAAGAACTCAATCAAAACCAAAAAGAGTTACACAAAGGCTTGAAGTCATCTCTATCCTGACTAAGTTGACGATAATACTGGTTCTCCACATATACACAATATTGTGCTTAGCTCATCACATTATGGTATATTAATGTATACTCATATAAATAAGTTGGTAGTCATCTAGTCTAAGATATAGCAACATGCCCATCGGTGCATACTGTGGGTACTGGGACACAACTGTCACCAGCACGACACTAACACATGATGTTGTAAACCTCTATACCGATATGGATGTAGCTCATACCTAGAAACATTTCCATATGGAGATTGGCCCTCAGGCTATGCATAGCTATGTTTCCGAGAACACAATTATCACTGACACTGCCACATAAGATTGTACACCTCCATATTCAGATCCATACGGCTCATACCCAAAAACATATCCATATGTTTCTTTGGAATTTAAATTTGAGAGTATTTTAAAGGAAGGGTACCTATAATATTCTTAATTTTTTTGTAAAACTTGAATGCAAGTCTTTTCCTGTTGAACTTTTAGTTGACTTTTTAATTATGTAGATAAAAATATTTTTCAAGACTAAAATATGAGATGTTTTTCACTGGACTTTTCGGTTTTAGTATTGTTTTGATATAGTAGAATTTATGAAATTTTAAGATTTTAGAAATATCTTAGTATTTGAAAGTTGGAATTCTAAAAAAAAAAAAACTCTAAAAAACGGATTTTGTTCTTGAATTGGAAAATTGACTTTTTATTCTTCCAGAATTTGGATCTAGGATAATTTTTATTGAATTCAAATGGGGGTATAATCTTATTAACATATAAATATCTTAAGCAAATTGACCATTTACTTAAATGATATTTTATGTATATAAGTTAGAGTGAGGCAATGAGCTTCATTCTCATACCCAAAGGGCAAAGCCTTCTATTTTAAAAAAAATCAAAAAACATATGTCGGTCGATATTAGCAATATATCGTCGATATATCCTCAATATTGTGCGATATTATGTAAAAAAAAATTTGCGCCATATAGATGTGTCAAACCCCTGTGATATCGATAGATATCGGAGGTATATCGCCAATATTATCGATATGTTGTTCCCTGTCCGTAACATCTAACTTCAAATGTGAGACAAATGTAGCCCTATCATCTCTTGGTTGAAACGAGAGCTCAGCGATTGGCAGATGGAGGATCTCATTCATCTTCTAGTCCGTCTCAATTTTGCAACCCCCTGCTTCTTCTTAGGGATATTCAATT
Organism: Tetracentron sinense; assembly: GCA_015143295.1. NCBI lineage: Eukaryota > Viridiplantae > Streptophyta > Magnoliopsida > Trochodendrales > Trochodendraceae > Tetracentron > Tetracentron sinense. The sequence continues at coordinate 27,196,350 of CM026571.1, forward strand.
ATGGGAAAGGGAAAACAAGGGAGTGAAAGGGCAATTTACAATGAGATCATTTCTACAATCTTTGCGTGTTAGTTCTACAATCCTCTTTCTTGAACAAGTTGTGTGGAACCCTGGTGTTCTATCTAAGTTTTCCTTTGACAACAACTCTGGATAAGATTCTCAAAAACCATCATTTAAGAATAAAGGGTAGAAGATGGCTAGTAGATGTTATCAGTGGATCACCTTCTATTGCATTGTCCAATTACTTCGGGCATCTAGAGATATTTCTTATCATGGTTGGGGATCGTTTGAGTCTTTACTAGCACCTTTCAAGACTTACTATCTTGTGAGCTCTTGATCAAGCTGGACACTCCTTTCTTTGTTGTATGGGCTCTCCTATCGAGGATAATCACTTGGGCAGTTTGGAAGAAGATGAAGCGGAGAGTTTTTTATGACATTATTCCCCTTCCCAATGCGTTCAGTTAACCGTTTGGAAGAAAACGAAGCAAAGAGTTTTTTATGACATTATTTCTCCATCCCAACGGGTTCAGTTGAGAATCTGTAAGCATAATATAGCCTAGTGTTCTATTATGAGAGATTTTAGGAAGATGAGGGTGCACCTTCTTATATGATCTTAATGTAGTCTTGGTGCCCTTGTTTATTGAAGCGGAGGCATCTTTCTGGGGGATTTCAGGTTTGGTTCACACCCTTGTGAACCTTGTTCTTTGCACCATGCGCTATATATATATATATACACATATATGATTTGCCGATCATAAAAATACATTTCAACAAACCTCATAAAACATACACTTTTCAAAACATCCATAATATAAAGAAATAAGTACCACCTACTCTTTGCTCTCCAATCTTCAATCCCAGCAATCCTAGGAGCCTTATTTTAAGTGTGCCACGTGGCTCATCCAACAGTATCTATCTCTTATCCTCTCTCTCTCTCTCTCTCTCTCTCTCTCCGACTCTATCTCTAATCTCAACTGGTAACTCTCTCTTCCTATTTTAGGGGATTGTGATAAGAGAAATAAAGAGAGATAAGAATGATAGAGATAGAGAGAATGTAGAGAGAGATTTTAGGGTTCTAACGTGGCACCCTTAATCTCACAGCACGTGGCACCTTCAACTAATTCTCATATTTCTCTCTCCCTTCAAAGAACACGATTGTTAGAGTCATCTCCTTCAAATTATGGGCAGTTACCAATTCCCATATTTTTCTCTCTTTAAACTGGGCAGTTATAGAGTCCCACAACTACTTTTCTCTTTCTTGTCATACAATCCCACTCCACGTCTCTCTCTCCTTCCCTCCCTCCTACTCATATATCTTTACACCTATTCTCTCATCCTCACCGACCACTCCACCTCATGCCTCTCTCCCCTCTCACTCCACGTCTCTCTCCCTCCCACTCATGTATCTTTAATCATCTATTCTATCATTCTCAATAACTCCTCCCACTTCTCTCTCCTCTTCCTTATTCTCCATAATTTCTCCCAGGTTTTTTTTTACTAAAAGAAAACTTTTATGCAAATGTGTACCCAAAAAGTTATCCCATTTGGATGCAGTTATCTCTTTATGCTTGTGGCCATTTGGGTGCACTCGATCAGAGATGGTGGGTACAGGTTTAGTAACAAAAAAATTATTAGGGTACATATTTACCTGCATTAGACATGCCATTGTAGTTAATTATGGGAGATGATGGACTCATGGATTTATCCATCTTGGCTTTTCAATGGCAACCAGACAAATGAACTCTAGGCTTTGACCAATTCTGACAATCTTCGTGACAGCAGCACCCACTATTATGAGGGTTTTCCTCCATCCCCACCATTACGAGGTATTTACTGCTCTTTTCTTTCAATTGTATATTTCTCCTCACAATAATATATATATATATATATATATATATATTTTCTTCATTTTGCATGTTCTATTCATAGTTCATACTGTCTAATTTTTTTTATTTAATCCTCTCGGTTATTTTTAACAATTTAGTTTTTTTTTTTTTTGAATTAATTGCATTGTGGAAGAATATTTCTGCTGTTATACATGAAAATTGATTATTTTTAGTTTATTTTCCTCTTTTTTGAGAAATTAATGACTTTATTAAATTCTTCACTTAGGTCTTTGGTATCACACACTTTTTTTTCTTGTTATTTCCGTGCGTCGCACCCGGTATTTGCTAGTATAATATATAAAGATTGAGAAATATAAATTCCAAAGTCAAAAATAGAAAAGCTCTAACATGAAGTGAAGCAAACATTTAACTTTGAAATCCTATTAAAAGGTAAGAAGCACAGGAATTGAACAGAAAGTAGTAGAAATAGGTAATGCAGTCACGGTATGAAAAGGAGAGGCTAAGTGATATAAGATAAGCACATCAAGAAAGAGGTTACAAGTTAACCTGAAAGGACAGTCGTCTCTTCATCAATATCTGGATCAAGATAATCCCTCTCAGAAGAATCAGATTCAGCGTCTTCAATCAATCCAGAAGAAGTGTTTTCTTCCATCAAAGAACCAGGGTGAAGACGAGAGTTGTCCAGTCCGAACTGGGAGGGTGCCATCTGCACCTGATCGAGAGGGCATTCTGTATGATCCAAACCATCATCTAACTCAGCTGGAACGTAGACACATTTGCTCCTCTTTGCCCGGAAAGTAACTCCTGCCTGCTCCATCTCTCCTGGCATAGATATGGAAACAGCATCACCATCAGACTGCAAAGAGTGAGAGACGGGTAACTTTGCACTACTTTGTAATACTTGAACAAGAGGACGGCGTCTATCACGTCTCTTGACAAGGGACACCTCAGTCAATCCTTCCTGTGACCTTTTCCTTTTGGCCAAGGTATTCCTATTGCTGTTGACATGATTCACACCTCCCATGCTACGACAACCACTAGGAATAACTTCAGCATGTTTGCCAACTGAAGGTCTCCGAGAACCCTCAAGATCAAAAGAAGAAGAAAGCTTTCTTTTTGAGGGGGCAATCCTGAGCCCAAAGTCCTGCAAACCTCTCATTCGAGGTATGACTTCAGCATTGTCATCTTCCCAGCTCAGTTGCTTCCCCTGTTTGACTTTTTGTGCATGTAAAGGATTGCCCATGCTCTCTTCCTCAAGAGACAAATCTAGTCCTTTAGAAAATGGATGTAATACGATATTTTCAAGTTTGCCATGATCATTCTCCAAACTTTCTGAATATGTACCTAACTCCTTTACAAAACCAGGCATTTTACTGTGTGCACAATTAGAAGCAATACCTAGTTTCTGCTGTTTCCTATCCACTTGTTGCTTCTCAAGCTCAAGAGCATGAAGAATAGCATCTTCTCGGCGTGCATATTTCTCTCTTTTCTTTATAGGAATTCCCTGAGAGGATTCAGCCCTCTCAATACAATCATCAAATTCACCACATCGAAATGCCTTTACACGCTTAGATTTCTCTAAATTGTACCAATCCCTGAAAGCAGAAGTGAATCAAGATGTTAGAGTGAAAGAAATTACAAAACAATTGTCTTTCTTGAAAGAGAATAATGTTACCAATTAAAAATAA